>OV839568.1:28406432-29113932 GCA_929447395.1 Epistrophe grossulariae | reverse complement strand
TTGCAATCGCATATATAGTATATCCTCGTTCTCGAATTCGTGTGATACCTGACCAAAATGCAATTCAAACCATCATTTCTCTCATCTCTATATGTACATATATATAGGTCTGTATTGGAATCCAACTGATTGGTCTGTGATATAAACACCCACCCTCCTCCCCCACCCGTTCCTGGTGCATGAATTCGATGACTTCCTCGCATATCCATTGGGAGATGGCTGACAGTGACATTTGTTATTGATGCCGAATTTTAGTCTTTCATCGGGGAATTTTGTTGCATTGCGACAGAAATGATGTTGCCAAGTGATTGCTTTGATAAGCTGCCATAAGGGAAGGCTTTGGTTCTGTCGGTTGCAGATAAAAAAAAAATACGACTTTGTGTGGTGCAAGTATTATACTATTCGTTTGAATGATTGATGAGAAAAGTTTTTTTTTTTAATCATTTTTTGTTTTGTTTATTTTGTTTATTTGTTCCAACGGCAAATTTTCTTTTTTTAAGGGAATTGACTTTGTGAAACTAATTTACAGGTTTTCATGTGTGGATTGTTAGTTTAAAGTAATTATATATACCTACCATATATATATATGATTATCAACTACATTTACCCATCATAGCCACAATTCTTTAAAATTAGAAAAATTACGAAACGTTCAAGCCGATGTACCCTTGTAATTTAGAAAACCACTAAGTCGATAATTGTGAAATTTATTTTAAAATAATCTCCATATTAATCCGAAGGTTATAGGCTATTCATTTTTTGATTGGGATTGGAAGAAATATTAACAAATAAGAAGATCATATGACGATTTCTTTTATAGTTTATTCTCATATATACTCTTTTAAGATATCAATATACTGCAAAAGTATCGCTCATATAATGTCTGGGTTCTAGATTAATATCTCGTCGCCCGAGAATTGTTTTGTCGTAAACGCCAAAATGCACTTTTTTAAAGTGGGTATGCAGTTCTATGTTTTAAAAGGTCCTCTTTCCATTTCTGAAATCAGATTTGACCTATCATTTACCGTTACTGAGAAAATCAGTATGCATTTGTCGTATATCCACACAAAATAACTCATCCCTTAGTTTTGTTTTTTCGTAAACGCCAAATTTTGGCATAAACGACAAAATATCCATGTATTTCCGCGATATTTTTTTTTATATTGTTTTGTCGTACGTAATAGATTAACTGCATTTTTTTTAGTTACAAACAAAATTATTAAAAATCAACCGCATCACTTACAATGTCATGTTATGCCTTTTTTAAACCCAAAAATCCATCTATTAATTCCGTTTTAAAATTTTTTTTTTTTTGCAATAGTTTTGGAAAAATTAATTTTCAAACTTAAATTAAAAAAAAAAATGAAGAAAGTTTTTTTTCAAACTCGTTTTGTTCAAAATTTTACATTATTTTCAAGTAATTTTGTTTTTAATATTCAACTCTCGTATCAATTTGTATTCAAACACTAAAAACCAGATGCTAAAATGTCTTCTAGTTTGAAAAAAATATCGGAAATCTCGCTCGGTTTGGTATTGCATTCAACTAACGCATTTGTGTTCACTTTGTCGTATGTGTATGGGGATCGAACAAAGTACTTATTTTCGTGGCGTATACGACAAAATGATCTTGGAGATAATCCTCTATAGATTAAAAACTAAAACCGACTCAACAATCTGGAATACCTTAACCAAAAGAAGATTTTCGACACAAAATTTTATTAAAATTTTAGTAAACTTCATCGGTCAGTTTCTTTTTTATTTAAACGCGAAACTTAAAATGCGATTTCCTAAAATTGCTCAAATGGTTTATACAAAACAATTCTCGGGCGACGAATTCTGTATTTTTACTATTATTTCCTTAAAAGGTAATTTAAGGATTACAGCTCCTTTGATGTGTTTAATCTGGTTGTTATAACCTTGCAGCTAGCAGACACAACTTCCAGGTGAGCTATTGACGTGCCAGAGCTCAGTAAAATTTCACACTTAAGAACCAACAACACAAATAGTGAAGATAAATTAGTCAGGGGAATATACAAGTGAACATTAAAGTGGACAAAGATAGTTGGAAATGGGTCAAAATTCCAAAAACCGAAGTCACAAAAATTCGAAATCTTGAAAACTCAAAATTCAGAAAACATAAAATCCCGAATAACCAAAATTCCTAAAATCCTTAAATTGTGCAAATTTTTGATTTTAAATAATTTTTCGATTTCGAGAAAGCATTAGTTTTTCGGATTTTATTCTTTCGAGGTTTGGGTTTTCCGGATTCTGTTTCTTTTTGCATTCTGGGTTTTCTGGATTTTGAGTTTTTGGGAAATTGTGTTTTCTATGGATTTTGGGTTTTCCGGTTTCTGGTTTTTATCGATTTTTTTTAGGGAGATTGGGTTTTCGGGATTTTCGGTTGATTTTTAAGTCAACGCCATCTTCATTTTCAAAATTTCAACAGTCCGATAGTCAGACAAAATCCTGAAATACATATGATTTGAACTCTAAATCCCAAAAACCCACAATCCTAAAAATCTAAAATCCCTCAAACTCAAAATGCCGAAAATCCATCGTTTGTGCAAAATTTTCATTTTAAATATTTTTTCCATTCGAAAATGCATTCATTTCTGCGATTTTAATTTTTCGGGATTTGTTTTTGTTTTCTGGATTTTGGGATTTTCGGTTTCTGGGTTTTCTCGATTTTGGTTTTTAGTGATAATGGGTTTTCTGGAATTTAGGTTTTCTTTTCTGGATTTTGGGATTTCCGGATTTTAGTTTCTGGGTATTTTGGATTATGGTTTTTAGTGATAATGGGATTTGGGACATTTGGGTTAATTCTTAATGCAATACCATCTTCAAGATTTCAAAATTTGGGAGTCAGACAAAATCTCGAATACAAAATGCAGGAAACCCACAATCCGGAAAATCCAAAATCCCGGAATCCCGAAAACACATAATCCCTAAAACCCAAAATGCCGGAAATTCTTAATTTATGAAAAGTATTTATTTCATTACATAGGAATGTTTGAGAGTTTTAACTCACTAGGCCCTGGTTCTACGCATGAGCTGTCGCGCCACCTAATGTATTTATATTTATTTAAAATAAATTTTCAATTTCAAGAAAGTTTTTATTTTTTGAATTTTAGTACATCAGGGGGGAGGGGGGGTTATAGGGTTATTTGTATTATGGTTTTTGCGGATTCTAATTTTTCTGGGTTTTAGTGATATGTAATGGATTTTCGAGACTTCATATTTTTTGGATTTCTGTGATTTTCGGATTCTAAGTTTTCTGGATTTAAATGATAATGGGATAATGGTTTTGATTTAATTCTTAATTCAACACCATCTTCATCTTCAAGATTTTAACGATATGGGAGTCAAATAAAATCCCGAAATACGTGTAACCCAAAATCCAAAAAAAAAAAAACAGAATCTAGAAAATTCAAAATTCTGAAAAATGAAAATCCCAAAAGACTGAAATAACGCACTGAATACTTACAGGGGTGTTATTCACGTTAAAATAATTGAAATTTTCGAAGAGAGTTTCAAAAGATCTCCGATCTCTTTCGACACTGCAAAGCAGACCTAATCATCCAATACATCATTTTGTTAAATAGAGATTTTTGCTCTCGACATTTTTCAAAGACATTCAATAGAATATTCGAAATGTATACAACTGTGTTTTGAAAAACGTGCGTTTGTTGAGTAAAAAATGAACTTTCTCACCGTTTAATCCGCGTTTAAATATTAAAATTAAAAAATTCAATAAAATTCTGTAAACTGCTTTATTGACAGAACCCTCAATTTTGCATACTTATTTCCAAATTCACATACCTGTTCTTCGAGTGTTGGACTGCAACGACAGCATATATAATAATTGTAACGAGCTCATTAAATTACGATCTTAACAGCAAAGTTAATTAAGGAATAAATAATCATACATGGAAATTAAACCTTCCATAAATTCAGAGCTGTTTTTTTTTATCATTTAAAACAAATTTACATATTATGTTATCACCTACTCAGTGATCATTCTGATACTTTTACACTCGCATCTTTTAAAATGATAGCCATTAGCCATTTCCCTTTAAGTGTGCGTCAATTAAATAAAAAAAATGTCGGTTGGTGGGCTGATGGAAAATTAGATCAACCGTCGCGGTCGTGAAGACATTACATGTGACAATTTCCAAGATTAAAATAATGAAGCTCACATTAGCTTACTCGATTTTTATAACATTTGTACATAATTAATTTATTTCCCTTAAATGTTTAATAATTTTATAGCAAATCTTTTTGTCTGTGAATTTTATCCGAATAATTTACACAAACATTTTTAATCTTTTGAAATAAACTGGCATTCCATTCAATTGCCAGGTTTAATCATATCAATCGATCCGGAAATTACCTATCATTAACTTCAATATATATTGTCATAATTCAAAATAAAAACGTGCTTCTATCCGGTAAATATACTCATATATTCTTCCATTACAATCGCATCCAATTGGAAATGTCTGATCCGTATATACATACAACCAGACCAATACGGCAGCATGGACATGGACAGGACATCGCACATCAGGCAGCGACATAAATTGAAATCATATTTCATCCGCATTTAAATAAATATTTAATTTACTAATTTAAACAATAAATCATCAGCCCACGTAATCCTTTTTCTGATGTCAGAAAAGTAATGAGATAGCAAACGACCGACGCAACGCGACATACGAGAGTAAAAACTGAAGGCGGTGATAACAAAGAGAAAATAATAAATTATGAATTACAAATATTTGCACTCCTATAAGTACACAACCATATATGTATCTACGAGTACATATACATAAAGAAGTTAAGATAGTATATATGTATGTATAGGAAAATAAATGATTATAATTCAACGAATAGCAATTACGCTTAATATTTCATTTCCCATTTTGACAGAGTCCTTTCCTTTATACCAGCGATATTATTATCATCCTTCTTGTACCGGCAAATGTCCTTTAGTTGTTTGTGCCAAAGTTCTTCATTTATTGTATAGATAGGTCGATATACATAGGTAAGGTATATGGGTATATGGGCTTGGCTCGTTCGAAGGGATTTCGAAAAATACAAATAAAACGAAGACAAAAAAAAAAAAAAAAAAAAAAACATTAATAAATTCGAGTTGGTACATAAAGCATATTTGATTTTTCTCTCGTATAAAGGACACTCGACATTTAAAAAATACAAGGATATGACTTTGTACTACATCCTCCGCTTTTGTGTGGTGTAGGGGATTTTAATTGGAAGCGATTTTTATTTATTTATTCTTCGGATTCCTTTGAATGTTCTGTAATTTAATTTACTTATCTTTTTGTATATTAAAATATGTATGTATGTAGATAACTACGTGTAAAATGTATGTAAGTATTTCATTCGTATCGTAAAAGTCTCAAAGTCAAACAAAATTTTTAATTAAAATAAACGATCTGGAATGACAAATCTTTTTGAGTGTACAACAAGGTAGATTTATCTACAATTTAAAGATTTAAAAATATTTTATTATAGGATTTATAGACAAGTTTTGCATTTATAAACGAAAGTTGAACACAGAGAGGAACTCAGAGGAACTTGTAATTAATGATCCTGCAGTTCTGTATATCTATACATATCTTAACTATCTTTCTGTCTCTAAATAGACGATCACTCTAAGTAGCCGAAGTGTATGTTGAACAGGTGCGGTACTTGCACAGACCCAGATCGTAACGTACAAAAATCATCCTAAGCGTATGGTTTTTAGAGGCCAGTCATTTTATTTTTGCGTGAAATAAGCACCGCCAATTTCAATTTTCAATCTGCTGAATTGTGCTCAACTTGTGCCGGCATATGGTGTAAATATTTTTTTTTAATTCCCAAATTTTTAAGTTATACGGATGAAATTTTTTGCAAAAATGCGATTTTCAAAATTTAAAGTTGTGCTGTATAATGCTCAAAAAATAATAGTAAGAACCGAACAGATAAAAAAAAAATCTGATATATTTGCAGCTTTTTTTTGTTGCGAAGCGCCTCAGCATGAAGTTAGCACCGCCATTTTCGACTTGTTCTGTATTGTGCTCAACTTGTGCTTGACAATAAGCTCACACCACCCTTCAAACAATTTACCGGCATGGAGTAACTATCCGCTAGTCTATCTACCTATCCAAAAAAATTTCAGGTAGCTTTGAGGTGTTTTTGCATTAATAGTCATCAGTTGGATTCCTTGGGTTCAAAAACATATCCGAGAGGGTGTCAACATATCCAAAAATGTTCAGCTGTTTTTTCACAACTGATTGCCACAACTCAATCATATCCATATAGCTTTGGATAGGCACATGAACGCGAGCAACAACAACATAAAGGGTTGATCAAGTAGAAAGCGATGTTCTAGTTTTTGCTTTAATTTCATCAGACAGAAGAAATACAAAACTTCCATCTGTTTGCTATCTTCTCCTAAGTCTTTATTTTTGCTACAGGCCTTACGACATCAGTAACGCTTCCACTCTCTCCAAATTTCTTCACAATTTTACCGATTGCTTGCGTAGTCGGTCGATTATGACGAAAAGTGGCTACGTTTGAATCACCACTTTTGTAGTAAGTTTACATAATTTTAATTCGTTGTTCGATTGTTAAGCGATCTATTATCGTAAATGGCAAACATTCAATTAATAATAGTTTCGTTCGTTGAACTTTACTCAGGGTTGACCCAGGTTTTCTTGACAACCCCAAGAATTTTCAAAATAATCTGGGTTTTTCGTTTTTCAAAAAACACCATAGGGCTTTAAATTGTGTTGTTGAAATTTAACGCAGAAAATAAGAAGTTCTGTGCAGCTCAATACTTAAAACGAAAAATTAGTTTTAAAAATGATTTAAAATAACTTCAAGCGTTTCCTTTTTCTATTTCTGGCCTAGTTCCTTTACTTTGAAACTCAGTGCATTTCTGCGATTTTCTACCACAAAGTCTGTCAAAATAAAATGAAGTAGAAATTCACACAAATGCACAGAATTTTAAAGTAAAGGAACACACCTTCTATTTATTATTATTTAATTTTTATTTCTATTTCAAAAATAATTAATTACCTGCAGCAATTGAATCCATAACAAAATAATTTCCTCATAGCTCATGTTACTCTAGCAGATTATTCGTTACCTCAACTTGTCACAGCAAAACACCTAGGTCTACTTTAAGGCGAGTTCAGGGCGACCCTAGGTTTCAAAAAACAAAGAATTTGACTGTCAGGGTGAGTTCAGGTTTTTTAAAAAACGCTTAAGGGCGAATCCAGAGTGAATTCAGGACTCAACGAACAAACCTAATATGACACTTAAAATGACAGTTGAGTTTGACAGGTGTCAAATACCAGCGCTGCCAACTTAAAACCACGAAATAAATGACCCGTTATAAAATTTTGAAAACATTTTTAAGAACAAAAATTGGTACGCCATTTGTTTTTTTGTAAAACTATGTTTTCTTCCCACCTGGATATTCTTAAAATCCCCAATGTATGTATGTTTTCTTTCTCAATGGTATAAACTTTTGCCTCGTATACAGACGTATTACCTGATGATTTTATTCAAAATACTTAAGTATCCACGATAGTAAAGATATAAGGGTAAAACTTTTCAAAAAAGAATCACATATTACCCTAAGTATCGAAAGCTTGAAAGAAAAGCCTTCATCATTTTTTACCTTATCTATGTTACATACATACATATTTACGTACATATATGAATTTTTTTTTTTGCAATATCATCTGCCCCATATGAATTGACATCTTACAATAATTTATTCATGTAAACGTCATATAAATCATTTTTACTACCACTTAGTCTCGGTTAGTATACCATACATATATACAACGGTAAACATAGCATGAAATATTCCACGAGGGCCAATTTATTTTCATTCCTTCTTATACAATACATATATGTGTATGTTTATATATATACAACAAGCAGCTGGTTAAGTGTCAGAATGAGAAGAACTCTTTTTTAACAGATCAATATATATCACATCTGTCAGAATATGTATTTAGCTAGAGGTATAGGTATAAGAACTCGACTAGAAAATCCATATCCAATGTCATTCTTTTATTGTGAGCCATATATAACTCTGGGGATCTTTAAGCTTTTTGAGAAAAAAAGGCTTATTTGCGTTATTTTTTTTTTTTAACTTTTTCATAAGCATAAAAGGCAGGATAAGCATGATGATACTTTCCACGCGATGTATTTTTTATTTTTTTTTATTTTTCATTTTTTTATGGTTTCGTTCGTCATTCAGTGATAAAAGACCGAAAGAACAGTCAATCACAAGTGTCGGGAATTTAAGACTGTTCTTCACCAACTGTTCCTTTTTTATACCAAGACATCCATTTGATGCGTCCCATATTATGTTAAAGGATGACAGCAGCTATATAGCTATACAGTCTCATCCTTCTAATTTTTGTTCCTCCTCAAAAAGAAACTCCCATAGTCAACGCGGTAGCGGTGGATTCATAAAATTGGTATCATATGGGGTGCTATTTTTAATATTGGATTTTACGGGGCGCTTCTATTTTGAAAATGAAAATTTCCTCATTACCCATTACTTTCCACGGTCAAAAATCACCTGAGTTAGTTTCTGTAAAAAAGGTGTTGTGCCTTGCTTGAGAACTTTTCATGGGATTCTGACTCTTCTGTCAAAAGAGTATTAATTTGAAGATTTCCTGTATAATATAATGTTATAAGTTATTTACTTTTTTCTATGAATAATTTTAGAATATCTGCAATTTTTAAAAGTTTGTTAACATAAACATATAATTAAAAAAAAAGCACTCATACGCCCTATAGTCCCCAGTTATTTAAAGAGAACATGCGGGGAATTAATTAGTTCAATTGATATAATTTTTATTAAAAAAAAACTGTTTAACGGTCTTTAGTCCACAAAAAATGGCGTCTCTTAACGGAGGCGATCTGATTTGGACTTGATGTGTTTAAGTAGTATGTATATAGAATTTGTATTATTAAAAAAACCTTCGTTTTTTTTTTAGTATGATGATAGTAGTCTAGTGAATTAAGCATTTGACCCGGAAAAAATTGCCGGGATGCTCAATTTTGGCTTGTGAAACTGTCAAAAGCCCCCATCGATATGAGCGCCGCTAACAATTTAAGGAGGGGGATGAAGGCCTCCCAAAATGGTTTTTCAGGAATATCTCCCAAATAGTAAGTTGTAAACAAATAAATGTCAAGAACTAATTTGTAGCTTATAAAATTTCCAACTTAAAAATATTAAAAAAAATAGAAAATTTTTTTAAAAATCCCAAAAATATTTTTTTTTAAATTTTGGTACATATTTGGTATTATTAACACTTTCTGAAACTTCTTTAATTAAAAAAATTGATCAAAATCAGTGGAACTGGAATTAAAATTAACCGATTTCTTTTTTTTTCGAAAAATCTAATGGAGCCTTTTTTTTTGAGAAAATAAGACTTTTCAAAAATGCTGAAAAAAATATATGCAATGTACCGTTAGTTTTAGTCCTGTAAAAAACATATGGAGGGGATTCCCAAAAAAAATAAAGGTACCAAGTTTAAAGAAAATTAACTTATACTGCTTTTTTTTTCTTTCTTATCATCGTAATGTTCATAAGTTTGATCAAAATCTCGAATTCCATTTTTTTTAAGAATCCGAAACTTGCCATATAGTACCTTTTTATCCCAAGTAAGGCAAAAAAAGAAAAAACTATGAAATAAATGACACATATTTGGAATAACGGCGACATAAAACGCATTTAAAGTCGATTTCTTACGATTATGCTAAAATTTAAAAGGCAAAGTAAGCTAAATTCTATCCCTAGTTAAAAAATATATCCTCTTTTCTACAAGTCGTTAAAATTATATCGTTGGTTTACAAGCCAAAGGCACTACGTCATATTTTTAAGATTTTTAGATTTAAATGCAAAACGGTTCGGAAATAACACACTTAGTCATATTAGACACCATTAATGAATTATTTAAGGTTTCACTTTGCACGAAGTCAGAAAAAACATATTTTATACTGGAAGAACGCACTAAGTTGACTTAGTGCGATTTACCATGTAACGCAAGACAAATTAAATTACTATGTGTTTACAGAAAGAAAGCATTAACAAGACTTATTGCCTTACAATATATAAATTGGGTTTGCCAAATAATGGTTTTTGACCACCTTTGACCACCCATTAACTTTTTTTTGACCACCCACAGTTATCGAATAAATCGATTTTCGAAAGTGGGGTGGCAAAAAGAACACCGCCCCCAAAAAACGATTTTTTATAATTTGATTAATAGATTCCATTGGTCTATTTTTAAACATTATTGACCACCCTTTAACTTTTTTTGACCATTATCCTAGAAATATTTTTTTTTTGATTTTTGGAAAAAAAATAGATACATATTTTTTAATTTTTCTCTTCATAAAATATTTTTTTTCTAATTGTGAAATATGACCATTTTGAAAAACACAACACAAGCCCATCCTTTAGAATTGGTTCTTACTTCTCAAAAAGTATTTTTTTTTCTAATTAAAAAAAATTACCATTTTGAAAAACACAATTATCTGAAATGACCATCCTTAAGAATTATTCTAACTCATCAAAAAAATTTTTTTTTCAAAATTCAATAAAATTTTTGTTTCAGAAAAGTATCAAATACGAACAAATACTTGCAAATCATTGCAGGAAAAACGCACTAAGTCAGCTTATTTTTTGCTTTCGCTCAAATATTATGATATTGGCGTGTCAAAACGGAAAAAAAAAAAAATTTTGGAAATAAATGTCATAATGTCACTTTTGTATTGAATGGGATTCATTGACAAATAAAAGTTAATGTTGAATTTTCACATGAAAACGATCTTAAATAATTGATTTTCTCAAAACTATGTTTTTTGACTTATTGCTTTTGGCTTGTAAACCGACGATATTTCTCGATAGATTTTTTGCAAATCGCATACCCTTTTTAAATAAAATAATTAGTCAATCAAATAGGTGCAAAAAAGTACGTATACGCCCCATAGTCCCCCCATAATTGTTTAATACATACATGGCGTATCTCTGAATGATGTATCTCTGAATTATTTATATAATTGTGTTTATGTGTTTATAATATTGGGTTGACAACAATCCCGGTACAGTATTACCTAACTGTACCCTAACTACATTTATTTTGATTACATAATTTTATAAAAAGATTTAAATATACCTACATATATATTTACATTTTCGAAAAAAAAACTATTTTTGCTCCTTCAAATATTTATTATGAAAAAAATCATTCAATTTCAGTTAAAAATATCAAAATCGGAGCTGAAATTTAGAAGTTCAAATTTTAAATTTTTTTTCGTTATTAAAATAATAGTGCAGCTTGTCAAAATTTAAGAGAATTAATTTCCTATAAAAATAAAATACTTTATTGTAAATCGAAGCAGCCAATTATTGGCGTAAGGCCCGTGAATTAACAAGTCCGTCTCTGATCACAATGATGCATAACGACAGAAAAATACATATTTTTTGCACATTTTACGATTTCTTAGACATGTTGTTTTTTTTTAGCTTTTTTGCTTAGTCATATATCCATTAAATTCACTTTTGCACTGATACAGGGTGCGGACTGCAGAGCGGAGCGGTGCGGTGGTGCGTCATGAAAATAATAAAAAGAAATTAGAGTGACATATGATGCTCTGGTACGTGAGTGCCTCTTTATATATATGTATTTTTTTTTTTGTTCAAACAACAGCCAGCACTAACGACAATAACGCACGACGCACGATAACAATAGCACGAGGATGATGAGGACAACGAGAGAACAAGCGAGGACGAATACGAGGACGTTAAGGCGCGGTATCTAAAAAAATGGCTGAGCAAAAGTGAAAGTTTGTCAAAACGGTATTAGGAACATTTTTATTGTGATGATGGTGGCAGTGACAGTAGCAGAAGGAGAAGCAGGACAGAAGTGCACGCGCGGAGAAGTGTGAGCGATGAGAAATGATGACAGCATAAGAGCTGTTAGCTTGAAGTGATGGTTGTTAAGTTAAAATTGCAAGTATAAATAACAATTTCACTTTGAATGATGATTGTCATCTGATGTTTCCATTTCATCATATAAAAAGGATTAACGAATGTATGTCGCCGGCATAGAAGATAAAGAGTAGAGGGCAACGCTTAACTCGCAAAAAGAGGTGATGAATTTTGAATGACTATTGTGAATGAATATTAAGAGTTTGTTTAATTTTTGTTTTTGTTTTTGTAATTTAATTTAATGATAAATTTTTATAAACAATAATAAAAACAACTTGAGAAAGATCTATGGTTTTAAAAGAACAGGTTTTTGTTGAATTTTAAAATAAATTAAATTGGAAAATTGGACAGTTTATAATCTTATAAAGTGGCCCTTATAACTTTATGTATTGCACAAATTGATGTGTAGTGAAATCACAGATTCGGTAACTGTGAAGATGAAAAAAGTAAGTTTTACCCCCCATAACCGGAATATATTGCACAATTCACTGGGCTGTCATTTATATAGTCATTTAAACTGAATAAAATTGGAATTCTTAAGGTCTGTTTCACAATGTCTGAGTAAAGTTCTTATTAGTTACTCGACACATAAATATTGGCACAGGGTCATAAGGCCTGAAGAAAAAAACTTACAAATGTCTTTTCACGACTTGAATAGGTTATAAATGCAAAAATATTATTATTCGGTTTGTGGACTTATGACCAATATTTATGTGTCAAGTAACTAATCAGAACTTTACTCAGACAATGTGAAACAAGCCCTTAAAATTCTATACAATTTTGTTATTTCTCTTTTTTATAGTTCACACGCACTTATAGGCGCAAATTTAACAATACGATGTGAAGAAAATGGTTTAATTATCACTTACCACCACAACCGAGAGTGTAAGCCAAAATTATATAAAGATATAAAAAACATTGTGACAATTAAATGTAAATTAAGCAAAAACACTCAATGTTAAAAGTAGGGACTCAGGACGTTACAGTGCCTGGATTGCATACTTTAAGATAATAAACGTTTATCAATTTGTAAATACTTAATAATTGTTGAATAAATATTGTTAAATCGAATAAATTGTCCTTTATTCTCTTCCATGTTTGGGCACCAATTTCGTGTATAGAGACTTTAAGATCAGTTGTAAGTCGTAACAAAATCCTTTGAGAAAGGTGTTTCGGTGACAGATAGGCATTCCTAAGCGAAGTTTACTATAGAATTAAGTTTGATTTATTTGCTACCAATAAACAGCTATCTGCGTTTAAAATCTTACTCCAAACTTAGATTCACATTTGGTTCACTTTAAAACTCACTTAAAACTTGGGATTAGAATTAGTTACCTTGTAACCTATAAATATTTATCTATATTAAAAAAGTAGTTATTTTAATAATTACTTCAAACTTGAATCAAATTTGGTTAATTTTTAACCCAAAAAAAAAACAATTTGTGTAAAGAAAAGGAATCACTTTAAAACTTAATTCAAACTTTGAATTAAATTGGTTAATTTGAAACCAATAAATAACAATCTAGTATTATATAAGAGGTTTTTGTGTGAACAAACACTTGTAGTTAGGCTGCCAAGCTTTTGCACCATCATATTAATATTGATTGTTGAAGGTTTAAATGAACAACAACACTTGAGTGAGCTACCTGCACCATAACTACAGCCTATAAAACTTGGTGGTAGCTCTCTCAAGTGTTGTTCTTTATTCAAACCTTCGACAATCTAGTGGTTAGGAATGCTTTTGAAAAAGTATAAAAATTTAACCTGGGTTCATAAATGGGTAAATAAATATCCAAAATATATCTACCTTTAGTTTAGAAATGGAATTTTTCAAACCAATGTTGAAAATGACTAAAAAATTGTTTTAGAGAGAAATTTTTACCCAAAAAAAACCTTCGGGTAGTATTGGGTTTATTTATAACGTATAGTTAACCAAAGCAATTAAGTTATTTTTCAACCGCAATTATTTTGGAGCTCAGATTAAAAATTGTTTCTTGCAGTTTTGTTCGATTTTTTTATTTTACGTTTTTTGCATAGTTTCTTACTTGATGTATTTTAATTATTCTTATATAACGTCTGCCAAATTATCTTTATTTTATTTAGATTTTGACAGATGCCTTTAATTTTCTCTCTTTTTTCTCAGTTATCTAGTTTTTTTAACCTCTTCTTTACCCTTTTTCCGAGTTTTTTTTACGTTTTTTTATGTGATTTTTACGTTTTTTACACTTGTTTACTTACCTTATTCACCTAATTTAACGTAGAAAATGTAAAAAAATTGTTATTTACATGGATTTGAACAACACTCGTTTCTTGGGTTTGTTTAAGAAGCTTATCTAAATATTTAGTATATGTACATATTTGTTAGAGTAATACAAACATTATTATAAGAATTATTGTAAGTATTATATCCATATACGTATTTATAATGGAATTTCCATAAGAACACCAGGCCATTTCGTTCCTCTGGGCTCCTCTTCAAGTAGCTCATCTGGACAAGGTACTCTTCTTTGAGAGTTCCGACTGTTTTGTTCCGTAGGTGGCGCCCTGGGGACACCTTATATGAATTACTATGTTAGTTATTTAAGTTTCTGAATATTATATTATACGAATTGCCGCGTTATTTATTAAGGCAAATATTGTGGAATAACGATTATATGAAAAACTGCAGTGTTTAGGAATTGGAACAAATAAAATAAAATAAAATAAAATAAAATAAAATAAAATAAAATAAAAATAAAATAAAACAAAATAAACGAAAATAAAGTAAAATAAAATTAAATAAAATTAAATTAAATAAAAAAAAAACAAAATAAAATAAATGTAAGCTATTTTTATTTGGAGTTAAGAAACCCTCCAAGCAGTATAGCTTCATGTCAAAAAAGCATAATTTTTCTTGATCGATAATGCTGTCTCTAAGGTTCCAGTTACAGCTTTCATTGAAGACGATTATTGTAAATTTTAATTGTTAAAAGGTTGAAAGGTTGGGCTTAAATTTTTGTTGGCAAAAATTATTAACTATGTTATCACCTTTTTATTGGCATCAAAATTATCATTGATTTCGCTTTTCAAATGCCTCAAAATTTAAAAACTAAAATTCCAATAACAGTTTTCAATGATAGCTTGAATGTAGCCCCTATAAGACAAAGTTTTATTGCTTATTTGTGAAGAATCCTAGACATCGAGGAGCTTACCGTCAGTCATCGAGAAAAAAGCATCACACCATTTTATTTGTTCCGTTTTGTTTGTGTTTATAAAAATAAAACTTTGAAAACAAAAATCTCAACGAAATCTGCAATAAAAAACAACAACGCTAAACTGGTTTAGAACACACTTTTTGCACTTGTTGTTAGAAAAGATAGGTTGTGTTGTGTTGTCGATAATCATTTATATTACACATTGAACCAAAAATAATGACAAAGTGTTTTTGTTTCGCTCATAAGAATTAACGTACATAATATTGTTGCTAAAATTAAGCCAATTTTTTTTTGTTTATCTGGTGAGTTTTCAATGTAATAACTTTCAATGTTAAAACTTGAATCTGGCTCTCACTTAAATTTTGCAGCCTCAGGAAAAAGTTGAAGTTTCTTCTAAAATTAAATTTCTTATATAATAATGCAGTTGATTCATTTAAAATTCTTGTAATATTAATGCAGTTGATTTTAAAATTATATTGGTATAAACTTTATGGAAACTGTAATTAGCATTTATTTTTCCAAGGAGAGTCCTAGCTAACCTGCAATAATTTTAAAGTATTAAATTGGTATTTTCTAACTTTGTGATTTAATATAGCAAAATTCTCTACAATTTACTTGTAGAAATGTCAAAAAATCAAAGTACATAATATAATCGCTATAAGAACGTTTATAGGATAACATTTCCCAAAAACAAGGATCACGTATACGTGAAACATGTTTAATCCTTGTCCCATTTTATAAAAATAACACATAATAGAGAAAAATTCTCTTAAACTATCCAACAACAAGATAAAGGAGAAGTACACTGTTACTATAGGTATATCACTTCAATTACTTACAAGTCGTTGCCTTGGGAATTTCATCAAAACTAAAGAAGAAGAAAAAGTTTTTCAGTTTTTTTTTTGCATGATATTCAATGTACATAAAACTATGTAATATGTAGGTATATACATTTTATTTACACTATCCATACATGCGATACATTTACGGTATCAACCTAACCTACATGTTTCATATACGTTTTTATAAGAATGAAATAACATTTTGTGAAAACGAAGTTTCTATAAATTTGCAGTGCACTTTTTTGTTGTTTCAAAAATTTTGTGTCTTTAATCCTTTTCCTTGAACTAATGTGGTATGTGGCTTATACGACAACATTCTCTAGCTAAACATCTCGAAAAATGAAATAAACTTTGAGGTCGAAGATAAGCTTTCGTTAAAGTAATTTTTTTTCATAAAAAACCCAATTTGTGCAGTATCTAAAAACTACCTATTTGATTGATTGAGATTGAGAATTACTAGTCGATTGTTATCAGAAAAAGGAAATTATTTATGGCAAATTGAATAAAGTGAAAAAAATTGCAAGGCAAGTGTATGTAGCGTTGTATATGAACCTATGGGAATTTCCATTGTTTTTTGTTTGCAACTTTTGGGAGAGTTCAACTTATTCTGGCTAGGTATATATAAAAGTACAGTAGAATCTCGAAAAGATGAACAGATGTAAAACAGGGCCCATTCATCATTTCAAATTGTTCATCTTTTCGAGCATCAACGTATATGTTTGAGGAAGAAGATATAGTAAACATTAAAAATTATTTACATAACAAATTGAAACAAACTCAGAAGTATTGGTCAGGAGGAACTAAAGGCAAAGAAGAAGTAAAAAATTATGTTGGGAATAAAGTGTTCATCTTTTTGAGTACAAAATTTTAACACGTTCGTATTTTTGAACACTGAAAAGTGAACATTTTCCGTTCACCTTTCCGAGCTGTTCATCTTTTAGAACCGTTCATCTTTCTGAGATTCTACTGTATATATATAAAAGTCCCCATATCTGTTTCGATGGAATAATATATCAAGTTTAAAGTAAAAATCAAATCGAAAGAGAACTTATATATCTTATTTTTATTTATTTCTTAAGATATCTACATACATATAATTCCTTTAAAGCATCCTTAAATAATATATAGAAATGGAAGAGACGATGCAGGCATAAATAAAACTCTTCTCCGTATATTTCAATCCCATTGAACTTTCTTATAAGAGTGTCACTCTATATATACAACACTCAAGGTGGCAAAACTTGGCGACGAAGATGAAGATTTTCAGAAAGGATATAAACATAATATATACAATGTCTATAACGATACCTTCTCTAAGTTTGGAGAAAAAGTCTGCTGTGTTTGCTATTGCACTGCAGGTACTTCATCTTATACCTATAGGTTCGCTTGTCATAAACTTGAGAAGGGAACTTAAATTTAAAAGAAAAACATAACCAAGAAATGATGTCAAAAAGGAGGTCCTTGTTCAGGATGTATGAGTGGATAATTTTGTTTTTTTTTTTATTTTTCACTTGTCAAATAGTAGTTGGATAAACTCATACAACACCAAACAGTGTCGAATCAGACATATGCATATGTATATAAGAAACGAAAGGTATAACACAAGCTTATATTACCCCTGTATAAGAAAGTTTAACACGAGATGTGAATTGCTTGGATGAAAACGTTCAAAAAGTTGCACATTTTCTCGCTAATTATTGTTGTAAGCACTCATACAATATATAAGTAGCAGTGCACACTTTTGCTGCTGATTGCTAATGAAGAAAATAAGTTTTGCAATGGATGAAAAGTATTTTGTGAATTGGAGTTGTTTACACATACAGGTGGCATGTTTATCCACAATTTGAACTTTATTTTAAAAGAAAGTTAGTTCTTTTCGTTATAAGAAGAGATATAAGATGAAAATGTTTGAAAGAGGGTAATACTGGTTTTTCCTGATTTTTTTTTGTTCAAATTAAAATTATGAAATTTAATTGAAATTGAGAAAAAAAGTTTTTGGAGATGTAGCACCTACCTGAAGAAACTTTCAAGGAAATTTAATTTAAATTCTGATTTTGCATAAACAAATAAAAGGAGTTACTTTAAAAATTAAGATATAGTAATATTTTAGCCCTGGTATAAAATTTACTTTTTACTTTGGATCCAAGTGAAGATTTTTAGCAAAATGAACTTACTTAACTTAATTTTGGTATAAATAATATTGGCAGAAAAGTCAATTGCCAAATTTGACTTACATATAAAATTATTCAGAGATATGTGTTGAAAATATCTGTTTTTTGCTTATAACTTTTTAACAATAGATACTAACCAAAAAGTATTTCAAGAACATCTTGTAGATTATGTAGTTTTATAAAAAAAAATGTTACAATCCTTTTTGCTCTCCGACTAACCGATTAGACTTTATAGATATGGCTATTTTAAAAAATATAAAATGACAAAAATCTCATAAACGGTGAGTATTTTCGATAACAATTTCCTGCAAGTTTGTATTTTATGTAACATTGTAAAAAAACATTAACATGTTTTTTACTAAAGTCGATCACTCAAGAAATATCATTAGGTATTAAAAAAAAAAACATTCAAAAACACTGTTTTTTCCATCTTTACTCTTAAATGGTAAATTTAGTGAAAAATAATTTATGCTCACCAAACAGTTTTTTTTTTATTAAAAAAAAATTTGTAAAAATGTTTAGAAATTCGTATTTCTGCTCAAATATCATAGAGAACAAATAATGATATTATTGACTTCGGATTAATTTTATTCTATATACATGCCATATTTGATTACGGCATGATTTAAAAAAAAATCAATTGACAGTTTTTTTAAATCATAAAAAATCTTCCAAAAAGCTACAATTTAATATTGTAAGTTTTTTCATTGATTTTTAATAAACTTGTATCCATTTTAAGTAATTATTTTAGAAAACTGCCCCTCCCATCTAAACGAGGGGATATACTACCCGCCTTCCATACAATTTTTTTCTTGTCTAGCTTTTAAAATACAGTCGAACTTCGATAACTCGAACCATCACTTGCCAAAAAAATAATTCGAGTTATCAAGACTTCGAGTTATCAAGTTAAACACAAAATTAATATAAAGTACGTCATATTTATTTGCGAATATAAAAAGTTGTATTTATTTAAAATATTCTGTTATACTTGACTGACAGTGGATTTTTTTGTTTTGGTTTACAAAGAAAACTTCAATGTAGTTTAAACCGTTATACAAAGAATTGGTTGTTTTTTCATTTGTCTTTAAATATAATCGCAAAATACTTAACAAAATTGCAAGCAATTCGTTTGAAGATTGTTGATTCAAATTCTCCAATCAATTACTCAATTACATCACTATCGCTGTCATCGTTATTGTAGAGATGTGCATCTAATGTATCGAGAATACGTTCATCTGTGGGAAACTACGAAGTAACAATATCCTCATCCACTTGCAGAAAATCATTATTACTATCGTAACACCTTGTATATTTCTGGCATTCGTCCAAGCTTAAAATTCCATCTGCAGTTGAATCTGCGTTCAGTTATGAAAATCAAAGGAAGTTTATCCCCTTCCTACCATTTGGAATATTCACCAAAACGAGCTTTTTAAAACACTTTGAAATGGTCTCGGATCTAACGTCGATATTCCACGCATTGGTTATTTCATCAACACAGTATAACAAATTTATATTGATTTTTTGTTTTCTTCAAATTTTATTCAAATTCCTACGGCGGTGATGACATTTTACGTTTTGTATGATGCCTTGATCAAGTGGTTGCAATTTTGCTGTCATATTCGGTGAAAAAAAAGCAAGTTTAATAAATTTTAATTTTTGTTGGATATCGATGTGATTGATATCATCCATATATCGCAACCTTTGAATGAAAGTGACCTAACTCAAAATTTCTGTAACTTCTGATTTTTCAATAAACTGACCATAAAAAGTGAAATGAACTCTAAAACCGGGTTGTAAAAAAGATGCCGAATTTTTTAGTTAGGGTCACTTTCATTCTAAGGGTGCGATATATGGATGAGCCGGTGAGTTATCAATGAAAAGAATAATTTTCCTATCCATTTTTTCGGGAAAAAAAATCGACTTATCGAAGGTGACGCCAAATAATATCTTCGAGTTATCGAGACATTCGAGTTATAGAAGTTCGAGTTATCAAACAAAAATTACATGTAAACTTCAGGCTTCGCGCTATTGCCAACCAATTTCATTCGAGTTATCAAATATTCGAGTTATCGAAGTTCGACTTATCGAAATTCGACTGTAGCTTAATTTTTTAACGGCTAACAGCGTCTGTAGGACATGAAAATAAAAATCTGAAAAAATTAAGGAATTATTTTTTCTTCATTTGGAGTTGATTTAGACCCATCCATATGTTTACGAAAAGACTAAACACTTAAAAGTTATTTTTGAAATAACGATATCTTCTAAACGGTGTGTCGGAGTGTACAAAATGTTTAAAATCACCGTTAAAAAGTTGTAGATATGTTGAAAAACAATATTTTTGACATATAGGTATAACCTTGAATACATTTTTCTGCTCGCTAGCTTTGGCAATGGACTTTTTAAATAGATACACTAAATTGCGTTTAAAAATCTTCACTTGGATATTTTTCCGCAGGTTGGTTTTCTATTTCTAAATTATTTCATGGGCTAAACAAAGTCTGGCTATTTTCTTTTAAGATCTAGTTTTTTAATGTAAGATCATCCTCTAATTTCGAATTATTTACAATTTTTGAGAAAAATTATCAAAAATAAAAATATTGATATTTTTTTGACACACCCTTATGTAGATAATACGTGTATTTTTTTAATACGTAATTATGTAGGTAAATAAATAAACAATTTTTTATTTTTTTAAATTGATTTTCACACAAAATTATACATACACGCATCACCTATGTAATTAAAACATTTTTGTTTACCGGTGCATGATGTTTGTACCTACTTGATTATTTATAACAGTTTTGTCAATAAAAAATCGAAATGAATAAAATAAAAAAAAATATAATTCAGAGAAAATTAACTAAAAAAACTTTAACCCAGACGAGATGAAAATAAACAACATTATCACAGAAATCAATCAATATTTTATTTATAAAGCATTTTTTGTTCAGATAGCTGTATTGTATACATATATGTATCATACCTACGGTAAAGGGTATATGTATCGACATAATGTCCTTTTTCCAAAATATTGATGTAAGTTCGTCTAGCTTCTTATATAATATGCAAATTATAGGATAGAATGTAACCTAATCTACAAGAATATTTAATAAGCAGATGTTCCTGTTAGGATGTTTTTGGGACATTTTATTTGGATATACATATACAAATGACGATACAAGGTGAGGCCACTTAAGGTCTTTGCTTTTTACCTCTTTGAACAAAAAAAAAAAGAAGGACCTTTCAGGCCGTCAAGGACTGAGGAATATTCTGACACTTAAGTATTTTTGTCTTTACAATAACAATGTAAGGCATAGTTTTTAATTACAATTAAGAAAAAAAACCCACACGAAGCCGGTATTTTATTTCAATATTTCCGACAAAATAAAATGTATATAAAGGAAATGGATATGTAGGTATTTCGCATTACTCATTTATATATGAAAATTAATTATATGAAAATTAATTGACTATGAGGCTTCATTTTCAGTGAAATGAATAAATAATGAGCTCTAAAATGCCCCTAAGTGCAGAGTGCACGTCATAAAATATACAAGTACTGTCATTTTCGAATGATAAAATATATTTATGAGAGTCATTTGCCAGTTTGTTTTTCATTGAAAAAGCGAAGCGATTTCGAATACCGCGATTCCAAACACATGGGTGATAGTTTAAATTTTTTTAAATTTTCATAAATTCATCCGCCATTTTCTTCTTTTTTTCAATTTGTGTCAAAAAATTTGTATGTCATAATCAGGGCCCCTTGAAATCTCAGAACAAGAAAATTTTGGAATTTTGGACCACATTTTTGAAAATTCTGTCTTCCTTTTTTTATATTAATATAATTAGTATTGTTTCCACTTAAATACATATCTTAAATATTTAAAAAGAAATTCTTTTTTTTGTTTCTGTGCACATATTTCGGCTGAACATCATCCGATTAGCATGGGATATTTTCTATGGATTCGGAGTGGAAGGAAAAAATACTAATTCTATAAGGAATAACAAACACTACCGATATTGGCTTTCGGCTAATTTTGTTCTCTCGTGAAAATAGGATTCCCAACAGATGGCACTACTCTCTCAAACTGCTAGAATTCTGTATAAAAGTTATTGGAGCGTGCCAAAAAATTCATTGTACCTAAAGTGTTGTTTGAAGGACTCAATATACAATGTACATACATTTCATTTTCCTTTTTAAAATTGATAAACAAAATTCCGTATAGATTTTAATGGCACAAAGTTTTTTGATAACTTTAACGTCTGATTTAGTAGTTTTCGAGAGTATTCGTGATTTGTAGCTTGAAACAAAACAGTTTTTCTCTCCATCATTCTTTTAAATAGTTCTCTTGATAAACATTAAAATTCCTGAACAGCTTACTCGTCAAGTATATATGAATTCATTATGACCAGACAAGAAAGCGTTAAAGTTTGTTTGATTTTGTAATACGTTTTGTTTTTTCAGATTGTTGATGATTCTGAAATAATTTCCTATAATCCTTAAGCCTATTTTAATCAGCAATAAGGGCAAGATGTCATCCCGTTTTTTCTAACTCTCATACGTTTTTTTTGTTATTTTTTTAATTTTTGCAGATGTCGATAAGTATGTTAAATTTACAAGACTGACAAAAAAAGTGCCACTATGTCTTTTTAAATTCTGAAGATAATTTTTTGTCATAATTGAAATTGTCCTAAATCTATCACTATTTTCATCATTTAACATCTGACGAATGAAATGTGATAAGGATTTTACACACAGAAAAATGTTCGGTTAAAAACAACTCGGGTAAGTTAAATAACAAATATTGTTAAATTATTTCAATTTACACACTGATTCGGCTAAAGTGTACTAAATTTTAATAAACTACTTCTGGTAGGAAGGTAAGTTTGTTCGGTTTCAAGCATTAAAGGGCCAGTTATAGCTTTCATTGAAACTCTTCATTAAAAACTTTAATTTTCAGTTTTGAGGCATTAAAAAAGCGGTATCAGTTATTATCTTGATGCCAATAAAAAGCTGATTACTCGATTATTATTTCTAGTCAAAAAAATATTTCATTTTGGCCCAGCCTATCGCAGGAAATGAATTTCTTTATTTCAATGATTGAACTACCTTATCATTGATCATTGAAATCTTAGAAATCGTTTTATGTGAAAGATAGGGGCCAAAATGAAATATTTTTTTTTGACTAGAAATAATAATCGAGTCATCAGCTTTTTATTGGCATCAAGATAATCACTGATACCGCTTTTTTAGGGCCTCAAAACTGAAAATTAAAGTTTTTAATGAAGAGTTTCAATGAAAGCTATAACTGGTCCCTAAGCAAGGATTAAAGCAATCTACTCGCTTAAAATAAACGATCTTTAAAATTTGCGAATCCTCACCAAGTTTCTCCATTAATATATATAAGCTTTAAAAGTTTTTATTTTAATCAATTTATTTTAATCGAGTTGACTGCTGTAGAATTAACAAATTACAAATTTTTTTTAGTTGAAAAATCAATATTTTGAAAATGGGTTAATTTTTTTGAAATTAAGTTTTTAGGTGTTTATTAAATGGAATACCAAATTTTGCTTTTTTAATGTGAAATAAGTTTTATCATTACATACATTTTGTGATAACACAATATTTAAGTTCATATAATTTTTTCACTATCTCAACATTAATAAATCTATAACATTTTGTGATAACATTAAAGACAAAAAATTGAAAAAGCCGTGGAAAAAAATTCAATGTCTAATATTAAAAATGTGACATCATATCAGCGCAGAAAGTAAAAAATGATTCACTGTTGACCAGTTTACCCTAATTACTTTGGAAAAATTAACCATATATGAATGTATTGTATATTTGTACTTAACATCAATAATTTATTCAAATAATTTTATTGATATAAAAACAGAGCTGCAAACAAAATTATTCTGTAGAAATTGTACTGACTAAACCAAAAAGCCCACAAAAAATTCTGAACTTCAACCTTAAAACTTTTCACATGACTACCAAATTAAATTATTATTAAACGCTTCCACAATTCACGCCACAAAATCAACTTAAAATACCTACCTAAAAAAAAACTCATTCTTTTATCATTTGAAACTTACTTTAGACATTTTCTTCTGCATTTTGTTGCTTTAAAAAATATTCTATTTAAAACGATAAAAATAAAACAGAACACAAAACGATCCCATTCCAACCAGATGTGCAGAGAGGGGGTAAAACAAATTTATTCAAAAGTATCTTGCACCAGCTGACGGTATTTTTTTTTCCGTTTTATTGAATTAAATCCAATTATTCCCTTGAAGATGAGAAAGTTTAGGCTCGAATATATAAAAAAAAAATATACATAATACATATGTATAGAACATTTTCAAAGTCATATAAACTTTGGTTGCTGTAATGTTCTTATATTTTTACTTAGGGAGTGGAAAAAAAATTTAATTTTAATTTTTTTTTCTTGATATAGCTACCTTTTAACAGCTTTTAGTCTAGACAACACAAATTTAGCATTTCATATATATATACGCATACCCGGTTTTTTTACAATTTTTAGCCCAGGGTCAACCGCATTGTTTTTACAAAGAAGATTTTATTACACAAAATCTTAAAAAGTACCTTTTAATGAAATGAATCATAAAAAGTTAAAAATGTTCAATATTTTTTTATATTTAGATAATTTGAATTTTGTACAGTCAAAACTTTAAAAATGCAAACTTAAACCATGTTTTAATAAGTAACAATTTTTTGATGTGTTAATTCTTCAAAATTCAAATTTATCAGATGCGCATTTGATAGAAATTATATAGAAGTTGTACAACAAAATGAGTTTTTTTTATAAATCAATAATCTTACACCATTTTTTTTATTTTTATTTATATTTCCATTATAAATACGTCCTGAATCAAATAAGCTCTTTCTCTCTCTCTATAACTGTGTCGTTATTATTAATAAAACAATATCTTTCATCACTACTTAAAGCCTTAAACTACAAGATCATAGCACCTACATAATTATATTATGTGACCCAGAGACGTACATTTAATTTTTCATTGCAATATATTTTCCAAATAAGTTTTATCCTCACTTTCTAACTATATCTTTTTCTAACATCGTCATTTTATTAAATTATTTTGGTGTTCGACTAAACTTTAAAAATTCAATTATAAATTGAAAACCTTAAATAATAAAATTCAACAGTGTGATGTGAATAAGTATAAATACAATTATATTAATCATAACTTCAAAAATTTTCAACAAGTATAAAAAAAGGGAAAATTTAATGTTCCAATCGACGACGAGGACGACGGACTACATTAATAAATACTTAAAACTTTATAACTCCAATCAATTTTGAAAGTTTCCTAGTATATTGTTGGAATTTATTTTGCATAAAATAACACCGTCATTGTGGACTATTGTTAAACTTTTCAGCCTCATTATCCTGCAAACCGCATATTCTAGAAACTTTTGCAAAAAAAAAAACATATTTATTATTATAACAATCCTTCTTCGTTCGTTCGGTATATAATTCGCACAGAGCTCTATTTAGTGGCTAGAAAATAAAGCATTAACACAAAATCTGCCACACCTCCCCCCTCCCAATAAAACCCCTCTAGAAAATATGAATTCAAAGCTACTACATAAAATATTCTTCCTTTATTCCGGGCCCTTTATTACGACCTTTTCGACAAGAAGTATTAACATTCAACAAAGTAAATTTTCGCGTACATCTTCTACAGGTTCAGCATTATTTATACTCGTAGGGAATGGAATGTAGGGAATATAGGAAATTCTTTTTTCCATTTCTTTCGTTCCATTTGATAGCTCCCTCAAAGAAAAATATATATCAACAAATAAAATTTTCAAATAAACCATAAATTGGTGAAAGCTGGTTTTGTTTGTTTTTTTTTGAACTTGTAATGAATGACAAATAAAATAAAATGCCCAACCGAATTGGACGTAATTGCTCTTGTGTTTTAAGGCTTATATTCAATTTAGTATTAACGGTGAAAAGTATTGACGAGAAAAATTGTAAAAAATCAAAATTTAAATAAAAAAATATTTTTGGAAGGTAACCTATGTAATACTAATTATTTTCCGTCTCCTAAGTAAATGTCAAGAAAATTGGTCTTTAAAAATCCGAAAATGTGTTAATAAACAAAAAAAAATTTTGATTAAACTTCGTTTTTCTGTAATTTTTAAATATTTTATTAGAAACTTGATCGAAATTATATTACAAATGCTAAACAATTTAATGAGTACTAGCGGAGCCTACCAATAACGTTTTATCATCCTATCAGAGATATGTTTTTGGACCGAAAGAGCATAGACAGCGTGTCTAGTTAAGCTTTGTAAAAAAAAAAACAATTTAATATTAGTTTTTTTTTTAAACTGCTGCTATACAACTGGAAATGTAAAAAATAGAATGTAACATTTTGTGGGTGTGGCAGGCTATGCAAAAAAATAAAAATGTCATGCTTTAGTTTTTAACTTTCTTTGAGATTTTTATAAAAGAGAAAAACTTACGTAGTAGGCGTGGTAGGAGGTCAATTCCCAAAAATGTTACACATATCATAATTCATTTTCATAAGAGCTCAATTTCAAATTTTAGTTTCCTCCAAGGTCTTTAAATATGTAGAAAATTAAAATAAAATAAATGTGGGCATAACAGTAGGTGGATTGTACTGAAACCACTATACCCTAAGTTGTGTTGCTTTGCTCAATAAAAATAAATAAATGTTCTAAAAAAATTTTGTAAGCTTTTAAAAAGTAAAAAATATAATTATTTAATAAAAATGAAAATAATTTTTTTTTGTGTTTTTGTTTTTATTAATTTTATTTAAAATTTTATTTTATAAAATAGATTTGCGACGCATTTCGGAGTGTTTATACCATCCTTGAGCGAATTTATAAAATAAAGTTATGAAAAGAAAGTTTTAAATAAAATTAATAAACATAAAAAACCAAACAAAATTATGGCGCTTCGTCCCGGCGATCTCACTTGAACTGAACTTAGCAAAAATTGCGTAGTGACAAAGGCCCTCACTAGTCAACTGATGAGTCCAAGTGAGATCACCGGGACGAAACGCCAAAAAAAATTATTTTTAGTTTCATTTTTATTAAATAATAATATTTTTCATATATAACACAACTTGGAGACAAATAAGCCAAAAAATGCTTTAAAAAGTATTAAAAATATAAATACATACATATTAGATTTCCATTTAAAAACGGATCTGTGGTCCTAATATAAGCCCAAACATACAAAAAAAAAAAACAACAATGGCTCAAAATTTTAAACAATGTAGGACTAAAGGCCGTTAAAATCTATTTTGAATCAATAATTCAACAAGTCCAAATAAAATAGTGCTAAGTCTTCTACTTGGCTGATGTATTTCAGTAGATAGTATATAGAATTCGTATTATTAAAAAAACCTTCTTATTTAAACAATTTAGTAAAAAAGTTTTTTTAAATGATAAAAATGCTTTAACATCGAACTAAATCTTGTAAAATTTTGCATTTATCATTTGTAGAGCACCGCAAAATCTAAATACCCCATGTGTGGGATATTCGAAAAAAGTTTATACCATATAAAAGTTCACTAATTGGTCTTAAAGATATCCTAGTTTCAGTAATTGGTCAATCCAAGACTATTTTTAATGAATTTTTAAATTTTTGTTAATTTAGTTTTAAGGCCATAATATGTAGAAGATGCTGGCCACTTATGGGATATTCAAAAAATCTCATGAGTAATTTTTTTTTCTTAAATCCTAAGAACTTGCCTATGGCTGACGAATTGTGAAAATAACTGACTTTTTGTGAATAATAACTTGATTTGATATTTAAGTAAATACATAAATAAATAAAATAAGTGTTTTTAAGTTATTTAAAATAATATCTTCTATTTAATAATTACTTAACTTTCAGATGATTTGGTTTTATATGAATATCCTATCAATGAGGTGTTGAGACTTGACAAAAACTTTAAGGAATTCATAATAAATCGCTTTTGTTTTGAACTATTATTGAAACTACCTTTGTGACTAGGAATCAATTGACCTTTTTATGTCATATTAATTTGAATATCCCAGAAATGAAGTTTTTACATCCTCAAATTAATAACCTTGATATTTTTTTTAAATTCATAACAAATCACCTATGGCTGACCTATAACTGAACACAAACTGGCTTCATATGCCCAATTACTGACCTTTCAGTTGACAAAATAATTGAATATCCCATAAATGAGGTGATAGTTTCCTCCTTGACTTTTGAAAACACTTCAAAAGTTTATTAAAAAATAAATCTCATATTGGTGACTATTTGACTAATTGCTGAAACTTACAGACTATTTGTGAACTTTGTAACCTTTTAGATGCCATAGTTATTTGAATATCCCACAAATGAGGTTATAACATTCTTTAATAGGTTACCTTGAAATTTTTTTAAATAATAATAAATAGCTTACCGCTGACCTTTTATTGATGAAACCAACTAGTCTTAAATTTATGACCAACAACTGTCCTCTTGGATGGCATATTAATTTTCTAAAATCCCATAAATGAGGTGCTTACTATGCTTACTATGAGTGACCTTGAAAAAAACTTTAAAAATTTATAACGAATCGTCTTATGGCTGACCAATTACTGAAATTAACTAGAACTTTTGTTACCAATAATTGACCTTTAAGATGACTAACTAATTTTTGACTATCCCATAAATGTGTTACTAGTGTCCTTGTTAATCTTGGGAAATAAATTCAAAATTCATAAAAAAAATCGCATGTGGTTGACCAAGTGCTGAAATTTACTAACATTTTGTAACTAATTTTGGAACTTTCAGATGATAAACAAATTTTTTGAACATCCCACACATGTTATGATGGGTATGGATAACTTTGAAAAAAAAAAAATAAAATTCAAAACAAATGGCTGACTAATTAATAAAATCACTGACCTTTTTTAACCAATCAGTGACTTCTTGGATGGCATAATATTTTTTTTGAATATCCCAAATATGGGGTTCTAAGACCCTGGTTTTGTCTATTAAGTGTGGCTTGCGTTTCTTTGCCTTGTTTGCAAACTACTGGACTGATTTTTACCAAACTTCTCAGAAACACGCTCGTGATGAAGCTGAAGATTGCCTAACGATTTGAGCTCAATCGATATACAGATTTGAGGTTTGAAAGCGTATAGTATACTTTCAACAAAAAAAAAGGTTTAATGAAACATATAAGTATAGGTACCTTAAATTTTCATATTTATCACTTTACATAAAATCATTGTTTTTTTAAGTTCATTTAACAGCCTACCATACAATTCATACAAACTTCCATAATTTCTGTCAAACAATTGGCAAGGTAATGGATAAAATCAATAAAAAAAAAATTAAATTCTTTTACAAGAAGCAAATTAATGGCACCCTGGATCAACTGTATACACAAGAATCTTGAAATTTGCCAAAAAAAGAGTGTGGTTTGTGGTTTGTTACAACATTGGTGTCAGCACCATGAAATCAAAAATGTGAAAAAGGATGAATTTATATCTTTCAGTCGTGTTAATCTGGGGATAAGTAAATGCGCTTTTAAAATGAGCTGAAAAAGGTCTTATAGGCAGCTTTTGTGATAAATTTTCTTATCTTTAAATTTGAAAATTATACATGTAGTTACTGTTAAATTTCTTTTGACAGGCGTCTGTGTGGTTACAGAAACATTCTTATTTATTTTTCAAAAAAAAAAATGTGTTTTTTTTTTATTTCGACATTTTTTCTTGAATCTACACAGTCATCATCCTATAGCTTAGAGCTCTCCTTTGAGAACAGCGAATCCAATTTAGAATCCTTTCAATTTTGTTTCTTGTGATGCTAAGGGCTCGCCCAAGGAAGGGGGCTGGGGTGGGAGGTTGGATTCTTTATTATTCGCTGTCAGTGTTACTTTAAGGATCACCATATGTGCGCCAATGCCGATGCCAATATACGTAGAATTCATAATAATTTCATGTGCGTTGCGTATAACCGTCACACACACGCAATCCAGCTTACATTTATATATTTTTTTTTTTTGTGTTGGTCCCCCATTAGAAAAAGATCAAGTCCTTACGCAAGAAATATCCTTAAGACTTTGGAATTGACTTTGGGTTTTTATTTATTTTTTTTTTTTGCTTTTTCGTTCGATATCGAATGAATGCACGAAACTGACTTATAAGTAACCTCAAAGTAACTTATTAATTTCCATGGTTAAATCTGAAACTTAACTTAGATGAGATAAGTTTAAGAAGCTTCTATACATTGCCAGAGTGGTATTTTCATTCTTTTGCTAAGTTTTTTTTTTTTGGTATTTTTTTTTTCTTCGTTAGAACTTTGGGGGAAGGGGTGAGAAATCATGTGATGGTGTGCGCGCGAGAGAGTTTGATATTGAGTTAAGAATTCTTCTGTGGTTCATCTGTGGCTTGTGTATTATGTATGTGAGCGGTTTGGGTTTGCGATGACAAAATTCAATTAAAAAAGTTTTGTTCGACAAGAGTTAACGAGGCGAATGTTAATGAGATTTCATGTAAAAGCAAAAAAAAAAAAACTTATCACACCAAAAAGAGAACTTTGCCATCAGCGACAGAAGCAATCAAGAGGAGATTGATGTTACGTAAGAACTTTCTTATATCCTAAAAAGCTTGGATTTCAGTAATACTAAGTGAAAAGAATTAATCAAGTTTTTTTTTTTGTAAATAAAATAGGTATACAATATTCATTATGTCTAATACCAGAAATTGTCAAATAAAACGCACAATTTTGATTTATTCGCCAATATGACAAAATATTACATTTCAAAAAAAGGTCCACTGAAACAAAAATAATCAGAATTTTTGATGTGTAAACATCTATACTGGCGGTAGGGTGAAAAGAAAACGTAACGTAACGTTGTAATCGTTATCGTGATCGTGGTCGTGATTGTGATTCTGAGCTTTACGAAAATTGGGTGCGTTCAACAATATGTACGTTCAGTAACTAAACGTGGAGTATTTATATACGAAATCGAAATATACTTTTCGAAAATTGGCTTTCGGTACTTTTTTTTCAAGCTTTAAGACCAGGGGCCTATTTCACGGAACATACATCACATACATTGTATGAATGTATATACCTTAAAGTAGACGCCAAAGATGGCTCAGTGTTAATTTTGAATTTTTTGAAAAACTGCGTCAACTTAGAAAACGCATAATTTAAAAAAAAATTAAAATTTACGCCCACTCATCTCGTAGTCGTGATTCTTATCTTGTAGCCGTGGTCGTTATTTTGATTCTGAGCCAGAGATTAGTCTGCTATTACACGATGCATCTAGACGCATGCGACTTTTCGAACTACGTAAATGCAAAAGAGAAAAAAAAATCGAAAAGATGGTACGGAAAAAAAGTGACCGGTGTCGCGTGAGTAAAATTTTCGATGCAACTATTTGACGTTTCTCTTTTCTTTTGTCCGTTTTTTACTATTCTGCTTCATATGGTTTTGTTGTTCAAAGAGTAAATTTCGATGCAACGCACTGTTATTGATGGCCTTCCAGAAATGAGAAATTCATCTTTAAAAACAACATAAATAAAATAAATTATTGCTTTTATTGACTGATATTCATTTAAAGGCACACAAACCTTTCTTTCTTCAATATATCTTATAATGAAAACAAAAATAAAAACAGAAAAAGTTTTTTTATTGCTTGAGCACAGCCCAACACGAAAATGAAAAATAAAGAGAACTGTCAAATTAGATTCATGACTTTGGTTTCAACGTGTAATAGCGCTTGAAACAGCAGACGAAATAACAAAGAAGACTTCGAAGAAGGCGCATGCAACAAGATTCATCGTGTAATAGCAGACTTATGAATTATCCATAATCTCTGTTCTGAGCTTCACGAAAATTGAGTGCGTTCAACGCTATGTACGCTCACCACTGATCTCTATAATACACTGGATAACAGTGTATATAACAGTTTTTGTGAGCCAATTTTTGAAAGGGTACCGACCACGACCTCATATCTCGCTCCATACTAACGAAAAAAAGGAGATGGAAGATATTTGCCGTAATTGAGCATTTATTTGATGTCAGTTGATGCCGACAGGCCTTGCGGCTATAAATATTGAAAAAAAATAAAATAAAATCCAGGTCCAGTAGCGTCCATACCGCTGGCGCCGCTGTTATACTGTTATATGAAGGTACCGGCCACGACTATATTTTTGCCTCAAAAATTTTGAATGAATCCAGTATATATAGAGATCAGTGATGCTCAGTAACTAAACACTGAGTGTTTTTATACGAAATCAAAAAGTCGAGTTCAGTTTGGGTTGAAATATGGTTGGTTGCTTAGACCATATAGTACATGGACTGCGCTTTCATCATGGCTGCAGGGTTTTAACATAGAAGGCTGCCTTTTTTGGCAAATTAGACGAAATAAGGTCATTGACTGGAAAATATTTTTAAATATAATTTTAATGATTGGCTAAGAGCCCACTGCTGTTTGTGGTTGTGAGTGATCGCAAAAATTCACTGGTATGTTTAGATAGATCTTAACTTTTTATAAGCGTGGTTGGGGCCTTTGTCGGTAAACTAAAAAGCGCATTTTCCATGAATCATTACCGATTTTCAAATTTGCTTATGAAAAGTTAAGATTTATATAAAAATACCAGTAAATTTTTGCTATCATCCAAACCCTAAATTTGATGTAGGCTCTCGGTCTATGAGGCATTCGGACGAATGTTGATGTTTACACATTTTAACCGTGAGTCCCGGCACTCACACTTTTTTTTTTTAAATCTCATATTGCAAATTAATGTTCCAACTTTTTCTCACAGTTCTCTGCAAAATTTGTTTATCAACTAGCAAATAGGGATGAAAAATCGTATTCCAGTAATGTATCAAAAGTTAAAAAAATAGTGTATTGAATTGTACTCCTTGATTTCTTTTTTCAACAAATAAATTTTTGTTTTGAATAATATCCAAGATAAGAACATCTTTTTACAGTAACCATCCACCAACCAACCGAAATTTAAGTAGATTTACACTTAAACTTTTAAAAATTTCGAATATTTCTCATACAAAATTATTTGTTTTCTAAAAAAGTCAAATCAACGTCAATTTCATCGTCAAATGAGTGGCTAAAATGTTTTTTGTACTTGTATTGCCGTGCTAGCAATAAATTAGTAATAAAGAGCAGCTGGATAATATTGAATATATGACTGCGTTATAGAAAAAAAAAGTTTTTGTATAAAAATCTGGTTTTGACTTTCCAGTTTGCATTTATGATTATCTTGCAATTGCATTTTTGTTGCAAATGACGTATGAAAAAGTATTTGAATTTTGAAAAGTAGTGTTAAAGTTGATCTTTTTGTTCATCTCTTTGTGTGTTTAAATCTAAACGAGTTAAACTTTCGGGAAACGTAGTAAACAATAAATTCTTCACTTAAAGTGTTTTTTAGATTTTCAAAATTGTTTGGGAAAATTCATTTGGCATTTCTTTGTTTCGCTTTAGTCGTTAAATATTTCGTTTAATTCGCAATCCTTTATAATTGGCAATTTACGTTTAATTTTTATTCATTATAGGTTTTTCAATCATAACGCAATTTTCGGCGTTCTTATATTTGGCTTTTTCAAAAATATTTTCAATCATTTTGAAAATATCATTTGGCAATTTGTTGTTTATTTTGTTCTTGTTACGTTCTTTGATTATTGGCCAATTGTTTTTTCGCGAAAAAAACTTTTCGCCGTTTCATTATTTCGCAAGATATCGCTACGCCATTTTATTATTCGCTGATAGATCATTTCGCCGTTTAGTTGTTTTTATAATTAATAGTAACGTTTTTTTGAGAACAAATTTTTTATATGGAAAATCGTTCTCTTTTGAGTATTTTTCATATTACTTTTCTTTCGTTTATGGTATAATCAGATTTTCATCCTAAAAAGTCAATTTTTAACAACAAATTAACATTAATTAATTATTTTTGCAGGTTTATTCATTTTTTATGTCCTCTATTTTACACTCTGTAGTTTCCCTTTTTTATTTGGCAATCAATTGTTTTCAATTTTTTGGTTTCCATTAAATTACATGACTTAAAATTTTGTGCGAAATGCGAATTCCAAATAAAAAAAAGTGAAACAACAAAATGCGAAATAAAAAAAAAAACGAAAAAAACGAAAAAAACGACAAAATGTCAAAGTTGCGAAATGAAAAATGCGAAAGGATAATTTATCAAATCATTTAAAAAACGAAACGTGATTTGCAAAACGTAAAATGCAAAATAACAAAATGCTAAACAAACAAAATGCAAAACGAAAAACGCCGAAATAAACCGTCGCAAAACGTTAGTTTGCCCGACAATTCCCGATTTTTAGCATCTACAATTTTTTTCAGTAGATTTTTGATTGTCATTCAATTAGGTCGTTTTAACAAAACTAAAAAGTTTTTTCCATGTAGCTTGGAAATAGTTAACTAATTTTCTAATTCAATTTTCAACTTTTTTAAATATAAAATAATTTTTTTGGCTTAGTTGACTTAGGCCACTTTTGAGTAAAATTATTTAGTCAAGATCATTATACAAACAAAAAAAACATAGGTTTAAATAAATCCAGTATTCATATTAATAATTTTAACTGTATTGTAATGAAATAACACCAAATTGAAAAATTGTATAAAATTTTATAAAAGTGTATTTGTTTATATATCGAAAAAAGTACAATTGTATCGACTTTTGCAAATCGTTCAAGAAAATTTGGGAAACTGTCGTAGAGTATGCGCACTTACCGCCAACCCAACTTTTTAATCGGCCCAGTGTGCGTATAAGCAGCCCAACCCGACCAAACTATCGGCCGATAAAAAGTCTGTAGTATGCGGGGGCTCTAAATAGTTCAAAGTTGTTGCCGAAACTATTGAGAAATCCGGCCGTATTTATAAAATTATAAAGGCCTGATAAATATTTTATTTGTTTTTGTTTATCAGAATTTCTGTAAGTAAATCTTAAATTAAATTTAAAAAAGTTTCTTAACATTTTTATTAAAAATGTTTCTTAACATTTTTAATGTTAATCATAATCAACTTTTCAAATTTCACAACGAAACAGAGCCGAAATTCAATGAGCAAATAAACTTTAAATCTAATACCAGAATACAAATAGTCAAAGGTCAATAGCCCTACCGTAGTATATATGATCCGAACGAAATTTTCTCCGAATTTTAAGAAATATTAGAAATATAAGAAATATCACTTTAATTTTTCCCTTTTCAACCGCACGTTAATTTTCCGCAGGTGTAACCGATTTATGAGAAATGTGTATCATTAAAATGAAAAAATAAAAAAAAACATTTTGTATGAGTCGGAGAAATTTCCGTTCCGATCAGAAATTTATTTATGTTTTTTTTTTTTTTATTATGAGATTGAAAATTAAATCAGCTTTTTTGAAAAGCACTGAAATCTCGAGTGGGTTTTACTACCCACACTACCCATATAACCTGCCGGGCTTGCTGAGTCATCGATTGAAACAATTTTTTTTATGGAAACAAAATGGCGGTCATTTTCAGGGAATAAAGTTTGTTGGTTTATGATTTATTCTATTTAAATTTTACGTCATTAAGCTGAATAATTTTAATATTAGTTTTCTTTTCGTTTTAATGAGGCATGGCTGATAAGATTTTGTTTCGTAGGCTTGAAACGGCACGAGTACGATAACTTTAGCACAAAAAATTGATAACGGTTTTTTGTAGAGGCGCCCCCCCCCTCCCCGTTTAGGATGTAGGGGCAATTTAAAAAAAATGAATTAAAATTAAAAACAAATTATAAAAAAAACAACGCCAACACTTACAATAAAGTACTATACCAGTTTTGAAAGCCAGAAATCTATTATTTAATCCTTAATTTAAATTAAGTTAATTATGTCGTAAAATAAAAAACAGGGGTGGAATCGTGTAACGGGATTTGAGATAAGTGAGAGTCACAATAGACCAATTCAGTCTGCAAAGATGATATCACATTTGATAGCTAAAGAGCTATCACATCAAAAATGTAACTGTCATTTTTCAATAAATTTGACGTATCCACCGCAGTATGACTAGAGTTACCACCAGCCTACAAAAATTGTACAACTTTTTCGGAGTTCTTTTTTTTAATAATTCATACAAACGAAAATAAACATTCTTGTGACCAAAAAAGTTTACTACATTTCGGATGATACAGAATTATATCGCAAAGACTTCATTTTCGTTACATATTTACGATAGTTAATTATACAAACATTTGAAACATTCACTATGGCAACCATGTTTTTGACATATGCCATTGGAAAGTATTCAATTGAACTGAATTGAGTTGAATCACCTTACCCAGACAGAAAACTAAATGACAATCACATGTGACTATGGTTGATGTGACAATCATTTATCACCTTAGCCGATTCCACCCCAGATTTCTGGCTTTCAAAACCTATATATTACTTAACTGTAAGTATTGCCTTTGTTTTTTGATAAATGTTTTCTCATTTTATGTCTTTATTTTATTAAATTGCTCCTACTTACTAAACGGGGTGAGATGGACCCCCTCCCATTGTATAAAATGCATCACTGTGTATACGCCATAATGCTGGGTGCTAGCACATGTATTTATGTAAGCCAGCAAAAAAACAAAAATCTCTTAAAAAAGTAGTTTTAGGAATTTTCAATTTTCTCAAGAACAGAAGATATAAAACCATTCCGTTTTTTGTGTTCGATTCAGAATTGATATGACCACTGACCACAAATAGCCAATTTAGCACTTCACTTCACAATTTTGAAAAAAATTGGTTTAAACTTTTTTTTTCATTTTTGTTTATCAAAATTTTGAGTTTGCACGCGAATTTTTTAAAAACTATTGACATAAATAATTTAATTAAAATTTAAAATTAAAGAATAGATTTCTGGTTGTTCAAATCAGTATAGAACTTTATTGTAAGTGTTGCCGTTGTTTTTTTATAATTTGATTCTAATTTTAAGTCATTTTTTTTTAATTTCCCATACCTCCTAAACGGGGTGAGATAGACCCCCCTCCCATAGTAAAAAATGCTTGTTTTTGACCCCTCTACAAAAAAACCGTTATCAATTTTCGAGGCCAAAGTTGTCGTACTCTCTCCCTTGACACAAAGCTGAAAGGGTAGTGATGGCATTTTCTTGTAACAATGATGGGCTGAGTTGACTTCAGTAATTTCCGATGTCGTTTTTTTCGTCCAATTCCATAATGGACTTGCAAAAAACACGCCCATTGTCTTTTTCATCTGACTTTGGTTCGTTAATAAATAAAAATGAAAATTGCTTGAAATTTTACCTTAAAGTTTGTCAACCCCACCATGTTTAAGCCACTGGTTCATTAAATATATTACTATCACCATTTTGGGAGGTATCAAATCTGTGTGAAAAAAACGTGCAATTTTTTCATTCTATTTTTTTATTTTGTTGATGAAATGTGATAAATTCATGACCCTTACACCCTTAATACTAAAAACGCCTCTTCCAATAGTAATCCATAGATATAGTCGATGTAAACACTTAAAGAAATAAGTTATTCGTGTCAGGTTCTCTAATGGCTTTGCAATTATCACTTATATACACCAAAAGTTAACACCTCTGTTTCCGTTAAAACATTCATTTCGATGAAGCATCATATTTCTTCCTGATTTCTTCAGGCTGCTTTACTGTGTATATTAGGCTTGCTAAATTTCGTACCTCCATCGATATATACACTCAAATCTTGTTGTTGTGCCCATAATGTCTATCATGTTTCAGTTGTATGGCTTGTCGTATACATAAATTTATTCGCAAGAGCATTTTATTGATGGCAATGTCAGTTGCGAATGAAATATTAGCCCATTTCCACGATGTAACGTGCGACTTGGTTTGAGGATTGGTTCCGCTTCCGTCTTCTTCCGTCCGTACACTTTATAGTGGGGTGACTGTGGTACTCGGTTTAGTTTTTAGATAATCCAACCGACTCGGTAACATTATTCGTTATCATGGAAATGAAATAGAAATATAGGAACACACCCTGGGGCTCTTATAGGACAAACAAACGTAATTGGCGTGAACTATACTCATGCGGATGCGGGTGTGTTGCATACCACAATATTGTAGTCGTTTCGTTTGGAACTCGTAAAAGGGCCAGCTAGTTGTGTTTGTATGTATATGTAGGTGTGGTAGCATTTATATGAGCATTTAACAAGGTTATGTTGAAGGTAATAACTATGAATTTGTTTTAGCATTAAAGCTAAGACTCCTGCGGGAACAATTTATTAAATAGCAATGTTGGCTACTGTAATTTTGTTTCATACTGACTTGGGATGATGTTGATGATTATATGATGATGATTATGATAGCAATTTCAAATAGCTAGTGGCTTTGAAAAAAGGGATTTCCGCAACCCTAATTTTCAAACGAAGGCTTCGCCATACCTTCGAGGCAAGTAATAATAAGTTTGAAGTTTTTTTTTCATCTTTAATTTTTTGTTTGCCTTTTTTTTTGTTGAAAGTGAAGGCCCCTGATTTTACGGAAATATTTGTTTTGATTATTATATACCTACAGCTGTTTTATTCTCATTTTTTTCTTCCATCACAAAAGGGCTTTTTTGCTTCCTTGTTCTTATAAATTAGTATTTTTGTATCTTAAGGAGATGACTTTGCATAAGTGATTGTATATATACATAGGTATAAGAAAAAGGGTATAAGCTCATTTAGATTTTAATATTATATCATTAATGTTAATTTAATTCCCAAAAAACAAAAAAAAAAAAAAAACAACACATTATTTAAGTAAGATGAGGAAGATTTAAGGTTATTGTAGATTGGTTTTTGGGATCAGGGTTTTTGGAATGAAAAATAAGCTTAAGGGAAAAGTGAATTACATGTAATAAGTAATTTGATTTTTGGAGCAAAAACAAACATAATTTGAAAATAATGTTTAAACGATAATTTAGAAGTTGGAGGGGTCGAGACTTAACCCTTTTAATGAATTTTTTAAAACGATTTTCTCTCAAAAAACAATCTTAACGATAGATTGTATTATTTATATTGGGTACGTTCAATAACAAAAATTCTATCTTTTTATACTGGATCGAAAGATCAAGTTGGGCAAGGATTAGAATTCGATTGACAGTTCGAATGAAAGGATCGCATCACCGAACGTGGGTTATAGACATGAGACCGAATTTCGTAACTGTTGCCCACGTTCGCTGCGATGTCAAACCAGCACTTAAATATTTTATTAATAGGTCTGTTTGGTAACGTGAAATTACTTGCGAATTTGCAAAAATTTTTACAAAATTCCAGAAATTTCCTGTCAAAATTCATAAAAAAAAACTCAATTTTGGAAAATTCGTTGAAAAAAAAGTTAAAAAACAGGCATAATACATAATATCGAAATACATATTCGTCAAAACCATTGAGGCTCTCCCAAACCAACGCGAAACATTCGGAACGACGAAGATACTTTCGGCTGTCAATATACATATTTTTCATAAAATTCGCTTAATCGCATTGTCCCGCGTTGCGTTGGTGTGGGTAAATATATTTTGACAGCCGAAATTTTCGTCATCGTTCCGAATGTTTTGCGTTAGTTTGGGGGAGCCTTAAGTGTCAAATTTCATTGGAGTTAATCTCCGATTTGACGGTTAACGGAAATGGTGAATGCGTTGACTATCTGACACACAACAAAAATCTGAAATTTAAAATCTGAATTTGTGTCTACTTTTTACCGAATGGAAAAACTGAATTAGGTAAGGGAAAGAAGTTTTTGGAAAGCCAGTGTTGTCACTTTCAAATTTAAAACCGTGGATTTTCAATGTTTATGTTTTCACTCAAAATCATCCAATTTCTAACCCACAAGATTTATTTTTAAGAGAAAAACTCATTATAAAATGTTTTGAATTCTCCGAAAAAAATAATTTTATAAGATTTTTAGTTTTTTCGACACAGATACCAAACTTTGTCTTAGTATGTATGTTTAAATTTAATTAGTTTTATAGTTATTTACGAATACGTAAAGCGTTCTTAACATTTTATTTAAATATATTTGTTACATTTACATAGTAAACGGACAATTATAGTAAAACAGAACCAAATATTTAAAACACTTTTTATCAAACTATTATTAGATCATGTTTAATCTATTTTTACATACGACACGTTTTTTTCTTTTATTTTTTAGGACTAAAAATAACGTTACCTATCTTATAACAGTCGAATTTATAAACGCATTATAGCGAGTGCATAAACCTATACACTTCTTATAATGCCTCTAAACACGAAAATCGTATTTATAAAACTTTGCAACGTTGAATAGTGGCATTATAAGCTGAACGCGTTTGAGGGTTGAATAGTGTCTGTATAGGGATATTTTAGTATCGAAATGTCACTTTGACTCACACACGACAATATAATACATAGATATTAGGGTAGCGCTTATTTTGGCAATGTTTGAATTTCTTTTTTATCCTCCCCTAAAAATGATTATTATGTACCTGTACAATGTACATACAAACACGTAATGTATTTTTTTTTTGGAGGGGCTAGCTTAGTAACACCGAAAAATAATTATACGGATTGAATCCCAACCTTTTTTCACCTTAAAAGTAAAAAATAGAAATGTTTTTTTATTGGATACTACCTCTTCGAGGAATTAAATTTTTGCACACTTAATAGAACTTCAAATTGATGCCAAATTACTTAAAATGTGTCAAATTTGGAAATTTTTTACCACTTTTAGGAAAGGACTTAGAATAATTTTAGACATTGTGATCAAAAGAGCCACCCTAATAGATATATTTTATTTTCAATAAAAACACCACCGTGTAGAGGAAGAAAACACAAATCTTCTAATGAATCAATAAAAATGATTTTTTTATTCCAAAATATATTACTTTATTGACAAACAACACAAAAACCACATAAATAACAATAATCTGAATAATAATATTAGGAAAAAATAAATGAATCCAATATGCTGCGCAACAGAATTGTTTTTTTTTTATGAACAGCTGAGATTGGTTTGTCAGTTTTGGAAGTAAAACGTAATAGATTTCCTCTTTATAGTACTTTATTTGACACAAGCGTATTATAACTATAAAGGGTAGGAAAATCTTTTATAAATAATAATTTATGTTGCGTTGAATAGTGGCTACATAAATGCTTATGCATTACATAACTATTCAGCCGTTTAGAGGTGTTTAGCGAATTCTAATAAATAAGGCTGTAAGTGTTTAAGAACCGTTAAGGAAAATATCATTTTTAAGTTTAAATATTATTGCATATCAAAATTTTCAAAAACTAATTTTGGATTTTTAGTAAAAATTTCGATTTCGAAAATTGGTAGACGTATTTTTTTAGAATTAATTTTTTAACTTCTCTTCAATAAATACTATAAAACGGCGTACCAAATTTTTTTTTCTTAAAAATGTTGTCAGAATTTTGTACATACTGTTATGACCTTCTGCAGGGCCTTTAGAATACAAGATGACAATATGACGACGATGTAAGACTGACATCATGACACTGTCAAGAAAAGAGAGAAAAAATATACGATACGAGGTCAGAAATCAGAATTGCGCAAAGTCGCAAAAAGAGTTCATCTAAATTTTGTTCTTCTTATTTTATTTTTTAAATAAATATATCTATTAAAAACTACTGTAACAATACATTATATACAAAAATTTGTTTTTAAAAGAACAGCTCCAACGATTTTTAAAATGTTTTATTTATGTATGTCATTTGTTTAAGAAATCAGATGATTACAATTGATAAAAAAGGCTACTGCTGCAATACTTTAATACCACTAAGTGGTCAAATATCCTGATTCATCTTTTTTTTTTAAACTGGATTTAATTTAGATTTTCGTTGAACAAACAAATATTTTGCCTTATTCATCAAATATTTTAACGAAAGTTGAGAAGCTTTTCTTTAATATTTATAATATAATAAAATAATTATATTCCCCATTATTCACGGCTTAGGTGCCAGTTATAGCTTTGATTGAAATTCATCATTGAAAATTTTAAGTGATTATTTTTATGCCAATAAAAAGCTGATGACTCGATTATTATTTCTAGTCAAAAAAAATATTTCATTTTGGCCCTACATTTCACATAAAACGATTTCTAAGATTTCAATGATTAATGGTTAAGGTATAGTTAAATCATTGAAATAAAGAAATGCATTTCCTGTGATAGGCTGGGCCAAAATGAAATACTTTTTTGACTAGAAATAATAATTAAGTTATCAGATTTTTATTTGCATTTGATTATCACTGATTTCACTTTTTAAGTCCCTCAAAATTAAAAGTTAAAATTTTCAACGATGAGTTTCAATGAAAACTATAACTGGCGCCTTAGTGCTGCTGATTTAAGAACCCAAGTTTTTCGTATACGGGAAAATAGTTGTAGAATTTTGTACTATTCCCGGGGTAGAAGTGGTAGATTTTTAAAATCCTCAAAAAAGTAGTAGATCTACAACAATTGTAGTAAAGTGACAATACTGTTGACATCTCGAAATCTTATTATAATTCGTTGCCTATTTTTCAAACATTTCACGAGCAATTTTTAGTTCTTGCCCATTTTTTATAAATATGTAATTTCAGAAGTTGGTATTTCTACTTTCAGTAGGCAATTTATTTTATGAAATCTTGTTTGCAATCATACAGCCAAAGTAGAAAATTTTTTGACAGTTATGGCTAACTCCAACAGAGACAAAAAAAATACACCGCAGTTTGAAATATTCAAATTATTTCGATTGGATGTGCCCGATTTTATAAAATGAATAATTGCTATGTAAACCCACTGTTGAAATTGTGTTGATAGAGGACTATTTTAATGTTGATGGATTAAACTCACAGTTTGAACGTCAAAATATAATCGTCGTTTATATCTGTCAAATCACATAATAGTTCTGTTCGTTAACTTACCAAAACTGCCAATTTAAGTCCAATGATATTTTTTGCAGAACTTTTGACTAAAATGGGTTTCTATTCGCAGTATTTGGATATTATTGACACCAGAATACATTAGGTGCTCTCCATAAATGTAATAAAATATCCATAATGAGCTTAATCTATGTAGCTGTAAAAATAATAATAATTATATAAATATTTTAAAACCTATGTTAGAATATACGAATTATTATTTTAAACATAAGGTCAAGGCTTTTAATGGCCTGTTTTTCCGCTTTTAAACAATATATGTACACAATATTTTTACCATAGCTATTCCCTATTATGATGGTCTGTTTATTTAAAGCTTATAAGTTGCATTTTAAGCTAATTACTTTGAATATATCTAAATATTATTCTATTTGTTTGTTTTAGTATTTAGATATTAAACCAATATTCGTATATTATTTCCAAAACAGACCACAATAATAACATGACTTATGTACCTATATGTATACAAAATAATTCAAAAATTTGCAAACCACAATGATATTATACAGGAAAATGAGTTTATATAGAGGACGTTGGATGATACGTTTACATTATTATTAAAACCACAGTTTTTGAAAAGACCGCATATACAGTCACGGTAAAATGAAAAGGATTCATGGTGTATTAATACTTACAAGCTCCGTATCTGTGTATCTACTCACTATTTTTTGATAGATATTTTTATTATGATATTATTTAATCTGGGAAAAAGCTTTTGAAATTAGACATTTCTCTAAACGGAGATACATAATTATGCAGAAACATGAAAAGAGTTCCATGCAGAGATACTGTACAAATAATTGTAACACTGTGGCTGCCGAAGGAACTAGGAAGTGCAAAATATGAGGGGGTTAAAGATAGTTTTGGTGGTGAAGATTTTTAATTTTTAATACAAAGATTGGATTCCCATATCGTACTCGTTTCCGTTGCAAAGTTTTTTTCAGCTATCTAAATATGTCATCCATTTGTAGGGTTCATCGGGTCGTTTTTATCTTACTTCGTTTTTATCATTTTGACTTATTTTGTTCCGCTATAGCTAAACAATACCAACTCGAATTTTGTTTACTTCGATTATTTTGTTAAAATGGGAAGTCATTGCTATGAAAACACTTGCGATTTTCATTAATCTCGATTAAAATCGCGATCGCAAAAAAATAATTTTCATACAAATATACATTATACACTTGTGGTTTTCAGTCTCGTGATTTTTTAATCGGAAACAAAATATCATAACATACATCTTTTAAAGAGAATTCAGCCACTGGCGTGGCTTCGATAGTCGTCATAGTCATCATAATTTTAATCGCAGTGTGTGCGTTTAATTATTTAAACTTCCCAAACAAAAAATACATTTTCCTTCAGAAATGTTTCATAAATTATTGACACCTTGGAATCTGAATCCATTTATAAATCTATTTGGGACCAAGCTCCTGGGTAACGATACACACATATGAAACTTTTAAATGATGTATAAATCCTGGACATAAGAGAATGTACATACATGGGACTATGCTATTTTTCTTTTTTTACCACAAATTATGAGTCTTCATTTGAGACGAATGAGATTCATTAAAATTAAGGTATATACCCTTTTCCCTTTTTACTTGAAGTGAATATAAATTAAATCATTTTTAATTCATAACAAGGATTCATTAACAATCCTTTATGGTCAGGATTTATTCATCATTTATAAATCATTTAAATGGTTCAAAAGTGAAATATCGTTACCCAGGAGTTTGGATTCAAATAGATTTAGAAATTCATTCAAAATCTAAGGTTTTCTTCACTTACATGCCTTACTATGTCAATCATAAAAGATACTGCTCCGAATATTTGCCTTAGTAATTTTGTTTTTAAGTTGGGTATAATAAATAAAAAATTGTATTAACTTTATAAGTGTCTAATATACTTACCCCAAATCCATTGAAAAACTAAATTGAACTGAAGAATTGTATCTTTACATAAATTTTGTCTCAATTTTGGTCGCTAAAAGGTCCCGCTATAAGTTTTCCGAAACAAAATGAAGAAAACATTCACTTTCCTTCATTTGTTATGACTTATGAATAAAAAAAATCCAACCTTATTTACTTCTTTGAAGGATTACTTGCGTACGTTCACTTTTATTCACCTACAATGAAGGAAAATCGAATATGAATCATTTTTATCGTGACAAAATTTCCGCAAAAACCTTCTGTCCCTTCATAAGGTACAAAGTTATTGGCTTTTGGAGTAGATGTAGATTGGTATCGTTCGTCCAAAATTCGGCAACCAACTGCTCCAGAGCCCAGAATAAATGACAGCCTATTTGACAGTTATATGTCGCTTCAACAATATGGCCGCTATCAACTGTGAAAGTTCGGAAGTCCCTATTGGAAGACCATTTATGTACACTCCGCTTCAACAGAATAAGCACACAAATTTTATAAGGTAGAATTACCTTATGATTACTCTAAGGACTGTTGAAACGCTTGCAGTTATACCAGCTTTTTGTTTTATTTTTGCCACAGAATCATACGAATTGGAAGCACATCTTAAAATTGCTCTGCGATCAACTGCTGTTGTTGCCGTTTTTTTTTACCTCCTTTCATGTTTTCTTCCCTACGAATCTTTATTTCTTAATTAGGAAAAGACCACCCTGAAACTTGGGTAAAATTTTTCAACTATAGTACGCCTGGTCAGCCCTTGTTCTCTTAATAAATCGATTTTAACTCTTTCAACACTATTAAGAGATTGTGATCTAAACGATTAAATTTCACTTAAAACACTTCAACTGCAGTTTATTTAATGTATCAATCATTTGAGAACGCTCGTAAATAATGAAGATAATGACCTTGTTTCTATTCAGTTGACGTAAAAAAAATATGCATTTTTGAATATGGAACGCTTTGCAAGAGAGCCAGAGAAAAAATAGCGGTACTTTTTGAATTATTCTTACTGATTTCTTTTCCCAACATCATAAGCAAACAGTAAGCATCATCAAATGATACATTAACTCTTAAGGATTGGAAAAAATGGACAATGTACCTTAGAAAATGTTTTTGCTTATTCAGTTGAAGCGGAGTGGTATACATAGGTGCATAATTTTTTTGCATACAAATTGTGTTCTCCAAAAGGTCACCATCTCCACCATCTTAAAGAATTCTATACATTAATTAATAAAAAAAATCATAATCACAAATCATCTGTCAAAATATAAGCTGTTACTAGAAATAGTGTTGCCAATTTGAAAATTAAAAAAAAAAAAAAAAAACAAAGCACTATAAAAGAAAATCCTTAACTTAAATGCAACTTAAATTGGTATATGGCACTAAATTAGAAGCAATAGAATATATAAAATAAGTTTTCTTAGAACATATGGTCTGGGGTTATATGTATATACAAAATCCTACATATATTGGCCTTGAACTTACACTCATATTTTACTTTATCGTATTTCTTTATACGAGTTTTAAGATTCTGGATTTTTTTCTTGAACAAGTGATACCTACATAAAAATGCGATACATTTTGATATCGAAATTCTTTTCAAAATATTACAAAATACCGCTATAAGTTGTTTGATAACATTCTGTAAATTCTTTTTATTATCCATTGTTAAATGGTTTTACATATATCTACACTAAAATAAATGACTTTTCTCAAACAAGTAATTTGGAGTGTATAATTTCCGTTTACCAAAAATCGGGTCACAAAGGCCAAAGAGACATGACGGATATGCACTCAACAACATGACATGCAGTCAATGAAAAATTCAATTGAAATTCATTTAACATTTCAACTTTGACAACGGATTGTTAATTAAACCAGAAATCTCTGTCAGTTGTTGTGTGCGTGTGTGTGTCTTTGTTTAGTTTTGTCATCCTTCATGCCTTTACAAAAAAATACATTTTTCTGGACATAACCTCTAGGTATAGCAATAACAGAAATTCAAGTACATAAAGGGTGTTTTTTTTCGACGTGTGGTTTTCAATCTGGCAATACTTTTTTCGGAGTTGGTCTTTTTGGCAGCTGTCAATTTGGTTTGCTATTTCATAATGAAAAGACTTACTCCTGAACAACGTTTGCAAATCGTGCAAATTTATTACCAAAATAATGGTTCGGTTCAAGCGACGCATCGCGCGCTGCGTCCAATATTCGGTCTATATAATCGACCAGCAGAGTAATTCGAGCAATCATGGATCGGTTTCCCACCACGTTTACTCTAGTGGATAATGCGCATCCTCAGGAATGCCGAAAAGTGCGCATCGAAGACGCTATTGCTGCTGATAGAGTAGAATATCGAAGAAGACCCGAATGAGTCCATCCGCCATCGCGCGCAACAATTGGAGCTGGAGGCTCTTGGTCCTCTCGGCTGGAATTTATTCGAGCCAGCCGCGGCGACCACTTGCCCGAAATCATTTTTAAAACATAATGGCAAACCCTTATCTTTATAATAAAGCTGAATTCTTGGCCATAACATTAAATTATATGCGTTTTATTTCTTCTTGAAAACCACACGTCTAAAAAAAACACCCTTTAATATGTAGATATATGTAGGTACCTATACCATATATTCAAAACTTAAACATTTTCAAAATTGAACTTTGACTTTGGAACTTCTTATTCGGCTTGCAAAATTCAAATCCTTGTTTAGATTTGAATCCTTTGATGTACCATATACATATCTACATCAAGGATCTGTTCCTTTACATCAATCCTATACCAATAGCAAGGAAAAGTTTTGTTGAAAAAAAACACATGTTGTTGCATTTTGAAAATCTATATCGAGAAGGACATCTATCTACAGGATTGAGGGAGGAAGGGTTCTTCTTCGACTGCAAGAGAATTCTTCATTTTATATTCTAGGGAAAACTTTTCACAGTGTTTTCGGTGCCAAAACTTATTTACGCTCGCAGCTGTCAGAAGTTGCACATAGTTGTTTAGATGTATAGTAGCTCTGATATAAAGCTAAATTCATCCTCGTCACAGTCATATCGTCCTCAAAAATTATATGAAAACGAACAAAATTTTCAAATGTTTGGAGTTGAAGTGCATTTTCGTCCTGACAGAGCCGTAAGCCCTGTGTAAAATTTATGTTTATGGTACCACATGCACTAACAAATACCTACACAAATCGAAGTACAACTGAAGTAATTAAAAATTCAAGCAAAATTGCTGGAACATCATGCACCACCACCATCACTAATAACACATTCAAGTCAGTCATAGTAGGTATATATACACTATACAGCCTGCATATATTGTTTTATTTAAACTTAGCTACATGACATATTTTGGTGTTTGAAGCTTAAGAAGAATCCTTGCCTGTGTAAATCCCAATAGACACAAAGACAGGATTATCATTGCCTTGACAGTTTGCGCACGGTGACAATAATAATAATTTATCTATACCTATACGGAAAGTGGAGGAACTAAGGAAGAACCATGCCAACATTTCCCTTGACACCTGCTCAGTCCTCACTTATACGAGTATGAGTAGGTATATAATGTTATGGCATTATATGACGGTGGTTTTGACTTCAAGTCGACCATGGTTTCTGGGGCAATTTATTAAGTGCTGCAACGAATGGGTTTCGCTTTTTGCTGTTCTCATATAGGTACCTACGTATATGAAGCCTTGAACGGAGTTTCTGATGTAAACTCAGCCTATACCCTATAGATACGTACCCAACAACACAAATATATGTAGGTAGGTACTACAGCTTTTTGCCAGCCCTAAGCTATCATACAATACTACACCACATACAAAACCTTCACTGATTAAGAACAGTGTTGCCATAATTTAATTTAAACATGAAAGGTTTAAGTTTCAAATAGTAATAACTGTTCATTATTACTTGTTCATGTATTTATAAGACTTTAACCTTTTTACAAGTCTTTGTGGCTTATACTGCTAATCATCACAAGATCCTGCCCTTTGGATTATGTTATTTTTAAAATCAATTTTTTTGACAGTTCAACTTTTTTGACAGTTTAAATGTCAATCTTGAAGGCAAAATCAAGAGGATCTTTAACCTTGTTCGTTTACTTGCGAAATTTACCTATTTCTACCATTTTTAGCCCGAAAGACTGTCAAAGTTCATATTAAAACAATATATCTGATAGAATCTAGCAGTTTCGGGCAATTACGCGAACAGACCTTTTATTTATTAAGTAATAATAATTGTATTTGCAGTAAAATTTTACTGCAACTGGCAGTGCTGAAGATATATAGAAAGGACGAAGGTCCCTGCGGTATAGTTTGACATCATCGTCGTAAGACTCGAAGCGAAAATAATCCTTTTTCGGTTCAGTGAAGCATAGGTTTTGTGACATTTAATATTATATGAAAACCTGTTGTCGCGGGAGAAACGCAGCCCTATAGAGCTACCTATTTAGTTAAAGGTATAGGAAAGAGGGAACTATAAAGGTATATAAACGAAGAACCATGCCGATGTGTCGTGGTTGCCGTTGCAAACGACTGCAAACTATATTAGAGGGGGGTTGTTGTATATTTTCCACCTTATTTTTACATTTTGATATAGGAGGGGGGGGGGGGGCAATATAGAATGAAAGTGTCGGTTTATGGTACCGGAATATGAATTTTTGTGAATCCGTTAGGAAATATAATATTTCTAGCTGCTTAGCTTGCCTGATGCTTTTTCAACGCCGCAACGCCGCGCCGCCCGCCGTTGAAGTTGTGCATTCGTCGTCATATCTTTCGTTTGGCATAAGCTTGCCTTGCCACACCACACGCTGAGTATAATATTTCTAGGTTAACTTTTTTAGAATAATATCTTTAGATTATTCTTGTGTATCTGTAACTTGGTAGAATTTTTTTTTCTGCCAAGGATACGAAAAAGATTTTTTTTTTTTTTAAGAAAAGAAAAAATAAAATTAATAAAAATATATGTAAGTAAGTACTTCCAAAGATGAAAAGAATTATTGCAAGCAAAGTCAGTGGTGGAGAAATTTAATCTAGATAGATATATATGTAAGTAGGTGTGTATAATATAAAAACTTGGAAGGTGATAAATATTTTACACTCACCTGTTTCTTTAAGAAATTCTTCATTAAATAAAAAGGATATTACTCTGGAAAGATGATTATATATCTTTTCAAAATGAAAAAATCTACGCATGGTTGAGATTGAAGAATAAAATATCTAGATATGTATAGTTATTTCATCTTTCTTTTAATATATAAAAACGAAAGCTTGTTTGTTTGTTTGTTCTTGCCGTATACGCTGTTAAACCATTCATCCGATTGGGTTCAAACTTTGTCAACAATTATTGCTTGCATTGCCGTGAAGGTTATAGGCATAACTTACAGTAGGTAAAATGCACTAAAAATGCATCCACTTACCCGAATGAACCAAATTATAAGTATATATGTATGTGGAAGTAACATAATCTTTATTTTTGGAAAAGTCTCTAATTTCAAGAATTGTGAACCTGAACTTGGAGCAGACAATTTAAAAAAATAAATTAATAAGTAATAAATGTTTAATACTTCTAACTTCCTACATACCTACCTATACTTATTCCACAGGGCTTAAAGAAAAATTACTCAAAATATAAATTCGTGGGATGTAATATTTCCATTTTTACTTGCGATATATAAAATTAGTTACTATGTATTATGGCAACTTATGGATTCGTAAAAAAAATCCTAACACGAGATTTTGATCAACCTAGACGTTACTAAATTAATAATTTCCGAAATTAATAAGACCCCGAAATTGGTGCAAAATCGGTGCAAAACTATTTCCGTCACTAAACTCGGTCCGAAACTAAACTCTAATTTCGGGTCGACCCGAAACTAAATTCTAATAAATAATTTAAATTCGGGTCGACCCGGTATTAAATATTTAATGTCATTTCGGGTCAAATCCCTGATTCGAGAACAAATAACGCTAGCTATATATACCATACACGTGTTCAAAATCCGTTAAGGAATATTTCATTTTTCTCAAAAATTACTCCTACGATTTTGATTAAAATGTGCTAATATCAGTATACGATCAAACATATTAGGTGTGTTTTATTCATTGCTGCATAGCCAGCGCAACAAAATTCCCCATGGCAAACAAAACAAATTTTATTGCTGGCGAAAAAGAAGTCAATAAAAAAAAAGATGGCTGTGCTGGCGATAGAACTTAGAATTATAGAAATGAACGTATAGTGAGTAATCGTTTTATTCAGAGTTGTGCTGCGCTGGCTATGCAGCAATGAATAAAACACACCTATTGTTGGAACAATTTTTATGGCTTTCGATTAATTATTAACGATATCTCTCATAAAACCATTTTTTTGTTTTCGGCTATCTAATTATTTATTGAAATGATTTTAATGGAATTTTTTACACAAGAGCTTCTTAAAAGAATGAATAAAACCGCAGCAAGTTCAAAAACAAATATGAATTAACTCAACAAAATATATCGATTTAGTGTGCAATGTTAGACATTTTTATAGTATACATATTATGATACCTTCTAACTTCTATGTTATAAAGACGATTTTTCAATTTATTTAGTAGGTAGTTTAGTTTATGTTTTTGACAGTACTCTTTTCAGAAAAATAAGACGTAGGTATACCGTATAGGTAGGTATTCACAGAATTTCGAGACAATTGCTATATAGCTATAACACTTCCGCGACTCTTGACCCAGTGCAAATTTTTTCTGTGGGGCTATTGAAATCCATTGTTTTTAATAAAAAAATAACCTGAAAGCCGTAAAAGATGATAAACACCTAACACAGGTCACGAAGCTCGAGAGATAGGCCGAAAACTTAAAAAAAAGGCTTCGGCCACGTATGGACTCTGGATGAAGGTATGTATATACAGAGTGATTGGTATAAGGTGCACCAAAAGGTCAGAGTGAGTAGGTTGGGTTAAGACAAGAAAAAAATCGTATGGGAGGGGGGTCTATTTCCCACTGTTTAGGCGGGAGGAACAATTTTCTAAAAAAAATTTACTTTAAACGAAAAAAAAAAATTAAGTATTTAAAATTAACGGTTAAACTTACAATGCCATGCTATACTTTTTTGGAAAGTCAGAAATATCTTCTTTACTTTATTTTAAATTAAGTTACTTAATTTACTTTCATTTTAAATTAAGTTGTGCTATTGAATAGTTTTTGAAAAATTAATTTCCAAACTCAAAATTTTGAAAAAAAAAAATTAAAAAAAAAATTAAAAACTAATTTTTTTTCAACCTCACTCTAGCTTTTTGGTGCACCTTATACCAATCACCTTGTATAATACAGTGAAACCTACTATTGCGGACAGCTCCCTTTGACAATTCTTTTGAGCGGACAAATCCTGACTGAAAAAAAAATTATTGACAGGATTGAAAACATTTAAAAAAACTTTTCGAGGTATACATTGAAGGAATTTTCAATGACCGCCAATAGTACAGTCAACAGTGCCGTAGCTACTCTGTTTCGTTTGGGGGGGGGGGGGGGGTGGATCAGAGAAATTTTACTAAATTTAAGGTTTATTTCTAAAAAAATGTCATTCGCCAACACATTCGGTAGTACCTACAGATAACCTGAACAGAATGAACACAGATACCTACACTCATTGACGTAATATATACGGACTGCTAGTAACCAACTTCACTCGTGTTCCCGTTTATAACAGCGCTCTTGGGTCGTGGTGGTCATGCCATGAAACTCGCCATTACCAGCAGACAAAGATACTCCATTATTGATATATATTTTAAGGTTTTAGTGCACTATATTGCCAAAAAAACTTATGCTAAATATCACAAAAAGTAAGTTCGATCAAAATTTAGAAAAATTGTTCAATTCGTTGGCCAATAACCCGAAAAAAACTGAAATAAAAAAGTCTCTTATTCAATTTAAATAAAAAACGAACTTTTTCAAATGCCATCTACTGTCGGTTCTTCTTAAATATTTGAATTTTAACTATTTTTTTAGTGTTTGGCGTCTATTTAGTAACGAATGTGAGCCCTCTGTCCCAAATTGCGCTGAAATATCTTAGAACATTTTTCTACGCAGGAAATGTATGGAAGTGACAAGTAACTAGTAGTCCATATATAATACGTAAATGCCTACACTCGAATACAACCATGCGGCCTCAAAGTATTAACATGTCGACTGAGAGACTAAACAATTTATAATTTCTGGCATTCGAGAACAAGATTTGTTAGACCTGGACATGGTTTTTTTTAAGATTCAGGGCACCAAAAATTCGCAAAGTGCAATTATTAAAAAAAAAAATATAAACAAATGTTATTGTAAAAAAAAAACATCAAAAATGTAAGCGCAGGTCACATTATCTTAGTTTTTATATGTCTTTTAATTTGTGTCCTTTTTTATAGTATAGCTGTATATAGGTTTCATATATGCGAAAAACTAGTGGGCAAAATGCAAATTCCTATGGGGGGCAATGCAAACACCTGCGGGGGCAATGCAAACGCCAGGGAGGGCTTAGCCCAACAACTCCATTAGACGGACAAAAATGTTGCGACCGGTGCAGGCTGTCCGCCAAGGGAGGTTTCACTGTAATAATTTATTTAGGGTTGTGAGTAATTTGAAATGTATATCAAATTAAATGTATGTTTTTTTAAGCTGTTTGGACGGGATATGTTTCTTAAGAAAATGGCATCAACATTTTTATTTCGGCCAAAAGTGGACTTAAAAACTTTACACATTTAGCCAGTGAATGATTTTATAAAACAAAAACGATGTACGTAATGTATAAACCTATCCTTGATATGCGATATAGCATTTTGCAACAGTTCGGAGGAAAACGCTCATTTTATTATAATTATACAATGGATGTATCATTTTCTGGAAGCAATTAGGAGATTCAACAAAGCATATCATACCCATTATGCGGAGGTAGGTGTAGTAGTGTACCTACACACAAATATATTGAACGCATATTATAGCAAAAAAGTTTTTCCATCAAAATTGCAATAAAATTTAAAACAATAAGAAAAAAAAAAAAATGTAATAAACAGCGAGAGATATTGTTGACAGCAATGACAGGTAATTTACGTCAGACGAATGCATCCGATAACTGTTAATTGCAATTTCGAAGAACATGGAAAATAGTTAGGTATACACCTACCATATGTAGCTATATAGCTGCTATCCATTATTTGATTCGTTTCACTATTACCGTTTCGTTTAGCACAGTGATTTTGGCCTTTGCCATTTTATTTTGTGAAATAAAAATTATGTACATAGCTATATGTTTTTTTTTTAATTTTATTATTTCCACGTTTGGCTATTTGACTACAGTTGTCCGAATAGTATACGAGTATATACCAGTAGGTACATTTTGCATCGAATCACTTGAGTGAGATACAACAATAAATATACAAATGTTAAAAAATAAAACATGGTTTACTGGATAGGTATAAAAGATTTTTTTGTAATAATTCTCTTAAAATGGAATTTCAGTAGGTATTCGATTTAATATTTGAAATTTTAGTAAAATTTATTATTAACAGTTTCACGCAACAGTTGGAGTTTTCATGAAAAAGGAAAATGACTTGGATTACTTATCATTATCATATACACATCTAACATTGACGCGTTGTTGAAAAGAATCGGCAGTTTCGCATAGTTCCCGCTTCTTTTGAGAATTTTTAAATTACCATTTTTGAGTTTTGACAACAAAATATGATCATTCAATAATTGATCATGTACAATTAATAAGTTCAAGTGACAATTCAATTTCTTCACCTTCGTTATTATTGATCATGTACGAAACAAGCAAAAGTAAATAAGTAAAAGATGGTGTCTTCTCCAAACCCATTTTTTTAAAAATTAAATATCTGAATGCAACCCAAAGTTTCAGTCAATGAAATCATCTTTTATTTATTCTAGCATATGTTTTTGCGCAGGTAGTAGTTGCAGTAGTCCGAGCCGGCCCCATCCCAACTTGCGCCCTGTGCAACATTTGTAGAAAGCGTTGGTTTTTTATATTTTCACACATACACTGATACAAATGCATAAGAGTTTTTCACATTACCCCTAGCAAAAGAAGAGATAAAAACTGCTTTTTTCTTCATCTGACACAACAGATATCAAGATTTTTGTGAAGAAAAGTAAAGGTAATGAAAAAAAAAAAATTCAAATAATTTAGTAAGTTCTTAAAAGAATTTTCATCATATTTTTCATCAAAAATTAATGATCTGATGAAAAAGCAAGTTACTTTATAGTGATTTCTTCATTAAATATTCATCATATTTTTCATCGGAGTCCTCAGTTAACTGGTGAATAAGAAACTTCCAAGCCAAGGAAGTAGTGATTTAGTTGTGGAATTTTCTTCGAAAGAGTGGCATGTGCATCCCACCAATGATATGCGTTGAATTCCTTCCTTTGTGCGGAACAAAAGAAGCGAGTGCTTCAATGAAAAAGTAGGTTATTCATCATTGAATTTTTAGAAATTTTCCACTGGGCCTGTTCATTTGTGTTGTTTTTCTTTGTCGTAGATGAGAAGTCCTGTAAACAGGTACGGTGTATAATGCAAAACCTATACGTTCTAACCCACATGATTCAGTATGAATAATTTTTTTTTTTGTCACATTTTCCCATGTTAATTTTGGGACTCGTGTATGAAACAAAACTTGCACAGGTGAGGTGGCTTAGAACTTTTTTTGTGTTGAGATTTTTTCTTTTGTAGGTAAAATTGAACTCGCACAGGTCAAGTGTCTTTAATTTTACTATATTTTGAGTTAAATTCTCCTTGAATGCAACAACAAAAGTGATGATAGTTAGTGTGCATAGGAAATAACTTAGCACAGTTGTGATGGATGTTATTTTCCGATTATTTGAACAAGTTTCGTGGTTAAAATGCAGATGACAGTATACATATTTGTTTGCGCAAGATCAGATTACATAGTCTTGCTCCTGGTAATGCCCATGTGCATTTTTACATCTTGCACATATGGTTGGTTCGGCCCAGGCAGTAGTCGTTTGGAGGTTATGTTGTTTTAATTTTTATTTTACTTTTTCGCAATTTTTCGCAATCCCTAAGAAACTTATGTAAATTCGTCTGGTAATTAAAAAATTTAATATTTTTGAAGTTGATGTGATACCACAGTCTAAAGTAGGTATTATTGAATTGGAAATTCTACCAGGTATTGTTATTTATAATGAAGCTTTCCATATTTTTATTTTATATAATTGCCGAAAACAAAAATTACATCAGCCAGCGAGAATTATATTATGGCATAATACAATTCACATTCACCATATTTTAGGTACGTGACGTCACCAGAAAACTAGTACCACTTGTTATTTTCGTTCATTCTTAAATAATTCACATTCACTCTTAACCGAAAATATCACAAGAGAACCTGTTCGGATCACTTTTGTCCAAACTGAAAACAGATACCCGACAACCAAAACCGTCAGAGCGAAAGTTGCTCAAGGATCAAAGCTTGGACCATATCTCTACAACATATATACGTCCAACCAACCTCAACCCAACAAAATACAATGAATTTGCTCTATACTGATGACTCATTAACATACGCGAAATAATTATTCTTGATCATTGCGGCCGGAGAGGAACAAAACACGTCAGAATTCCTTGGAAATACTACAAAAGATGGGGTATCAAAATCAACTCAGCCAAATTTGAATTGGCTTGTTTTAGAAGACCCATCCCGATTTCAGATACAACCCCCTGTTTGGAGGAGTTTATTGCAACTTTTATTTATCCAGTTTTCTTCTTCCTATAAACGAATAACGTCTTAAGTTACTTTAATCTAAATATATAATATACTGAAATACCGAGTTACCCTCCAGCTACGTTAAAAGAATTTTAAGTTCAAATGGTTTGCTTAAAAAAAAGCCTTTTGTAATTTGTTAACAACTCGTTGCTATATAAGGAGCAAATGCTTTGTACCAACCAAGTTTAGAGATTTAATTTTGTAAAAAAATGCTACATGCCCATGTCAGCACAAATTTACGAAGTGAGGTTCCTTAAAATTTGCCTTTTCAATATACTAAACAAAAAAATGAAAATATTTTAAGCCAACAATAACACCGATTTTATTAAAATTTAATGCAATCCTCTTGGCACAGTGCCATGAGGATACTTGAACAAAAAAAAAAGTCATACACCAATAACAACAAATCAGCCAATTCTACAAAAAGTATTTAATGGGAAATGTTGCTTGCAAAAAAAAAAAAAAAACACAAAATAAAAACAAAACAAACAAAACTAAGTGAAATGAAAAAAACAGGAAACAGAAAACAAAATTGAAGGTATGAATCGTTATTTCAAATAAAGGACTAAATAAAATTTTACTTCCATTTTATTGCACCTTGTTGGAGACCTATACCTTCCCTCCATACATGTATACGGTTGATGGGATGCGAGATTTATATCAGCCGTAGGCTAAATTTGACGCCATATATATTAATATACCTATATGTTCTGTATGTATTTGTGCCTAACCCCGATGTGTGGGTGCATGCAACTGGAATAATGCATTGCACGTTCTTTTGTAAAATGAAATGGCTTTTTATGGTTTATGCTCGGGAATATAAGGCAAATAAATTTGTAATAATAACGAAAAAAAATGAATAAAAACATTTAATAAAAAAAGAAAAATATATTTCCGAACGATGATGTTTGAGTTTCTGTGAAAATTCTATATATGTGAAAATAAAACCCCATCAGCAGTGTGGAAATATAAATTTTAGAGCTTCTAAACCAATATATGGGTTTTTTTTCTACACATCCGCACCATCACGTAGATTGACGATTAGAGTTATTGTTTTTTTTTATGCTTTTATCAATCCTGCGTTTGAGTGGTTTTCGATTTTAAGGAGAAAATAAAATTTCACTTGAAAATTATTTCTTTTAATAAAATATCATGAAGAAAGAAAAACTACGGAGGAAATTGATTGGATTTTTTAACATAAGTGTAGGGTGATATCTTTAGGATTTGAAAAAAAAGGACATGACAGGACGGGACGAACATTTAAGTGGGAATGATTTAATTCTTGACTATTAAAATGAAAATAATATCATGCGAGAAATATATCATACGGGAAATATAAAATGAAACGAGAAAATTATTATGTAAAAAGTAGATCACGTGAAGAATAATCATGGGAGAAAAATATCATGCGAGAAAAATTTTATATGGATCTTCTGTCCCGTCTGCGGAATGCCGTTGCCCTGATTAGAGTATGTTCACTCGCCAGACAGGCACCAATGTCAACAGTTTTTTTGCAAAACAGTACTTTGGATGGCTCGCTTTCCAAATGCCTATAGGTATACCCAGAGCCGGCCTCAGCCAAACTTGCGCCCTGTGCAAGATTTGTAGAAAACTCCCATTTTTAAATATTAGCACAAACGCAAAATTTTGGCTCTATTTTTTGTTTTCGGCCTCAACAAGCCTCCGGTTTTTTCAAAGTTCTGCCCCTTTAGGCTTTTTTTTTGTAGGTACATATTGGGAAAAATGAAAACACAACTTAGAAGATACAATTTATTTTTCCCTAATAAACACTTCCACAAAAAATCACGTCACTTTTATTAAAAACTGATATTTATTTAATCTTAACCGACAAAGCGAAAAAACAACTAAAACTATTTGCACCAGACCAGATACAATGAAACAAACTGCCTGCGCAAGACCGATTCAACTATACATTCATCCCTCGTACCTTTAATTTTTTCACTCTGTTCTTCTTTTCCATTCTATTAAAATTTCCATCTTTTATTATTTGCTTTTGCGTTAGTTTCATCTTTGAAAAGAAAAAGATAAGTATCAGTGGAAGTGGGTGTAGATCTTAATATACACAGCTGACAGCCACGTAGTACCTACTTGTTGCATTTAAGAGGCCTTTCCTTATATTTGAAGAAAAAACGAAAAAAAGCTGATTCGCTCTACAATTTCACGAAGGCGTTTGTGTGCGTATGGGAATAATTTAGAAAGCACTTATTGTCTTTCAACGTGTGGAACCAATTTTTGAATACTTGGCACACAGCAAAAGATATTTAAAAAAATGTACTGATGTATTTTCACATTTTTGCTGAAATTGCTTATCCGTCTACAATTTCATAGATAAACTAGTGCTTTGATCTAAGCAATTTCGATCTTATTTTAAAGGTATTAAAAGTATCTTCCAACGTCTGGGAGCCAAAAATCATAATACAGTAAGATTTCGAAAATATATTGATTTAAAAAACAGTAAAAATACAGTTTTTCAACTCGTTTTTTCTAAAATGTATTTAAATAATTTTGTCCGTGTACTGATCCTTACTGAAACATTTATATTTCTAAATTAAAATTCAATAAAAAAATGGGATCTAGTGGGATCTTTGGTTTTACGATATTTTGAGTAAAATTCTCCTGGAATGTAACAATGAAAGTGATGTTAGTTAGTGTACAAGAAATAACTTAGCACAGTTGTCATGGATGTTATTTTGGGATTATTTGAATAAATTTTGTGGTTAAAATGCAAACTGCACTACATATTTGTTTGTGCAAGATCAGATTACATCTTCTTCATCGCCCCCAGCATTTTGCGCCCTGTGCGTTTGCACATCTTGCACATATGGTTGGTCCGGCCCTGGGTATACCTTATGTTAAAAGTCGAAGTCCTTCAGTCACACAAAAACAAGAGACAAACACAAAACATAAACACACGAAAACAAAAACACACAAAAATACAAAAACACACGCAAACAAATACCCAAACACACAAACTACACACAAATACATATACAAACCAAACAGGTTTGCATAGGAAGTTTATAAAGTTTATTAATAGATATTACTGAAATGTTTTTTTTTGTTATCACAGATATAATTAATATGAATTAAAATTTGAAAAACTTAAGTTTCATGCATTTTAGGAAAAAAAATAAGCACTTTATTTAACGATTTAGCTTTAGTTCAAGATGGCGGTCACAGCTAAAGTGCGAGATAGTCGAAAACTCTTTAAATGATTTAAAAAACCTCTTACTACTTTCCTAAATTTAAAATGTCGGTGGTGAATATTCCGACAGCGCTATTTTATTATCATTTCGAGTTAAAAGTCTGTTTTATATTTTGTTACAATATCAAATATTCAATTTATCATGTTTTCAATCACTTACAAATAATTTTTTTCCAAAACGTCCAAAGAAATATTGTTTTTTTTTTTTTTATTTAATATTTTTGTGTGGACAATTCAATTCCCTTACTTTCTATACTCTTTGACCATTTAATGCGCTATCCCTTACAATTCACATCAGTAAATTCTAAAATGCCATCTTTTGGTTTTTATTCTACAAACAAAATTCTAACCCTTTTGTTTTTTTTTCTCGAGAAACAAAGATAAAATGTTTTTCTTACTTTTTTTTCTTTTTTAATTCCCAAGAGATAAAACAGGCATACCTACCTACATCTCAAATACACTTTGATTTAAATAATAAAAAAAAAGAGATCCCTACCAACTAAATTTATTTGGAAACATTCTCTCCTCAAAAAGTCATCTGGCTCATCCGCAGAATGTTTCCAGCTCTGTGAATATTCCTAACGAGCGTTTGATGTTTAGATTTTTTTTTTTGTGTTTTCACATCTTTCTATAGGGAAAAATATTTAAACCCTTCTCGCAGCCAAAATGATGAAATAAAAGTATTATAATTTTTTTCGCGTTCAACACCATGAAATGGGTCTCGTCCTTTGAAATAATAATATATATTGCCGTGCTGAGATTTGATAACAAAAAAAAGAAGGATTTAAACTAAATCTAGATAGGTATAAGTATGTATGTACAGTACAGTCATGCATATAAAAAATATAAATACTGAAATAGGGAATAGAAAAAAAGTGTATACAAATACAAACATTCTCACACATACCTATACATACATATAACTGTAAACATTTGCATTTTTCTCTATAGGCATTTTAATCCCGGCAAAATGTTAAGATAGAAAAGAATCTAGGTATAGGGATAAACAGGTGTAGAGGTAAATATTCATTTCACAGAATATACATATACATACATGCCTTGGGTAAAATTCATTTTTTATTTATATTTATATATATATATATTTTTTTTCTTTCACATCGTTTTTAGGGTATGACTTGAAAAAAAAAGATAATGGTAGCACCCAGGATTAAAGCAAAAGCAGCAGCACATTTTTAAGCAAAACGGAAGTGAACAGGAAGAGACAAAAGCAGAGCAACAATATTTCGCAGGATATACCAAGCGATGCATACAAATTTGCAAAATTTAATATGAAAATAAGTTTAAACAAAAAATAAAAAAAAAAAAATAGAATGTTGGTGAAAATAATATAAAAGAGTTAAAGAGGCAAAGTTTATGCGATATAATATACCTACCTAGTACCTTTCTACGTTAGAGATGAAAGATTTAATTAGGCGCTTTTTTTTTTGTCTGGTGTTAGAATATTTAGCTGCCGTTTGTTTTTCAGTCATACGTTTGAAACAAATATATACATTCGCGTATATGTACAAACAAAACGTATGGATGAGTGGGTTGAATGAGGTGTGGTAAATATTTGTGAGAAATTGCCATTTTAATTTTTTTTAAATATTTCAATGAAAAAAAATATTTATTTTTATATTTAAGAAAGAATATATCACGAAAATGTTGTAGCAGACATTTGGCAAGCCTGTACAATGTACGTACAGATACAAAGTTAACCATTGCATTGATTTAAAATACAGTCAGTTGCACTTTATAACCACCGTATATGGTACATCCTACACTTTTTACTTAAAATAATTACATATCAAATTGTTTAACCTTAAATTGAGTTAAATAATTTAGTAGTTAGAAATTTGAATTTAAGTTGTGTTCACATTTAACGACTTTGTATTTGTATTTATTGATTTCAAACATAAGTATAGTAAAACATAGTGTCTTTTTTGTTATACCTAGTACATTTTTGGTTAATGAATAATTTTACGTAAACAGATTTGAATAATCTATATTTCATTAAAAGTGAAAAAAAAGTTAAGACAAATATTAAAAAGGCTTTCAAGAATGAAGATTTACTTTATGAATGATTTTGGCTTCTAAAATGGACTTTTAGGGAATTTTCAAAAGTTCTGCAGTTGCTTCTTCTAAGGTCGATGGGCAGGGAATTCCATAGACCCACTGTGTACATAAAGAATTGTCGCTCCCAGTTAAGATAGCTAAACCGGGGTGTAATTTGAACTATACTTCTTTCAGATGTTGGAAACACAACCCTTCGGGATATTCGTGAACTTTATTCTGAATCAACTTAAACAAGACCACTAGTGCTTTGAAATCAAGAAATTTGATTAAGGGCATATTAAAAATACTGTTTGCACTTCCAGAAACATGGTCACACCGATTTAAACCATAAACAAAGCGAGCAATATTGTTGAAGGCAACTTCCAATTTTCGTCTACTTCTGCAGTCTAAAGAACTGAAGATCAGGCTACCATACAATAAAATAGGAAGCAAAAGGATTTTCGCTATTGTCATTTTAGTGAACATTGGCAGACAGCGGCCAGCTAAATTTATAGCCCGGAGCGCGGCGTAAGTTTTTCCCAATGCGCAAGTTATATGATTATCCCATGACAGTTTTTGATTAAATACAACTCCTACGTTTTTTTTTACTGTTTCAAAATATACTATAAGAGTAGAGCCATCTAGTTCGACATTTGGAAAGTATGATGTTACGACCGCTGTATTACTCACAATAATAGCCTGACATTTGTTTAAATTCAGTTTCAAAAGGTTCTGGTGAGACCATTCTACAATAAGCGTTAAATCTTCATTTATTCTGGCAGTTGAATCTTCAACCATGCTGATCATGTATCTCAAATAAATCTGAACATCATCAGCATACATGTGGATTTTGCAATATTTTAGAACCAAGGGTAAGTCGTTATTAAAAAGGGTAAAAAGAAGAGGGCCCAAAATAGAGCCTTGGGCTACACAAGCACGCGTTGGGAGGAAATCGGATAGCTTGTTATTTGCCAGAACTGCTTGAGTTCTTCCAGATAAATATTTAATATTGAGAAAAACACCCGAATTTTCAAAGAAGAAATTGTGTTTTATCTTTTCCAACAGAACAGAACAGAACAGAACAGAACAGAACAGAACAGAATCAAACGCTTTTTTAAAACCAAGCAGAACCATCGTCGTAACTAGGTTGTTATCCATTTCTTGTCGTATGTTATCAACTATTTTTCAAAGTGCAGTGGAACAACTATGTTCTGGCCTAAAGCCTGATTGGATAGGTGATAGCAGCTGGTAAGTATTTAAAAAGGATACAATCTGTTGACTTATTATCTTCTCAAATGCTTTTTAGATAAAGGGTAGAATGGATATTGGGCGGTATTTTTTTTGATTTGAACATGTCTTTTTAGGTACAGGAATGACTTTGGAAGCCTTCCAAAGTTTAGGGTAGCAAAAGGTGGTTAAAATGGTATTAAAAATGTAGGATATATCGGGCGTGATACAGGGAAGAATCACATTTGTAAATTTAGGGTGAATATTGTCTAAATCAATCGCATTTGATTTGATCCCATTTATCGCCTTGTATACTTTCATTTCATCGACTCTCTCAAAACTGAAACTCGGTGAGAACACAGTCTCAATCTCACTCCTTAAAATGCAATCCTCAATGGAAGCACTTCCGGTCGCGATGGAGGAGGAATTTACAAACAAATTGTTTAGCTCGTTTCCATCGCACACCTCATCTGAGCATTTCGGTTGCTTATAGAAATACCAAGAGACTTTATTTATTTATATTTATTCAAGTCAACAGGAACTAAGACCACCGAAGGACTAAGTTCCCACTAAAAATGAGTAAGAAAACCACTTTTAAAAATGGTTTTCATGCCGATATAAGGTAGGCGAAAAATTTTCAATAAAATGGGTTGTTTTATTTCCCGTCAAAACTAAAGCTTCTTCCTTTCAAAAATTAAAATAGAAGTATATCTTATAGTTTTCATTGCTCTGTAGTTTTTATTAAATTATATAAAATTTAATGTACAAAATTCAAACCAAATTCCAATTGGTGGTCTTAGTTTCTGAATTCTGCAGCCACTGTAATTTGAGCTAGATTCTAAACGAGCCGACTTACTTAAAATTTGGTATAGTGTATTATTATGTAATTCATTGAGAGGGAAATTTGAATTTTTGTTTTATATCTAAACCTAAAATGGTTATAGGTACATCTGCAACACAATTCGATTTCTGTTTTTTTTAAATTTTCTCGAAAACGGCTGTTACTTCGTTCCTGTAATGACCAAAATATTTGTAAGAAAAATACGTTTAAGTTTTGTTGCCAAAAAAATAAATTTCAAATTCGTGCTTTGAGAAAATTTCCTTATTTTTTAGTTTGTAAAATTTTGTAATCTGATATTCCTTTTAATAGCAACGTTTCATTGTTACTTTATAGCTAGCGCAGGAATCATTACTCAGGAGTCAAGTACTCACTGTTATGTCACACTATTTATAATCTGCGGGTGTGTTCACAAAGTATTGTTGTTTACATCTCTCCACCAAAAAAGTCTATCAAAATATTTTTTGAAGAATATGGTTGGGCCAGTTCGACCCAAAGTGATGCAAGGTGAAATTTTACAAATCCCACCGGTTTCAGAAAAAAATTTCCCCTATTTTTGCTCTGGAGGGAAAAAATACCATAATGACAACTCCATGATACCAAAAAATCGTGACATTTAAAAAATTGAAATTTGTTTCACACTTTTTGAGCGTTTCTTGGTGGAAAAATCAAAAAAATTAAAATGAGACTATTTAAACAATAAATGGATACAAGGGAAATTGAAGATTTGGTGATTTGTGTAGCAGCACAAGTTGTGGCAATAGGAGCGATGGACCAGACACCATATAGAAGGGTGTTCCTTTACAAGAGTAGCCAGTTTTTTTTTTTGTCTTCCATGCTGAATGTAATTTTATTTTTACCACGCATTCTTTTTTCGGTTGTGGTAATTCTTGTAAAAATTCTTCCAAATCGGAATCCATTTTGCATGAAGGCAGCAACAATCTAGCTGTAAAAACAAAGCAAAGTTCACACAAAATTAAAAAATACCAGAACCAGTCAAAATTTAGCTCGAGAATAATGTCCCAGACAATTATTTCGTGCGGTAAATTTTGACAGATTAGTGATATACAGTAAGAAACAAACATTTGATTTTTTAGCTGGAGCTGCGTACCTCTCAGCTTAAATGCTTTGCTTACTTTTAGCTTGGCTAAATTTGGGAGAGAATTTCGTATGGAAACTAAAATTTAGCGCGATCTGCGTACTAGGCTTAAGGAAACAAAATTGGAGAAAAATAGGTAGGCAACTTACCTAAGTATAGTAAGTTGCAAATTCCGATTATAGTAAAAATATTACTGTTCCCCCATAAAAAGCGTTTGGAATATTTTCCCATCATATATCCCATCATGAATTTTGCCCGTCATTATTCCCAACAAAATGATTTTCCCCACTATTTTTGTTGCAAAAGAAAACCACCAATCTGGGAACAATGCTCCCAAAATATTGGAAATTCTCTTCTTGGATATACATAGATGAGAAAGTTACAAGGCTAATTCTTTTAGTTTTTGTCGTATTGATCTTTAGCTCAACGATTTCAGCTTCTCTCTCTTGTTGTCATTTGATGGATATCCATAATCTTATATGACAGATTTAGCATACGTCATTCGCGTAGTCAAGATGTTTGAGGTGAATTCATCCATTGCCAATCGACAAACTCAAAGCTGCATGCAGTAAATCACTTTATCACCAATATAGGAATAGTACTGGTGACAGTATACAACCTTGCCAAACTCCTCTGCAAAATTTATTCCTTTATGCAAAACGTGGCATTTGGATCCATCATAGGTAGCGGGTAGCCTTGATATTTTTTTGTGAGTTTGAAAATTATTCCTTTTTTTCACTCTTCAGGAAAGCTCTCTGTTTCCCTAGCTCTCTTAATGAGAAAGTGCAGTAGGCAGTAGCTCACTATTATTATTACTGAAAATTTCATTAAATTCAGTGAAGTGGTGATATCAAGGCCCTTCTCCAAATGAGTTCCCGAAAAAATGTAAAAGCTATAGCTCTGATTCTCCTGATTTTTTCGCATTATTGAAAGCAGACTTTTTTTTTATTATTCACGGGAACTGCCTCTTGCGAGAAATTGACAAATCTTCCAAGAGTATATCCACGTCTTGTCATGAAAAAATGCCATCACCTAGATTTTGAAAGTTTGACGAAAAAATCGATTAACGCGTTGTGTATGTAAGGATCTTACACTCTTTACATTTCAAATTTAATTACACCTCATTTGCCGTGGGCAAAATTTTGAAAATCCACCTAAGTCCTAATTTTTTATTTTGTTTATTCAAAAACAAACTCCCATACTTTATTGCCACCGCCCGTGTTGTAATCTGCTTAATCCACAACAAAAATATAAAACGAAACAAAAAAAAACAGCATCCCAAATTGGTCGCAATAAACTCCCTAAACACTCATCGACAAACGCATTAATCCTTTTAGCAATTCAAAAATTACCTTACTTCTTTCGTTTGATATATGTAGGTAGGTACCTATATGTATAAAGAAATTAAGCCCACGCAGCAAAAGAACCAATCTCCTCCTATATATTAAACCCCCGAAGCCAAAACGCAATATTCTTAATTTAATTGAGTTCCTTGTCGAGCTTAAGAGTTACTTAGTGCTAACCACACACACGTAGGTATGCATATATATGCACACACGGCACTCATTTACTCACTCCCGCACGCACAGACAACAATTATTCCCTTTATGAGCTTGCATGTGTTTTATTTAATTTAACTTTGAGTAGATTGTAGCTGCCATGTATATAGCAACAATATCCTCTTACCTACATATCTTCCAAGGAAGAGCAACAATTGTTAATGGGGTATCCATTAAAGATGGCGTTTGATGGGAAATAATTCCTTCCCAGCATATTCAACGCTCTCTACCAATATACTTATACGAGACGAGTATATAAGGAAACTCTCGAACCCTCTCGTAATGATTTCACCTTAAGATTAAAATGTACCCTCTAATGCAAACGAGATCCTGATGAGCTTAAAAGAAGTGCCTGCCATTATAGAATTGAGGTTAGGTTGGTGGAATGCGGTTTATATAATCGCGACAAGAGAGGGTAACACTCTAAAAATTATTGTCACCAAGATGTCTTCTTCAAAAAACCACCAAACACTGAAGCTCACATAAAACAGTCGGCATCGGCATTGCTTGCCTTGAATATTCCCTGTAGCCCAGGGGTTTATATACTAAAAAAACGGAACAAGCTTAAAAAGGATGTTCATTCAATTCATCCCTACCAAAAATACACTACTTAAAGTATACTATGCTAGAACTCTATACTCAGAGCTTCGTGGCAGCAGCGGTGTGGTTTGCCTCTCGATGGATGTCACATCGACTTTTATGGTAGGTAGTAACAATTTTTACTCGAGGCAGATCCTAGAATTTTTTAGTAAATGAGTGAGAGAGGAGATCACTTCATAGAAGGGCCGGGTTAATAACAAAGGGCGCCCAAGTTACTTTATAAAAAAATTATATTTTCGAAGCTTTATTGTAAATTTTTTTCAAAGATCGTGGTTCAACCCCAAATCGTATTTTTTCGGAATAAAGGGATATAATTATAAGGGTACTATACTCCTAAAACATGGAACAAATTTTCCCCTGTTAATAATTTGTTTTTCCCGCGATCAAGGGAACCAAACCTGCCTTATACCATTATCATGATTATACAGGGACTACTCAATAAACGATTTGTTGGCTCAGTTGAAAATTAAACTTTAAAAATGAATGACCGGTTGTTTGTATCAACACACTTTTTTTTGGCACAATAAACTTATACATTGCGCCAAACAATTTTTTTTATAAAACTTCTTTTTTTACTTTGATTTAATGTGTTTATTAGCACAATAAATAAATAATTAAATTATAAATGTTAATAAACATTTTAATTGATTTTAATATTTTGTTTATTATCGTAATAAACTATTTATTATGTCAACAAAGTGTTTAAGGGCCAGTTTCACAGTGCACACTTAACAAAATAAGTGGCACTTAATTTTCCCATTTTGGCACTTAAGCCTCAGTTTTACTACCTGAGTAAGTGGAACTTAAGTGGCCAACATGGGAGACTTAAGTGTCACTTATTCCGATAAGTTTACACTGTGAAATTGGGAATTAGTTTTCCATATTTGGCACTTAAGTGACACTTACTTCACTGTGAAACTGGCCCTAAGTGTAATCTAAATGCTTTATATTTTCAAATTTTAGTCGACTCTAATATAATAAAATTCACAGTCAGTTCATGCTGTGATTTTGATAGGAGTCGATATTCGGTAAGCATTGACCATAATTTGCATCTTAGATGGGTGCATTTTGGTACGAAACGCATTTTGGATTTGAGGATACTTGAATTAAATTTAAAAGTTCAATTGTGAGTTAACCTCAACTCCAGTACAAAATTCGTAAGAAAACTCGTAATTGAAACTCACTTTATAAAAACCTTTCGGCAGCGGCCCAATGTTTGTTTTAGATCTTGAAGAAGTGTACCGTTTTATTTTGCAATTCTTGGCATTTGTTTCAATACATAATGCTTTCTCATTTTTTCTCATACATTTCGCTTATTAGAAAGAAAAAACCAATTTATTTTTCTAGGGATGTGAAGAGAACTCGATTTTAACAAAAATGTCTGTGAAATTTCCCTTTTATAGATTGGTATAAAACTACAAATATTTAAGGGCCTGATAAAATTTAAGAGTGTTTTTGATAAAAGTGCTTTTAGTGTTTGTTTATGAAATTCGACATTACACTTATAAACACTTATAAACATTTTATTGGACCAATACATTTTATTTGGTCAATATACGTTTATTGCCAATTGGCAGACGGTTACAGTCAATTCGGAGCGATGTGGTGGAATGATAACCGATTTTTTTTGGCTGGCGATTGTAGATCATGACTAAGACGATATGTGTTTCCAACAAGACGGGGCAACAAGCCACACAACACGAACAATTATGGCTTTATTGCGTGAGAAGTTTCCTGTTCGCGTAATTTCACGTTTTGGCGACGTCGCGTCGATTGGGCACCAAGACCATGCGATTTGACACCGTTAGATTTTTTTCTGTCGGGCTACGCAAAAGACCGTGTTTACGCGAATAATACCGGAACTTTAAGTGCATTTAAAACCAAAATTACTTAAGATATGGCCGAGATACCGCCCGAAATTTGCACTGAACAAAGACTGATTAAAATAAGTAACTTAAATGTAACTCCACAGTAACTACTTTTTTTATCTGTTAAAGTATGAAATATTTGTATATTTTTTGTATTTCTATAAATCGTAAAATGGCACAATTTAAATTGAATAACAATTATACAAATTTTTGAAAAAGAATGAAATGAAATGGGAGTTTGGGAAAAATTCTATAAATTGGCGTTCGTTATCTGTTTTTCTTATTTTCACTGAACAAAAATTCATTTTTATATTTTGTTTACACAATTCTGTTTAGGAATTCAGTTTTGATAAAATTTTCTTATTAATATTCTTATTACAGTCAAAGCAATTATTTTACAAGTATGTTTGACATTTATCTATACATGAAACCTTTTGTTATTAAATTGGTTATAAAACGGTCACAGAGAGGTTTCAATTGCCTTAGTTAGTGAACAGTTACTAAAAAACCTATTTGCAACTTATCTTATGAAAGTAATTTTTTTTTTTTAATTTTTTGTTCCAGAAAAGTTCTCTGAAACTCCTCCGTAACTCAAAGAGTGTCAATGAAGACTAAACTTATAAAACTGGTTTCTAAAAGGTTACTATGAGGTTATAAAAAGAACAAGTATTTCGACAGAAATAAGAAATAGCAATTCTTTTTCTTAAAATTACAAAATTTTTTAACTTTAATGTAACCATCCACTTTGTGACATAGAAGTCGCCATGATTAACATAGCGTGCCACTTGGTCAATAACCGGTATTTCGAAATACTGGGCAAAATTAGGTGCGTTCAAATGTAGAGGCAATGACTTTTAGATTTAAGTCTGTTCATGTGCAATGTAATTATCGTCCGTCCGCGTTGCTGCATTTTTAATTTAAATAATTAATTAAGAATTATACAAAGAATTTTGAATAAGATATTTTAAGTTTGTTTTAAATTGAAATCTAAGTAAATTTTTGTTTTTATTTTTGGATGTCTAAGAACTATTTTGAGTTCTAATTTTTTTGAAAAATAAATTTTCAAGATTTGAATCTAAAGGGTTTTCCAATAAGAGGTGTTATTTTGATATTCAAAGAAAAAATGGAATTTTTTGAGATAAATGATCAGATGTTTATTTCAATGTAAAGAGGAAAGTATGCCATTAATATTGGAAAATAATATCAGCCAAATGGAAGCCACGGCTACGCTTACACAACAATATCCTTTTCATGAAAATTTCCATCACCAAATCACCAAAGTGGCTGCTGTATGCCCTCAATAGCTTCACGAATTTCATCTTTGAGGTCTTGAATCGACGCTGGGCTGTTGGCGTGGACCTTATCTTTCACGTGGCCCCAAAGGAAGAAGTCGCAAGGTGTTAAATCACAAGATCACGGTGGCCAACTGTGATCACCTCTTCGATAGATAACACGGTCCGAAAACTTTTCCCGTAAAAGATTGATGGTTTCGTTGCTTGTGTTGCACGTAGCGCCATCTTGTTGAAAGTAAACGTTGTCTAGATCAATACCAACCAATTCCGGCCATAATAAATTATTAATCATCTCTCGATAGCGCAATCCATTCACCGTAGCTGTTGCTCCAGCCTCATTTTCGAAAAAGTAAGGTAAAATGACCCCGCCGGACCATAAACCGCACCAAACAGTTACTCGTTGAGGATCGAGAGGCTTTTCAATAATAGATCTTAGGTTTTCCGAGCCCCAGATGCGACAATTTTGCTTGTTGACGTAGCCACCGAGGTGGAAATGGGCCTCATCAGTCAAGAATCAAGATGATTTTACGAACCGTCTCTGCCAAATTTTTACCATTTTTATAGTGAATTTTAATAATTCCAATGCATTGTTGAAGCGTGTATCGTTCCATTTTTATTAATAACGTAGTTTCTACTTGTCAAATGTCAAAAAATTACAGCTTCAAAAGTGACAACTACCGAAATAGCGGGCTATTCAAAATAACACCTCTTATTGGAAAATCTTTTATTTAAAATTTTTTTTAAAGAAAATTGCGTGTTTTTGAAGCCAAACTCTCGTGGAGTTCCGCAAAGATCAATCCTGGGTCCCCTTCTTTTTTCCCTAATATTGTTAAACACTCTTCAGTCAATATGTATGCCAAATGACGTCCAAACATGTATTTCCCTCTAGGTCCATTATCGAACAAAGAGTAAGCTGTGTCAATGAAGATTTCGCAGAAATTGTAAGTTTCGGTCTCTGCATAGTTGGTCTTTTTTTAATTCCTTAAAAGTTATAGTTTCTTGTAATCTTCGAAAAAAAAAACTGTTGAACTTTCTTATTTACCTCCTGATGTAATCGTGCATAACACTCCCTCCAGTCCAGTCCAGTGTTGAAAGTGCAAGATAACCATATATAAATTTGGTTTTCGGTAAAACATATAGAATCCTCCAAACTTTTTATGGGTATGCCAATATTTTACCCCCTGTACCCCGGGGAGAACAAAATAGAAAGATAAAAATAGTCAAATAAAAATATTTTGTTGTTTAGAAAAAAAGGGCCCCAATTATCGTATATGGAGCCTCCGTACAAGCCCATGCACTAAAATGACACCATTTCGCGGGAGATGGCGGATATCGTGTCACACACATGTCCCAAATTCACTTTAGAGATACATGATTGCTATCTGTAGTTTGCCCTTGGGATAGAGTAAACCAATTTTCATCTTTCGCAGGGATGCCATTTGCCAGCCAACGAACAACCATCATCATAGTTAAACCGGGCTCGATCTGGAGTTGGAGCCGGAGCTACCTATGTATATATAGGAGGTGGTGGTTGGGGAATTTACCGCGCTTATTGTAACAGCCCCAAGGATATCTCTTTTACATTTTTTATGATTCCTGGTTGTGATGTAGTTTTGTTATTAAACGATGGCGACTGACATGCGGGAATGGGAAGAGCTCTTGTGTGGTTAGATATATTACCTACTCGGCACATGCAATAGCTCGTAAAGGCAACAATAAAACCTTATCCACTCACTAGTCCTGTATCTATATACATACATATATTATACATTCTCTATATATGTACACATGTACATGGTTGTGTGTATAGGAATATGGAATATGCATGTGCGTTACGCTTTTGTCTTTCCCTTTGCTTCGTATATCTAATATAACATGGATATTTTATACAATATTTCAGTTGGTATATATTTTATGAGATCAAGGTTTAAGGCGTTTTTGTCTATGAGTTTTGTACAATATGGTTTTATGACTGTCACAGTATGTTTTTGAGGCTTCGATCCTTCATAAATATTTAAGTTGTTCATTTTTTGTTTTTTTTTTTTTTTGGAAAATGAGAAAATATATAAATTCATGGTTTTATTCGTATGAATATGTGCGTCCCAGGATATAAAACACTTGAGGCAAACTTAAGTAGCTGAAACAAACAAGTATCATTTTCTTATTATATCTCATAAAGGACATATAGGAACAGGGATATTGGGAAGATTAGAAGGTAATTTAAAAGGTTTTATGTACCGAAAAAGGTTGAAGGTTGTATCTGACCATTTTATATAGTATATACATTATATGTACATATTTTAGGTATAAGTATATGTGGTAGGTATATTAAGAATTCAAAAAAAGTTTGTGAGTTTATTCAAGAAGCGTGCTAAAATTTTAGTTATAACTATATATTTATGGTAATAGACGATAAAAGTTTGATACTTTTAACTATACGAAACGTATAAAATATTAATAATGTAATAAAAAGAGTACCTATATGTAGTTATACATATGTATAGGTAGGTATTTAATTATATACAGAGAAGCAAACAAGAAGCCTGAAGCTATTTATTTAAATATAAAGCCTATATGGCAGGTATACTCACATCTCTTGAGATGAAAAATAAAAAACCTTTCAAAATACATGTGAAAATTCAATATGAACCCGCATAATTAATTCTCCACGTGAATTTTTGGTACTCACTTTCTAATACTCACTTTGAAATTTGAATGAAGAAATTATTAAATTAAAGTGGGTCTCGCAATTCTATCTGTCTGCAGCCTAAACGGGTGGATCGAATTTCTTTAAACTTGGTACCTAGTTTTTTGGACATTCCCCTGACACTTTATTCTTTACTTAATTTTTTTTTTGGGACCAAAAATAACAGTAGCTGCCGTACAATTTTTTTTTAGCAAAAAATGAAATTCTTTAAAAAAAAAAAACATTCAGTAATTTTTTTTTAAAGGCAACCATTTTATACAAAATTTTCAAAAAAAGGTTATAAAATATGGTATAGGTAGGTACGTCCTATAAAATTATTTATTTGATTTTCGATTTTCTCAAAAACGGTTCAACTGATTTTTATCAATTTTTTGTATGACGAATGTTTTAAAAAGTTTTGTACACCAATTTTTTTTTTTTAAGTTTCAAAAATTTTGTTTGATAAATTAATAATTCGATCGATTTTAATCAAACTTGGCGCCCAGTAGTTGTTGAACATTATCTAGCACTTTTTAAATAAAAATTATTCTTTTAACCAAAAATAACGGTACTTCCAATACAAGTGTTTAAAAACCGGTAAGGAAAATCTCATTTTTCTTAAAAACGGCTCCTAAGATTTTGATTAAGATTTTTAAGTTAAATAATATTATTGAAAAAAAAAATTATCTATCGATTAAAAATGCTTAAGCTACCTTATGAAGCAAGTTTAAGCTAGCTTATGAATTAAATTTGTATCGATTTACAAATCCCAAGTAGCTTATGAACTCAATTTGTTTCAATTCACAAGTCCATTACTGACTTGTGAATTGAACGAGGATTTAAGCTAAGAAAAGAGCTTAAGCCTTTGCAACCCTGCGACTATCTCATTATCTGTTAAACTTATTTTATTGATTTTTTCTTACATAATAAGAGTTTCTAATAAGTTTGAATAATATTAAATATCAAAATTTGTTTGAAACTTCGATATTTCGAAAATGGTTTTTTTTCGAAATTAATTTTTAAACTTTGCATTAATAAACGGGAACGCGTCCTTATTCTGTATTCCAAAATTCTGTATAACCATGAATTGAAAATTTTCATTGCATATATGTATTGCATATCTGTATTCAGTATTATTCTGTAAATTCTTTATTTTGTATTCAAAAAATTCTGTAAATCCAAAATTCTGTAAACTCAAACTTCGGGAAAGTTTTAAATACTAAATTGTTATGTAATGTTTTGTAGTAAAAAAATGTTTACCTTTTAGTTAATCTTTCATTTTGAAACAGAAGACGTCTATACGCAATTTTTCTTTTCGATTTTTTGACAAACTTGACATTCAAAGTAAAGTTTTTTGTGACCTTTAGTCCAATGCAGTGTATGTATGCTATAAATTGTATAAGAGTCGGTAACCATCGACCAAAAAATTGCATCTAACTGATGAGCCCAACTGTCGTGCCTGGGCGAAATGCATTGGACTAAAGGTCACAAAAAAACTTTATTTTGAATTTCATTCAATACAGTCCACTAAAACAAAAACAAAAATATGTAATAATTTTCTTATTATTTGTGTTTCTCTTCTTCTTATTAAACTTGACATAGTTAATAGCATAACTTGAAAATATATTTCATGAACAACATCCACATAAATAATTTAAAAACTTCTTTTGGTTTTCAATAATAAATCAATTGTTTTCACATTGAAATAGAAATAACCCAATAAACATATTGAGTGTTAAAAGTGTTATAATTAATTTTAGATCTATAAAGATACATTTTCGGAATACAGGTTATATCAACTCCAAAATTGTGGATTCTAATGGAAGCTTGGAAAGTATAAATAATTTTTACGTGTTCTGAACTCCAAAATCCTGAATTTGAAAATTCTGTAAGTTATAAAAAAATATTATTTTAATAATGAAAAAAAGTGCGCACTTTGAAAAGTCCAGAATTTTATATTTCTGTAAAATATAAGAAAACAATTTTTTTGATAGTGAAAAAAGTGCGCAATTTTTTTCTTTTTTTTCACTATCAAAACAGTTTTTCTTTTATAATTTACAGAATTTTCAAATACAGAATTTTTGGAATAAAGAATTTTGAAATAATAAATAATTTTGAAAGGATTTACAGAATTTTTAACAACAGAATTTTGAATTTTTAGTATTTTGGAGTACAGAATTTTAGATTAACAGAATTTTGGAATACAGAATTTTGGCACATACTGCAGAATTACGACTCCAACCCTTAATAAATGCTAAAAATTAGCTAGCAATTTTTTTCTTAAAAATGTTTACAAAATTTTATAAATAAAAAATTATTTTTTTTAAAAACCGCTTCAACGATTTTTAATTTTTTTTTCATAAATTGGAATTTGATCAGATGGTATACATCGGGTTGGTGTCAAATCAACTTCAGAGGTTGTTTAATTACTTTATTTCTAATTATTTTTCAGTATAAAATATAATTTCCATGCATATATATTTATATATGCAACACGGTGCTATACCGATTTTGTTCATATTTATCAACTCACATAGCTAACACTACCTTTAAATAAACTAAATTTTTGGCAGGTGGTGTGAATTTCATACCAGTAAACTAGACGACACTTTTCTATGAAAATTTCATTTTTACTATAGAACTGATTACTCGGCTTAAGACTTTGGAAAAAAAGTTTTCAGGCAATAAATTTATTAGTGCAACAAGGCCGTGCACAAGGATTATGCCTAAATGTCTTGCGTAAAGACCATGCGTAAAGATCGTGTGTAAAGGTCGTGTGTATTTATATGTATATATAAGGTTGAGGATTTTATTTCCCCCCTAGAGTCACAGCACTTTCTTGCAATACTGTCATCAGCTATATAATAAACATTAAAACTCAAATAAATTGAATTTGAAAAGTATCTTCTTTGAAAGACAGAATCACTCTTTCAATATCCATCATATCATCTTCTACATTTATTATGAAAACATCACATTTTATATTCATACTCAGAATTCACACAGGTCCAGAAAGTGTATTGCAATAAAAAGCTTTGCCAAAATACAAACTCGCAAAAGTATAATTTAATTTCTCTTCATCTTTTTCATTTCGTATTCGAAAATGACATTAAAAAACATCTCGCTTCAGAGTCCTTCACTTTGATCATCAAGCATCAAGAGCATTTGCTTTTAATTGAATTTTTATATTTTCTTATATGTAGGTACATATGTGTCTAACTGGTGTGTATGTGTGTATATGTGAAACTATACGGATGGATTTGCAAGGATAAATTTTTTAAGGATAAGATGCTTTGCGAATGAATTATGATCCATTCCATGGAGCAGCGATAAAAAATACATACATATGAGTATAAATGTCGCTATCTCTATATACGAGACGAGTATAGTAGATTCATATTATATAGAAAGTGTAACGTTGACGATGATAACGATGATGATTATGGCTTCCGGTTGTAAATTTGCGGAAGGAGATCTCGTGGTTAAGGCATAACGACATTTTGCAAATTAATTTAACATACAAGTTTAGTATATACATATATGCGTTCTGATGGCAAAGTCTCTGCTGCAGATGGGTCTGAATCTGATGGTGGTTTCATATAAAAATATAGGGTGTGTGTGTGCGGTAAGACTTTGGGACAAAAGTCTCAAACCCAACTCAACTCAACGCAACGTTCAAAAAGGACAACTTAAATTTAATGCGAATGTCGAAGAATTTCTCTCAAGAGTTTAATAGCAACGACGTGATGCTGGGGATGTTTTGGCAAAGCTTAACCATAAAAGAAATTTAATGACTTCAGCTGCAGCTTCTATGTTCATAAAATATATGTACATGTACATATTATACATAATGAATTTCAATGGGCATTTGAGAATGTTGTTAAAATTATAAGCATATTTATTTTTCACATGAAAATGTATAAAGTGATTAATTAGACAGGAATTTTTTATATTATATAAGTAGGTACCCATAAGTACCTACTTTGTTAGATACGAATACATATGTAGGTGGAATTTAGAGTACAAGTCAATTAATTAAAAAAATAAATTGGGTGGTGTGACAGCTCGTGTAGAACTAACGATTCCTGTGGGCGTTTTATTAGCTGTAGGAATAGAGGGACCTACAATTTTCTGCCGAATCCAAACGGTTAAGGTGAGATGTATTTTTGTCGATTCCTTGCAAGAGGCAGTACCTACCTGTGAAAAACATTTGTTTTTGTTTTTGTTTTTGTTTTTAGTTTGCATAGGCTGGGAATCGAACCCAAGACCTTCAGCATACGTCAATTAAATAATTCAAAAAAAAAGTCTTTCAGTATATTTGATACTTCTGTGGCAAGTTTAATTCTTTCTTAATATAATAAATAAGAATTGATGTAAGAACAAAAGAAAGAAGTGCAGGTCATGACATTTTATGCCTTTTCTATAACTCGATTAAAACCTTTTAACACTGAAGTATTTTTTTATATTGATTTGAGACTAAAGACTTTTGGGTGATATCCTAGCGCTCGATTCGATAGTAAGCCACCATATGCAGGCTTTGAGAATCAGTGGCAACATTGCAAAGAAGCCACCAGAATTATAATATTATATTGATTAATTAAAAATGGCCACATCAAAGCAATGGCTACTTTGAAGGTGAGTTATCAGAAAGTATCGTTTATCGTATGCAGCTCATACAAAACGGCGGTCAGCGGCACTGTGCCTCGACCGTTTCGAATTTTTTGTTTGCTTAAATCATAAAACTTTAACGAATAAATTTATCGTTAGTATTTTTTTATCTCAAAGGGAAGTGACTACAAAGCTGATTGGTTAATAAAAAAATAAAATGCACGACTGGGTCGCACGATTTTGCTCTTATGTGCGATCACACTGTGATTTTTAAGTCTGAATATTTTAAAAACTATTTATCTGTAAAAGAAATAAATAAGTTACGAAGCTTTTATTTCGGAAAACAATCACCTACAGATTTTCGAAATATCAAATTTTCAAAAAATAATTTTGAAATTTTTTAAAAATCCAAAATTGTTTTTTTTAAATTTTGATATGCAATGTATGGGAGGTACCGTTATTTTTTGTTATAAGAATAATATTCATCTTAAAAAACTGCTGGATGCCAAGTTTAATAAAAATCGATGAAGTCGTTTTCGAATTATTAAAATCTTAAAAAAAAAATTGAAACTTTGGAAAATTTTGGTATGGGTTCAATTCTTGTAAATTTTTTTGAAACATTTTCCAGAAAAAAATTGTTTAATGGGAGGTGGCACTTGTAACCGTTTTTCGAAAATTTTGTCTCAATAAAATGGTAGCCCTTTTCTAAAAAATACTAAATTAAAAAAAAAAACTGTAGTTGGCACTTTTTGTGAGACAAATAAGATTTTCATTTTTTGCTAAAAAAAACTAGCATTGTTATTTTTAGTCCTAAAAAATGAAAAAATAATTATTGGAGGAATGCCCAAAAAACTTACCAAGTTTAAAGAAAATTGACCCACCTGTTTAGGCTGCAGCCGAAACGACAGAACAGACAGACAGACAGACGGGCAAAATTGCGGGACCAACTTTTTTGGACTATGTCAAGTTTGATCAAAATCTCGAGTTCGATTTTTTTTACGAATGCATAACTTGCCATATAGTACTTAAGGCGATTTTATATTTTCGGGATATTTGTTTAACATGGATTTAGGGTATACTCGATTAAAAATTTTCGGAATTAACATCCACTCTTAATTCCGAAAACTTATTTTGAGTTTTTTGGAATTTGGGATTTTCTAAATTTTGAATTTTCTGGATTTTGAATTTTGAGATTCTGTCTGACTCCCTTTAGCAACTTATTATATCCAACAAAGTTTAAATGGAGTTTTAAAAAATTGAATTTTTTTTCTGCAAGATTCTTTTGAGACATATATACATATACATATTTGTCAAGTGCGCATCATAGACCGATGTCAACATCTCCTAACGAAAGCTACGTGCTCTATCCTATTCAAAATTCTTCAAAGTTTGTTTTTGTTTTTTGATAAAAACAAATAAGTAATAAATATAATACTTTTTCCCTTTTTACTTTGGATGTAGGTACATAGGTGGGTACTATATTACGGCAGGTTTTGAATTCCTAAAAAAATCAAATTCGAGATTTATGTATGTAGGTACATCAATCTTGACATTATGATGATAGGGAAAATGAAAAATCTTAGTTTCGCAATTCTTTCCGTCCTTCTGTCTGTTCCACTATAGTCTAAACGGATGTGTCGATCTTCTTAAAACTTGGTAGATACCTTGCGATTTTTGAACATTCCCTTTTTTTTAGGACCAAAAATAACGGTAGCATTTTTGAATCATCTTATTTTTCTCAAAATCAGCTTTACAGATTTTTTCTAAAACAAATCAATTAAAATTTAATAGGCTATACCTTTTGGTGAAAAAATTACAAAAATTGGTTTTTAATGGTACCTTCTATAGAACTATTATGTACCTTAATGTCAGGGCCGGCCTAAGCCAAACTTGCGCCCCGTGCAAGATTTGTAAAAAACGCCACTTTTTATATTTGCACACATACATACATACATACATACATACACATTACACATGGCAAATGGTAGTACATATTTGTTTGCGCAAGATCAGATTAAATTTTTGTGTCGCCCAAAAAAAATGGATATCGCCCAAATTTATATTTTTCTAAATCTTAAGTTGGAAATATCGCCCAAATATAAATTGTTTTTGTAAAATTTTGGCGTTATTACTTCAATTTTGGGCGATATTTCCAAACTTTTTTTTTAATTTGGGCGATCTTTCCTAAATTTTGGGCGATATTTCCAAAGTAAAATTTCAATGATAAAATAACCTTCAAAAAATCGCGGCGCATAACCAGTGAGGTTTCTCTGGATTTTTTTTGGGCGATATTTCCAATTCTGGGCGTTATTTCCCATTTGACTTTTAAAATTTTTATTTTGGGAGTTTTTTCCATTAAAACAACAACAACAACAACAACAACAACAATGGTTCAGAATTTTTTAGGCGATATTTCCAAATCGATTTGGGCGTTATTGCCTATTGCCGATTACATTTTCTTGCTCCTGGTAATGCGCCCCCAGAATTTTGCGCCCTGTGCATTTGCACATCTTGCACATATGGTTGGTCCGGCCCTGCTAAATGTTCAAAAAAATATTTTTGAATTTATAAAAAGAATTAAAATTTCTGTTTTAGAAAATGAAGGTTTTTTTTTGTTAATAATACGAATTCTATATACACCTGTACTACTGAAATGTATCAGCCCAGCTATTTAATTGGACTTGTTGAATTATTAAAAACTATTTTGTGCACATTCACACATTAACGATACCTTCCATACAACTCTTTAAAAACGGTTTAAGAAAATCTTATTTTTCTCGAAAACGACTCATAAGATTTTTATTATTTCGATTTACTATTTTGCAGACACAAATTTTAAATTAAACTATGACTATAAGCATTAACTCTCATATACAAATATATTTTTTATTTTTGACTATCTCATTATCTGCTAACCGATTTTAATTCAATTTTTAATGAAATGAATTCATCAGTGCAAATAATACTGACAAGACGTGTAGAGTTCCCTGTAATTTAAAATTCAATTCTGAGTCTATTAATTTAAGTCCAGACCTTTATGAGTAAAACCACTAGTCGACGATGTAAAATCTAATTGACAGAATTTCTAATTCAATTAAAATAATTATTAAAATGAAACTTCTTCCTTTAAATCAAATCCAGTTATTTTGCATTCCTGCGAGAAAAAAAAAAGAAAACAGAAAATAACAGCGACAATCTTCCCAGGTCTCATCAAACCAAACTTCCTGTTTAACTTCACTTTATATCACTTTCATTTCATCTGCGAGCATCTTGAGACAAAATTATTCTTCCATTCTACCTGTGAAATAAGGAATCCAGGATCCAAATACACACAACCAGAACCCCAATATACAGCTATATATAACAAGGATAACACTTTTCTCATATCCCCTTGTTAGATCCAACTAAATATGGAGCAATGGTACCTACAGCAGATCCTGCAGGTGGATTTAACGTTTGGAGCCAATTTTTCAATTGAGTAAACTAAACACGTCTTCGTTAAAACGGATTCAATTATTCCAGCTGCAAGGACTTTCGGCGGATATTCCACGTCTCTAATCTTTTTTTTTTCTTCAAGCTAGTTATGTAGGTATACATAATATGTATAGGTGCGAGTGCTGAACTCCTTTTTGCAACTAGCTATATACCAAATGCGGTTTGCTCTTCTTTTTTTTTGATAAGCTGTGTTAGTTTGAAAAATAAAGGATATTTGAAATAATTAATTTCCTGCATGCGGTTACAGTATATATTCATGCACCAAGGACTTTTTCCGATATGCTCTGGCATCTTTTTAAGCTTGCAGCTAAATTTGTATCTAGTATCATGGAAATTTATTTTTCACCCCAACAACAGCAAAAACAACAACAACAACGAAACTAAGGACTCAGGAGAAACATTGAAAAACTTTTGCCAAGCGATAAGCCATCGAGGACGGTTAGAGAGATATAGGACCAAAAGCAGCTTCCCAGGACCCTCTATCTGTATAATGTACAATGTATACATGTGTATACTACTCTTTAGTCCCGTATATACCCAAGATTGCAGTACCACCTCATCTGTCTAATTGGAAATTATAATTCGGTTTAATTATGACTTACGAGGACATGAATTTATTGCATTAGCAAGCACTTTTCCTTCGTTCGGTTTTAGGTGGGAGATTTTTATATTTTTTGTAGAATGAGTTAGGATCAGGAACCAGAGTAGGTGTACCCATATAGCAGTGGTGTAGCTGTATGCTTGTGAAAGCAAATTTGTATATACGTTTAGGTCGTAGGTACCTATAGCAGGTCATGGCAGCTCTTATATATGCATGGGCAAGCTTCATTTGGAAGTCTGTGTTGTGTAAAGTTGTGTATATCTATATAACTTTAGACATAGTAGTTGTTTTTTTTGCCAATGGCATGAATGTGCCAGGAATTTCAGCATCAGAAGTAACAGCGTTAAATTAAGGAATTTGCAAGTGTTGTTACAGCTTAAATTGGTTAAAGGAAAATTTCTATACCATATGGTGTTTTAAGCCATGTACACTATACATAAGTGTGTGTTTGAAGTGGTGTTAATTTATGATCCAATGCTCCTTTTTGGCATTGACCAAAAAATTTGCGAACCAAGGCAATGTTGATTAAGTAATGGATATAATGCAATTTCAAATGCACAACTTATATAGTTACCTTGGTTTTGGATAGATAAATAAATTATAAATTATTTCAAGATGGTTTTGAATGAAACAAGATCAGATAGAGTACTTGACAGTACAATACCATCAAATTTATAGGCTGCCGATATTGGTATCTCTAGCTATTTGAGATGGGATCAAACAATAAAACAAATCCTCTATATAGAGTGATGCTTAGTCCAATATAAGGTGACATTATGTTCAATTTATAATTGCAATAATTTATTTTAGGGTTTAATACTAATCCATATCATGGTATCTAGTTCTAGAGGCTGGTGAAACTTGCTCGACAATTTGTCTGACAAAATTTAACAAACATTTCATACGCAATCATTTTTTTTAATAAGAAAAGTACGGAAAGCTTTAAGATAAAAAGATACTAGACACAAATTTTAAGCCCTTTCGGTTTTATTAGAAAATCAGTTGTGATAAGAACGCCACCTCAAAACAATTTTTTTTAGATATAGGGGGATTGAAGTGTCGCTTTTATTTTGCAAATAAAATTGTCCATTTTCGTTATCTTGAAAGATACTGTTATTGGGTTTGGAATTTAGTCGTATAGACCCTCAACTTTTGGGAAACTCGTTTGAATTTATCATGAATATCGATGTTACTATAAAAAAATTATTTGTTTTTGTTATTGAATTTCACTGGCGACTGATTTTGTGCTGAAGCACAGTTTTTTGAAAGTAGAAGGATTTTTACCTCTCGGATGATGTTAGCCGAAGCAAACCCCTGAAATGTCATTCTTAGTTTTGACCAGCGTTGCCACTTTGGAAAAAAATTGAGCAGCAGGTCTTTGAAAAAAAATATAGAATTGATATTTTAAAATAAAAATACTATACAAACAAATACAAAATTTATCGATTTGAATATAAAGAATGTCTTTGAAATAAACAAGGTATATACAAACTAAACAACAACTTAAACAAATTTAATTAATCAATTAATTAATTAATTTGTTACAAAAGCAACTATTTTGAAAATAAGTGCAGGAGTGAGTATAGATTTAATTTTGTGCTAGTAAATTCATTTTTGCGATAGATCTATACTGCAATTGCAGGAATAAGTGGCAGCGCTGATTGTGACGTGAAATATAATTGATGCTCAAATAAAATTCTATAAGAAATAAGTTTTTCTATAGAACTTTAAATTAATTTCCAATAAATAATCGACATTTTTGTTATAAGTACCTAACTATATATCTAAAAAAATTGAATATGCGGTCAAGTTTCTGGATCAGATTATAAACATCTTTCTTCATACGAAAAGCAAAAGGGCTCGAACATTTAAAAAAAGAAGAAAAACGCGATGAAATTTTTATTTCGAATTGCGTCGCCAAAAAAATAAAAAAGTAATAAAAAATGTATTAAAAACTAATAAAGTATTAAAATACACAGTAGCAGATCCACGGGGGGAGGGGGTTTCAGGTCCAGAGAATTTAGTTTTTCTAAGTTGTTTTTAAAGTTGTGCTGCTTTGTGCTGATACAACTTTAATAGTATACATATTTGCAATTTTTACGACCGAACTCAAAATGTTGCGAAGGAACTTAGCGTGAAACTATAAGCACCATCATTTTCGATTTTCAAAAAAAAAAGTTGTGCTGTATTGTGCTTAACTTTTGCCATCTACAATAAATATTTTTTTAAATTCGCAAATTTGAAAATTTTATTGATAATTTTTATTTTCAAAACTACGATTTTCAAAAAAGAACAATGTTTTGGTGTATTTTGCTCAAAAATGATTCGTATATTTACAGCTTTAAGGGCCAAAGATAAATTTAGCAAAGCGTGAAGCTATAGCACCGCCATTTTCGATTTCGAAAAAAAAAAAAATTAATTGCGCTCAACTTGTGCTTTTATTGTGCCGTAAATTTTTGTTTAATTTCGCAAACTTATACTTGCGCTGTTTTTAGCTCAGTTTTTTGCTTGTTTGTGTTTTTTTTTTTATAGTAGGTACAAAGCCCAAGCAAGTTTTATTTATCTTAAAGCGTTCTATTTGTAGTTGGACTCCCCCTCCCCCCTCCTCATGATCAAATCCTTGTTCCGCCACTGAAAATACATAAGTATACAAAATATGCACATCTGGAAATCTATGTAAAAACAAAATAGAATTTTCAGATATCGCCATAATTCACCCCTGAAAGTATGCAATTTCAAAAGCAATTCTCTCGATTTGCCTACTTTTTCGGTCGAAATATCCAATGTGTTCTTACGGGGGCCGATTCTGTTTCCATATGAATAATTTGCTTTCACGTCGATATTTGGAAGTGAATCTGTGAAAAGAAAGGGTGAATACGAAAAAACAAAGTTCAAATCAACCACATGTCCTATTCATGAAGACAAAATTCTTTCTATCTCATGCATTTCTCTTCTCTCAATTGCGCTGATTGCGCATGCGCTTCATGGGAAATGATAAGGAAGTTCGATATCGGTAACATAGTTCGCCCGAGAATTTAATTCACTGAACCTGCAGAATCGCTTATTTATTTAACATAACTAAATTGCTAGTTTACAAAAAAATTTTACAAAATTCTTACCAAAGTGTAAGTATATGTATTAAGATTTTAATTAGTTGCAAAAAAAAAGTGTTGATTTTAATTTACATGAATTAATTATTGTTTTATCAAACAGATTGTTATATTTATTATTGTAAAAATTAAATAGTTTAAACATATTATTTAAAGGAGAACATTTTTCGTAACTGGTACGATAGTTTTGAATAAGTATACTATTCGGTATGTTCCTCAAGTTTCTTTGTGGAATATTAAAGTTAATACGAGACAGAAGGTGCAAAGAGTCTATGTTACCGTTGATTAATTTTACAATGAAAACAAAACATAAATAGGAACGTCTGTCCTCGAGACTGGGTAAATCAATAAGTCTTAGTCTGTTGTTATAAGGTGGGAGATCATAAGGATTTACCCATCCCAGTCCTCTGAGAGCAAATCTAAGAAATCTTTTTTGCACCTGTACCAGTCTATTTTTATGGCATTCGTAGTGAGGTGACAAAACCTGACAAGCGTATTCTAAAATGGGTCGTACAAAAGATATAAAAAGCTGCTTTGTCACGAAAGGGTCAGAAAATTGTTTCGACTCTCTTTTTTATCCAACCAAGAATTGAATTGGCTTTATTAGAAATGCAGTTAATATGTTCAATAAATTCGAGTTTGCGATCGAATGTGACACCAAGAATAGATACATTGATTTCACGAGATATTGATATATCATTAAACAAATAGTTGAACGAAGTAAAAGAAAATTTTCTGGTAAAACACATAGCTAGTTTTACATTTATCGATATTGAGAAACAAACAGTTACGAGTACACCAGTCGAAAAACGAATTAAGGTCACATTGTAATTCTTCGCAATTCTTCGAGTATTTGAAATTGCTTTGAAAATTGTCACATCATCGGCGTAAATGAGTCACTTAGAGTATTTTAACACAGATGGTAAGTCGTTTATAAATAAAATAAAAAGAATAGGGCCTAAATGACTACCCTGTGGGACTCCAGAGTTGATTTTAAACTTATTCGATTCGCAACTGTTAAATAGCACCGAGTAAGATCTATCGAATAGATAGATGTGCACCAAAGCAATGCATTCAAGCGAATATGGATACAATTTATTCGATTCACTTTTACACAGAACCAGAATCAGCCCCCAGGTTCAAAACGAATTCAATAAAAAAAATTCCATGCAATTCGGTTGATTTTCAGCCGAGCTATGCACAGGGTTGCAAAGACTTAAGCTTAAGCCCTAGTTCAATTCAGAAGTCAGTAATGGAAACGTGAATTGAAAAAAATTTTATTAATAAGCTAGTTGGCGATTTGTGATTAAAAAAAAATTAATTCATATAAGCTATAATGGGTGACTATAAGTAGGAAAATTTTCAATTCATAAGGTAGCGTAGGAGAATTTTCAATTCATAAGCTACCTTGCTTCCTAAGGTAGCTTAAGCTTCCTTCATAAGCTTACCTTAAGCTAGATTAAGCTATAGCTTATGAATTGAAAATTTTCTACTCATAATCATTAGCTTATTGATTGAATTTTTTTCAATTCACAAATTCCAAAAAGCTTGTGAATTGAATATTTTTCAGTTCAAAAATCAAAAACAGCTTATGGCTTAGTGTTATTTTAATTCATAAACTCACAAACCTGGTTATGCCATATGCACAAACAAAACTACGAATTAAATGTTCATATATATTTAGAAAGATAACTCAAAAATGAGGCAGTTTTATAAAAATCTTCAAAATCCTACACGATTTTTTTTTTTAGCGAAAAACTGAAACAGCAGTTTTTTTTAATGCTAAAAATCACCAGGGGTGGAATCGTGTAAGGTGATTTGCGATAAGTGGAAGTCACAATTAAGCAATTCAATCTGTGTAAGATGATATCACATTTGATGGCTAAAGAGCTATCACATCAAAATATGATTGTCATTTTCCAACAAATTTGACGTTTCTGCCTGAGTACGACTAGAGTTACCAGCAGCCTACAAAAATTATATGAATTTTTCAAAGTTCTTTTTTTTTACCGTTCATACAGACAAAAATGAACATTCTTGTGACCAAAAAAGTTTACTACATTCCCGAATATGAAGAAAACATAAGAATTATATCGCAAAGACGTCATTTTTCGTTCTATATTTTCGATAGCCCATTACAAACATTTGAAACATTCACTATGGCAACCATGACAAATGTCTTGTATTGAATTTAGTTGAATGATTTTACCCAGACGGAAAACTAAATGACAATCACATTTGACCACGTTTGATGTGACAATCATTTATCACCTTAGCCGATTCCACCCGAGGCTTCAAAAATCAAAATCCTTTCATATACTTTCATATATACATGGTAAGAACTACACAAAGTATATAAATAACCTAAAAATTAATGATTTTCAAGACCCACAAGTTTTTTCGTTGTCCCCTTCACGTGAAATGCCCCATATATGTACTTTGATCATTAAAAGTCTGAAGTTAAAAAAAAACTATTAAAGCCGTTTTCGAGAAAAAATAAAAAAAAACCTAAATCGTTGTATATGGCAGGCAGCTACCCGTAATGAGCTAAAACAAAAATTCGATTTGCTTTTCTAGGGAATCAAATATAAATGCCGTATAGAGCCAGTAAAAAATCATTTCCCACTTGTTTTTGTAAGAGCAATAAATTTTGAGAAATTTTTATTATTAGTAAGTTAAAATTGATGCCCTCGAATTAAAAAAAAAAAAATATTTTTGCTAATTTTAGGGCAGGTACTTTTTAAGAAATGACACAACTACACACCAAAATTCATATTTTTCGGAATTTTTTCAATGTTTGTTCTTTTTTTGTGTCTATAATTTTTCCGTGCTATAATAAAAGGAAATAGGAAATTAATAAAAAAAAAAAAAAAATATGTAAAATCACTTATAATGCAAATTATGCCTAAAGGTTTATTCTTATATGTGTATGTATATTGTATATTGCTACAAGCCAACTAAATTCTATACCAATTAAAAATAATTGTATCGTATACCTACATAATATTTATTTAATTTTCATTTTGAACTCTATATTTATACTCCTTAATTGCTCTTTTCAATTTAGTTTAAAAAATTTTAAGTACCTATAAATGCAAATCCATATAATTGCATTTATTTGGCATATAATTTCCATGGTAATGTTTTTATAATAAGTTAAATAAACAAAACGAATGGCTTTTTTTTAGCAATTTTCATAATGCACACAGCTTTTTTATCAGAAAAAAAAAAACTAAAAACCCATCTGAAAGGCTTTACCACAATTCAATGAGGCACTTCCCGCTTGCCATCATTAATTAGGGCAATTAGCGTTAATGTATACCTACTCTTTAGTGAGAGTTTAATTATTTTAATTCATTAATTTAAATAATAAAATAAAAATTAAAAAAAAAAAATAATACCACACCATTTTCGCTCTACTTGACAACGAATACAATTATAGACCTGATCATTACGAAAATGTTGGTATATAAATGTTAAGTCAGCATAATGCTGTACTCGACTCGTATATACTTATGCAGCTTAAACCAATATACTAAATAAACTTAAAAGAACTTTAAAAGACTACCAAATAAAAAAAAATAAAAAATTATAAACGGAATTCTTCAACATTTAAAATCATACATACCATACCTATAGACGTACCTACCTATCTGATGTATCGTTGACCACCACATGAGACCATTGGCCATTGGCAGCAGAATACAGCAAATCCATTAAGGAACGGAAATTATAAGCCAACGGGCTTATCGCCCTGCTTCATCGAATTTAATTTTCGATTTTGACTTCCACGTGAATTTCTGCACTACTTTGCCAGCCGCCCGAGGTTTGAAATTGAGTCCTTTCGTCCCTTGATCCTTCGGTCCGGCCTGGTCCGATTCAATTCGATGCGATTCGATGGTGATGGTTATATAGCTACCCAAAGTCGAAGTGAAACCGTATCACAAGTAATTATCTTAATTTAATTACGGAACCAGAGCTTTGGTATGTGGCGGATTTCGGGCGACTTCCTTCCTTTCTCGTCCGTGCGTTGTCGGTCGTCGCTGTATTATTATTATTTTCGGTATATTGGGTCGTTGAGTTTTGTGTTGATGGGTTTTATTGGAGATTTTGTTCGAATTGAGATAAACGATGATGACGCACACCAGATATGTATACCTAGATAGAATAGTGATAGCTGCTTGAAAGTTGTTTGTATCATCAACTCAAGATTATTATCCAGGATCAGGAATGAGAGGGTAATAAATTCAATTCATTTATTGGCCTTCGCTTTCGAGAATTGTTTTCTTTATTTTTATTTTTTTATTTTGTTGAAGTGATGGACTTTCATTCTTAATTGGAAGATTTGGTTGAGTAGGTATATAGGAATTAAGCTCAAACAACATAAAAACAAAGACTAATTCCCTATAATTTTATAAATAATTTGTGTTGGCGTAAGAGAGAGATAATATTGTAAGTGCTTGGTATTTTATTCAAACGTGCTAGAATTCTTTTGTATCAATAGAAACCATTATTAAGAATGAGCCTAAAACTCGCGGATAATTAAAGAATAAATAAATAAAATTTTATTAAGTGAAGGTTAATTTGTTTGAGTACATAGATTTATTCTATAAAAATCTCATCTACTATTGTATGGGCATATTGGTTGAAATTGACGCAAGAAAATTCAATAAAGTTAATGCGGGTAGCTTTTTAGCTGAATAGTTTGCAAGTAAAACGAACAAAATGAAAAAAAATGCGAATAGGCCGCCCATCAATGAAGAAATCGAAGGTCGCGAAAATTTGCGCTGTACAATTATTTTGTGGGAAGTTGTTATGATAGTGTAAAACCAAGTTTGCAGCTTCGAAAGACCTGTGTTAACTGCGTGTTGGCAAAAAATCGAGACTTTTTCGTACTTTTTCATTTTTTGACTTATAACTTCTAAAAGATACATCCTATAATAAAGGTACCGGTCACAATTTAAAAGAGCACTAAATTTGCTGTTATTTATAAGCGCAACCGCAGCACTGTTATTTGAATGGTTCAAATAGTTAAAATTCAATATTTAATTTAAATAGAATTCATTTTAAACGAGATCTTCATAATATGATGACGAACATCGATAGACTGTATTCTTTTGTTAACCATTTCTTCATAGATGAGATTCTTTGTGAGTAGCAATGTGAGTAATGTTGACTTTAAAATTCTGAATTGTGATTGCTTTATCGGTGAAGACTTTTGATATCACATAACCCCAAACAAAAATTCCAAGGGTGTGATATCACCCGATCTAGGCGGCCAGTTGACAAGTTCGAAAATCGAAATTAGTTGCCTCACCAAAATTATTTCTCAATAAAGCCATTCTTTTGCTCACTGAGTGTACCGCAGCCTCGTCTTGTTGAAACCAAATCTCGCTGACATCACGAATTTCATAATAGACGTTTTTAAAAACGGCCTAACCCCACAATTATCGAACTGAGATAATTGAGTTTTAGGAAAAGCTTTGTTTTTTTAATTGTCATTAAATTTTAAATTTTCACCAAAACCAAATAAAAAGTTGTTTATTATTCTTATTTTGGAAAAAAATTATTGTCCAAAGAGTCATGTATGCGTATACCAGTGGCGGATCCACCGGGGGGGGGGGGGTGGGGGGGGGGGGGGGGGGTTCGGGGCCGGAACCCCCCCCCCATGAGCATTGAAACCAAATATTTTTATATAAATTTATCTATTTATTAAATATTTTTATAAAATTGCGACCAAAAACTTCTTCAAGTGTAATGAATAGGTATACCTCAAAAACTTCAAATGCATCTTAGTGGAAAAGGAGTATATCTAGTCATATTTTATAAAGGAAACTTAGTTCAAGGGATTAAGGCATGTTAAATTTTGAAGACTTGGCTATTTATCATATACCTCTCCAAAGCAACATTATCTTAAAAACTATTCAATATTATAAGGGCAAAAAGATTTCGAAAAAAATGTGCTGCATTATGCTCAATTTCTGCTGCGATGTGCCGTAAATATTTTTGTGAATTTCGCAAATTTTTTCAAAAATTAAGTTTTTATAAAATCTCAAAGTTGTGCTGTTTTTTGCTCAAAAAATGATACAACCGAAGAGATAAAAAAACCGCATATTTGCAACTTTTACTACCGAACGCAAATGATGCGAAGGAACTTAGCGTGAAAATAGCACCATCATTTTCGATTTTCAAAAAAAAAAAGTTGTGCTGCGATGTGCCGTAAATATTTTTTTTGAATTCGCATATATGCAAATTTTAGGAATGAATTTTAAATTCGCAAATTTGCAATTTTTAAAAAGTTACACATGTGCTGTTTTAAGCTCAGTTTGTACTTGTTTGTATTTTTGAAAATCGGAAATGGCGGTTTTAACTTCACGCACCAAAGTATAATGTAGCACAAAGCCCTCGCAAGTTTTATTTTTCTTTAATTGTTCTAGTTGTAGTTGGACCCCCCCCCCTCCCATGACCAAATCCTGGATCCGCCACTGGCGTATACATTACGTTTTTTTTGGTGAGATTATAATTATACAATAAAATAAATGAAACGAAATAATTGCCTTGAAAAATCTTCTCTTAAAATTTTTCCTTTTAAAATTATGTATCCACATTTTTTCCTGGACCCAAAATATTTTTTTTATAAATATCCTGAATGTTCACCTTCCAAAGTAATGCCAATAGATTTAGAGAAAGTCTTACTGTATTCGCAGGTAATAATAGCTTTTTAATGTTCCCTTGAAGTCTTTCTGATTTTGAATTCCGAGGAAATTGTTTTTTCTTTAAATGCTCGGATATAGAAATATTGCTCAGAATATTAAATTTGCATTTTAATTTTTCTTTCCTATCAGAATAAAAATAGTTATAAATTACTTATAATTTATTTTCCTTAGAAAAAAGTTTTTCATTCGAATATTTTCGCCTGACTGGAATTCAAAACTAGTTAGAAAATCGTGGCCACTGAAAAGCATTTTCTGCCATTTTTACTGTAAATCCCGTAAATATGCAAGACTGCGTCATAAAGTTCTATGGAGTTCCTTCACTCTGAAATATCTACATTATGTAGCTTTGATGGTCCCGGTAAGTCACCAGAATAAAGGAAATGCCTTTTGTTTCATGTTTTTTGTTTTTGCAAAAAAGATGTCGTAGGTTATTTTTATTTTATTTATTTTTTTTTTTTGAAAACAGACACCAACCAAATTTATGTGGACGAACTTTTTTTTTGTTTCGTTTGACTGCGTTCACCAGGAAGCCTAGATATTTCACTGATTTATTTATATATGTTTATTATGTATGTTTTCGAGGGTTAAAAGGTTAAATTTTGCACAAGCAACGACCATAAAAATTTACATTTACATACATTTATATATATATGCGTACATTCACAAGTTTGTATGTACCATTGTATATAATATATCAGTTTTTTTTTTAACTTACCACACCAACAAACTTAAGCTCGTATATTTTATGATTTCCTTAAGGATAAACCAACTGCTTAAATGCTCTGCAACCAGGCAGAAGTAATGTAGTCTCCATAGAGGGCACCATCAGCCCCATAGAATAATATATAGAGAGGTAGCTAAAGCTATAAAACTCAACGTCATTTCAGAAAATTTACCTTCCTTCCAGTTCTATATATTCTAGTCTATACATATGTAGTTATATATGTTGGTTGGGTTTTTTGGATTAAATCTAAGGAAAAAGAGTAAATATTTGATTTGCAAGCAAACGAAGCGGCATCCTTTTGACACTGAAGTGTCCTCCTCATCGCCATATCGGGGCAGATGATGTTTTTATCAGTCTTGTTTTTTGACCTTCGAAATGGTCAATTGGATATGGATGGTTGTCTTTATGGTTGGGTTGACTTGGCATTAATTTTAAGATGAAACTAAATTGAAATTTTGTTAAATTTTCAAAGGACTTTCCGGACGCTTCTGATGCAAAATACCTACTGTGATGAGAGAAAATATATAATGGAATGAGTTAAGAAACATGATTAAATGCAGGGTAAACTATAGATCCGAAAATAATTTTAAGATAACTTATTCTTAAAGAGTATAATATAACTTTATGTATATTTATGTAAAACTTACCCATTTAATGCTGATTATTATACCTAAAAGGAAAGGAATTCATTGAAATATTTTAATCATGATGTTAGTCCCAATGTTGTTTTTAGAAATAAACATTTCGACTTTCTTTGGAAATTAGTGCCAGAGAGGGTTATATAGAGACGAAGCATGATTAAAAATCATTTCACTTGAATGAAAATTAATTGGAGGGATTTTAAAAACATCTTACAAATCATGTCTTTGAAACCTTCATCGTATATCTATATAAGGGGTTTTTGAGAATTTACATCTTCATTTCAAAAACAGAATTAGAATTAAGATTTCACAGAGTGATAAATAATGTAGGAGTTAGGTAGGTATACCTAAATGTAGGTAAGCAAAGGGCATAGGAAAAAGAAAATATATTTATTATACTTACAAGAAAAGCTGCAACGAAATAAATCCTGAACACTATAAAGGATTTGTGTTTCACATATGGGAAGTTATGTTGCTTTCTGAAAATTAAAAGATCTTGGTAGTGACATTTGATTTACTTGCACTTACTTAAGGCTCCGCTTATAGAGTACGGCTGGCTGCGACGCTGCGTAGATCCAAGCATAATAAGCTAGCTGTCTCCAATTCCATTTGCCTATTTGGCTGTGTGGTTCTCTTCGTACGCCAGTTGGAACCTCAATTTTCTATGGGAGCGATGCTCTATAACTTATAGTCTCCTCAATTGTTGGTCTTTAATTTTTTGGCAAGTCGATATGTTGGTGTACAGCCCGTATAATTTGTTTTTTTTTCTCCCCTTTTCAGGGGGAAAATTCGTTTTTCATACATGATTTTCATCAATAAAAGTAATAAATTCTAATAATTTGCCCCAGCGAAAATTTTGATGAGTGTGTGAAGTTAGCCCTCTTTTTTCGAATTTGTTATTTTTGAAATTTTTTCCACATTTTTTTTTTGGAAAATATTCTAAAATCCCTTAGACCCAAAGAACCGTTTTTGACCTAGTCCCCATTTTTTTTTGAAAATCAAATTTTTGAAAGTTGTTCCAGGCATTATTAATCTAGGTGCACGAATTTATTCAAATTGCCCTATACTTAAAATACATATTGTCTCTTTGAGCGTTTTTTGGTCGTGTAAAATTAAATAGATCAAATGGAAATAAATGAACCTGCACACACTTGCGATTTAAATAAAAGTCTTGTTTTATTATCTTCTATTTTTTGACTTGAAAGTTGCGCGATTGAAGTCACAAGTGGGTTTCAATAATTTTTTTTAAACATTGCTATTTATTTTTAGCAAATGCTTGCATTCTCATCAAAAAATGTCTGTTTTCTTTGTCTGCGATTAAAAAATCGCGTGACTGAAAACAATAAGTACGTTCATAGCAAACATTTGTTGCGATTGGTATTTTTTAATCGAAACGAATGAAAATCGCAAGTATGTTCCTAGCCTTACTTCTACGAAACACACACAATGAACCGCCTAACGATGGCTCTAGGTAACGATGGCTTGAGGTAAATTTAAGCCAAGAAGGAGGATTTCTGTTGCAATTTAGTGAACAGAAAACTTGTTTTTTTTTTTTTTTTTTTTTAAGATGAACGAAAGATTGTTCCTCTCTGCTTGTTCCACAGGTTTTATGTGTCATTGATGTTCACAGGGGTGGATTGGGCCACCGGACAACCGGGATTTTGTCCGGTGGGCCCCTGGGAGAAAAAAATGTGCATGAAAGAAGAAAAACCCTGCAGCACCTACTTTCTTTATTATTTATTTATTTACTTTCTGTTCCTTTAAAAGAAGACTTTTTCATAAAATTGGATTTCTAACTGGGCCTTACAGTAAATACACAATAAACATATAGGTTGGCCCCAAAGAAATCTCAGTAAGCCCAAACAGATGTTAGGAGCCCCCACAATGAGGATAAAGCTTTTTGGTCCCTAGAAGAATATTTTAACGAAAACTATAGTTTAACTGATGGGGCCCCACACTAAATATTCTTTAGCTATTGTAGGCCCAAGGGGGCCCCCACAGTACTCTAAGATACTTTAATTGAAACTACAGTTGAGGCTCCCAAAGTAAATGTTATGTTGAGCTATTTTGGCCTCATTGATAACTTTGGTATATAAACTTTATTTTCTTGAGTTTTTTCAAGTACCTATTTTCAATTCATTTAAAGGAAAGCTTTCACACAATATTTAAGAGCCGCAGAAACAGAACAGAAAAGAACAGCAATGATATTTCGATTCGTATTTTCGAAGTTTATTCTTAATCGTTGTTTTCAGAACTAATTATTTTTAACTCCTTGTAACTATGTATTTTGGGACCCTTTTTCTGTAAGTCCCGGGAGGGCCTTTGACTCCCAGTCCAACCCTGGATGTTCAGGCCAAATATAAATTTTGTTGTAAGTTATAAATATAATTAAGAACAAAAATTGAGGAAAATAGGGATATAGGTGCCAAAGTAAAGTAAGTTGCGATTATGGTAAAAATATTAATTCCCCGCCATAAAAAAGCATTTGTGGAATACTTTTCCACCATAAATACCTCCTGAACATTGAATTTCTAAGCTACAAATTAATGTGAAGCATTCTAAATGTGCCTCTGAATGTTTCCTGAGGGAAGAAAACATTGACTTCGGTATCGTTCAAGAGCCGTGCGTCAATGGCATCAAAGTGAGAGGCTCTAAGAAAGCCGCCGCCCAGTATGAACTTTTTTATAAAGCCGTAAACCGACACCAAGGTAAGGCTAGAACTTTTATTTTATATAAAAACACTTAAAAGTATACACCCGATCTGGCACTCGTCAGGTTGGAAGAATAAAATGCAGGCGGCTTATTTATTGCATCTGTTTACTCAGCTCATGACCGGCTCTCACCGCCCGCCATAACAATTTTGCAACATAACAACCGAATCGACATCCAACAAGATAAACCTCCTGACTGGATGTGATGCGAAATACTCTCTGAGGTAATTCTGAGATCAACGAACGAGCTGAGTCATTTTTTGGATTTTATTTTTGAAATCTATTTGAATTGTGAATGGTGGGAGGAGAGTATCGCTTTCGAATTCATTTTCGGATTACAGATGAATCCTATTTAACATTAGGCGTTTTTCTTTTTTAGATCAGAATAGAGTTCTGAAAAGAGTCCGAGCATATCGAGCATTCTCTGAACATCCTCTGAACAAAGCGTGTTCTGAGCGCTCTGAACTATTTTTGAAACACACCTGAACACTTAGCTTTTTTTCAATTTCACCTGTCAAATGCTTGTGTTCAGCATTCAATTCGGTCTGCTCAGTTATTTTATTCTCTGAACAAGCTCAGAACATGTTCAGAACGAAAAAAGAAACACAAATTTGAAGCTCTGAACGTTCAGAGGTAAAAAAGAAACACAATTGTTTGTTGGACAGTTCAGGCTCTGCTCTAAACTAAAAAAGAAAAACGCCTATTAACTTCGAGATCCGAGATAAATCCTCCTCACCTAGTCACCATTTAAGTCTCCAGGCTTGGACAAAATTCTGCCAATCATGCTACAAAAAGTAGTAGTAGTAGTTGAGTCCGTGAAGGATTTTCGACCAATAAGCCTTACCTCTTTCTTACTTAAAACATTGGGACGCATTCTTGACGACCATATTACAGACATCCTTGAAAATTTTCAACACGCTTAATCGAAGGGTAAGTCCATGGAGACAGCTCTTCATGATGTATGGTTCGCACAAATGAGAAAAAAATCCACTTCAAATAATACACTCTCTCCACCTTTTAGGTCTAGAAGGGGCTTTCAACAACGTCCTTACCGAATCCATTCTAGACGCACTCATTGTTCTCGACCCTTAACTAAACTGGAAACTAAACATTGAAGAACGGGTTATAGAAAGGCCTGTATAGTTTTCTATTTCTGTTGTATAAGACCTTTGGTAAAAAGTTGGGACTCCAATTGAAGTATCTTCTTCGATGGACGTACACAGATGTGGTATGAGTGTATGAATGATCCTCACATATGGCTCGATTGTTTGTTATGGCCCGCCCTAAACAAAGCCTATAACATGGTTAAACATATAAAGGTGCAAAGAACAGATAGCGTTGGCACTACAGCGGTACTACGATACTGCCCAACGGATGCCTTAAGCGCCTTTCTCCACCTTCTATCTCTTGATCTTCATTTTAAATAGGTACCTATTTTAGTTCGCCATAGTTTGAATATAGCACTAATTAAGAGTACTTGGTGAGTCTCCCTTTAAAAAATCTTAGGCTCCAGAAGTGACAGTGGAAGCCTAGGTTAAAGTAGTTAGTAAGCGCCTATCAGAGGCTGTAATTAAGTCTGCTATCTCATACTGTAATTTGGAAAAGTCTGATATCGCAGACTGTAATTTAGTTGAGTTTGTTATCTCATGGACTGTAATTTAGAGGAGTCTGCTATCTCATGGACTGTAATTTAGTGAAGTCTGCTATCTCAGAGTTCAGACTGTAATTCAGTGGTGTTTGCTATTTCAGACTGTAGTGACTTAGGGCCAGTTGTACAAATATTTAAACCGTGGTTCAGCAATTTTTATCCACCGATTTTGGCGGATTAATTGATTCAACAGTGGTTTACTGTTCAAGTGTGTGATAACAACCAATTACATACTTGAACCAGCGTTGAACCTCAGTTAATCTGCCGAAATCAGTGAGTTAAAATCTTGAGCCGAGGCTGAACCACTATTGTACAACTGGCCATTAATGGGTTTAATTTATTTTATTTTCATGGTTAAAGACGGGCCACATACTTACTTTAAACAGTTCATGTACAACATACCGATTTGGTTTAAAACTCCTACAAAAACAGTTTACGCGCAGGAACAATTTTATTGTTTTATGAATAGAAAATTTCAAATTTCGGTTCCTTTATCAAGCTTACCTTCATAATTTCTTCCTTGAGATGAAACGAAATATTTAAAAGACATTCAATTAAATTTACGTACTTTGTGCAATTTGTATCTTTATTTTTATTTGTTTTTCGTAAATGTTTCATTATCATTTCATTTAAAATTGATTTTCTGCTGTTTCACAATTAAATAATAATTAATTATTCATATGTAACTCTTTAATTTCTCAAAATGTAATCAAAATGTAAGTGTGGTTTTTTTTTTGTTTGTTTAATAATTCTTTTAAACTACCAATACATCCTTAAAATTATTTTTTTTGTTAATTATCTGCTTAATACTTCCTACTATTACAATAATTAAAATTTCTTAAAAATATTTTCTGGTAATTAAACATTTTTTATGTAATTGTTGATATTTTTTTTTTCTTAATTTTTTTTATTTTTGATTTTTTTATATAAAAGCTTTCTTTATTTTTCTTTTAATTTATAATTTTTTTGTAATGAATTTTACATTAAAAAAAAATGTTTTATCATTATTTTCACAAACAAAAAAAATAAAAATATGCAGGCATTTTTTTTTTTATTTTGATGAAGTATAAATAAAACCTTAACAAACTATGCACCGTTACAAGTTGTGTTTTTTTAGTTTTCTTTTTGGTTGTGTCATACCTCCATCTGTTTTGGCAACGGGACTTCTTCTTCCTCTTACATCGTCCGTACTTCCTTCCTTTTCAAACATACAACAGAAAAAAATAAAAATAAAATAAAAATAACGTATGTAAACACACACAAAGAAGAAAACTTTTCTAACTGTACCCTGCGGGCTGTAAAACCCCTGTGTCTCATTTGTGGCTCAACATCTTCTTCAAGAGTAGAGAAGAGAATTTTTTTGTAGAAGTTTTTTTTGTTGATTGAAGCGGGGGAAGTGGGGCTAAGAAGTTTGAAAGGATGCAGAAGGAATGCAGGTAATAAAAAGCAGGTTGACAAAATGTCCACATAAACTAGCCCTATCACCCCACCTCGCCCATCTCACCCACACCACACCACACACACACATTCCCAACAAAACAACTAACGATAACAAAAGAAAAAAGAATCAACATAGTTTGTCTGTTTGTGTTCGCCTCGAGGGACGAAAGTGGAAACTTTTTACATCCCAGATGATTATCCTAGAATCTTCTTGAAATAGCTCGGTGTATCTGGCTTGGTGAGGGAGCGTCTACGGTTTGGCTTAAATGGGGGGTAGGTTTCTTCGTTGAGGAAATTTCTCGTTGGGTGGGGCTCCTCATGTTGGGCTTGGGTTGTGGCTGCAGTAGTCAAAGAAATAATTCCGGAACCCTCGGTAGAAGCGGGCAGAGCTGATAATGGGGGATACATGCTGTCACCAGTGTTACTGTTACTGCTGCTGCTACTGCCACTGGTGCTCACGGCCACAAATGGCGTTGACTGTTGTGGTAGTTGGTCTGTTTTTTCTGTGTTCATCAGTGCTTCTGTTTGTGTATCGATGGTGTGGACAAGAGGGTCCTGCGACGAAGTCACGTCGTCGTCGCCGTCGACGTTGGTCTGATGCAGCACTATGTCAGTTGATGATGATGGCAGAGTCGGAGAGGAGGAGGAAGAGCTGGCCCTGCTGATGCTGATGACATCTCCGCTGCCGGTTGTCGGAATAACGAGTTCCGTAATTTTTTCGGCTGCAAAAGTTGTTGTTGCCACAGGTTCTGGCTCAGGTTCTGATTCTGGTGTTGTGGCAGGCTTCATTGTGCTCTGAGTCGTCTGGGTAGCTATTGAAGCATCTTGTGTGGTCATTTCAGCTCGGGCGGTTGTAGTGACCTGTAATTGAATTTCCGATGAGTTTGCAGCTGGTGACTCCTTGTCTAGCACTTTAATGGTCACCACCTCTTCCACTGTTTGCGGTGCTATGGTGTCACCCACCTGAAGCGAGGCGAACGTGGTCTGTTGCTGCACGCTGGACTCTTCCAGCTGGTGCACATTTTCAATTGTAGTTCCTGCGGTCTCGTCGTCGTTGTCGCCCTCATGCGTCTGGTCCAGAGTTGATGCAGCATGCGGATGATCAGAAAATCCCTTGGAGGGTGGCACGTAGTGGGACTTCACCAGCAACATTGGCGGGATGAAATGATTATCGTTTGTTTCTTTGACATGAGGATGATTTGCTTCCTCGGTGATGATGTTGGTCCGCTGCTGCTGCTGGGGATGCATGGGGTGACCAATCGTAGCTGGTTGTGTGGCAGGAACTATACCGCTGATGGTTGTGGTTATTAATGAACCCGACGAGGTGGAAGGCCCACCGCCGGATGTGTACATAAGCTCAGTTGTGGTTCCATCGAGCAATGCTGATGATTCAGATGATGTGTGGACCTGGACGAGCATTGGGGTCGAAGACTCATCAATTTCCGCAGCCACCGTCGATGTGGTTGTGGTTGCGGGCTCAACGATTGTTGTACTCTTAATGGTTGGCATTTTTTTCAGATCCTGCGGCAGGATTTTTTTGATGTGCGGCAATGGTTCGAGGACTTCATTTGATGCATCGTCTGGCATGGCCTGGTCGCTCATCATTCTGTCGCCGAGTTCCATCTGATTGCCTCGATTCTTTGGATTCTTAGGGGCGGGTGTTGGCTTCTTCGCCTGCACTGCTACTATAATCTTCTTGGCTGACTTCTTGACTGGCATTGGAATTTCCCCGGGTATACCAGAAGGCTGATCTGCTTGCATCAACTCGTCCACATTGAATTGTTCAATTAGTTTCTGCACAGTGTTCTTCTCGGTCTGGACTTGTTCGGTGGAGGAGTCGGTGGGACTCTTCACGGGTATCATTTCTATGTCATTGTTCTCATTATTATCGGTCGAGATGCCACGAATAATTTGCAACGACTTAAAATGAGAATTTGTGATGTCAGTTAGTTTTTTCGACTCCAGACGTTCCCGAGGGCAAATTAGCTCGCGCATAATTTTTTCACGGTCCTGTCAAACAAAGTAAAAATGATTTTTTTTTTTTGAATTTATGAATAAATAACTCATCAAAGAAAGGAGAACATATAAGCAAGAGGTTGGGAGGTCTTTTTTGTAATACATAAAACCAAAAATGAAAAACGCGAACGAGATGAAATGAAAATAAATTATGAAAAGTGCACTTACCTGTTTTCCGCGGCATATCTGCCTTATAAGTCCCTCTTCGCCACAGTTGCGAATTAATTCAATGCTAGCTGTATCTGCCATGTATTGCATAGTTAAAGAGGGTAAGTCCTTTAGGATGCATGATTCGGCCCACGCAGGAACTAGACGAGAGATGATATAGGGAAGGAGTTATTATATGGTTGATGAATACGTAATGCAATATTAAGGGCTTTTTGCAAAATGAAATTCATTGAGACGTGATGCAAACATAAAAGAGAATTATTTTTCGTTTGCAGTTTCATCATGCGAGTTTTACGAGTATACATGAGAATGAATGAGAAGAGCTCTGTCTATAGAGAGGTTGACAAACCCTATGCTTACCTGGCATTTCACAGAGGAATGATGCTGTCTCTGGCCCACCACATCTAAGAGCATGCCAACGATAGTCACGAATTGGATCAATGACAGCGCATAGTGGAGACTCCATTAGTGGTAGCGATTCAGCCCAGTATCCCGTGTTGGCAGCTAAAACTTTTGAGTTTCTATTTCATAAAACAAAAAAAACAAGAAAAAATATACCTAGTTAGTGAAAAGGCATTTCAAAAGGATCTGCAAACCAAGTTGATTTTTTGAATATGTTTGAAAATGTAGATAAAATAATTTTTTTTAACATGATTCGACTCGACTCGTGAGTAATGGTCACGAGTTCATACAAAAATCAATTTTTTCGAATTTTACTAATTTAACACGCAAGTAGGTATTACCTTTTTTCTTTTCGTCAAAACCTTCTTTGAACTATGATTCAAACTTAAAAAAAAGAAAACTTAAATTTGAGACAATTGGGCGTAGGGAAAAGTACTTTGGCTACAAATATTTCTAAATCAGATCCCAAGTGATGCCCTTACCAACGAACTGAGGACTGCCAATCGGATCCAGATTTAGTTTTTCCTTTTTTATTGCAATAAATTAACATAATTATATTTTGAATATGTGTCATTTACTAATAACTTGAATTCAGCGCCATCAATTGGCATTTTTTTTGTTTTAACATGAAAACCATTTTAAAAAACGAATACCTATAATTTTTTTATCCCCAAATCACCCTATAATAAGAAAAAAATCGAACAAAATTACCCCTTAAACCATCATCTAAGAATAAACTTTTTATCACAAAAAGAATTTTAAAATTCGGACACGTAGTTTCAGAAATTATCCCGGACAAACAAACCAGGATTTTTTTAAATTCAAATTCACCCTATAATTGGCTAAATAACGGGTGATTTTTTAAGAGGTTTAGAACTTTTTTTTAAAAAAAAACACAAAAAATTCGAAAAAATGAATGAAATATTTATTTGAATCGATAGTTTGAACCTTGCAATTTAATGTTTAAAGATAATTTCATGCAAATGTTGACCGCGGCTGCGTCTCAGGTAGCCCATCCGCTGAGTCCAATTTTGGCATACTCTTTCACACATATCGGCCGGTATCTCACGAGAATGAATGCATGGATGTTGGCTTCCAGTGCGTCAATCGAAGCGGGCTTGTCCCTATAGACATTAGCCTTGACATACCCCCACAAAAAATAGTCTAATGGTGTCAAATCGCACGATCTAGGCGGCCAATTGACCGGCCCGAAACGTGAAATTAACTGTTCACCAAATTCGCCTCGCAATTGCGCCATTGTTTCGCGTGCTGTGTGGCATGTGGCACCGTCTTGTTGAAACCACATATCATGCAAGTCAAGAACTTCCATTTCGGGCAAAAAAAAGTTTGTTATAATCGCTCGGTAGCGTTCACCATTGACAGTAACGCTGCGATTCGCATCATCTTTGAAGAAATATGGCCCAATAATGCCGCCGGCCCATAAACATCACCACACAGTGGCTTTTTCGGGATGCATTGGTAGCTGTTGCAATGCTTCTGGCTGATCTTCACTCCAAATGCGGCAATTGTGCTTATTTACGTACCCATTCAACCAAAAATGAGCCTCATCGCTGAACACAATTTTTCGAAAAAAAGCATTTCGAACCGAGCACGAATTTTGATAGTAAAATTCAATAATTTGCAAGCGTTGTTCATTTGTAAGACGATCCATGGTTAAATTGCAAACCAAACTGAAGCTGTTTGACAGTGACACAAGGTACTAAACACACGTCAGCTGTCAAAACCAGTGTTGCCAAAACCAAACCAGCTAAAAAATCACCCGTTATGTATAGCTCCTGAGTTATCTTTGAAGCCCATCACTTTCATTAATTTTCAAACACAAGAACAATCTTTTTTTTATATTTTACCCCATTTCACCCTATAAATAACAAAATTTTTAAATAAAACTAAGGCCATCATCTAAGAATAAACTTTTCATCACAAAAAGAATTTCTAAAATCGCACACCTAGTTTCTGAGATTATCCCGGACAAAACAAATAAGTTATGGTTTTATTTTTACTCCAATTCACTCTATAATTAGCTAAATTTTGAAAAAAATATATACAGCTCTTGAGTTATCTTCGAAGCTCCATCACCTTTATTACTTTTCAAAAACAACAAGAATCTTCTAACTCAGATATCAATTTTTTGTGTTTACCCCCATTTCACCCTATAAATAACAAAATTTTAAAAATAAAATTATCCCTAAAGCCATCATCTAAGAATAACCGTTTTATCACAAAAAGAATTTTTAAAATCGCACACCTAGTCTATGAGATTACCCCGGACAAACAAACAATTCAAGATTACCGCTTTATTACTATAGATTTTTTTTTATTGTCTCTCCTTTTCCTCCACTCTTAGATTATTAATTTGGAGTATCGCTTTATAGGCATGGCAATGTTTATCGAATTTTGGGTTTTCATAAAGATGGCGGGTCGTTGGTGGGTGAACCGGGACCAAATATATCAATATTGCTTTTGTATCGCTGATGACTTTTTGCCTCTGATTCTAATTCTCAATGATTAATGAAGGTATATCTCCCTCTCCAACTTGTGAATGCTAAATATAAATTTATTTCGTTGAAGTAAAATGTAAAAATTTAATCAACCTTTTACAATTAATTTCCTTTTTATGTCTGGCTTATTTCTAAGAACAAAAAAAAAAATTTATTTAATTACTTTAAATACTCGATCAATAGCTCTTCCAAGTTGAAATTCAATTTCTATAGATACCTTTCCATGCACTTTCTTTATACTTTGGTATACAAAATATAACTTCCGGGAATTGAATAATAATAATTTTCCTAGAACCTAGAGCCTCAATCCGTTTAATATCAACTTGCTTTGACAGAATACTAATAAATAGTAGGTACACAGGTATAAATTCTTAAAATAAAAATAGAAAAGGACGAACAAAATAAAACAGTGGGTTGAAGAATATTATAAAATAAAATTTATTTATTTTCTTGCTACTTACGACCACATGAAACGATCTGAGCTCTGCGGTCTCATAAGTCCAATCCAGACAATGTCGTTCACATCCAATTCCCTTAAAAGGTCTCGTGTTGCATCAAATTGAAAACTGTTGTCAACTGAAACAAAAAAACAACAGTAAAAAGGAAAAGCTGTTAGTTGGTATATGTACTTGGTAGTGGAGAAGGTATAGAGTTGGTAAAGGCAAAAATGTAAATGTGGAAAATACAAGAACCTTCTGTATAGAGAGAAAGTTATATTATGAGGTATATCGCGGGGCAATGTACCTTAAATGTGTATTACTAGATTGTAAATGAGAAGGAAAACAAACTCAATTTAAATTTATGAAATTTTGTTAAGAAAGTTGTTTGCCAGCTATACTCGTAGTCGTGGCAAGGAAGATAGGTATTGTTTATCTATACATTTTATGAAAATTAAACTTCATAAGCTGCAACAAATATAGATAATTATTTATTATGTGAATGAGATCCAGAATAAAATTATAAACTTAATCGGGAATGAGTTAAATGAAAAAAAGAGCAAAAAGTAAACATAATTTTAAGCTATAAGTAATGAAGAAGCCTTGCTTGGGGAATTATCGGTAGGGATCTTCAATAATGCGCTGTTGAAAAAAAAAACAAATCTCTAGGTACAATTCAGGAATTGCTATAGAATCAATATTTATAGAAACTTAGCGAAACACTTCAGAGAATTTATATTGAAAAATAAATACAAATCTGATGTTACAGTAAAACCCGTTTAAGGGAAACGGAAAAATTTCTCAGTCTTTCTTTTACTTAAAGCCGAGTATACAGTTCCTCGACAAAAAAAAACTACATGTATTGCTTATGGGAGACTTTTGCGCAAAAAAAAAATTGACGTTTAATTTTTTTATCGAGATGTGAACCAACCCTGAAAAAAAATTTTATACTCAAAACGAATATTTTTTCGCGCAAAACAATGTCAGTGCCATTGCCATTGTACTGTAAAAAGAGCACAACGAATACAAATTTTTTATTTCAACTCATATTTTTTTTCTTCCGAAAAAAAAAAAATTTTTACCACTTATGTTTTTTTTTGTCAAAATAACTTTATACTCTGCTTAAGCGGATTTTAAACGAACGAAAATTCCACTTAAGTGGAGTCCAGATAAAAGAAACGAAAATTAACGGTTGTGACATATCAGAAATTCAAATGTCATTTTCGTGGTGAAAATATGGTTGAGGTGAAAAATAAAAAACGAAGTGAAAGCGTTTAGCAAAATTTTTCTTTTGTTCGATTCAATTTTTTTTTCACTTAAGCTGCGTGCAAACCGACGTGATGGCGGTGGCGATCACGATAAAAATGTGGATGCCGCACATATAAATCAAAGGAGAGTCGCATATCAATCGCGTAAATGCCTCTTCTTTAATTCAGATGTGCGGCATCCACATTTTTATCGTGATCGCCACCGCCATCGCGTCTATTCGCGCGTAGCTTTAAGAGAGTTTTTTTTAATGAAAAATATAAAATGTAATTGAAAATATAATATTTCAAATATCCGGATTTTTCACTTAAGCAAGTTTCGCTTAAGCGGAGCGTTTTATAGGTAAGTGGTCGACAAATACTCGGAGATGAAAAAATTGTTTCAGATAGGCGGGTTTTCACTCAAGCGGGTTTATCTTAAGCGGGTTTTACTGTAATTGATTTAAATATATAAATTGCTCTATTTTTTAGGAAACATTTTTTTTTCTGATTTGACATAATTTTATTGAAACCATTTAGGGCCAGTTTCACAGTGAAGTAAGTGTCACTTAAGTGCCAAATATGGAAAACTAATTCCCACTTTCACAGTGTAAACTTATCGGAATAAGTGACACTTAAGTCTCCCATTTTGGCCACTTAAGTTCCACTTACTCAGGTAGTTAAACTGCGGCTTAAGTGCCAAAATGGGAAAATTAAGTGCCACTTATTTTGTTAAGTGTGCACTGTGAAACTGGCCCTTAAAGTAAAAAAAATAATCACAAAATGGAAAAAAAAACATTTGAAATTCATTAATTGCTTCTATAAAAAAAACATTTTTTTTTTAAATAAAAGTTTTGTTAAGTTGACGGCAACTTAGCGGAAAAAATTATAATTTTAAAATTGGTAAATGCTTAAATATTATATGTTAGTTGTTAATTGATTGCTCGTTATGAATAAAAGAGATATATTTTTATTATTATTTTAGAAAAATAACATGTTTCGTTGAGTTGACGTCATTTTAATATGTACTTTTAATTAATTATGTAAGTGGGTATTATTTACAACGGCATTTTTTAAGTTCTACTATTTTTTTAGTTAATTTTGAGATTTTTATAAGTTGACGTCAACTTATTGAATTAACTTTCAGAAAAAAAGTGAGATAAAATACCTATTGCGGTTTCGCTAAGTTGTGTCAAATTGTTGATTTTCTTCGCTAACTTGACGTTATAGTCTAAGAGCTAGCAACGTTTTAGACAAATCATTTCAAAAGTCATGATTTTTTAATATGTTGTATTGCTCACTAAGTATATTGAAATTTTGATGGTCTGGCTGGTGGGATAAGTTGCGTTTTTCTGTACGCGTCACTTTTGTAACGTTAAAAAATTGAAAAAAAAATTCATTTCAGCAGTCTTGGCTTCTTTTTCATTTCGTTCTATAAACTGTCTGCAGTTGGAAAATACAGGTCTGGCAGGTGTCAGACGTTGCAAAATACGTCTGGCAAGTGATTTTTTAATAAAAGAAAAATAATCGAATTTTAGAAATTTTATTCGGAAAAAAATGATTAAAAAAACAATGGTAACACTTACATTATTGAACTATGGCTTTAAAGGAATTTATTCTTTTATATCACATTTAAAATTCTGTATTTATATTAATGGTTTTTTTCTTACATTAATTTTCAAACTTGAAATTAAAAACAACAAAAAGAATGTTGTACTTACTTTTCTTTTCTTAAAAATTCTATGTTATAAAGTGCCTGTTTATCTTTAAGTATTCGATATTCTTATCAATTCTTAGTCAATCACTGAAAACTAGATGGTTCTATGTCTTTTTGTTTTCGAGGAAATTGAAAATTAGCAAAGCTCTACTTTAAGGCTCTCCCAAACCAACGCGAAATCGTAGCGAATCATTCACAATAATATAAAATATGACAAACACACAACGCTAAACAACAACAAAAAACTGTCGTCGACGAATGTTTCGCGTTGGTTTGGGAGAGCCTTTATTCATGAAAAATTTGTCGTGACAAATTTGACGTAAGGCCAACTCAAGATATGTCATTTTAAAAGTCATATTTTTTTTCTCATTGAATTCTACAACTATATTTTAATATTTATTAATACATCTGGCAGCAATCTGACGTTGCTAAAACCGTGCCAGACACTATTTTGTAACTTGAAGAAAAACATAATATGATGTGGTTCAAATTAAAACATATACAAGACGTTTTTCACAAAATGTGACAAAAGGCTAGGGTGTAAATGTTTGGCCAAGAGAAGAAAAAAAACTATGGTAGAGGGGTGGGTGTATTTCACGCGGGACGGGAAATTTTCTGAAAAATTGACTTTTAATAGAAAAAAAAACATAACAAATCAACAGAACAACTTAAAACATCATGCGTTATACCTTTTTTTTAAAGCCAAAAATCCATTTTTTTATTCTATCTTTAAATCAAAATATTTTAGTGAACATTTTTGAAAAAATTAACTTTCAAACTCAAAGTTTTGAAACAAAAATTTTTAAAATTACTGTATTTAAACTAATTTTGTTCAAAATTTTACGTTATTAAACAATATTTTTGTTTTTAATATTCAATGCTCTTACCCATTTTTAATCAAACAATAAAAACTAGATGGTTAAATGTCTTCTAGTTTTTGAGAAAATCATATTATATTACATATTTGCACGCGTGAGGTTAAAGAGAATAGATTACATTAAATGGCATAAAAGTAAAAAAAAGTTTCGAATTAGTAAGAGGAGAAGAAATCTATTGTACACTCAAGTAAAAGGAATTATTTAGTATTAAAATGAAAATGTTTTTACTTTCACTAACATTTTGGGTTAATTTTTTCAATACTAAGGAAATTTACCAATGAACTGCAACCACAACATCTTTAATGGAGTAGGCACTATGGTATATAACATAAAAATAAATCTTGTTTGTCTACAAGAACCCAAGAGCTTGCTTACCTGTCACTAAATAAGCATGATGGAATTGACAAACAGCATCAGCTTCAAACCAAGATATTCGGTCTCTGAAAAACCGATAAAACACATTGAGTCCTTCTTGAGGCATTGTCCATGAGTTGCTGACGTTAACCTGAAATAAATTAAAAAAAAAAATATATATTTTTGTTTCAAAAATGGAATTATTCTTTCTATTTAAGAAATATGGATAAATATATGGCCAATATATGGCCCGGCAAAAACCCTCGTATCAAACCCTTCCAGTGGGTGCCGGGCGGTAGTGATCACTACAGTTTTTATCTTGTACGATGTCAAGATGGTGATCAGCTAAGGTCAGGCCGAATTGTTGCGGTGTTCCTTTACTCCTCAATAGTTCAACCCTCAGCAATGCGATTTGACCATAGATACGAGGCTCTAAGAAGAAATGAAAGGCTGGGTTAACTAGTCACGAACGAGCTCATTCGTACGACTTGGCAGGTGCCGTCTTATCTTCTTGCCTTACCGCAGTATATCGGCTCTGTCGGGGCTGACCTTTTCTTTAAGTTTTACTCGTGGGATATTATTTTAAGCTTTTACAACAGGGACGAACTAGACATAACAGACTTTGAACCATCCTACGATTACGAAGATGAACTTTTAGCTTCCAGATAGGAGACCGTTATAAGCACCCTTTGAGTACTGGAAACTCCCGTGTACTTGGGGAACCTATTATTCAATGGAGCATAGGCGGTACCAGCAATAGTACTCCTGTGCTCTGACCGTTAAACCAAGAACACAAAGCCTCATGTAGCAATACCAGCCATAGCAGGGCTCCACGAGATACCAAAAAGATACCGTAGAGTGCTCTTCTCAAGAAATAGTTCAGGAAGGCGACCTTCATTCTTGGCAAGATCGCCAGGAATGAGGAATCTGGAACCGTTCTTCAGGGAGACCTCGCCGATAAATTAAAGTACCAAAAGTTGTTGGGGATTACAACAACCTGCTGGCTACACAAGAGAAGGCCATTAAGCGTGGTAGATCTCGAGACGAGGTTAAACCACCTTCGAAAAAAACCAAGCATTACGGTCCGAAAAAGACGATGCGCAACCGCTTACTGTAAATGAGGTAGTCAGGGAGGAACTCCAGGTATCGGTTGTAGATGAGCTCTTCACAAACAGACAAAGCTCTCGGAGATGGTGTTTTCGTACACCATATAAAGGCGAATGAGGGTCCCTACCCTAGTTTCGACTATGCGAGATGCTCATAAACGTGAATCTCAAGGTGAAACTTATCTGGGTTCCGGGTCACTGTGGCATTGAGGGAAACGAACGGGCTGACGAACTGGTCAAGCAAGGTTCAGCCCTTCATGACTCACTTGCGGAAAGAGTCAAAATTCCACTTTAAGTTATGAAGGGCAATAATATATTCTCTATTTTTTACAGAATCCAATCGCAGGTGGGGCAATTTGTTAAATTGCATCATTTCTAGTAAGATTTGGCCCACATGTAGTAAATCCCAAACAAATGACTTAATTTGCAGAACCAGGCGAGACATAGCCAGGGTCTTTGTGACATGTTCAGGACACTGCCTAATCGAAGAGCATACAGCGAAGCTAGATATTCTTCACAATAATCACTTTCGTAGTGGCGAAGGGAAACAGTCGTTGATTTACTCTGGAAATTTTTTGAAGTAAAACTTCTTTTGCGGCATGGGGGTAAAAAATTTGTCTATGAAGCTGTCAGTGACATGTCAAACCTACATGCAAATTCCCGTCACGAATTACAAAATTCAGCGTCACGATTTTGCAACGGTTCTGAGTTTCAAATCGGGTGCTCTGAGTGGAAGGACTTGAAAAATACTTGCCCTGTTGTCGTGAAAGAAGTTTTACTTCTAGCGCGTGTACATAAGTACGCACACTCTTTTTTTCAAAATTTTGAGTAAATTTTTCAAAAGCCATTATATGACACAAATTGATTTTAAATTAAAATGATATAAAATTAAATTAAATTCAATAAAATAATAGATAATTAGTGAATTTGTAGGGGGATATTTGCTTGCTTTTAAATAAACATCCAATGATTATGATTTAGTGAGTAGCAACAGGGGTGGAATAAACCCTAACTTCTACATGTTTTTTTTTTGTCTCCAACAAAGCTACATCTCCATATAGCTTTCTGTCGCATCTTATGTGAATCATCCTTTATAAAACAATTATACCCTAAATTTCCATTACATTCAAAATTTGAAGCAAAATAAACTTAAAACGTAGTTTTTTTTTATATGTAACTACATTGGCTTGGCTGTATTACAGGATAGATTCACAGGTAGTATTTTAATTAAAAGTTAAAACTCTTAGGTAGGTAGGTATCTTTATGAGTGGTCATAAAAAACAAATTGAACTGAGCAATATAAAAAATTCATGCAGATCATTCTTTTCCCTTCTCGGTATATGATCTTTTGTTCATTATTCATAATAAAGGTTAATTTACCTCGAGAATATTATATTCCATTAACTTAAAAAAAAAAAAATTCAATTATTTTAAGAGGATATAAAAACTGAAAAGTGTAGTTATGTATAATATAATCAAAGCAATGCGCTCTTGGGTCATTCCATTAAAAATGCAAAAACTTACTGCCAATTAGTTTTTGTATAACCCTCTACCCATATGGAGGTATTTTTCCCTCTAGAACGAACTTTCAGGTTTTCAACAATCATACCTATAATAAAGTTAAACTTTTACAATGAAACACCACCTAGTTTTTTCTTTTTTTTTTTGTTGCCTCTCATCACAAGTGTCTTCATTATTCTGGGAACTACATTTTTTACAAAAGCACATGTACAACTTTTTCATTCATCCTAATTATCCTTAAAATCTAAAGCATGGCATCACTGGACCATTACACTCTTATACTATACCTACCTTCAATTGTGCTTTAGGCTAAACTCATACTGGAGCTGCGAGCAGGGCGGCGATGCGAGAGGTGAGTAGAGCGTTAAAAACAAACACATGCTTTCTTATGAGAACTGATACCTCGTTGCTAGAGGCCTCAGTATGAGAGCTCGCATAAGAACACATTTGTTTGTTTTCGTCGCTCTGCTCACTTCTCGCATCTCCGCTCTGCTCGCAGCTCCAGTATGAGGTTAGCCTTACTCCAACGAAGCAACGATTTCATTACAAATAAAAAAAAATTAAAGGGAACAATTGGGTTGAATGTAGTTGCACCTTAAATTTAGGTCTAAAATTTAAAATAAATTATATAAAAAGACTTAAAATTAAATATAATTTTGTTTAAAGTTTAATCCAAATTTACCGTAAGATTCACAAAATTGTATATTAATGCTTATACATCGAAAGTAAATTCTATCTTCAAAAACCTGATGCAGACAGATACAATTGACAGATGTTTAAGTTTTTCTTTAATTTAAATCCCAAGTTTCATAAAAACTTTAAACTAGATTTTTGACGAATCCAATACTTGTCCCTTACCTATATTTGATATAAAAAAGCAAATAGTAGCTTCAATGAAATGTTAACCCTCCTTTGTATTTTATCCTCAAGCATTTTCATCATCGCAGCCACACAAAATTCTTGAGAGTTCTACCTACATCCGTTTTGGCTTGAATGAACCTTGAATAAGCTTCGTGATGATGCTGTGTGTATGTACATAAGTTCACTGGTGCTGGTACAGTGTATGTATGAGCAATCAGGATTTTCTGTTTTTTTTTTGTTTAACTTCCAAGTGAATTAAACAAAAAAAAGTGTTGAACAAAACACAAAGTTTTTTTTTTTGTTAAAAAAAAGGTTGAAGTCGCACAAAGGAACACTGCTCTGAAGAACAAAACAAAAAAAAAACGTGGTGATATGGTTTGAGCTTTGAAACTCCAGACCGCTTTCTACGTGATTGAAGTGTATTATTATAGAGGTTGGTTTTGCTTGAATAGCAGAGCCAATTAGCTGCTGGTGGAGGGATGTTCTTTTTTGTTGTGTGTTTTTTGCTTTGCACTTCATTTAAGGTTATTTTTTTTTTTTTTTTTTTTTAGGGACAACCCGATTGACGTGGATGAATGGATTTTTCATATAAAATACATATTTCATTATATTTTGCAGAAAATTGACAATTATGAAGTTTTGATAGACTTTTTTGGGTTCAAATTTGCCAGTGATTTAAAGAAAAGAAGCTTATTATATGGATATAGGGCCATCTGGAGTCTGGACCTTTTTTGGAAAATTGCTTTTTAATTGTATAGGTAAGGTATGTACATTGTGTATTTTCACTTGTATAAGGATAGATAACATACGGAAAATGTAAAAACTTTTTTAATTTCAACAACAAATGGAAAACAGGATAATGATATTGCCTAAGAGAAAATTGGTGTGTGTAAAGCTCTTTCAAACTTTAGGTTAGATGATGGCAAACAATTTTGTAAAACAAAATATCTAAAACAATTTTCATAAAAATTGGGCAGTAAAATTAAATAAAAAAAACAACAACATAAAAGTTCAAAAATATTTGTATAGAAAAACTTCTAACCTGTTTTTGTGAGAGTAAGGGCCAGTTTCACAGTGAAGTAAGTGTCACTTAAGTGCCGAATATGGAAAACTAATTCCCAATTTCACAGTGTGAACTTACCGGAATAAGTGACACTTAAGTCTCCCATGTTAGCCACTTAAGTTCCACTTACTCAGGTAGTAAAACTGCGGCTTAAGTGCCAAAATGGGAAAATAAAGTGCCACATATTTTGTTAAGTGTGCACTGTGAAACTGGCCCTTAAAATATTGAATAAACAATAAATTTTGAAAGATTTCTTTACTTCAATTTGGACTTGAATTGAGGTACCTACCAGTTTTTGTATTATTTATTGAAATCACGTACCTACAAACTTCAAGAATCTTTACACCTTTTATGTTTGGCTTTAAATATATATTAGGTGTGTTTTATTCATTGGTGCATAGCCAACGCAGCACAAGTCTGAATAAAACGATTACTCACTCTACACGTTTATTTCAATAATTCAAAGTTCTATCGCCAGCACAGCCATCTTTTTTTTTACTAACTTCTTTTTCGCCAGCAATCAAATTGTTTTTGTTTGCCAAGGGAAATTTTTCTGTGCTGGCTATGCAGCAATGAATAAAACACAGCTATTGTAATGAGGTGAACAAACCTGACAAATGTAACAAAAAAAAATTGGAAAATTATCTTGGCTCTCTCTTTATACAACCAAGAATGGAATTTGTTTTATTAGTAGAGTCGATATGTGATATAAAACAGTGATGTCAGACGAGATATTTTTAAAATTCCTTCGGATTAGAAAAAAATCCAACCATTTTTGTACTGGAAGGAAAAAAGCACCATATTTTCCTTTATCGCAACTATAACCGAAATATTAAAAAAAAAAACAAACAATAAGCTTTTATGGAAAGTGAGAAATGTGAATGAATAGCTAGGCTATAGAAACGCACTTGCGGTTTTATATACAATCAGAAAAATGGGAAACAATCGAATTTATTGTGAGCAGGGTTGCAAAGGCTTAAGCTCATTTTTAGCTTAAGTCCTCTTTCAATTCACAAGTCAGTAATGGACTCGTGAATTGAAAAAAATTTAATTCATTAGCTAGTTGGGGTTTGTGAATTGAAAAAAATTTAATTCATAAGCTAGTTGGTGATTTATGAATAGAAAAAATTTCAAGGCGTTAAGGCCTTAGTTACATGTTGACAAGTTTCTTATTTTTTTTTATTTTAAAATTTTCTCTTTTACTTTGTTTTATGATACACACTGTCACTAATATTTTGCCATTACAAATTATATGAAAAAAGCTTTCTGAAAAAAATAAGGATATTGCCCCCTAAAATAAAATTCGATATTTATTTTGAAAGAAGCATTAACATGAAACTCGGTCAAATATTGTTTCACATATAATTTACTTATATAGAAGACAAAAATTCATCTCCATCACAACGTAACATTATTTACTCTTCATCAACTAAAATTCCAAAGAATTTTGTTGAAGTAAACACAACAATATCATATTCTCAAACTACCCTTATTGCTGGAGTGGAGTTTAGGATTTGATATTTTATTAAACCTTATATCGACAATGACGACGATGGTTACCATAAAGGATAACAAAACTAAATACCTTCACAAAAGCTTTGGAACTCCTCCAGCCCATCATCATTTCCCATCCCCAATCAAAAAAAAAAATAAAAAGAAAAAAAATTATCATCGTTTTGGCACATAATTTCATCCAAAACATCACGTATGCTCATGAGAATGTGGAAAAAGTGCGGGGGGCAGAGGTGAGGGTGAGGGAAAGTATCTTCATTAATCATTTGATTGTGCGGAGGAGGGTTGAAGTTGTTGTTGTTTCCGCAGGAATATCCAGTTGATAGGAGGTGTGTGAGAAGTTGCAAAAAAATAAATGAAAGGACAAAATGAACTATACCTACCTACCAAAACCAACTCAAGCCTTGACAAGAATGTTGATTTATTTCGAAAGAAATAATCAGGGATTATTCATTTACCAACACCAACAGAGAAAATAGATATATTATGTGTGTATAAAGATATATGAGTTGGGTTAGGCATATATTTGCTTTGGATGAGCCAGATACATGCTAACACAACTACATATAAACATTGAGCTCAACCTGATCGATGTTTATATTAACGTAGTTGTTGTTTTCAAGTGGAGTCATGTTCGAGGCTTTTATACGATTAGAATACAAATAATTGGGGACTAAGTTCGAGTTGAATCATTGCCAAGGCTTAATGTGTCATGTTCCATTTGCCTTATGAATTTCTTTGGAGCCATATGCAATGAAGGAAATGGATGGAAAACAAACAATTCTCTGGGTGATAATAAAAAAGGATTTCAATATATATGTATGTGTGTATGTATGAGTCGGGATTTCTTCATGTAGAAATAATGAAACCCATTTGTAATGCTGTTATCTTTTTTTTTGGTTTATTTGGTTCTAACGATAAACGAACATGGAAACTAATTGAATATTAACATGGTTTATTGGATATGTTTATATCAATAAATCTTCTGTATTTGTTTTCATAAGCAATTTTTTTGTTACAACTTAAAATGTATATCGACGGTTTGGCCACAAAGATCATGCGATTTGACACCGGTAAATTTTTTTCTGTGAAGCTACTTAAAAGACCTTGTTTACACGAATAATTCCCAAACTTTAATCGCATTAAAAACCAACATTACTCAAGTTAAGGCCAAGAAACCGCCCAAAATGTGTGAAAAAGTAGTTAAAAATTACCTCAAAAGAATCGCATACTGCGAATCTTCCCAAGGTGGCCATTTGAAAGATATTGTTTTTCACACTTAATGGCAAAGTCCAAACTTTATAATGAAATAAAATTTTCATCAAAAATGTATCGTTGTGTGTGTTTTATTTAGCTTTACTCTCGAAAACAAAAAATGAATGACCCTTTACAACCACAATGAAAGTTGAAAAAAAAAAAAAAAAAAAAATATATTTATGTATATTTTCATGGAAAAGGTTTTTCTTTAAACAAATGATCCGGTAGCGTTGGTGTCAAATGATTTAGAAATTCTATATTTATATACTTTAAAAAGAATAAGATCACAAAATCTGGCCTTGATAAATGTTGCATGTTGTCGAGTTATTAACAAAATCTTTATCATATTCACAATACAGTAGAATCTCGAAAAGATGAACAGATATAAAACAGGGCCCGTTCATCTTTTCAAATTGTCCATTTTTTCGAGCATCAACGTATGTTTGAGGTAGAAGATAAAGTAAACATTAAAAATTATTTACATAACAAATTAAAACAAGCTAAAAAGTATTGTTCAGGAGGAACTAAAGGCAAAGAAGAAGTAAAAAAATAATGTTGGGAATAAAGTATTCATCTTTTCGAGTACAAAATTTTAACCCGTTCATCTTTTTGAACACTGAAAAGTGAACATTTTCCGTTCATCTTTCCGAGCTGTTCAACTTTTAGAACCGTTCATCTTTCTGAGATTCTACTGTATATATATATATTATTTTAAATATATGAAGAAAATTACTTCTGTTTAAGTGGAGCGACTGAATGAAATTCAATATATAAGTTCGAGTGACCTCAACTTATTTTAGTCAAAAAGTTAATGAATGATTAGCAAATTCCCTAGATTAAGGGCCAGTTTGTTCACAATGGGTTAAATCTGAACGATGACTTTCACAGCTTCTAACTAAATGGCGCAACCAAAATCGACTGATTAGCGATTTCCCTGATTAACAACTTAAATTATCGATTCCTTGAGAAAAAAATTAATTACCTTTGGACATTCGATGATTTACCAGTTGCTATAAGCCTTGATTAAAGGTGATCAGCTATGAACAAACTGGCCCTAAGTGGTTATTGGGACAAAAAACATTTGTTTATATTTAATTACAATCATACAAAAGCGGGACACTTGGGCGTATACGCAATTATTTTATTTTATTTTATTTTATTTTATTTTATTTTATTTTATTGAAATTTTAACAAAAGTTTACTCCAAGTTTTTGTCTACGCATACCGTAAATTTATGTCAATTAAAATATTATTATTTAAAATAAACTCATGGTTGCTCAATTAAGACGTTACTAACTTTTTTTTCTTATTTCATTTAACTTAATGTTGAATGTGTGGACTTTTTGAAAATCTTTTCTTCTAAAGAATTTTATAGTTTTTTACTTAAAATATTTAATTGTTAAGATGCATTAACCATTAAATGTGCAATTTTTTAATGATTATTTTTTTATTGAACTATCGAAGAAATCTGAATTGTTTGCTCATAACTCTCAACCATTTCTGTGTGCGTGCTTTGAATGGACAGGAAAGAATTTTTTTTTTAATTCCCATCCACTAGCAAAGTGCTCACCAGTCCACCCCTTTACGAGGTATCCTCTGCAACAAAAAGAATATTTTTTTTAAGGATCTTACGTAGTGAACTCCATACAAAATTTCAAATATCGTAAATAGAAATGGAGGCTTGGAAACTTAAGCCGACCTTATTCACTCGAAGTTGAACACAACTTGAGGATTTTTATTTTCAACTTGTGAATTTCTTTTTATTCACTCAAAGTTTGCGTTTTCAACTTTCGATTTTAAACTCTATAGTTGATCAACTTGAGATTTGTCAACTCCTGGAAATAGTAGAAGTTAACCGAGCAAACTTGAGATTTTACGTATAGGCACACACATTTTCTTGTTTATATTTGTTACAAAAACACGTTCGCTCCTACTTATGTTCCAAAGTAATCATTTTTCTTCGGGCACATGAAAGTTTTTTTTGTCTGCCATTAATTATTTGTATTCACACTTTAGCACAAATTGACACAATTGTATTGTATTGACACAAAAAAAAACATAATTTAACACAAAAAACACAATTAAACACATAAAAACAGTCAAATATGATTGACAAATTCAAATTAATTTTAAAAATGACATTTTTTTTTTATATTTCACAAATATCCCAGGGATATTTTTCAAACGTGGAGTTGGCCAACTTTAGATCTTCAACTGGAGAGTTGAGAAAATAATTAGTGAATAAAAAGAAATTTCAACTTGCATTTCAACTCTCGAGTTATAGTCAACTCTCATGTTGCCCAACTCAAGAGTTTTCCTCAAGTTGAGCAATGGTGAACAAAATGGCCCTTAGTTTCCAAAAATATAATTGGCATTCTGTAAATCAATTAAAGCTTCAGCAGCTATTTCAACGATCGTTATCGTTTCACAATCAAAACAATACTTCTTACATTAACTACCAAGAAACTATGAGTAGCTCTTCGTTGAAATCAGTCTTATGGACCAAACGGAGTCTAGTTTATTTATACAAAAAAAACTTACTTCAAAATATGTACTTGGAGTTATTATGGAACAAATTCAAAGTACATATTTTGTAAGTTCTGGGAAACAATAAGTCATAAATAAATACTAATAAAAAAGTATGAATTGAAAAAAAAAATCCAAAGTTAACATCAAACTGTGATGTTTTGCTGCAAAATGAACACTCAAATTCAAAATTCGTCATTGTTACAAGACTTCATAAATTTTAACATTATTTATTTTGTTCTATCGCCTAACTTTTTAATGAAGTAAATAACTGTTTTTCCTTGTTCAGGTAGTTAGTGGTAAAGTTGTTTCACTTTGACTGTTACTGCATCAGTAATATAATTAAGAACTTTTGCAAATTTGCAAATTTGTATGTAGTTATATAAGTGGGGCTCGTGAGAATTCACTTCCACGTTTTCTGCTCTCAAAAACAGGGTTTACATTCTACTTGTTCATATGCATATGTATATATACTTGTAGGGAAAAATGTATATTTGCAATGTGTGTATATATCTTCTTTGATAAAGAAACCTTTATCGTCATCATGATCTGGGATGCAGGATGAAATTTTTTCTTGTCAAAATAAAACGGAAGTTACTATGTTTGTGTATTGAGAATATAACATCAACAACAAGAGTTGTGTTTTTGTAATTGCATTTCCTTCCTGTCCTCACATATACACACCATTGCCAGTGACCTACACCATCATTGACTTTGTATGAGTTAATTTTGTTTGTATTGTTTCTGCTTGCACAAGTAAACTTCATTTTTTCCCATCAACACACAAACAGTGCCGCATTATCAATAAGGCAAAGTAGACAACTTCATAAGGCTCTTCGTAAACTATATAATGGGCTCCATTTAATATGGTATTTTTTGTATTTTCTAATTTCTATGTCATGACTAAACAATACCCTTAGCAGGGCAACAAAGTTTCTTGAGGAGAACAGAGGACCGAGAACTGTAAGAGGAAGATAAAATATTTTGAACCCGCAGAGTGGGGCATTCAAGGTTGTCCGAGAAAATGCATCGGGCCCATCAATATAATATAGAGCGGTTGTAAAAAAATTAATGCTGAAAAAAAGTCAAGTCCGAACTCTTATAAAGCGCTTCAACCAGAATTTTGGAAATTAAGGGACTTTACGAACATTGACAGTTGATAGCGGCCATATTGTCGAAGCTATACATCTGTCAAATTGGCTGTCATTTGTTCAGTTTGTTTTGCCAAATCACCTTGGATAGATATAGCGTTCAACAATAAGGGCAAATGATAAAATTGTTTTATGAAAATGACTGTTCTGTTCAGGCAACGTTCCGTGAGCTTCGCCCATTTTCAATTCACCATATAATCGTTCTACCAAAAGGACTATTCGCAGTGTGGTGGATAAATTTGGAGTCTACTGATTCAGTAAACGATGAACCATCGATTAAACGCAAGATCTGCCGAAAACGTAGCCGCAAAAATGTCGAATTCGGGACGAAACCACATGAGATCCAAGAGCGTCTACTGAATTCCGAAAAATGAACTATTTGGTGTGGATTTTGGGCTGGAGGCATCATCGGTCTATATACTTTTGAGAATGACGCTGGCCTGGGCATCACCATCACGGCAAGCGCTATAAGTCTTGACCAGTGATGCAACATAAACATAAAAAAGTACCCACAGCATGAACAAAAATTCCTACTTTTTCCTTACACCCTCAAAATCCATAAAATAAATAAAATAAAAAAAAAATGAATATTTTCGAAAAAGTTACTTTTGACAAGAAGCCGTAAAAAAAACAAAAACATTTGCTCTATTAGTATTGGATATTGTCAATTTCTGGGCCAGTCATAAGTTACTTTTTCCATAGTTTCCATGCTAACTTTACATTGCTGTCACTGTTACTTTCTGAATGAAGGGTTTGTGGTAAGCTATTAGGGAAGAAAAATATTTTTGGGATAACATTTCTGCAGGGTATGTGGTACGAATTTAAAAAGAAAAATTATTTAGCATTTAAATTCTAAAAGTCCCTACGCTTTCATAGAAAATTTTAATATTTCAAAATAGTCCTGTGAAGTTAGCAAAAGAATTGTTTAAAATTGAATACAAAATGAGAGTTCCCGATAGCAAACAAAGAGTTCTAGAGTTCGTCATACTTTTTTTCAATAGTTCTGGCGAATGAAGTGTTAAAATTCGACAAAAAAGTTTTTTTTGCTAACTTCACCCAGCAAGGACTTTTTTGAGAAAAAGAGTTCTGAGCATGTTTAACTTAAAATCAAGTGTTCTAGAGTTCCTGATGAGTTTTAGAAAGAGTTCTGCAAAATTGGAAAAGTTAGGGCAAATTAAATGCCCATTGACTTAGAACCAAAATTTTTCAAAATCCAAAAATAAAATTAGTTTTGGTTCTAAGTCAATGGGCACTTTAATTTGCCCTAACTTTTCCAATTTTGCAGAACTCTTTCTAAAACCCATCAGGAACTCTAGAACTCTTGATTTTAAGTTGAAAAACATGCTCAGAACTCTTTTTCTCAAAAAAGTACTTGCTGCGTGAAGTTAGCAAAAAAAACTTTTTTTCGAATTTTAACACTTCATTCGCCAGAACTATTGAAAAAGAGTATGAACTCTAGAACTCTTTGTTTACCACCAGGAACTCTCATTTTTTATTCAATTTTAAATAATTCTGTTGCTAACTTCACAGGACTTTCAAAAATCCGTCCTTTTTTCCCTACGGTGCAGTTTTCATACCGAAAATCTGTACGTGTAGGGATTTTTCTCTAGTGTGGCATCACTGGTCTTGACAATCATTCTTTTATTTGACTCAAAATTCCACAAGGGTATACTATAGTACTGTCATCATCATTTTTTGCTCTTGACATACTCGATCTTCCCCGCATGTTATCTTCGATTTTACGTTTGATGGGTAACCGTCAAGATTCCGATTAACAATGGTAAGTGGTGGAAGCTCAGACACTTATCCAAAAAGTGAAATGAACTAAGTAAAAACACAAAGCTGCTTGTCTAGAATAAACATTCTGATCCGATCCATTCTAAAGTATTGATTCCTCATCTGGTTTACTATATCACTGGTAGCCATGATGAAGATGAAGCTCCTTGAGAGGACTTAACCGCAATCCATTAACAAAAATATTTATATCAACGAAAAAACTGCATGAACAAGCTAAATTGATTTTACTGGATTAAAACTAAAACCACACTGCACGAATGTGGAATGCTCTACCTTTTTCTATTTTTCCCACTCAATCCATCCTTGGATAACCAAACAAACAAGATATTGCTGAACGATGGATGACTCCTGAAAGCTTAAAGGACGCATTATAAAATTCAATTTCCATCCTGAAAGTATGCAATCTCGGGTTTTCACGATTTTCAATTTTTCGATCGAAATTTCCATGTTTACCTGGCTGAGCCAGGCTGGCACAATTCAATACAATTTAACAACCAAAAAAGAGTGTGCGTACTTATGTACACGCGCTAGAAATAAAACTTCTTTCACGACAACAGGGCAAGTATTTTTCAAGTCCTTCCACTCAGAGCACCCGATTTGAAACTCAGAACCGTTGCAAAATCGTGACGCTGAATTTTGTAATTCGTGACGGGAATTTGTATGTCGGTTTGACATGTCACTGACAGCTCCATAGAAAAATTTTTTACCCCCATGCCGCAAAAGAAGTTTTACTTCAAAAACCAATTCATTTTAATTTAATATATTATTTAGATTACAAATCTTCAATATATGTATGTTAAATTAACTTAAAAAAAAAAAAAAACAGATTAAAAAAAACTCTTAAAATATCAAAGACAAAAGTCTCCATCGCCAAATAAAGGGTTACTTTGAAGTTCTTATATTATGACCTTTGGCTAAGCATTAAATCAAAGACATTATTACATTTACTTAGAAAGTCCAATTCCATTGAATAGAATCTCAAAACCTTTTCCGAAAATCTACCTATACCTTATCAAGGCCTTCAGATTATAATCTTCTTTCATTATAGTCAACAACAATATAGGTACATATGTAGGTATGTACGTATTCTTTGGAAATGTTTATTCATTTCGCAGACAATAGCTTCAATCAACTGAGATTGCATTGTGAAAAATGTGAAAGCAATGGGCTTCATTAAGCAAAAAAACAGGCACGCATTTTTGTATTTATTTGTTTTTTTTGTTCACATGAATCCTCTTGTTATCCTTTGCGATTATTGGAAATCATTATTTATTTTTTTTTTCGAGCAAACAGAAGCACAAAAATATGATACAAAAAATACATACACATATACATATATGTAGGTATATTGCGTAATTCAATTTTCCATTTCGAACACAACAGGATGATAGGAAGGTTATTTTTCTTTCTTTTCCCGGAATATATACCGAATTTATTCGTACTTATATCTACTCGTATATATTCGACAATATTCGATGATGCTATACGTAAAGTCCATGGATGGCCGCTGCCGTGCTTCAGCTCGACAGCAATGAGCAAAAAAAAAAAGGATACAAAAATCCGTTTATGCGGCTAAATATGTGTGTGGTGGTCTAAATATTTCTCGTTGCGTGTGTTATGTTTGTGGTTTTAAGGGGACCTGAACCTATTTTCTATTAACAATAAAGGCTCATCATCAATTCATTCATTCATTCGACCGCTTTTGTGTGCGTGATTTTGGTTAACATTTTAACATTTTTGCCCTATAGCATAAAATAAACTGATGTTATAATGTATTTTACACTCCAGATCGATCAGACTGATTCATATCTTTTTTTTTTTTTTTTTTTTAATAGATACCCACCTGAATTTTGGAATTCTATGTAAATAAGAAAATATGAACATTTTAAAATTAAATAACTCTATAATTATAGAATCCGATAAATGAGCTGTGGAGGGAATCAGACACATTTTTGACATTTAGTCAAAATGTCAAAATTGAGTCTGACTCCCTCCGCAGTTCATTCATCAGATTCTGTAATAGATGAATATTAAAAAAAGGCTCTGTACTTGTTAATTAAGAATACTTAAAAATTCTCCTACAAAATCTTCAATTATCTCTTTAACTATAGTTGAACGAATTGTGTTGCAATTTCAGGAACTTTCATTCCACAAGAAATTGGGATTTTCATTGGAGAAGTTACCGCGCCAGGGTAATGTTGGACAGCTGGTGATTTTCAAGAGTGATGGTGTTTCGCTTCTCTAATAATTTTCACTTTAAATTTTTAATATAGCTTAGATTCATTCTGAGAAGGGAAACACCATCAATCTTTAAGTGCAGCGTGTTTTATTCGGGAGACAAAAAGTAACGCAGTAGATTTTTTCCCCCTCATGCTGCTAGAATTCCCATTCTTGTCAAGCATACCACATGATTGATAATCGTCGCACTATTTTGTTTTTAACCTTTTTGATAAACATCCCACCATTTTCCCACGAAAAAATACATTTTTGAAAATATATATTTCATTGTAATTTAGGAACTTGTACCTATGAATTACGCATTGGAATAAATTATAAATTGAGTGCATGAGTTAATCCATTTGCAAAAAAAATTGACCATAACGTAAAATTCCTTCTTTTTTATACTAGAGGTTTTAAAAATGCCTTTTTTACCTTTTAACTTATTTTAGATGTGAAATTCACAAAACAAGGAATAAATCCCACGATTTGGCATCGCTGTATACCATTCGTTTACACTAATGTTTTGATACTTAGGTATATCAACAAAATTGATTCTTTCTGTAGAGCAGAAAAAAATTTAAAACAGAAGCGGGCTCAATAGGCAACCTTGTTTGTCTCCAGATGTTTCGTCGCACAGTGGCCCGTTTATCCAAATCTAGTGGCAAGAATAATTTTTTGGGTGGGTCTATAATGCAAAACTCTTATGATTATTGAATTAAAAAATGTTTGGACCATTAGAAATAAAAACAAAATTCGTTTGGATGAATAATTTAGCTTGTAGAGCCAGTCAAAGTAGAAAAATTTTAATTGTGGCAAAATAAACTATATTTGTGTGGTTAACAATCAAAACGGCGCTATAGGAACTTTTTAAAAAATATAGAGTTTTATATGCCGAAATTTTCGTATCAAAGAGAGCTATCGGATAGTGAAAAAATTTTGTTTCAAAACCAACTAATAAACTATTACTATTTTAATTTTGAAAAAAAACATATAAAAAAAATTATTTTCAAAATGCCCATAACATATTTTTAACAAACAAAATTGTCTTCAAAAAACATTCCTCGAAAGGACAAATATGAAAGGTCCATACATAATTTTTGTTAGTCAATCTAATAAAAAAAACTTCCATTAATCAAAAAAAAATTAATTTATTTTGAATATTTTAGAAATTATATGTTTTCGCTTTTTAGTCGGTTGCAGGTTCAATTTTTTTAGCCTCTGTTTGATTGTTAACGCCCACATTTTTTAAATTTAAATAAGAGGAAAAAATCCTTATGTATTTGTTCACATAATCCCAAAAATGCCGATGCATAAGTGTGCACAGAGCTGTCCTAGAGAGATTTGATTTAAAGAAGTCAGTCCAATTATTTTCAAAATTTTGGGTCTGAAAATTTTGTTTTTCAAAACTATTTACAAAAAAAATTAATTTAAAAACAGAATTAATGGACGGAATTTTGGGTTTAAAAAAAGGTATAATATGATATTGTGAATCTTGCCGTTATTTTTTAATATTTTTCTTTCTAATTCAAGTCAATTTTTTATAAAATTGCCCTCTTACCTAAACGGAAGGAAATAGACCCCTCCCTCCTATACGATTTTTGTCTTATCTCGACCTAACCTAAACACTTTAGCTTTTTTTATCATCTTATCCAAAACACCCTGCATATTTTTGGTTTATTTAATTTTTGCCACTTTTTGAATTATAATCTATCACTTTTCATTGTTTTTCCACTTTTTGGTTTGTAATCTACCAAAAAAAATATTTTTTAAATACACTCCTTTAAGTCAAAAAATTTAAATATACAATTATTAAACAAATAATAAAAATAATATTTTAAAAAATGGTTTATTTTCTTTATTCCCCACTGTTTCACTCAAATAAGTTTCTGCTGTTACTCTAAATCCAGACTTAAGACCTTTATTAAGTGAAATACAAACTATGTCTATCGGTTTAATTAAAAATTAATTTTTCAACAGAAAATTCTGGAACACCCTGTATAGACATTTTTTTGAAACTCACTAGCTTGATAGCCTCAAAAATTAAAATTAAAACAAATTGTTACGATATCTTTATTTGTTTAAGAGTTATGATTTTAACAACCAAAAAAAGTCAAAACGGGTCACTGTGTGTCGTTTAAAACTAACCAGGCCCGTCATTTTCTTCCCTTGCTGCTATCATATTGTTTTGTAGAGGTATTTTCCTATAGTTAGTATTATTGTCAACATTTCGAGAGGGCTTGGCTTATAGAAAAACATTTTTCGGTCGATTAAGTCAAAAGCTGCTTTAAAATCTACGAAAAAAAGTACAACCTTTCTTCCCTTAAGCCTAGTATACAGTTCCTCCTCGAAAAAAAAATACATGTACTTCTTATGGGAGTGATTTTATCGCAAAAAAATTTCTGACGTTTAAAATTTTACTACTGTGAACCAAACCTGTTGAAAAAAATTTATATTCACCACGGAAACTTTTCATGGAAAAAAAGAGAACAACGAATACAAATTTTTTATTTCAACTCAGATTTTTTTTCTTCCGAAAAAAAAAAAAAATTCTTACCACTTATGTTTTTTTTTGTTCAAAAGAACTGTATACTCGGCTTTATCCAGAAATGACTTAGCGATAATTAAAACAAAAATTTTTATAGCAAACAATAGTCAAAGAGCTTTTTGACTTTTTTCACACTTTTTCCATAGCCACGTCAGTGCATTAATATAATATTATGTATTTTTCATTTTAAGATCAACATTAGTTTTTTTTTTTTTGTAAACGGGCTAAATCAAATAACATGGAGTGTATATGGCTATGGTAGGTATACATTATATATGTGGATTAGATATAATATCTTATAGCATCATCCATATTATAAAAGTACACAGATAAATCAATAAATCGTGAATATAGAGCTTGAATTCAATTTGAACAAAAATTAAGAGGGGAAAAATAAATTTGCTGCCACAAAAACCACATAAATTTTGCTTATGGCATAAAACAACCACTGGGGGACCAAATGGATAGGTTGAGGTCGGTAAAACAAAGTTCTATGTATATAGCAGATTAAAATTGTAATGAATGAAAATTAGATTTTATTTATTTACGTTTAGTTTCATACAGACATACATACATATACATTATTCATACACAATTGAACAGCAACATAGCAGATCCTGAAAATTATATCATATGAAGAAGTGCAAAATATTGGTTCAATTGGATTAATAAACTATAGTTTAATTAATTTAGAGAGCTTTTATTTTAGGTCAATAGGTTTTAAGCAACTATGTATTTATTTACAATGTAGGTTTTTAGAATTTAATAACCTGTCACGTAAAAGACTTAAAATAACATATTTTATCATCTTTGTCCTTATAGTCGAATTAATTTTTTGAGAATTTGATAATTTTGTTTGTATAATATTCGCGCTTTCAAGAGCTTATTATAAGTTAATGACTACTACCCTGGAGATTTCGTTGCAAAATCGTTTTGAATTTTTAAAATTGGTGTGTTTTCACTCAAAAAGTGAGCAAGCGAATCTAAGATTTTTTTTCCTCAGAGTTTTGACAGCAAAGCTGAGAAATCCTGTTTAGCTAACTGAGATTGCTGAGATCTCCAAGATCTCATTTTCCTGAAAATGCCTAATAACAATGTGAGGGAAAAATAGAGCAACATTAAAAATTTACATTCGTGAAGTGTAGCTTAAGAAAAAATCTCTGTACTTTCTGGATGACGGTATTCCTAAAACTAAAACCAATGGGGAACTGATAATGGTAACCGATCATTTTATAGAAAAAAAATGTTGACACTTTCGTTTTCCGACTAAATGTTTAGAAGATATGACCATTTAAAAAATATAAAGTGCAAGACTGTGTCGCAGGAACTTGCTCTTATGCGTGATCACAATGTGGTTTTAAAGTCTAAATAATTAAGATCTATTTGTCTGATTTTGAAAGAAATACTTTAATTATGGGAGTCTATATTTTATGCCACCATCTAAAAACTTTTTAAAAATTAAATAGTTTTATTTGAGAATACAAAAAATAACAAAATAGCACATGCATATGCATGAAACATACAGTTTAAATTGAAAAATTGGTAAAGTTTAATAAATATTTAGAAAGCAGTTTTCAAAAAAAATAATTTTCATTTTTTAAATTTCGAAAACATTTTATAGAAACAAAAATTGGTAACCCATTTTTTAGTTTTTATTAATGCGGAATTAAAAAAAATATTTTAAAATTATTTTAAAATAAAATCATTTAGGTACACATTTTCGAAATATCGAATTTTCAAAATATAATTTTGAAATTTTTTTTTAAATCTAAAATAAGTTTTTTTTTGAAAATTTTGATCTGCGTACAAAATTTCATTTAAATCGGTTCAACAGGTTATGAGATATACGGGAACCAGAGAAATGATTCTATCGCATAGAGATACATTTTACTAGGTATATGGTAGGTATGAAATTTCTTCCGATAATATGGTAGATCGTACTGATATCAGCTTCCATACAAAATCTAAGTAGTCATTTTTGAGAAAAATAAGATTTTCATTACAGTTTTTTAAACATTTGTTTGGGAGGCACCGTTATTTTTGGTTATTAGAATAATTTGTAGTACAAATCTAGTAGATAATATAAAAAACTGCTGTGTGCTAAGTTTAATAAAATTCGATCAAATCGTTTTCGAATTATTAATTTCTCAAAAAAAAATTTTGAAACCTTTTTTAAAAGTCAAAAATAAAACTGTGGCCCTTTTTTAAAGAAGTGATTAGTTTTTGAGAAAAATAAAATTTTCATTTTTTTTTCTAAAATTTGTTTACGGTAGCTACTGTTAGTTTTGGTCCCAAAATAATTGAAAAAAAAAGTGTCGGGGGAATGCCAAAAAAACGCTATGTACCGAACAGTTTAAATCGACCCACCCGTTTAGGCTGCAACCGAAAGGACAGGATAGACAGACGACGGACAGAAAGAGGCAAAACACTCTTTACACTCTTACGTACCAATTGAAAAGAGCGTTGATTATTAAAACTAAAATATTACTTAGGGCCATTTGCTGAAACGAGTCATAAATCTGGATTTTAACTATTCCCAACTTAGTTCTATGTGGAACTTAGTTCTTAAGATTAACTTTATTTATTTTACGTTGCTAACTTAGCATCTTAGCTATCTATGTATGAATTAATTGAGTGTCAAACTTAGTAATTATTTTCATAAAAACTGAAAAAAAAAAATATTATTTACCTACATCCCTATACGTACATTAAATTTACATCATTTGAAATGGCCGAAAAAAGGAAGAGAAATAAAAAAACGGACGGGACCGTTTCAACTCCCCAGATTTGGAGTGCTACAGAAGCTTCGAAGCATAAAAAAACTGTACAACCTTTACAAGAAAGAAGTAAGAAAGGAAGCTCTGCTGAAAAATATGCAGCACTTCAAACAGGAGTTGGCAATCCATACACTGTGAAGGATCCGGGGCGTTCTATTAACTCGAGGACTTCAACATCATCCTCAATTAATTACGTCCAGCAGCGTTTCGAAATTCATTTTCAATTTATAAATTTGTTTCTTGTTCTGACAAATTTAAACCAAAATTGACAACAAAATTATTTTTTGCTTTATGTACTACTTAGGAAATTTAGGTTCTACTTTTTCTTCCCCCTAAGTTAGGTTCTACATAGCAACTTTTAAGTTTAAGATTTTTGTTGGTGCAAACCAATAAGAGGAACTTAAGCCAGTATGTAGAACTTAAATATTTAAGTTTCGTTCCAGCAAATGGCCCTTAATGAAGTAAAATTTTGTACAAAATTAGTTTGAACAAAATTTTTTTTCTTTTCAATATTTTGAGTTTTGAAAATTAAGTTTTCAAAAACTATTTACTAAAACATTTTGAAATAAAAAGAATGGTCTACTGGCTTTTGAGAAAGGTATAACATGATATTGTAAGTTTTTAATAATTGTTTTTCTATTTCAAGTCAACTTTTTAGAAAATTGCTCTTCCCATCTATAAAACAAGGGGAAATGGACCCCCCTTCGATAAGATTTGTTTCTTGTCTTAATCTAACCTAGCCTTTTTTCGCATCTTATGCAAAACACCCTCTATTTTGCATATGTATAAAACACAATTTTTTTAAAAAAAAGTAGGCGTTTTAGTGGGCGTGGCGACTTACTTCGAAAACTAAATAACGCCAAATTTCAAGTTTTTATCTTTGATGGCTGATTTATTGCCAACTTTAAGGGCATTATGCCCCATTGTGCGCCGCCGGCCGAACTGCTATAACCTTCCTTCATCATCATCCGACACACATAGACCAACCATCAGCACCCTACATCAACATCCAACTAACATCATATTCCAGCCACACAATCATGGATCATATTCAAAACGATCCACACACAATTTCACATGAAGTTGCCGTCGTCATTCAAATGAATTATACTTATTTATTTCGCTGTATTATAGTTCACACTACATTGTAGAAATATAATAAAAGAACGTATGAAATTTTTATAATTCGAAGATTATTGACTCGTGATTTTCTGGTTATCGAATTAGATAGAAGAGCAAAGAATAATTTTCCGGCTATTTTCAGTTTGTAGCAACTTCAACTGAGGCAAGCAAAACTCCTACTTGGGAATTATAACAAAGAACGTTTTAATGACTGCATCAGTTTAAGCAGGAACAACCTCAGAATCATAACGGGCCTCCTCACCGGCCATTGCAAACTAAAAAGGCACCTAAATATACTAGGCCTAGTAAACAGTGCCATATGTAGATTCTGCAATATTCTAGAGGAAACACCAAACCACATATTAGGCAGTTGCGATGCACTCGTTCACCAAAGGAAGAAACACCTGGGACGCTACCAGGTGGAGGAATGCAATCTATCCTCCCTGAGAATACCCCAAATACTTAAATTCCTTAGAGAAATAGGTTTGGAGGAAGAGCTATAGTATGGAAATCCTCATCCAGCTCTAAATGGGGGCACAATAGATCTATAGGTCGCAGTGCTATACACCCCACAATAATTCATTCATTCATTCATTCAACTTCAAAAAGCTTCAGGTTCCTTTTCTGGGTATATTAATGTCCCAGTATAGATAAAACTTTTTTGTCTTAAAAATATCCCTATACGGCGGATTGGAAACAAAGTATTAGACTAAATTTTAACTAAATTGTAAAATTTTAAATACCCCAATTTTGCTGAAATGGAAAATTTATGAATAAATATGGTTAAATGGTAAGGACTTAACCCGAATTTTTTTTCTTTGGGTATACTCTGCACACAAACTTTATATCTCAGCCTCGAGAAAATTGCATCGCAATGAAAATAAAGCTATTTTATTTGGAGTTTAGACCCTCGAAACCCAAGTTTCGTTGTTTCTTTGGGAAGAATCCTGGACATAGGCGAGCTTTTTACCTACACCACGAAGAAAAAACATCAAAGATTTTGTTCGAGATTTACATTCCCCTATATGAAATTTAAATCTTTATGGAAAATACTAGTAGGAAATCCCCTTCGAAAGCCATAACCTGATCAGCCCTAATATTCTAAACTTAAACGTTAAGGTGTACAAAAACAATTACAGCCAAATTAATAAAAAACGCATATTCCACCTTTATTCCACGACTTAACTAAACCAGGGAATAAGAGTTAAGCTATGGGTTAAAAATTTCCATGAATAAAACCAAAATGTTCGTGGAATAGTAAGTTGACGTCTACCAGAAATCCCTTAAAAAAATCTACTACAATAAATAAGATGCCTGTTTGGTAACTTGAAATTTTCCCCAAGTGGGGTATTTTTCGTGTGGGTTCTGACAGCAAATTGTGATAATTTGTAAAAAAAAAAGCAAACAAACCTGAGAATTCTCTTGTTAATATATTTCTGTCAAAATTGTTATCATTTTTCAATTGTTTGTGTTGTGTTGTGTCTGTTGTCGGTTTTGTTTTGAAATATTAAAATGGAAAATATAAACAAAAACCGACAGGAATGTGTCCACCTCTTGGGTCCCCATTTAAGTCATCTTCAACAATTGCAATGAGTTTCTTCATATTATTTTTGCAAAATCTGTACTTCTTCCTAAAATTCTCCTCACTTAGCACTTCCATTGGATCATACCTATTTTTATATATTTTTCTTTTTCTGGTGGTTGATGGCTGGTTGTCCAATAATTGGAAATGGGTTAAAAATTCGTTAAATCTAGCAGACATTATTCAAAAATAAATCATTATTCAAAATTAAATTAGCAATCTTCAGGTCATCATCTGGTTCTTTATCCTTCCACAAACCACCTTCTCCTGTGGTTTAACTTAGTACACGTCAATTTTTAGAAATATTCTTTTATTCATAACATTTTGCACTTAGTCCACGGAATAAGACCTAACATTTCGCTATTCCACGTTTATTAATTTGGCTGTGAGAATTTAAAGTCTACATTGGTATACCTAAGTTTTTACTATAATTGAGCATTAAATAATTTTTAAAAGTTCAACAAATGAAAACTTAAATTTATAAACCAATGTAAGGTATACCTAAATTTTACAAAGACATTTTTAAAATTATAGAACAACAACAACAAAAAAATAAATAAATTTTTCCAATTAAAATCCCTAATCTATTATTCATACATAGAACAACTTAAATGCCACTAAGGATGCATCAGCAAGCCTTCAAGCACATATTCCTTTTTATAATAATGATGGCATGCTAACGATGTGTAATAGAATATTTATGAGGTTTTTTATGAGTTCATTCTCCCTGTCATCATGCGTTGTCTTCCTCGTCTTCATCGTTGTCGTTGTTGTCTTCGTCGTCGTCTTGTCCGACATCTTTTTTTATTCTACATAAATTTGTTTTTCTATTTCTATTTTTGTTTTTTTTTTCTTCTTTTAACCACCCAAAGATATAATATCTCATCCTTCTTACCTTTTAAGTATTTTCTAATATTTTTTTCTTCTTTTTTTTTCGAATCAACGACATCTCAGACATTATACAGATATAGGTATAGCTATATGTAAATTGTTTGAGAGTAGACATTTTTGTTTAAGTAGCACAAGGACCAAACACGATTTTCTTTATACAATTCAAGGATTCCAAAAAAAAAAAAACTTACTTTTTTTTTTCGTATTTCTTTGGATATCTCTGTAAATTTTTAATGTAAACAAGGAAGCTATCAAGGCTAAATGATTTGCTTTTCTATATACGTACCTAACCTATGTATAATGGTTTTGAAAGTTAACGAGTTCTGATAAAGATGCAAAACAAAAAGGTCTTAGCTATAATGACGAAAAATTTGTATTCAGTTTATTTTTCTAATCCTTGTTTATCTTAAGAAAATATATATACAGGAAGTAGATGGTTTTTATAGACAAAACGTGAGCATGACGTTATCATTATATTTTTCACTTTTTATACCAGAAGAAAATTTTTGTCTACGGTTTACAGAAGATAAGAACCACTGACGGGTAAATACCTACCCCAACGGATCGCGTACACCTAATCCGTTATCGGCCGAAGTATGCTCGGAAGTCGTCGGTGGAACTCGACCGATTATTTCAATCTTATGGTAAAGAAAGAGTGTGTATATCACTCCAACCGATATCATCCGATACCGTCCGGGTATTACCGATCAACCGGCAAATCCAAAATTGTTTGGATTTGTCGTCCGTTTGCCGTTGACTTTTGTAGTAATACATTAAAAAAATGGAAACTGAAAAATTAACTACACAATCAAGACTGTCACCGTACGAGAACGGCTGCAGTAGCTATATGCAGACGAACGTCAGATACAGTCGTCCCAATAGCTCCGACCCAAAATCGGCTGATGATTCGGTTTCAGTGTACGCGAACCGTAATACAAAAAATATTGTTTCATGGAAAAACATCAGCAGAATCAGAATAATGGTGTTCTGAACATTTTACAGAAAAATGCAGAATTCAAAACCATCGTAGGTATACTATAGATCGTATAGAAAATTTGTAAGTTTTATTTGCTCAGAAACATGCAAAAACTACTTTGAAGTTCTGCACCTAAACCGTCGATATAGAAAATGATTTAATGAAATAGGTATATTGTCCAGTGAATAAAGCATATTTTGACCCGAAAAAAATCGCCGGATTTTGATATAAAGTCTCCAAATGGCATTTTTAAGAAAGTGTCAAAAGTCCTCATCGATATAAGTGCCGCAGGGGGTTGAATGCTTCCAAAAATGTTTTGTCAGGAATAATTCTCAAACTGTAAGTTTTACAGAAAAAATGTTAGAGACTTATTTGTAGATTAGAAAATTTCCTACAAAAAATATTAATATACTTTTTTTCATAAAAATAACCGTTCTCGAAATAAACCAATCGGAAGAGTTAAAGGTTTTACTTTTCTAAATATTGGGGCGGCTTAGTTAAAAAATTGTGTATTTTGTGATAAAAGCATCAATTTTTTTATTGTTGGAACATTATATAAAAACGATTTTAAGATATTGGCCCACTCTATTTGTCCTATTAAGGCCTAGTACGCTGCTGATGCGAAACGAAAAATCCCATACAAAAATGACACAAAGAAATCAGAAACGGAAAATTTCGTTTTGCTTTTCGTTTTGCAGTACGCTGTTTGAAGAGCGAAATTTATAATTGTAGCAGATTATTTGGAGAAGTCTCCGCTCGTTTTTCGCACTGAATTAATTATACAGACTATTTATTGTGTGCGGAAAAATGACATTTGAGTTTTATTTGTGTTTTTTTTTTGTTTATCATTTTCTTACATCATGAGTTTCTCTGATTTTTTGCGTTTATGTTTGATTTTGTTTTTGGAATTAGTGGAACTCTTCAAGGATATTTTCCGTTGTATTTTCGCAAGCGTTTCGTTGTCTGTTTGGAGATCACAGAAAAAATTCGTTTCGCATCAGCAGCGTACTAGGCTTTAAACTGAAAATTTTGGAAATAAAATTCCAAAAATAAGTTCGAAATTCATTCATTTGAAATAATTTATCTGCTAGTACCAATTTGATGCTCGAAAATAAATTTGAAATCTTTTCCATCCTTCCCAGGGCATTTAACAATTCCAAGAAAATAAATATAGGTACCATACCTAAGCATCGAATTGAAAGAATGTAAAATCTTTTTCATCAAAGAATCTAACTATGTATGTACATAATATTGTATACTTTTCAAATTAAATGAAGAAATAAAATAATTATATAGCCTTAACCCAAAATCCGTTAAATTCATTTAAAAAAAAATATAAAAGACAAATATTTCGAGTCCTTTTTTGTCCTTTTTATAGTTTTTTCCTCGTATATATTTTTGTTTGCTCTTTTCTTTTATTCCGTGTTATGGTTGTTTTCCTTATTATTATTTTTTTTTTTATATTTCATTTTAAAACCTTTACCCTTTGCCCAACAATTGTCAACAGCAAAAGGGTCAATTTCATTCACAAGGCATTTAGGAATATTAACTCAATCCATACTGACTTTTTTTTTGTGTTGTTGTTGTTGTTGTTGTTTTCTTATTCCAAGGTAAGTAAATGGGATTAATTCTTATAAAGGATATACTCATAAATGACCCAATCTTATATTTATATTTTTTTTTGTATAAATATCCCTTTTTTTCTCAATTTTCTTCGAGACATAAAATGTTGACAAAGGTTTTTCAAAAATTTCTTTAACTATGAGAGCTTTATTTTTTTTTGCTTAACTATACCTACATAGTACATAGGCATTAGGCACCTATCTACCTAGTATACTTGAAAAGGGAAAAAGACAATTTAAAAGGGCGGAAACAATTTTATCTGTTCTAGGAACTATACCTACCTAATGGAAATTAAGTAGAAAAGGACATGATTTAACGAAATAATTTCTTTTTGATTGATTTAAAATTTATATTCTCGTTTTGTTTGTGTAAATTTTAGTTAGAAAATAAGATTGTTTTGATTTATTTGCTGGCAATATAAACGGAGGTAAGTCTTACAAGAGGTCTTATTACATTTTAATTATGAATTGTTATAAGGAACGAGCTGAGAACATGCCCTTTTTAAGGTTCCCATAAATAGAAACTTTCGGTAATTATATGTACCTCGTTTCGGTGCCACCCATATCATACCCTTTGTCAAAAGCATTGCAATTTACTTAATTTATAATAATCAAAACCATAATTAGATTGCAAGGATTCTGCTATCAGGAGTGATATGGTTTCAAATACTGGGAACACTCGAAATAAATTCTCATTATTTGTACTGATTTCATGAAGGTTTTACAGATTTATTTTTAATAATTCATATATCAAGACTTCTGGTGATTTAAGATGGAAATAAGTAAGTAAGTAAGTCGTTATTGTATGATTTTCAAAATTCGAAAAAAAAAAAAATTAAATTTGTATGGTGATCATTGATCAATGTTAGGAAGTTTTGATTTCTTTTTTTTTCTGTAAGGGGCCAATTATAGCGATCAGGAAAACGAAACAGGAAAAACTTTCAAATAGATTATTTACTAGGTTTTCATTCGACTTGTAACGCAATTGATGCACCAATCGATGGCAAATAACTCAAAGAATTTTTTTTGTCAATAAAATTTTCAATTGCACAAATAATTTTTGTGAAAAATGTATTTATTTATTTTCCTGACTGAATTTCATTTTCCGTACCAGCTATTGTCATTTCGATCAAAATGAAACAAATCGTTCCAATTATTTGCGTTCCAGCTTTTACTTGTTCCACTGACAGATTAGTGAAAAGTTTTCATTTCAATCAGGAAAACTTGATTGGCAGCCTACTCACTGAGGTAATTTTCGTGTTCGCTATAAACGTTCATAAGGAACAAAATCCTTTTTCCATCTGTTTCAACATTTCCTGATGGTTTTTCCTGATCGCTATACTGACGCCTAAAATGAAATGAAAAACATTTTAAGTCTGATATTGTCAAAAGGTAGTTTTGATTTTTCTGATATTTTTGTAAAACGTCTTCCAATAGGAACTTTGACAGTTGATAGCGGCCATATTGTTGAAGCTATTATCTTTCTAATTAGAATAAATTACTTAAATTTGAGGCAAACCCACAATGTGATCTTATACATTAGATCAAATTCTTGCTCCAATTCCTAACTTTTTAAAAAAAATTTAAGATTTCAAACTGTTTTATAAATTTTTAAGTGAAAAAAAAAAATCACTTAAGCGGAGTCCGGATTCCAAAAACGGTTGTGACATATCAAAAACTCAATTAATGTCATTTTCGTGTTGAAAATTTGGTGGAGGTGAATAAATAAAGAAAGAAATTGAAGCCTTTTGTTCTGTTTGTCACTGAAGCGAGTTTATTTTTAATGAAAAATATAAAATTTAACTGAAAATATGTTTCAGGTATCCGGGTTTTTCACTTAAGCAAGTTTCGCTTATAATCGGTAATGAAAAATTGTTTCAGATAAGCGGGCTTTTCTATTAACCGGGTCTCTCTTAAGCTGGTTTTACAGTACATAATAATTTTCACATTATATACTAAAAGGACCACAACAGGTATATGTAGTTCTTTAGGATTTTTTTTTTTTTGGCAATTCTATTCACTTTATAACTTTACTGTGAATTTAGCAGTTCATGCTTTTTTTCAACAACCAAGCAATCTATACCAGTTTGAAATAGGGCTTCAAATTTGCAGTTCTAGAAAAAAAAATTGGAAACAAATTTGAAGTCATCAATTAAATGAATGTTCATTTTAAATACAACTTCACAGTGATTGGTTTATTTCAAAAACCGTTATTTGTATGAAAAAAAGTATGTTAATCTTTTTTGTAGGAAATATTTCGAGCTACAAATTAGTCTTCAACTTTTTTTTTGTACAACTTACCTATTGGGAGTAATTCATGAAAAACCATTTTGGGGGGCCTTCAACCCCTTGTAAAATTGTTAGAGGCGCTCATATCGATAGTGACTTTTGACAGTTTCTTAAGAACACCATGAGGAAGCTATATACCAAAATCCAGCTTCCCGTCAAATTTGGCTTCATTGACTGGACTATTACTTGGTTGCTGAGAAAAGGACTTTCATGCTAAATATACATTGAAGTCGGCGCGGCGCGGCGGTGCAATATGAATTTTTTTTTTTTTTCTAAAATGAGGACTTTAAAATTTGAAAATTTTTTTTCTTGAACTGCAAAAAGAACTGCAAATTTGGATCCCTGTTCCAAATTGATAGCTTGTCTGGTTGTTGAAAAAACTTCAGTGAAGTTAGCAGTATACAAGGGGTTCCACTGCCTATAAATTGGAAGAACTGCAAAATCGAGAATATAAAAGCCAAAAAAATGCAAAAAAAATATTGTAAATTCCTGTTGTGGTCCCGTTAGTCTAGGTGAAAATTGTTATGCCAACTTCACAGATGTGTAAAATTAGGTCATAATGTAATGTGATGTGTTGAGTAGTTCTGAGATTGAATTCGAGCTTATCAGGACAAAAAAAGTTCTTCGGAAAATGTATAATTTTTTTACGGCAAATATAAAAAAAAATATTTAAATTTTGTTGACCAATGAATAATTGAAATATAGGTTCAAATACGTCATTTCTACATTATGACTTTTCGAAAATTCCTATTTTTTTTTCGTGACTTCGCATAAATAAATTATTCAACAAAAATTCCAAATAACATTTTAATGTTTTCCTTGTTAACTCTTTGACACAAATAAAAATACTTTCCTACCTACCCATCTATAAAGAAAAATTCTAGTAACCTTAATTAGGAAATACCCCTCAACTCAATGTACTTTTTCTAAGGTCATTATTTAAGAGCAATAAAGTAGACATTTTTGTCAAGAATCATTTTAGGGGAGCGGGGGACGTTTTTTGTCGGTGGTGGCTTTTCTTGTCAGTTAGATTGAACTAATAAAACCCATGTTATCATCATCAAAGCTTGCTTTCTCAATTTAAAGGAAAGTAAGCAAACCGAGCTGTCCGTCATATATACCTATGTTCTATGAGAGGAGGGTTCCCTTGAAAATATAATAGTCACGCGATATTTTTGATAGGTACCTTTCAGCACGAACAACAACAACCACTCTGAAATCCAACTTCACTCCACTTAATTCTCGTATATACGCTTCACCACCATTAGAGGCTAAAATGTTTCCTGGCAGAGCCAGTAATCCCAAGTAGGTAGGTTTATGTAGAAAATATCATAAACTTTTTTCTATGTCTAGTTTTTTTTTTTTTTGTTCCCTTATTCACGCTTGGGACTTGGGAGTAGAGCCAGGTACCTATGTCCTATACATGTCATCGCAGTAGGAATATGGCTCCCGGGCACACACAAAAAAAAGGACCTTTATAAAAATTCCATCTAAATAATATGAAAAGACGAACAAAAAAAAAAGAAGGACTCACCGCACGAGCATCGCATTTAGTTGCAATATAAAATAATCCCAAGAGAAGAACTGTCCAGTATTCCCAGGACTTTTTCATAGTTGTCGTCGATGTTCTCATCCTTACTCTAGACATTGTCAGTGAATTTTTTGTTGTTGGTTGTTGTTGCTCTTTTTTTTATTTTGGCACTGTGAGATACACGCACATATACACTTGGGACTTGAAAAATGACAAATGAACACACAAGGAGCAGTTTTTTTTTAATTTTTTTCTGCAGTACAATATTTTTTTTCTCCCCGGTCTCACTGTTTATTTAAACGTACATTATTATATATCCTGATTATAAAGGATACGAAAATTTGTATGTATCTGTAAAATATTTTATATTTTTATTGGCCACTCAAAAAACAAGAAAAACTTCCACTATACTCGTATGACTAATTATTATTGGCTAATTCCCAAAGTGGTCACACTTTAAATGAGTTAACAAGGATAACACAATATACACATACTATGTATGTAATATGTATACGCAAAGACGATATATATGTATACACAACACAGTTATTCACTGATGCTTATAACTAAATTAATTTTTTTTCTCAAAACTCGAATGAGAAAAACGCAGCAGAAAATATTGCTTCTGAAAACCGATAGCGTTTACAGCCAAAAAGCATCTGAAGGCAATCGCGTTGATTTGTTGTCCTTTTAACCTCTCAAAGGTTTGAGCTTTTAATTTGAACGCGGCATAAAAGGATAGTAGGATATTATAAAGTTCAGAGCAAAAAGTTATATATGTATTTTTTTTCGCTGACTTGTTGTTGTATTCTTTGCTTCATTTTGTTTGAATTCGCCGCAAGGACATGCGTATCAAAGTTGTTTGTGTTTTGAATTTGAAGTTTGTGCCATCAGCTGTTCGGTAAGCAAGATATGATGGAAGAACTTAACGTAAACATCTATTTTGTGATTGTTGTTGTAGTTTTTTTTTTTTTTAAACCGGTAAGTGAGGTGTATATTAAAATGACCAACCCAGCGACCCCCATACGGCCACCATACTTGCCGGTATATAAGAATTGTGGAAAGTTTCTTGACAAGGATAAAGCTTTTTATATTGTTATATTAGACAAGTGTAACAGAAGTTTTTAAGTTCCTTAACTGATATGTCAGATTAGGATTTATTCTATTTGATGGGTTTTTTGTTTTTTCTTTTTTTAACAGAGAATGATATAGTCTGTCGTATAGGCTTGACAGGCTTTATACCTTTCTAGAAAAATATTGTAGGTGGGTCAATGGATTTCATGGACTATTAGGCAATGCTTTATGTTTGATTTGATTTCGTCAAGACAGAATTGTATTTGAAGAAATTAGATAGGAATATTATTATTATAGAGTGTTTTTTTTTTTGCTAAATTCAACAAGTTGTTTTTTTGTTGGAACAAAATACAGAAAAAAACAAATTTTTTATTATAAAATTTTTTTCTGTGATCTCCAAACAGACAACGAAACGCTTGCGAAAACACAACGGAAAATATCCTTGGAGAGTTTCACTAATTCCAAAAACAAAATCAAACATAAACGCAAAAAATCAGAGAAACCCATGATGTAAGAAAATGATAAACAAAAAAAAAACACAAATAAAACCCAAATGTAATTTCTCCGCACACAATAAATAGTCTGTATAATTAATTCAGTGCGAAAAAAGAGCGGAGACTTCTCCAAATAATCTGCTACAGTTATACATTTCGCTCTTCGAACAGCGTACTGCAAAACGAAAAGCAAAACGAAATTTTCCGTTTCTGATTTCGTTGTGTCATTTTTGTTTGGGATTTTTCGTTTCGAATCAGCAGCGTACTAGGCTTAAGCCGAGTATACAGTTCTTTTGAACAAAAAAAAAACATAAGTGGTAAGAATTTTTTTTCTTCGGAAAAAAAAAATCTGAGTTGAAATAAAAAATAGGTATGTATTCGTTGTCCTCTTTTTTTTCCACAAAACAATGTCACCAACATTGTTTTGCGCGAAAAAGTTTCCGTGGTGAATATAAATTTTTTTCAACAAGTTTGGTTCACAGTTCGATAATAAAATTTTAAACGTCAAACATTTTTTTTTGCGATAAAATCACTCCCATAAGAAGTACATGTATTTTTTTTCGAGGAGGAACTGTATACTAGGCTTTACCCAAAAAAATAAGAAAAGTACGTTAGGTTATAATAGGCGAATTTCACTGAAAGTATTTTCTTTTTTTGCTCATAAGAACAAACTCTGAAAATTTCATTCAAATTATTTTAATCATTCCCGAAAAATAGAGTCATTCCCGAAAGATTTCAGAGAAAAAAGATAAGGAGTAAGAGAAATTGGCGTGGCTGTTTTTTTTTTTATGCTATCTGTACAGCTTAATGCAAGCAAAGTTAAGCCTAGTAGGTTAAAGCATATCAACTTAAAGCTGTCGGTAATTTAGGGCATGTCCAAGCACTCTCTAAGTAAATTAAAAAAAAAAAAAAAATTGAAATACCTCACGCTAATACGCTATATTTTATTAAATAACAAAATTTAAAGTTCTGTAAAAACTTCCTAAATACAGTTTTTATCTAATTAAAAAAAAACAAAAATTAAAGGAAGAAGGAAAAGGTATAGTAAGTTTCCATTTAATCACAATGATACTTTTTTTTTTTAATAAAGAAAGGGTCTTCCAATTCGTGCAGTCCGTGTTTGACATCTCTGTTTCAATCACAAACTTATGTCAAATCGTACTGTTATCTGAGACTGAATATACAGTAGAATCTCGAAAAGATGAACAGATATAAAACAGGGCCCGTTCATCTTTTCAAATTGTTCATCTTCTCGAGCATCAATATTTTGTTGAGGAAGAAGATATATTTATAAATAAAAATATTAAATATTATTTACATAACAAGTTAAAATAAGTCCAAAAGTACTTAAGGCAAAGAAGAAGCACAAATTATATTGGAAATAAAGTGTTAATCTATTCGAAAACAAAATTTCAACCCGTTCATCTTTTTGAACATTGAAAAATGAAAATATTTCGTTCATCTTTCCGAGCTGTTCATCTTATAGAACCGTTCATCTTTCTAAGATTCTACGGTAATATGTTTAATTTAAGTTCTGCGTATGTATGCTATTTGATTTTTTAAATAAATCTTTATTTATGAAAAAAAAAAATTCCAAAATCTTTGGAGCGGTTTTTTAAAAAAATATTTTTTTGTGTCATATAAAATTTTGAAAATATTTTTAAGAAACAAAATTGATAAGCCATTATTAAGTGTTTATTAATGCGGAGTTAAAAAATAATTTTTGAAACAAATCTTTTACCCATTTCCGAAATTTTTCAAAAATTATTATGAAATTTTTTTGTTAAATCCAAAATTTATTTTTTTTTTGGAAATTTAGAAGCTCTTGTGCAAAAAATTTCATTGAAATCGGTTCAACAATTAGTTGTTATCGAGATACTCGAAAACCAAAAAAATGATTCTTTGAGAGATACCGCTACTAAACGGCAGATACAATTGTTTTTTCTAGTAATATGGTAATATGTACCTACTGATATTAGCTACCATAAAATTTTGTATCAAAATTACCGTTATTTTTGATAAGATTAATTTTTGTTTAAAATCTATTTGATAATATTAAAAAACTGTTGTCTGCTAAGTTTAATAAAAATCGATTATAAGTCGTTTTCAAATTATTAAGTTCTCAAAAAAAAAAACTTTTTTTAAAAATCCAAAAAAAAAAAAAAATATCAAAATTTTGGTATACAATAGTTTTTAAATTTTTTGGAACATTCTCCACAAAAAAATAGATCAAAATCAGTTAAACTGTTTTTGAAAATATCCACAATGAAAAAAATGTTTCTATGGGAGGAAGTATTTATAACCATTTTCGGAAATTTTTATTATAAAATGGCAGCCGTTTTGTAAAAAAAAATTACTGATTTTACTTTTAACTGAAATTACTGAAAAAAGTTGTGGGCACGTTTTTTGAGAAAAAAAATTTTCATTTTTTGCTAAAAAAATTGTAAGGCAGCTACTGTTATTTTTAATTTAAAAAAAAAAAAAAAAAATTGGAACAATATGTACCAGTTGTTTAAAGAAAATCGACCCTAAACGGGTAGACTGCAGCCCACATATAGATTAACAGACAGAATTTTGAAAACCACTTTCTTCGACTTCGCTATCATCGTAATGTCAGGTTTGAGCATAATTTCGAGTTCGATTTTTCCAATGACTTATACATACAATACCTCCCTTATTCTACTTCTCAATTTAAAAATATTATAATTTCATCAATACATAAATACATCATTACCATAATCTATTTGCATTAAGGATTTATTTGCTTTTTAATCAATTTAAAATGTATTCAAATCAACTTAATTACCCTCATGATATTCCTCACTTTGATATCATTAATCTCGTTTTAATTATTATCGCTAAAAAAAAAATAAAAGAAAAAACCGTCAAAAATATTTAAGGAATCTTAGCATAATGCTTAATGAAATGAAAAGCTTAGTTTACTTTACCATAAATTTCCATTGTTTACAAAATATCGTGTATATAGGTAGGAATAAAATATTTATAATCAAATTCATCCCTTTTTGTAATATAAATTTCGTTATAAGACCTCCTTCTCTATATTTTTGTAAAGAGATGTTTTGGAAATAAATTAATTGAACACAATTAAGGAGCTGGCCATGTTGACAAATCCCTATTTTAAATTGGCTTCGTCAATTGCTTTTTAACAAAAGAAATTAAAATCCTCTCTCTGAATTGAATTAAATACCCGAGGCATGGCTATAATATATTTCGCTGCTACTATATAGGAAATAATGAAAATGAGAATCTTTTCAGGACACAATTCTGTATAGTTGTATATTTTCCTTTGATTGATCCTTGTACGAACAAAGTGGGGTAAAATCAGAAGAGAAATGCCTTCTGAGACCATCTGATTTTTTTTTCCTTTTGAGATATTTAACAGATGCGAGGTGTAGTATAGGGGTCTCTCTCTCTCTCTCTCTCTTTGTAAGTGACAATAATTAGAAGCGAAATATAACAATAATTGTTATTCAGTTCAAAATAACACAATTTTGTACCCTAATTAGGGAGATCTTTAGATGGTTGTAGCCAAAGTGCCTTAAATAAAAAAAAATCTCTCTTTTTGATATTTAATTAGCAGCATTAAGGGAAATAACAGTTTTTTTTTGTTTATTTTTTTTTTTTTAATTCTTAATTGGAATGGAATAGTTGAAAAGAAAACTTGTAAATTAAGAGATACTTGGAGTTTCCTTTGACCTGGTCAGTGAAAAAGTGAATAATAATGAACCTAATTTGAATTTTTGAATTAGCTATATTAAGAAATATATATTCTTGTACCATATTATAAAGGATCCAGAAAGAGTTTTTTTTTTTTGATTAAATGAAGACAAAAATTGAAAGAAACTTTGTTAATTGAGTTACAAAAAAATCAAAGTAGGACAAATATGTAGGCATAGCTAATTTTGATTTTAAACAGATATAGGAGGTAGGTATTATTATATTATATGTACCATAGGACCTTGTAACAATTAATTTTATATTTTGGCTAGTTAAATGAAATCCTCAAATAAACTGTTTATAACAAGTCTTTTGTATTTAATACATTTTCGTGCTGCTTTGCTTCTGTTTTATTTTTTTTGTGCAGCTTACGTCGATGGGTGGGTATAATTCAAGTTGTTCACCTATTAGAACTTTACACTTCGCGTCGGTCGCGTCTAGAAGTGAATTAGATATCGAAAAGAAATGTCATGTAAGTGGGGTCAAAGATTCATAGGTTTGTAATTTTTGTTTTCTTTTTATTTTTTGTAGCCCAGTCGCTATGTACAAAAAAAGACCTGACCGGGAAAAAAATTGAGTTGTAAACTTTTCTTTCACTATTCGTTAGAGGATGTTTTATAGTTTGTCGGGAAAATCGGGCTGGAGCTTAAGCCGCCATCTTGAATTAAAAAAAAAAAAAATTACTTAAAATATAAAAATATATACAATACAACAGCAATACTTAAAATGTCATGTAATTTTTAAAGCCAGAAATCTATTCCTCAATTCTGTTTTTTTAAAAGTAATACTTTTTGAAAAATAAATTTTCAAACTCAATATTTTGAATAAAAAAAAGAAATTTTAAACAAATTAAAAAAAAAACGATATTTAGTTGTATTTTTGTATTTATGTGTTCCACTCTTGAACATCATCGAATGTTTCGTGTCTCTCTATTTTTTACAGTTTCTTTTTACAAATATTGTTTTTGTGAAATAGCCAGTGTTGCATTTCTCCCTGAAAAAATTTCCACGCAATATCCCATCAATTAAGCCCTGGACCCCATATTCAGACACACTGTTAAATATAGAGAATTGTTCTTAAGGTGCACCACAAGTATGTGGGAAGCTTTACCAAAATCGATTTTTCCACTCATTACAATCTAAGAGCATTCAAAACCAGTGTTCGTCTGTTTCTCCTCTTAAAACCTTTATTGCTCGCATTTTGTTTTTACATATAAGGGAAGCCAAAATCCCTTGATTGCACGTTAATTTTTAAAATAAAATGCACGATCTGGGTCACACGACCTTGTTCTTATGTGCGATCACACTGTGGTTTTTTTCAATTTATGAGAAACAAATTTTGAAAATCTTTGAAGCGGATTTTTAAAAAATAAATTTTTCATATATAAAATTTGTTAAACATTTAAAAAAAAAATTGGTATTCCATTTATTTAGTATTTATTAATGCGTAATTTAAAAATTAATTTTGAAAAAAAATCTTCTACACATTTTCGAAATATCGGATTTAAAAAAAAATTATTTTCATATATAAAAAAAATCATTTTGAAATTTTTTTAAAAATCCAAATTTAGTTTTTGGAAATTTTTTATATGATGTAATATTATTCAAACTTATTAGAAGCTCTTGTGTAAAAAAGTTAATTAAAATCGGTTGACCAGATAATGAGATAGTCGGAAACCAAAAAAATGGTTCTATGAGAAATATCCATTTTAAACGATATAGATAAAGTTATAATAAAAGTAGTAATAATATTTGTGTATTTATTTTATTTATTTATTTATTGATATCAAATCGAAGGCATATTACGGGCCATTTTTTTCACTATTGCTCAACTTGAGGCAAACTCTCGAGTTGGCCAACTTGAGAGTTGACTGTAACTCGAGAGTTGAAACGCAAATTGAAATTTCTTTTTATTCACTAATTATTTTCTCAACTCTCCAGTTGAAGATCTAAAGTCGGCCAACTCCACGTTTGAAAAATATCCCTGGGATATTTGTGAAATATTAAATAAAAACTGTCATTTTTAAAATTAATTTGAATTTGTCAATCATATTTGACTGTTTTTATGTGTTTAATTGTGTTTAATTGTGTTTTTTGTGTCAAATTGTGTTTTTTTTTTTGTGTCAATACAATACAATTGTGTCAATTTGTGCTAAAGTGTGAATACAAATAATTAATGGCAGACAAAAAAACTTTCATATGCCCGAAGAAAAATGGTTACTTTGGAACATTAGTTAAGGAGCAAACGTGTTTTTGTAAGAAATATAAACAAGAAAATTTGTGTACCTACGTAAAATCTCAAGTTTGCTCGGTCAACTTCTACTATTTCTAGGAGTTGACAAATCTCAAGTTGATCAACTCTAGAGTTTAAAATCGAAAGTTAAAAACGCAAACTTTGAGTGAATAAAAAGAAATTCACAAGTTGAAAATAAAAATCCTCAAGTTGTGTTCAACTACGAGTGAATAAAATCGGCCTAAGACATCGAGTACTGATCGTACTAATATTATATCACATAAAAATTTTAATCAAAATCGTAGGAGCCGTTTTTGAGAAAAAATAAGATTTTCCTGGGTTTTAAACACTTGTAGGTATGTGGTACCGTTATTTTTGATTATAAGAATATTTTTTTTTTAATTCTGCTAGATAATGTTATAGAACTGCTTAGTTTTATAAAAATCGACCAAATCGCTTTCGAATTAAGTTATTTTCTCAAAATAAATTTTGAAACTTTTTTAAAAAATCGAAAAGAAATTTTTTAATTGTGGTATACAAAACTTTTAAAACTTTTTAAATCACTCTTTATAAAAAGAATTAATGAAAACAGTTGAACTGTTTGAGAAAATCAAACATCAAAAAAAATTAAGGAATCATTTATAACCATTTTTATGATATTTGATTTTATATAATGGTAGCCGTTTTGTAAAAAAGTTAATGAATTTTGGTTTTAAAAGTTGTGGACACGTTTTTGAAAAGAAAAAAAATAATATTTTCATTTTTTTCTAAAAAAAAATTGTACCTTAGCTACAGTTATTTTTGGTTTGAAAAAAATCAGTCGGGAGACTGCCCAAAAAAGGCTAGGTATAATAAGTTTAAAGAAAATTGACCCACCCGTTTTGGCTGCAGCCGAGCGGACAGGACAGACAGGGGGACAGATGCGAGAACCACTTTTTTCTACTTCCTTATATCATCATAATTTTAACTTTAATCAAAATCTGGAGTTCAATTTTTTTTTACGAATGCATAACTTGCCATACCTATAGTACCTATGAATGTACATTTATATACCACAAGTAAAAAAGAAATAAGTTTCATCCTTCTTCACAATTTATATAATTCATTATATGAATGTTCTAAAAGCTAAAATATTTAATATTCTAAGGCAATTGAACCAGAAAACCCAAGCAAGTGCAATCCAGTAGTGCATTAATTTTTTTTTTATAATTTTCTACAGGGTGATTTGCATAAGGTGTGACAAAAAGATAATGTGTGTAGGTTGGACTTAGACAAGACAAAAATACAAAAATACTTTTTTTTGGTTTTCCCTAGTTTTATCTGCTAAGGTGAATTATTAAATAAGCGGATTATATATTTTTATTTTTTATTGCATACCATCCGGTTTTTAGCAATTATTAAAAAAAAAAATTACTGGATTAAATAGATTTCACCTACTCATAACATCTTTTATACCAAAATGTAGAAAATTGGTGTTCTTAAATTTTAAAGACATTTAATCTTGAACTAAAACCGATCATCAAAACTCAAATTATCGTCTCCAAAAACGAACCATATAATGTCGACTTCTTTCGAAGACTTCGCATAAAATAGGGAACTCTCCTTGGCAGTGCGTCAAATGTCATTGGCAAATGACCAACTTTCACATAATGTTGTTTCAATTAGGGTTAACTTTCTTAACGTTTTCTTTGCTTTATATGATTTGACGTCATTTCCATCACGTTTCCTCCCTCTTCGCCAATTTCTGTTTATATGTTAATTCTCCATCCCAAAGTCTTTATTAAGGAGCTTCACTTGACATGACCAGAAGTTAACCCCGGTTCCAGCAATCAGATTTAAACCCAACCGAAAACCCAAAAAAAAAGTTCAGAACATATGTATGTATATATGCACCTACAAATTATGTATACGTCTGGACAGAAATCATTTATTTCCTATTTCTATTTTTGTTTGTAGTTTAATTTATTTATTCGCACATATTATATAGACCTCATTTGAAGCCAAAAAAAAACAACAATTTTTCAAAATTCGGTATATAAATTAAGTATTTATTCTACTTTTTAAAAAGTCATTGCCTCTTCCATATCTTCAACAACAACAACAACAAAAAAAGAAGCTAATTTATCAACGAAAACAAAATTTTCAACTCCATTGATTCCGGTGTGTCACGTTCTAACGCTGTGTATCATGTGAGATCATTAATCTTTGGCTCCGTACAACATGGCCAACATTGGCTATGGTGATGGTGATGGCAAGCCTTAAAGAAATAAAAATGAAGTTGGCACGGCAAAAGCAATTTTCAAAAGTGACCTAAATTACATCTCCATCACTGACAAAGACGTCGATTTATTTAAAAAAAAATATAACGAAGAAACTTGACTTGACTCGTATAGACGTTTCTTTTTGTATACATTATTTGAAAAGTTAAGGTTTTCATACCTGCCAAAAACAATTTTACGTATTTTTGAGAAGATTTAAAATATAAAAATTCCATCACTTTAAAGTGTTTTACCTTAGCTATACCTACATATATTGCTATATAATTATGTACATTTTGACTTTTCACTTTATCCTTTCTGGCTAGTTAAATGATTTTTCACATTTCAAAATAAATTCAAGGATAATCCTTGGTGCAGATTTAACCATAGAAAATGTTCAGGCTCAAATTGAACAAAAAACTAAATTCCTACAAAATAGATTGCCTTAAAGGACTTAGACCTTGTTTAGAACAAAAAAAAGGATTTATTGTTTTTTTGTTTTTATTTTTCCTTGTTTGCCTATAGGCTATAACCATTATATACTTAACAACATTTAATCCCTATTAAGTGGGGTCTCCGTATCCGGGTAATTGACTTCGAGAGGTCAACTTGGACAAAGAATAATTAATGGGTTGTGTGTTTTTTTTTTTGTGAAGCGCATTCCTTTTTCTTATACCATAGTTCCATTGAATAAAATAAGGAGAATTACATAAGCTTTTACTTAAAAAAAAAATATCTGGTAGAAGGTGTATACGTATAGTTATGACTTATGAGACATTCTAATTAGTTATACTATGTTTACCTGCCAGAAAGCACTTTATTCTTAGATATATGTACGATGATATAATTGGCCTTTTAAAAAAAAAGGAATTCAAGCTTGAGCATAATACGTTAGGTCCTTATAACAATTTTTTTGATATGATGTATTCATTCCCAATCCGATTTGAAATGGAACTTTTTTCTTTTAAAAATTGATTGTTCTGTTAAAAATGGTCGTCTGCATCTCGTTAAACTATTCATCTTGCTCGAGTTTTTTCTTCAAAGTTGTACAAATAATAATGAAGTAAAAAAAAAACAATATTTTCTTATAAAATAAGGGAAACATTATAGATCTCTCTGATTTTTTGTAAGAAATTTGTATTTTTTAAAGTTCATAGTTTGTACTTTGTTTGCTCCTTTTAGATTTTATTTTTGTAGTGATTAGAAGTTCTTGAAACGAATTTTTCTTTCATAGTCCAGTATTATGAGGTTTTCTTTTTTTAAATATTTCATTCAGAAATTAAACTCGAGATTTTGATCTAACTTTACATTACGATGATAACAAAATTTGTATAAAAGTAGGTCTGGCAATTCTGTCCGTCTGTGCGTTTGGCTTCAGTCTAAACTGGTGGGTCGTTTTTCCTAAACTCGGTTCCTAGTTTGGTTTCTGTGTTACCCTGACAGTTTTTTTTTCACTTTTTTAGGAAAAATAAAATAACGGTAAGTGACAATTATTTTTTTTAGAAATTCATTTTTTTATTTTTCTCAAAAACGTGCCCAAGTTTTTTGGTTAAAGTTGAACAATAAATTACCAAGTACGGTGCTTAAAGGATGTTTGATGATCGGCCTACGAGTCGTGAAATACCTATAACTCCAGCCTATAAAAACTAAGTGGTAACTCTTCCAAGTGTTGTTGTTTTATTCAAACCTTCAATACTATATAATATGATGGTGCGAAAGCTTGGCAGCCTGGCAGTGCCCATTTTTTTTTAATTCATAGAGTTTTTCTTATCAAAAGGTTACCATTTAAAAAAAAAACATTCCAGAGAAATGATTATATATGGAACTTCCCATAGAACCATTTTTCGATTTTTATTTTTTTATTTTCAATTTTCTCAAAACGGGTTCAACGGATTTTAATAATGTGTATACAATAAGTTTCAAACATTTTTTTTTTAATTTTTTAAAAAAGTTAAATATGAACACACATTTTTTTTTGAAAATTTAATTCGAAAATGACTCTGTTTAAACTTGACAACCAGCATTTTTTTTAATTATCTAGCAGATTCTAAACAAAATTATTCTTAGGCCAAAAAACAACGGTACCTAATGAAAATCTAAATTTTCTCGATTCCTAGGATTTTTATAAAAGTTTGTATGTGAGTTGTGTGAGATCCACCCTTTTATAGGTTAGACAAAGTTAAAGTGGATCCAATATTAAACATGTATATAATTCTTGTAATAATCATTATTTTTTTTATAGGTATATTATGAAATATATTTTATTGAAATTAAGTATGAAATATCACATAACACATACTCAATAGACATTCTCAATTGGTAAACAATTTTTTAGTCATTTGCGAAATAAAAAAAATTATTTTGGAAAAATATCACCTACCCATATTCGAAATATCGAATTTGGAAATTTTTTAAAATTCCAAAATTTATTATGAAATATTTCGATTTGCAATATTATTCAAACTTATAAGAAGCTCTCGTATAATAAAATGGTTCTATGAAAGATACCGTTTTTAATCGACATATAAGATTATTTTCCAATAATATGGTATAATAGATCGTGCATTGGGTCACATTAAAATTTGAATCAAAATCGTAGGAGCCGTTTTTGAGAAAGATTTTCTTTACCATTTTTTTGAAAATCTGCTATAGATAATTAAAAAAAAAAACTGCTGGATGCCAAGTTTTATTAAAATCGATCAAGTTGTTTTTGAATTATTAAGTTCTCAACCAAAAAATTGTTAAAGCTTTTTTTAACAATTTTAACAAATCGTAAAATTAAAAACTTTTTGACTCAATATTGATCAAAATCAGCAGCTGAAAAGAAAGGACAAATAGACGAGAAACACTTTTTTCGACTTTGCTATCAATATATGTAATGTCAAGTTCTTGGCATATATTTAGTACCTAACTATGTATATTCCAAGTAAAAAGCTTGTGAAAAGTAGAGTTGCCTTAAACAAGTGACAATCAGCGTGTATATAATATGAGTACCTATACCATTGTTTTACGATTTAAAAACAAACTAGGTAGTAGACAATTTACATCAGTTAAAACTTTCCAGATTAATATAAGCCCAACTAAAATTGCACCAAGAAAGCATAAATATTTCTAAATTTTTCATATTCATTCTTTAAAATGCTTCCCTATCACATTTAAGCTTAAAATTAAAAAAAAAAAACAAAAGTCATTTCGAGAGTTCAAAAATCTAGAGAAGCTTTCAGAAAAAATTATCCTGCATTACTTTTCTCTTACGAAAATCTAACCACAAGATGAACCACCACAATAACTCGTGACAAACGTTATATTATATGAGATTGGACATTCTAACATATTTTATTTCTAATTTATTTTCCCTTTTGTGTCTTTCTTTTAAACATAAAAATTTTAAATAAAACAAAATCGTAAAGAGGGTTGTGGCTAAAGAAAAATATTCCCACAGTCTCAAATAAAACACATTTTATTGCAATGTCGTTTAACCTGTACCTGTGTCCTTTTCATTCAATTCTGTTTATGGTTTATATGCAAAATAGGAAAAAGGACACACAGTCCCAAAGTTTGGTATTTTTTTTCGTTGGTTTCAATTCATTGGGGAAAAGATTTTACGTGAAATTTAAATAAAAGGTTAATACTCTTTTTGCCCTTAAGTCCATGTAGATAGGTTTTGTATCTTTTTTAGGTATTGCCATCATCAACCACATTTTCATTGTGTTAAATCGAGGATAAGTTTTTTCTGAAGCTTGTTGAGGGTTATACGGATTTCAATGGAGGATCAAAATTTTGAGAAGGGAAGGCTTTCAGGCGCAGGATAATAAGTCTACAGAACAAACGTCCATACTGAATTTTTGTCCCACTTTGGTGGGTTAAAAGTCCACAAATCTACTCTCTCTAGAGTGGGTAAAAAATCCACAATCAATGGGCCAAAAGACCACAAGAATTTCCTGTGGACTTCTGCCCCACCAAGGTGGGTCAAAAATCCATTATGGACTTTTGGCCTTTGGCTTATGACCCTGCGCCGGCTTTCACTCATATATACCATAATATTTCCGAAGTGTTGTTGAATTTACTTACTTCACAGTGCTTTCGTCTCGTCCGTTTTTCAAGAACTTGTTTTATAAAACTCCAAAATGTGTCTTTTATGCGAAAAATTGACAGGACTTTATAATATGAAGTTGATTCGAAATGATGAAAGAAAGGTCTTCACCAATTTTCGCTTGCGTTGAAATTGTTCCAAAGCTGAGAGTTTCTATTTTAACTGGATTCTCTTTCTTTCATTATTTTGAAAATAGATTCAGAAAATTTGTGGTGAATAATTTCCCAGAGGACTCAGTAAACAAGTGAAATAAACTGTTCATTTCACTTTCATTAATGTCTTAATTTTCACAGCTCCAAGCTTATAAAAGTTCTATGTGTTGAAACTTTATTTTAACTACTTTACTAAAACTTCGCAAGAGAAAAAAAATAAACTTCCACTAACAGGAAGAATATCTATCCATCCGTTGCCATTACACTTTTTGTGATATCTCAATTAGGTATACCTAGAGAAAATATGCACGATGTACCTACAGCTTCATTTGTATACTCATACCATTTATTTTCTTTATTCGCAACGTTGCTCGTTTATTAGAAAAAACCACATCAGAATTATTTAGCTGTATGCATTATTGCTAATCTAAGCGGAAAAATAGCATCGCCCTTGTTGAAGAAGACTTTTATTTCAACGAATGCAGAAGTTGCCTCTGACCCATCATCCATATATCGAATGCAACCTTCGAGCATTTTGTTCGTCTATTCTGTACTGATGAATTTAATAATGCAATAATCAAAAGTAAGGTTGCATCAACAAGGGTTAAGCAAATATTCGATATAGCAGAAAATATAGTGCTCGAAGCAAGCTTATGGCTGCAGTATCAATACGAAAATATTGGACATTGGAATATTTGTAGGACAAATTTGACATAATAAAAAAAAATTAGCAAAAAGCGCAGAGAAATTCTCTGCGTCCGTGTGCCCATGCCTCAGTGCATCAGTGCGCCCAGTGTTATTTTACCTGGAGGATAAATGGGTCGTGTGGTTCTATAACTATAAATTTAGTACAGAGAATTTTTTTGATTCCCTAGATAGGAGATTTAAATTTTTGTTTAAGCTTATCTAAAAAGCGTATCTGCCAGACAACGATTTTTTTTTCGCAAAAATTTCTCGAAAGCGGCTCTAACAATTTTGATTAAACTTCGTACCTATAATGGCCAAAGTCACTGTCAAAATACATATTCGCATTGCGAAAATAGGGTTTTGAATTTTTTTTTGGAGAAAACTGCCTTATTAAATTGATGGAGATTTTCAACGTGTTTTTTGCATAGCTTCCGAAATGCATTTAAGTAAATAAATAAATAAAATAAAATAAAATAAGTCCGCACTCTGCAACTCCACACTCCGCACTCCGCACTCCGCAACTCAGCACTCCGCAACTCTGCACTCCGCAACTCCGCAATTCCGCGCTCCATAACTTCCCACTCCGCAACTCAGCACTCCGCAACTCCGCACTCCGCAATTCCGCAACTCCGCGCTCCACAACTTCGCACTCCGTAACCCCGCCCGCAATTCCACACTCCGCAACTCCGCACTCTGAATAAATCGGGTTATTTCTCTGTTAATTTAATATTACTTTCAAAATATATGCTGAATAATACTAATTAAACTTTTCGTCCTACTCTAACTTATGTCTCTAACAAATTTGGAACCAAATATTTAGATTAGCTTCTTGATAGAGTAAACTCCGCTAAGCATTGCCTATCTGTCACCGAAAACACCTTAGGTTTTGCTTCAAATTTCAATTTTGTTGGTTGGTTGCTACGTAGAGATCGTGTAATAATATATGTATAATAATAATTAAGGACTATGTAGGTGTTACATGATATAGACATTCATTGTAGTTCAAATGTTTTAAGTTCGAGATTTAAATATTTGTAGATCAAGTTGACAGGTTCAATTTTTGAAATAAAAATAAAACAAATTTTCAGTGACAACTCCTTTAATTTTTTATTTGGAAGAACATTTTACTGCTTGAGGCCTGCCGTCTAAGCCCTTAAAACAGCAACGAGTGCTGCAACTGGAACGTGCTATTTTTTACGTACCCAAAATGCAGCTATACTTCTTTTTTTGTATTTTAAAGAAATCCATCTAAGCACGGGATTAGTATGTCTATACTTTTTTATGTTTCCAATATTTTCCTTTAAATTTATAATTTTTTTAATAAAACAAATAAGTAGGTACACTAAGAGCTAAAATATTTTTAGCTGGCTCTTTTTTTCTTATAAAGCAATTTGAAACGTCAAAATGCTGTACGTCAAAAGTTAAAAGATAGCGAACTTGTTTTCGGCTCCAATTGCAGCAGTATTGCATTGTGTTCGCAATCTCAACATTGAATTGGTGTATACCTATTCAATATTTTGGCAGATATACCAGCTAAACTTCCAGTTGCAGATCCGTATCCATTGGGTAGTATAAAGACACGGAAATGATGAGTGTTCCGATTTCTTTGAAATATTTGCTGCGGTACCACAAGGAAGTGTACTAGGTCCAGTTTTATTTACACGTACTATTCAAACAGAAAATACTCGTTATTTCTTACCCAAATTTTCTGAACAGTCGGCAAAATCACTAACGAAACTACAATTAAATTTTCAAAACGCTCTTGATAATTATTGTACAAAAAAATGAAGAATGGTGCTCAACGAAATAAAATCGTTCAAGATTTGTGAATGTGCTTTCTGTTTTAACTCACCGGTCTTGCCAGGTCCGTTTTTATTTTTTAAGAAAAACACTAAACTTCAATTTTAAAAGGTCACAATCTTTAGGTCTTAAACATAAGTGGTACACACGTAATATGGTATTTTATTTTATTTTTACCTTTATTGCGGTTATACAAATATAAGTCTTAAATTAAGTACAAATGTTGGATAAGCAGGTGCTAAGCCCCTGGCGGATTTCGGAACGACAGGTTCTCGCACTGGTAAATCAGTAGGTTCCAAAGCCCCTGATGGCAATGAGGATGTTATAATGTTTAAACCAAAGACTTCTTACCACGGTGTGGGAAGTCCAAAGAATGAAATGGCTAAAAGAAACTAACCGACGGGATCAACTTAACTCAATAGCAACGAAAAGCGAAACTGACTTATATGTCAAGTTTACTATTCTGCTATATATTAGCGTGACGGAAAGGGTGATTTTCATTCGTCGAAGTATATATATCCTCTTGTGGTATTTTCTGTAAACACTGCACAGAGTGAACTTTACTATGACGAATGAAAATACCGAGCTCGTGCTATGCTGTTTAGTGATGTCATGAGTTAGAAATAGTATCGTAGGGAACGGGTCGTTATTCTGTATTACAAAATTCTGTATGACCAAAATTTCTGTAAATGGATAATTCTGTATGATCGTAGTTCTGTATTTCATTATTCTGTAAATCTTTTATTCTGTATTCAAAAATTCTGTAAATCCAGAATTCTGTATATCAAAATTCTGTAAATACAAAATTCTGGAAAATTATAAATACTGTATATTCTGAACTCCAAAATGCTGAATTTCAAGAATTCTGTAAATTATAAAAAAAAAATTGTTTTGATAATGAAAAAAAGGGCGCACTTTTTTTCATTATCAAAACAATTTTTCTTTTATAATTTACAGAATTTTTGGAATACAGAATTTTGAATTACAGAATTTTGAAAACTGAATTTTGGCACTTACAGAATAATGACCCCAACCCAGTATCGTAGCCACAAAAACAAAATGAAATTTTTTTCACTGCCTCTTGCGAGGAATAGACAAATCCATAAAAAAGTGCTCTTCTTTCCTTAGCCGTTCATATTCAGGATTAAATTGAAGGTCCAATAAATCGCATACAGGAATGGATGGGAGTTGTTAGTCAATAGGTCCACGAGCTCTAGCTCGCGCCACCAAATGTATTCATTTTTTAAATAATTTTGGCCTAGTTTTCAATGTAAATACTCCACTGTAAGGGTATAATGAAATTTCGCAGTGAACTAGAACAGAAAACCCTTTAGAATATGCGCGACTGCTTAAGTTAAATGAACCTGCTGCTGCTCTTGATGCTATGATGATGGTCCTGTAAAACCATTTCCTCCTTTTTTGTTTGCATTGATGGAGAAGGCCAATTATGAGAGAAAACTAATTTCATTAGTCCGTATAAAGCTATCGTAGTTCAAAAGGTACACCGGTTACGTATCCATATAAAGCTGTGGCTTAATAATGATATATATATGAGAAGCTATAACTGTACATATGTATTATATAGATATTGGTAATGCACCTACGTAAATCTTAATCCAGTGGTTATATACCCTGCTGAAACTTCGAACATCAACTCGCACCAACTTTCAGTATAAAACTTGAAATAAATGCAAGTTGAATTTAATGAGCTTTTGTTAGTTTGGGGGAAATTGTAAATTCCATTAAGACTCACTGAAAGAATGCTAAGTGAATTAGTTATAGATGAACATTGAGCATAGCTACGGAAAATGGAAATAAGAGAAATCAATATATACCTAGTACATATAGTTGAATGGACATTATTAAAATGAATTAACTTTAGATTTATGGTCTGAAAAGTCTGGAAGGTAAAGTTGCATTTAAGGAAATTTATTTTATTTTTTTTTTATTAAAATAACTTTCTCTCAGGAATGGTTGAGAGTTGCAAGTAATTAGATCCTGGATTTATACGAGCTGTCACGCCACAAAATGTATTTATTTTATTTTAACTTTCTATAAAAAATGTAAACTATATGAGGTTCAGAATTAAGAGAATTGATTTGAAAGTAAGTAATCATAGGAACCTAGCTTAGCCAAGCCACTAACTTTCGGCGCAGCTGCAAATTGACGTATGTACTTCTGAGAATTTTTCGATTGATGTATAATTAAAAATAATATTTCATTTGGTGAAAGCTTTTGTTGTGATTTTTCATTACAATTCTATCATCATAGCTTTATTAGAAAACAGCACGTCTTCTGTATATTTTTTCTTATATTCATTACGAAAAACATTAACTTTTAATATCCAAATTTGTATAGCAATACCTATCAAAATTACTTTTCTATCAAAACGTACCTTCATAAAATTTTAATGGTGTTTTGAATGTCAACCATCAAATAAATAATATAGAACCCTCATTATTTATATTATTTTGTTTTTCTATTCGTATCAAATCAAAAAAAAAAAAATAAAATAAGAAATTCCATCAAAAACAGTAAAAATGCTGCCACCATCACCACCATTACCGTGACTACACAACATAGCACAGTTCACACAAAAAAAAACTTCACCAAAATACGAATGAGTCTTTCATCGGCACAACACAACACAAGGACCAACACAAACATCTATAACAAGGACATTCATTTTAACTTTTTCCTTATTAACGCCTTTCATTATTCCATTCTTCGATTCGAATACTCTCTTTTTATAACTTAGTTCCCAAGTCACGTTGATTGTTAGACGAAGAAATTAAAATTCTTCAAACGAATCCAGAAAAAGGACGACTCACCCATTTCCCTAACTCTCTCCCTTCCCCATTTGATGGACCAGTTGCCACCGTTTGCTCGCTGCCATATATATGTACACTTTTACTTCTTCTTGGTCTTGGTTGGAACTTTTTATTTTGTTTCGTATTTTTTTTTTGTTTTTACTTCGTCATGATGGTGTTAGTGGTTTTTTTTTCTAAGAAAGAAAGAAAATCCTTCGACAAAATGCAAAGAAGATACTTTACCTTTTTCACCTACAGTTAAATATAAAGGCGAACAGGAAATTAAGTTTAACGAATGAATCTGGATTTTTGGCCATTTGTCCTGTTTAATGGAATCATTTGTAATTTTAACTGTGACTCAACATGAACAAAAAAAAACATTATTGTATCGGAAAAAGCAGGTTTGACACGTGGTTCGAATTTCAAAAAGACCAGCTGAGGAAAACAAAAAATCCAATAATTTGTTTGAGAAAAATTGTTATATACCTAACCAGCTTTTTAAAACGAGATTTTCTAATTAGGTTTAGATGGTTTTGAGAAATAATTTAGATTTTCAATTTTAGTTTAGTGATTTTAGATAGGGCTATTTTTCGAATTGTTGCAATAAATTGTAAAATTTTTAAAATTAGTTTTTGCTTTTTATTTTGTGATTTATGTCATTCGAGTCACAAAATTCAATTTGAACAAGGTTATTTTTTTTAATGGAAAATTTGGAAATCAATGAATTTGTTGTGCGTCGTCTTTATTCTTTTCAAGTAAAAATAAAATGCACTACTGTGCCGCCAAACCTGCTCTACATGTGTATGATCACACTGTGGTTTTAGTATTAAAAAAAATAAACTATTCATCTGATACCCATTTTCGACATTATGATGGTAGCGAAGTCGAAAAAAGTGGGTCTCGCAATTCTTTCTGTCTGTCTGTCGGTCCATATTCGACTGCAGTTTTAACGTGTGGGTTGATTTTTTCTGCTACATTCTAAAGTACTATTTCTTTTATTTTTGATTTTTTTTAAAAACGGTTCAACTGATTTTTATCAATTTTTTTATAGAAAATGTTTAAAAAGGTTTTAAAAGTAGGTATTGCATGCCAACATTTTCAAAATATTAATTTTTGGATTAAAAAAAAAAATGTTCTTTTTTTTTTTGGAAACTTAATAATTTGCAAATGACATAGTCGATTTTTTTTTAATTTGGAACCCAGCAGTTTTTTTTTTATTATCTAGCAGATTTTAAACAAAAATTATTCTTATGGCCAAAAATAAGAGTATCTCTACCATACAAGTTTTTAAAAGCTGTTAAGGAAAATCTCAATTTTCTTTAAAACGATTCCTACGATTTAGAGTAAAATTTGCATGTGAGCTAATATCGGTAGGTACAATCTACCATATTATTGGGACACATTTTTTATTAATCCGTTATTAACAGAACCTACACTCACGGATCTCTTTTTTTTGGTTTTCGACTATCTCATTATCTGTTCAACCGATTTTAGTAAAAATAAATTACAAAAGAGCTTACAATAAGTTAAAATAATATTGTAGACCAAAATCTTCCAAAAAAATCAAAATTTTAATTTTTATAAAATCTTCAAAATTTTTTTTGAAAAATTAATATTTCGAAAATGGGTAGATTATTTTTTTTTAATATCTTTTAACTCCGCAATAATAAATACTAAAAAATGGCGTACCTACCAATTTTTTTGTTAAAAATGTTTTTAACATTTTATATACTAAAAACCATTCCGACTATGTTAAATTTTTTTTTTCATAAATTGAGATTAATTGTTAAAGAAATCAGATGGTGTACTTGATAATGGTGTCTAAGGCCAGGCGAGTACTTGCAACCAAACTATTTGGTTTCGATTTTGAGTACTATAGGATTATATGAGATCCCGCGGAAGTTTATGTGCGCGCACTTCCATATAAGCCCGTTGTGCTCAAATTGGAACCAAACTGTTTAGTTGCAGGTGCGCGCCTGGCCTAACAGGCCAAAATTCCATTTAATTGTTATTCTTGTAGGTATCATTTATATAAAAATACTCTACCGCCATATTGATTTTTTTCTTTTTTAGTCTTATAAATAGCTAGAGGACTTCGTGTATAAAACCCATCACTATAGAGAATACAATAAACACTCTACATAAATCGTGTGCGAATGAACAAATAATATATAATATATGACATAAATGACATTAATGATTGCATATCCGATAAATTTCAAGCATTGATGATGGCGGCGTGGTGTAGTGAAATGTAAATATTTGCGTGTGTCAATAAACTATTTTTTTTTATAAGTAAAACAGGGTATTCCAGAGATCACGGTATGCTACAAACTTATATGACATGACTGAATTTTAATGAAATTCAGCATGGAAATTGAGCATCCATGTGTCGTGAGTACACTGTAATTTGATCTACAGCCAAAACGATTAAATCGATTTACTTCAAATTTTGTACAGAGCATTTTTTTTTTTTTTTAAACAACACAAACATATATATGCCAGTAAGACCTAGGGTCTTATAAATTAGGCAAATGTTAGAAGGAATAGAAGGACATGATAGATTTTTGTTGGCGCAGTGGATTGAGAAATTATAGGTTTTGATTATATCTCATTAAACCCCAGGAGTGACGTTCAGTTGAGGGAATATAGAAAAGAATGCTGCCTGGACTGGGGATTGAACCCACACATCCAGGTTAGCAGTCAAGCACTACTTCCACTAAATAATTTAAAAAAAAATTAAATTTATTTGTATGTACCTACATATTTATTTTACAGGATGGATTTCTTGCATACCCTGTAAAATTTATTTAATTTTTTTTTTTTTGTAAAAATTATTGATTCAAAATATAAAACAACTTTATTTCATAATAACTGGCATTAACAAGAAACAGGTGCCTTTGCAAATTGTTGTGTTAACGAAAAGTGATAAATATCGTTTTGCATGATAAAATGCAATATTATTCACTTTTGATTTCAAAACATGAAAATAAATTTAACTACATATAAACAGGTGCTGCTGGTTGAGCCTTGTCTTTTATAACCTTTTTGAATATTTTTATCTTTTCATTTCTGATATACATAGATATACAATTTAACCCTAATAGTGAGATACCTATGGATTTTTTAAAAATACATAATTTTCAAATTTTTGATATTGAATCAAGCTGTGAAAGAAATTAGTTTAAAACTCTAGTCGATTAAAAGAAAAATTAATTTTTTAATAACAAAAAGTTTCAACGAAACAACAATAAAATGAGTATCAAGATTTTATAGGTTAGGGTTGTAGCTGAAATTAAAAAAGGACATTGAACCCGAACTTTAGAAATTAACCCAGGTGCTCTAATTGAGGATTGCTATATGAAGACCTTTCTATATTCAGGTGTAAAGATATTGTTATCACTTAATTCAATAAAATTCCCAAAAAAATACAAGTAAATTCTAAATTTTAGATAATAAGTGGGAACTCAGGAAAAAAAGGGTCTTCCAATAAAGACTTCCGCGAACTTTGACAGTTGATAGCGGTCATTTTGTTGAAGCTACATCTGTCAAATCGCTGTCTTTTTTTCAATCTGTTTTGCCAAATTACTATGGACGGATATAGCATTCAACAGCACGTGCAAATGATAAAATAAATAAATAAATAAATAAATAAATAAATAAAGTCTTTCTTAGTTTTTTAAAATAATATCTTTTATTTATTTCATGAAAAAACACGTTGGAAATTTCCAATATCAAAACAAAATTGTTTTATCAAAATGGGTGTTCTGTTCGGGCAACTATTCATGGTTCAGTAACCGATCAACCAACACCCGTCGTCGAGGAAACGCAGGATCTGCCGAAAACATCGCCGCTGCCCGTCAGAGTGTGAAGGAGAATCCGGCCTTTCGCACTTGTCGAATTTTGCGTCATTACTTGGGCATGCACCCGTACGAAATTCAACTGACCCAGGAGCTGAAGGTAAGGCCATAGACAACGTAGTGTGTTTGGAAACTAAACCCTAATTTTTATCGAAAAATAATCTTCAGCGAAGATGCCCCATTATGGATGAATCATGGGTACGTCAACAAACAAAGTTGTCGCATGCGGGACGATACCAATCCACATTGATCCAAGAGTGTCCAATGCATCCCGTAAAATTCACTGTTTGGTGTGGATTTTGTGCTGGCTGCGTCATCGTTTCATATTTATTTGATAACGACGACGTTGGCCAGGCCATTACCGTGAACGGCGAGCGTTGTAGGTCGATTATTACCAACTTTTTTTGGCCTGAATTGGATTATATGGACACCAACGACATGTGGTTTCAACAGTATGGCCCTATACTTGCCACACAGCTCACGCCACATTGGAAATTCTGTGCGACCGATTCGAAGGCATGCGGTATCATCTCACATGGAGGTAATGTGAACTGGCTACCGAGATCGTGCTATAGTTTAGTTATAGTTTTTTACTGTAGGGTTTTCTGAAGTCGCATCAGGCCAATAAGCCAAAAACCACAGCGGCCCTTAATACCAACATAACTCATGCCATCGCGGGTCAAATTCAGCCTGAGTTATGCGCCAGTAAGAAATTTAGACATTGAGCATGCGCGCCAACCAGAGAAGCCGGGGCGGACATTTGAACGAAGTTATATTCCATACATAATGGCATCGATAGGCCTTTCAAACAAATAATAAATTTCGATAGTATCTCACACACACTTTGTTTTATTTGAATTTAAAGATAGGAAGCACTTGATGAAAGACCCTGTTTATACTCAAATACCTATGTAGGTCTTAAAACTTCAAATACCAATCCACCTCTTTTTTTTTGTTTAATTATCAACAATTTATTTTAATGAAGTTCAAATTGCTATGCAATTAATTTTTTCACCATCATGACTATAATCATCGAAAGAAAACTTAACTTAGAAAAAAAAAACAAGAAGGAAAATTAAACTTCAGCATTGAAAGCGCATAACGCTCATTAAGTGTTGATAAATTTTTTTTCTTGGATTATTAAAAAGAACACATTTTAAATTAACTTGCCATCGGCAATAGTTTCGTAGTTGAAAAATACACTTCTATAACTCTTTTTTTTTTTTTTTTTTTTTACTTCGTCCTTGTGTTGCTATAGCTGCTCATGGGATGTCCAGAATTTCTAATTTATTTTCCCATTTAAATTTAAAAAAAATATATATATATTCTCCGACGAGTTAAAAGGCAAAATTATTAAAGCTCATTGCCAAACAGGAAAGGGTTTTAATTTTCTTTAAAGGAACCATATTAAGGCAAGTTATGGGTTTATAAAATATCTAGTATCTCAACTCAATGCTTAAACCGAATTACACTGTGGTAATTGCATATGCTGAAGAAGACTAGAAAAGTTGGTCCACATTATTATGATCATCTTCAAACTTGACAATCTGGGTAAAGAGTCACAACTTAATCTTGAAAACCTATCAGAATTTTTGTTTTTGATCAAACACATACAGGGTCTTTCATGTTCAGTTCTGCGCATCTGTCAAAATCGAGGTATTACGATGGTAAAATGGTGCATCCAGTGCCCTTTTTTCTTGTCTAATTTCAGTATTTTGTTGTTGTTTCTAATGACGCTCATTGAGTTCCTGTGGGCACTCGAACAGCCATTTTTAATTTTTTGACATTTTTAACCTTGACAACCTGGCATTATATTACCTTAAAGATTTGTGTATAACATCATTTAAATATCCGCCGCAGCTTTTCTGTGTGCCGTGTGGCGCACATCCGAAATTCCAATTTTTCATGACTCTATATGGGGCATAAATCAGGCTGAATTTTACTGATGGCATGGGTTATGTTATGTTATGCTGGCTTTGAGGGCCGTTGTGGTTTGTGGCACCTGCACATAGACCTGACTTCAGTAAACTCCACAAGAAAAAGTTTAACGGGGTCAAATCGCACGAACTCGGTGGCCAGTTTACATCGCCTCCACGTGAGATGCTCATACCCTCGAATCGCTCGTGCTGAATTTTAAATATGGCGTGAGCTCTGTTCCACGTAGTACCGTCCTGTTCAAACCACATCATTTGCACGTGTTGTTGAACGCTATATCCGTCCATGGTGATTTGGCAAAATGGACTGAATAAATGACAGACAATTTGACAAATATAACTTTAACAATATAACCGCTATCAACTGTGAAAGTTCGGAAGTCCCTTTTGGAAGACTCTTAAGAAGTGTTGGTTTTTATAAACTTTGTCTTTTTCGTTTTCTGTATTATATTTAAAAATATTTTTTTATTTTCGGACATGTAATTTAAATTTTGTTTAATTTATTACACAAGTCAACATGAATTTTGACTGTGAAAAAGGGTATTAAATTTATAAAGCTGTACCTATAGTCACCCGAAAAAAACAAATATATTTGATAGAAAAGTTTGCTTTTGTAGCCTGTGCCTTTCGTTCTGTAACTCTCGCATCGATAAAATCAGTCGAGAAACGATGAAAATTGAAACAAATCATATGGGTTTTGTTCCATTTTCCAAACGTTTCTCGACCAATTTTGTAGATGCGAGAGTTACAGAACGTAGGCACTGGATAACGCTTTACTAGGTTATTTTTAAAACTATGATTTAATTTTTAATTTTTTTAAAATCAAAACAAATAGATTTTTGATTATTTTTGTATCTTTAATTATTGAAATAAAATTTTTATTAATCAAAAATACTACTTAATAATGCAAAAATTTGAAAAAAAAAATAATTTCTAATTTTGTTTACATTTTTTTTTTTTTCAAAATGTTGAGTTTAAAAATCAATTTTTAAAAAGTATTTACTAAAATAATTTTATTTAAAAACAGAATTAAGGAATGGATTTATGGCTTTTAAAAAAGATATAACATGACACTGTAAGTGCTGCCGTTGCTTTTAAATATATTTTTTTTCTATTTCAAGTAAATTTTTTAAGAAAATTTCAAGATGGCAGCTTAAGCTCCAGTCCGAGTTCCCAAAAAACTACCCATGTGCTCCTAATAATCCCCTGTAACGAATTTTGAAAGAAAAGTGAACATGTGTATTCCTACTGGGCTAATACACATATTTTAAAGGCAAAAATCATGAAAAAGTTTTTTGTAATAACCATTACAAAAGCAGACTTTTAAATGAATATTGATATTATTTATTCATTTTGGTGCATAGTGAATATAAAAATCGTAAAATGAATGGTAGAACAAGAATTTTTTTCTTTTGTTGAGTTGTGTTATTCATTGAAAAAAAAAAACTTAAATTTCTGTCAGCAAGTACGTGAAACTCCATTTTGAACTTAATTTTGTTTTCCACCAGAAAGTCAATGTTTTTTTTTTTTTTTGGGTTTGTATGTTTTGTGAGGAAGCAATGGTGTTATTCGTTTTTTGTTATTATTTCCATATGAAATGTTGACAAAATAATTCCGCGCAAAAGTTCGAGAAAAAAAAATAATAAAACAAAAAAATATTATTGTGTGTTATTCACTTTTAAAATAAAAGTTTTTTTTGTTTTTAATTTAGTATAACCAACCCCTTTAGGCATTATTTTTGTTTTATATAAATGTAGGAATATGTGAAAATATTGAAAAAAAACAGAAGAGAACAGAAAAACATATTTTACTTTGGGAATAATTTTTCGAGGCTTGAGGGATACCAAATGTGTGCGCGAATACTAATGTGTTTCAATATGTTGATTTACTATATGCGAGTGTTGAGTGAATCCTTGGGAATAATATATATTTTGAATAATTTATATCTAGAAAATGATTATAGATACACTTTTTTGTGTTTTTTGTTTGTTTTAAATTTAGTTGTAGGTACATTTATAGTTCTGTGAATGCGCTGATTTTTGTTTTGTTTTTTTTTATGATTTTAGCAAAGAGGAAAATAGAAAAACGTGAAATATATATCACCAAATTTATGAATTTTTTTTAAATACTAATTGGGTGTATTTGCCAAAAAACGAGTAGTCCTCCATAAATTCAGTGATACTTCATTTTATTGGCATAACTTAATTGTAAAGAACTTATCGCCCCATGGGATAGTGACGTGATAGGTCATTTAACTCGAGCTGTGCATGACCTCTTTACTTAAAAGTAAAGTGGCTTAATTTGATTTTTATCATTTTTGGAAAACAAATTTTACCTAATCTTCATAAAATTATTCCGTGAATATTATTTTGAATAGAACGCTAAGGGCCAGTTGTACAAATATTTAAACCGTGGTTCATCAATTTTTATCCAACGATTCCGGCGGATTAATTGAGTTTCAACAGTGGTTTACTGTTCAAGTGTGTGATAATAACCAATTACATACTTGAACCAGCGTTGAACCTTAGTTAATCCGCCAAAATCGGTGAGTTAAAATCTTGAACCGAAGCTGAACCACTATTGTACAACTGGCCCTAAAACTTCAACCAACTGTCAATTATATTAATCAGCCGATTAGTCGGCCGATTAAATGGAAATGTAGCTAATTTTTCATTTATTTTAAATATTAAAAATAAAACGTATTTGGCTTAAGTCGACTTATGCCAATTTACCTTTTAAGTAAAAAATTTCTAAGAGCATACAAAAAAGGTCCAAAAGTTCATGTTATAAAAATGTTTTTTGCAGCTTAACTTTATTAAAACATTTTGCGAAATTTTTAAATCAATTTAAAAAAATCAGAAATATCTAATTTTGTTTTGCACCTTATTTTTCTAAGCTCTTTAGGGGTTCGAATTCAGTTACCGATCTATATGCTTGGATACTTTTGTTATTTTGTTTTAAATCCACACGAACAAATTAAAAAATTAGCAATGGGTTTTTTCCAGATTTTACTGGAAATTTATGTCATTCCATGGAACATCAGTCAAATTGACGCCGGACTGGCTTCTGTGCGGTGTATATAACATATCCTATAGGCGGAGTAACGTAGAGACATCTCCGCATGTATTTTCACGGCGGAAACCACGCCCTCTGAATGGAAAACCTCAAATGTTCGATTTGTTATTTTGTATACTCTCTACCGCTGTGCTAAATCACAAGATTCTGCGGTGTCGGGAAGTGCTCTGTAATTTTGTTGATCTGTCAGTGAGTGAGTTCTATATCTCGGGAACCACTACATAAAGGAATTAAAAGTTGGTGAGGAGCCTGTGCTTGGCTATAGCTTACTAAATATTCTGAATTTAAAGTTATTGACTTTATTGGTATTGAAGTTAGAGGGGGGGGGGGCAAAATCGGCTGAGTTTGTTCCTGTATTAATAGAATGTAGTGCAGACTGGGCCCTACCATTGCCTTTGATCTCCACGTAAGTATATGAAGGTACACATCTGACATCACCAAAATGTATCTCCGCACGTGTCAAGGTTTCTTCACATTTATCTCCACAATTATCTCCTCGTAATAAAAGTGGGCGTGGCAGTGGATGGATTTCTCTAAACCTCATTTTCGATTTTTTTTTTCTCGTTTATAAAAATAAACTTTGAAAATTTTATTAAAATCTTCGGAGCTATTTCCGATAAATCAAAAACTAATAAAAGTGGGCGTGGATGTGGGGGTAGATTTTATTAATAATTTTTTAATTTTCTTTTCTTAGATACTCATAAAAATTATATTTGAAAATTTCATGCAAATCATTTCAGTCGTTTCCGAGAAATTGAAACATTTCCGATCGTTTCCAAGAAACTAAGAAGTAAGAAAAGTGGGTGTGGCAATGGGCGGATTTTACTAAATCGAATATTTAAAATTTTTTCTCGTTCCTAAGAATAAACTCTGAAAATTTCATTCAAATCATCGGAGCCGTTTCAAATAAACCAAAAATTATAATAAAAGTGGGCGGGGAAATGGGTGGATTTTAGTGAAATAATTTTTTAATTTTTTTCATTTCATAAGAATAAACTCTTAAAACTTCGTTCATATCGCTTGAATTGTTTTCGAGATACTAAGAAGTAAGAAAAGTGGGCGTGGCAGTGGGCCGATTTTACAAAATACAATTTTTAATTTTTTTTCTCCTTCATAAAATTTCATCCAAATTGTCGGAGCTGCTTTTCGAAAAACCAATAATATACCACAAAAACCGCAAGCACTTACGAGGCTTGGTTGCGGAGATATCGGGTTTCGAAAGAAATCAGTCTATGGTGAGTCGTACTACGACATAAGCTGGGCATTTTTGAGTATATAACTATAAGGATCGCTCGTTTAAAGTAATAAAATAAGAGCACAACCTGGGTGATTAATTGTAGGGCTTCGTAAAGTTCAATTTCAATTCTTAAAGGGGTGAGAAATATACGAAGGTTAACCCAGGAAAAATACAAAAAAAACAGACGAAATTCTATCAACCATAAAGGGGGAAGCAATTAGCCAATAAAATTTTTGCAAATTTTGTTGAATGTAATTTTTTGTCAAAATATCCGAGTTTGATGTACCACTGTATCTCTTTGCTTTTTTTTTAAGACCTAAAGTAAAATTTCTAAGTAGGTACTCTTTTACAAGTATATATAAACCAACTAGAGAACCACTCAAATAATTTGAAATTTTATTCGTGCAGGACACTATTAACATAAATATTATTATTTTATTTTTTTTTTTGTTTTGTAATTTTTCCATGCATAAACCCTCTAGCGTGATAACATGAAATTCAGTTGAAATTATGAGCATACAATTTTGTTATTACTTCAAATAGACTCCTGTAAATGATACAATCAACAATAAAACAAGCCAAGAAAAATTCACAAACTTTTTTTTTTTTTTTAGTTAAAATTTCTTTCAATCTAATTTTAACTTTCAAATTGTCTAGCAAAAGTTCTTTTAAGTACAAAAAAGAAGTTTCAAAAAGATAAGATAAAAAAATAAACCTCTTTATTATACAAAGGTTAATTTAAGATAATAAATTTTCCCTTAAATATAATATATACGAGCCGAAAATGTCAAATTCACGGATAATTCAATTCGATTAAAGAGCTATAATGTAAACGTATATATTGCGCATAGAAAATAAAATAAAAGAAAAACAAATAAAAAAAAAAAAATTTGAACGAAAAATAATACCAATCAAGCTTTGGAAATTAATAAAGCCTATTTTAGGAGATTATTCATGACAAAAGACAGATAGATTACCGTCCATTGTCTATTTATTTACCCATAAAATAAATCTGTTAAAGCATTTTCATCAACAACAAAAAAAAAAGTCCATCCATCACAACGTCAATCAACAGGATATTCTGAGCGATGGATGGGTTTAAGAAATGTGATGGAAATTTCACTTAGAAGCCAATGATTTTCTCCCTTAGACCGCGCTGTTGTTGTTTCTATTGTTGATGGAAAGCACAAAATTCTATATACGCAACGCACATTAATGTAATAAGCTATTTCCTATAGGTCAATCGATATAAATTTATATCAGTGATTTATAGAAAATCATTTATCAAGGACATGATTTTCAGATTGTGTGCGTATCCCATCAGACCATGACGAAGGTACACTCCAAATCGATTGATTGATTTGTTGGTAGGACTACGCAGTTATAGCAGTGTTATCGGATCTCAAAAATGATGCGAAGCCATGACGTGATGTGATGTGATGTCTTAAGGATTTAGGCAAGTAAATTAGGTCGGAAAGATATTAAACATTACATACATATAATATAAAGTCACAGAAAATTCTTTCAACAGCAAGTAAATTAAATTCGTCAAGAATAAAAAAGGGAAAACCAGGGGAAAGAAGGATATGATGACTTTAAGAAAACTGATGTCATCAACATAAACAGAAATGTATTAAAATTGAATAATATTTTCAGCGTAAATAGAATAGAATATAGAAAATTAATGGATAAATAAAAGGTAACTGTAATTTTGGATGAACCAAATGGTTTCAAATTTGAAACAGATCATTTTTATATATTAATATGATTCTCTAGAGGGGAACATTTTAATGGATTCAAAAAAGTTTTAACGGCTTTTGGTCCACAAAAATTGGATTTTCGTCCCGGCGCGCGATCCCACTTCGTGGACTATAAAAAAACCGTTCAAAGCTATTTTTTGTCTGTTCGAGAGAGATTGGAAAAATAAAATTCAGGTAGAATATGGTTCTCTGGCGATAAGGATCCGAAAAGATCCTCATCAAGTATCCATTCAGTGTGCTTGCGAGAAGCATTTGAAAAAAGTCAAAAATATTGAAAAATGTTGAAAAAAATCAATGGCACAAAATATTAAAAAACCTATTGTTAAGGGCTTAGCATATTACTAGTTAGCAATTTGCTAAAACATTTAGTAATTTACTAGCTGTTGCAAAATTTTAATCCTTTTTTTTTCGTTTTACTAACTAGTAAAATACTAATTCCCTTTTTATTAAAAACGGTGCAGCTGAACACGTCCAAACAATGACAGTTCGGAAAGAAAAACAAAGCAAACAAACCTAAACCTAGGGAACGGACCTAATAATTTGCAATGTCAGAAGTTAAAGAGACAACCTACAATTTATTTTGTTATTTTTTTTTGTTTTTATTTGTGACAACAATACAACTAGTTTGTTATTTTATTATTGTAAGAGAAAAGTTTCAATAAAGTGAAATTAAAAAATTGTTATTTTATTTTGTGTTGTTGCTGTTCCTTATTAAAGGTTGCAATGAAGAAAACACAGTACGAGCAGCCAAAGTCAGGGCTTGAGCAGTTTAGTGCTTTTTCCATTCTTACGTGAAAATTGAGTTTTTGTCCAGGTCTTCAAAGGGATTTGCTCGGGACTTAAGACATCGCACTTTTCTGCACAAAGCTGAGTCTTCGAAAATACCGAAATCTTCATCTTACGAAAATTAGCACACGAAAAAAAATACAATTTAAATCTTGCAAATAAAATTGCCAAGAAATTATTTTCGAGGACAATGCAGATTTCATATGGATTTAGCAAATTACTAAAATTTAAAGTAGCCATTTTCTGATTTTAATTTTAGTAAAATGTTAAGAGTTAGTAAATTGCTAAAATCGCTTAAAATTACCAAAATCTTCTTTTTAACTTAGTAAATTACTAAAATGGCTTTAACATTTTACTAAATCGTTTAAAATTTTGCGCCAATAATTTTGAAAAAATTCAAAAATATTGAAAATGTGAAAAAATTGGAAAAAAGTCAAAATTTTTGAAAAAAGTCAAAAATATTGAAAAAAGTCAACAATTTTGAAGAAAAGCTAAAAATTTAAACAAAAGTTAAAAATATTGAAAAATTTCGAGAAAAGTGAAAAAATCAAAAATTTTGAAAAAAATGAAAAATCTAAAAAAAATAAAAATTTAGAAAAAAATGAAAAAATTAGAAAAATTGAAACATTTAGAAAAAATTGCAAAATTTTGAAAAAAGTCAAAAATTTTGTTACAAAATTTGAAAAAAAGTAAGAAAATTTTAAAAACTGAAAATTTTTGAAAAAGAAAAAAATTTTGAAAAAAAGTCAAAAACATAGAAAAAAGTGAAAATTAAAAAAAAAAAAACAAAAAAAGGGAAACAATTTTAAAAGGAGTCAAACATTTTTAAAAAGTTCTTTCTCTTTTTTGGAAAAAATCAAAAATTCAAACATTTTGAAAAAAAAAAAAATGAAAATTAAGAACTTTGAAAAACTCAAAAATTTTAAAAAAAGTGAACAAAATTTGAAAAAAGTGAATAATGTAAGAAAAAACAGAAAAAAATCTGAAAAAAAATTTTAAAATTTGAAAGCTGGCTGAAATTGTTAACAAAAATTGAAAGGAAAAGTAACAGAAAAAGAAGCTATACAACAAAATAGTGTTAATTTTGAATGATTCGGGCGTATGGACAAAAGCATTTTGGGAATAAATATCCAATTCATATAGAATTTTAAAAGCTTAAAGAAAGGGAAACGGCAGAATATTATAAAAAATCAAGAAGTGATATTTATTTAAGAGAGTTTCAAATTAAGATAAATCACAGTGTTGCAAATGTTTTGAAAATTTGATATGTAAAAAAAATTTTGAAACTTTTTTAAAAATCAAAAAAAAAGTTTTTGAAAATTTTGGTGTACACTTTTAAAACTTTCCAAAATATACAACACAGAAAAATTGATAAAAATCAGTTGAACCGTTTTCGTCAAAAATTAAAAAAATGGTTTTATAGTAGGTACCATTTGTATCCATTTTTCTAAAAATTTTCATAAAATGGTAGCCATTTTGTGAAAAAGCTAACTGAATTAAAAAAAAAATGTGAAAAATAAAAACAAGATTTTCATTATTTGCTAAAAAAAATTGTAGGTACCTACGCACGGCAGGTACCAACTGTTATTTTTGGTCCTTGCCAATGCCCAAAAACCGCTTTGTACCAAGTTTGAAAAACATCTACCCACCTGTTCAGGCTGCAGGCGAAAGACAGACAGACAGACTGACAGAATTGCGAGTCCCACTTTTTTCGACTTCGCTTTCATAGTAATGTCAAATTTGATCAAAATCTTTAGTTAGATTTTTTTACGAATCTTTAACTTGTACCTACATAATATACATACATCCATATATCCCAATTAAAAATAGTTAAAATTTTTTTTTTCATCTTTTTTTTTCAAAATTTTAAGTTGAAAATTAATAGGTATTCCAAAAAGTATTCGCTAAAATAATTTGATTTAGAATCAGAATTGAAGAATGGATTTCTGGCTTTTAAAAAGATAAAACATAACATTGTAAGTGTTGCCGTTGTTTTTAAATATATTTTTTTCTATTTTAAGTCAATTTTTTAGAAAATTCAAGATGGCAGCTTAAGTTCCATCTCGATTTTCCCGAAAAACTACGAATATGCTCCTAATAACTCCCTTTCTACAGAATAGTGAAAGAAAAGTGTACAATAAAATTTTTTTCAGATCAGTTCTTTTTTTTGTATATAGCGACTGGGCTTCTTTGTTATCTTTAAGCCATTGCAGTTTAGTACCAACATCACAAGGACTCAATATTAAAAATTAGGCTTTTAAAATTCTTCTTTGCTTACCAAAATTGCCCATTTTTTTATTTATTAAAAACAATTTCTAAAGTTTGTATAGAAAGAGTTATGTTGCTAAAAAAAAACGAATTAAATTATGCGCTAAATCAAGTAAAGAGGAGTGTATAAATAAATAACAAAAAAAAAAATAAATACTGATAGCCGACAAAAAATAATTGAGTCCCTTGGATGAACCAATATCCCTTAAAATCAATTTGAAAACCCATTTCGCTGGCCCTTAATAAAATTATTTATTCCCCTTTTTGAGTCCATTTATATGAATATCGATATACTTTTTAGGGGGGTTGTGCAGGGTTATTCTATAATTGGCTATGCATGCAAAAGCGGAGTCGCTATATTTGTGTCACACGAGCAGGTATTCCTATAGCATCAAATTCAATTTTAATTTAAGTCGATATGGCTAAAGGCTTTGGTATCTGTATGTTTTTTTTTTATTATTTTGCAAGCTCTAACCTTGCACCGCAGGAAGACCGAACAGGACCGCATATACCTACGGACGACACATACATTCCCTCCTAATGACATCTGCTTCGTGGTTGGTGTTGATCCTATGTATATATGTTTCCTCGGTATAGTTGGACTCAAAATCAATTTAAATCAGGAGAAGATGGTTTTGGTTTGCCATTTTTTTTTTTTTTATTTTTTTTTCTGTGGTGGATACATTTCCGGTTTTAAGCCTTGCGAAATCCTAGCATCCGTTTGTGGAGGATTTAACAACATATAGAGGGAGACATTTTTGCATGTCTGTGGCTAACAGACCGCAGGCATTGGTTTTGTACAAAAGTTATTTCTTAGACAAGTAAATTAAACCGCAGAGAGATAGAAAGAGAGAAAGAAATAGGTATTTTCTTCTTTTTTTTGCTCTGTATTTGCAGAATATGTTCAATTCAAAGTGCATTTATGTTCAGTATCGCAGTATCAGAGAAACAACGTGTCCCACATAAAACATATATGTATAGTTCTATGGAAGCAAACAGAATTGAGAACAAGTTTTATTGTATTTTGCTGACAATGCTAACATAATACCTATACAGGGCAAGAATTGGTTTTGAAATCAACATCCACTGGATACATTTTCTGCTGCTAAATTTATCTAAAAAGGTACATTTTACTTAATTCTATACCATTTATGGTCACCATCATATTATTGAAATACATTTAATTCTATGATTTTGATTTGAATATAATATTTTAGCGGTGTTCATTGTTTATACTATAATTTCTCTGTTGAAAATAAAAAATAAATTATGAGCAATGTTGGTAATAATGGAGCAGAGTTGTAAAGACTGCAGTCATTTTGGGACTGCAGTTAAGTCACTAATAAGACTTTTTTTCTTTAGTCTTTTAACTTACAAAAGTACTTTAACTGTAACTAGACAGTCAGCAGTTAGTACTTATTTTCTGACTTGGCAGTTAAAAAAAGCAGTTAATTGACTAAAAGTTAATTAACTGCAGTTCTTTTAACTGGTTTTAGTCGTTTTAGTCAGTACAAATTCTTTTGTACTGGGGTATTAGAATTTTTAATCAGTAAGTCTTTTCACTGCAGTTAATTAACTTTAAGTCAATTAACTTTTTTTTAGTCTTTTGACTTCTTTTAGTCTTTATAAGTCCAAAGAGTATTAAGAGTACGTCGTTTAAGAGTATATTGTAAATCGAAAAACAAAGTAAAGAGATAAATATAACAATATAAGAAATACATCTGTATTTCTGTTTTTTTTTTTTTTTTTAAGTTTGAATACTGATGCGTTTTGAAAACGCCTTAAAGATGTTGTTCAGATTTGTCATACATTCATGTATACATAGTATATGTATAATATATTGTTGTAAAAATTAAATAATATTTTGGTTTTCCTAAATGATCTGATATCTTTGAAATATGTTTCAAAATAAAGTTGTAATCAAATAGTTTTTGAAAAATTGATTTTCAAATAGGTACAAAATTAAATAAAAAGTTGAAAAAGACGAGTTTTTCAAGTTTTTACGTATTTAACTGTTTATTTTGTTTCCTGTATTTGATTTTTTTTTTCAACTTTTAGTCTCGAAAACCAAATGAATGAAAATTGAGTATTTTTTCTTAAAAAAATGCCCTTCCCACCCAAAAGATTGTAAATAGACCCCCTCCCAAAAGGTCTAGCCCCAGTCTGCATGTGTACCAAATTACCCTGTGCCTTTATAAGATAAAATATTTTTTTTTTTAATAAACGGCAACGGCGACTATATGGATGAAAATAAAAATCTGAAAACCTTTGTGAAAAACAAATAAGACACCCTAATGTACATACACGAGTCAGAGTTGTGAATTTAATTTAAAGTACAATATATGAGTTAAATAAAAATGCTGTAAATAAGGTTAACGGAAAGATCTGTTGAGCTTAACCTTAACATTTTTGACAACTTTGACTCACTCTGGACAGTGCACATGATGTTGAATTCCAATATTTGGAGGAGTTTTCCATGATCATGAAGCCAATTGCTGAAGCACTTGACTTTCTTCAAAAAGAAAAGGGAATGCTGTTTGGACTTCTACTTCCAACTTTGGCAACAGTTCGGGTAAAGTTGCGAAAATTACAGCTTAACGATAACCTAAGGATCATTCCAATAGAAGTGGTGTTAAAATTGGAAAGTTCCTTGGTGACAAGGTTTAAGGATTACTTCAATTTGACACCAGAAGTAAATGATGCCATTGTTGCCTCTGTGCTTTGCCCGTCTGTTAAGCTAAAGTGGATCACAGCACTTAATCCTGCTTTCAAAGAAGCTAAAATTTGTGAGATTAATTCGATCGTAAGATCGAAGGTCAATATGTTCTCAGATAAGAATCGAAATCCATCATCTGCAACAGTAGCTGAAAATTCATTCTTTGATTTTAGTTTATCAGGTAAGTTTTAAAATTCTTTTTTTTTAAAGACGATTTTAATAATTCACACATATATATATTTACAAAAATTAACAGATGATATGGAAAATTGTTTATCTAAGATCAAAGCTGACGAAGACGAGAATTACGATTTATATCTTGCCCAAAAATCTACATCTTTGGACTCTCTTGAAAAGTTCCCAAACATAAAAAAAGCTTTTATCAAATACAATTCCCCGGTCCCGTCATCCTCGGCAGTGGAGCGGCTTTTTTCCATTGCTGGGCTTATTGCCACCCCCAGAAGAGGAGCACTTTCAGACAGCAATTTTGAAAAATTGCTGCTACTGAAAGTTAACTCCTCAATAGTTGAAAATTAATTTTATTTATAAAAAAAAATTGTTATTAAAAAAATTTAGTTTTTTTAGAGTACAAAGACATAATTTCAAAAGAATAAAATATTTAATTTTGCAAAAGAGCGACTTTTATTTCCTAAAAATATTATTGTTTTGTTCGACATGCCCAATAAACATTTGGCACACTGCTGCTGCATCAAGGAACTAATGCCAAAAACATTCTATAGCAAACCTCATTGTTATTAGCCAAACAGCATTGTTACCTCATTGCATAGGTACCTCATACATATTTCATATTATTTTCAAATCCCTGTAGTATCTTAGTCAAAAGACTAAAAAAAAGTTAATTGACTTAAAGTTAATTAACTGCAGTGAAAAGACTTACTGACTAAAAATTCTAATACCCCAGTACAAAAGAATTTGTACTGACTAAAAAGACTAAAACCAGTTAAAAGAACTGCAGTTAATTAACTTTTAGTCAATTAACTGCTTTTTTTAACTGCCAAGTCAGAAAGTAAGTACTGACTGCTGATTGTTTTTTTTGCAGTTAAATTTCCCAGTCGCAGTATTAACTTACATTCGAAAAATTAGTTAATTAACTGCGACTTAATTGAATGCATTACCCAAAAGACTGCAGTCTTTACAACTCTGTAATGGAGGGTGGACAATGCCAGCCTAAGCATCGTAAATGTGGGTTGGTTTCATATAAGTGCAGTCAAATTAGGCATAAAAACAGCCAAATTAGGAAATAATCACCTAAAAGCTAAATTTTGGTATATAGCCTACTCATGGTGTTCTTAAGAGATGGTCAAAAGTACATATCGATATGAGTGGAGCTAAAAATTTTTCGAGGGGATAAAGGCCCCCCAAAATGGTTTTTCAGGAATATCTTTCAAATGGTCAGTTGTACAGAAAAAATTTCAAATACAAATTTGTAGCTTATAAAATTTTCTACAAAAACTTTTCTCCATATAAATAACCGTTTTCGAAATAAACCAATTTTCAGAGATATAGGTTTTTTTTTTATTTTTCTATACTTCTAGTGGTGTGACTTAGTTCAAAAATTGTACATTTTGTGATAAAAACATCAAATTCTATTCATTGTGGGAAAATTATATGAACATAATTTTAAGATAATATTGGTTCATCTTTATATGTCTACTCCTTAAGGTGGCAGGGGAAAATTTAAAAAAAAATTCCACAAAATAAAAAATGAATAATAAAACAACGACGACAACGCTAACAATAAATTAATCGACAGTAAAATGAAATGGAACTCGAGATTTTGATCAAACTTGATAATATAACAAAGTCTCTGTAGCCTAAACGGGTGGGTTGATTTTTTTTTTAAACTATGTACCTACATGAAGTTTTTAGAGCATTTTCCCCACACGTTTTTTAGAACCAAAAACAACAATAGCTTTAAATTCAATAATTATTTTTTACAAAATGGCTAACATTTTATTAAAAAACAATTTGCGAAAACTGCGGTTATAAAGGTAATTCCCATAAAATAATTTTTTATTTCTGTTTTTCTCAAAAACGGTTCGAATAACTTTGGTAAATTTTTTTGTGGAGAATTTATCAAAAAGTTTTAAAAGTTTGTATACCAAAATTAATTTTTTTTTTTGAATTTTTAAAAAAAGTTTCAAAATTTTTTTTTGAGAACTTAATATGTAATTCGTAAACGATTTGATGAATTTTTTTTAAACTTAGCATCCAGCAGTTACTTAATTATATCTTGTAAATTTTAAATTAAAGTTATTCTTATTACCAAAAATAACGGTATCTCTCATAGAAGTGTTTAAAACCCGGTAGGGAAAATCTCATTTTTCTCAAAACGATTCCTACGATTTTGATAAAAAAAATTTATGGGTCTACCATATTTTTGTAAAAAAAAATAAAAAAAATTTAAAATTATTTTTTGAACATTAGATATGTATGTAGATAATACATATTTCGAAAATGGGTAGATAATTTTCTTTCAAAATTAATTTTTTAACACCGCATTAATAAGCACTAAAAATGTCGTTTTTCTTTTTAAAACATTTTTGAAAATTTTATATACCTACATATTATGTATAAAAAAATATTTTTTTTAAAGCCGCTCGATTTTTTGAATTTTTCACATAAATTAAGATTTATTTAAGAAATCAGATGGTATATACGTGATAGCCTTGGTGTCAAAAAAATTTAAGATTTTATTTAATTATTTTAATTAATTTATTTTTATTTATTTATTAACTAGCAGAGCCGTGCTCGCGTTGCTTTGCAAAAATTTAAGAATTTATATTAACATACAAATGTATATACTAAAGTACTAAATAGAGCTACCGCTACCCATAATATCTATTTCATATTATTATCAAAAAGTTTATGCATTTTACACTTTCGTTTTGATAAATTCGAGTTCTTAAAAAATGGTTTATCTATTTGTAATTTGTATGTTAAGTAGGTTTATGTATGTTTGACATATACTTAAACAAAATCTATATCAGAAGGTTTTTTTAATAATACAAATTCTATATACTATACTACAGAAATACATCAGACAAGTAGAAGACTTAGCACTATATTTTAATGGACTTTGTTGAATTATTGATTCAAAATAGCTTTTAACGGCCTTGAAGTCCTACAAAATTGGCGTTTCGTCCCGGCGATCTCACTTGGACTCATCAGTTGACTAGGTATTCGTCACGAAATCTATGTTAGATGAACTGAACTTAACAAAAATTGCGTATTGACAAAAGCCCTCACTATAGTCAACTGATGAGTCCAAGTGAGATCGCCGGGATGAAACGCCAATTTTTGTAGGACTTAAAGGCCGTTAAAAGCTATTTTGAATCATAATCTATATCTTCCGTTGATTTTCCTACAAATCATGAATTTCCTTCATCGAATTTCTGGATACAAAAATAATTTTTAAATGTGTATAAAAATAAAATTACTCTGTTTGTATATATAATTTAAAAAAAGATTTAGGACAGGAAAATATTGACTTTATAAAACAATTCCTATTTTTTCTAAAGTATCAAATAGGTTTTAATTTATAAGCGAAAATGTGGGACAACCTTAAAGGAAAAGCTTACAAAAAATAAAAGAAAAAATAATATTCTGATGGAATAAACAAATTAGACAGATAAAAAATGGTCTTAAACAATCTTATAAACATAAAAAATATTAGAAAATTTGTTTTACATAAATCAGTTGAATACTTTCTGAGTTTACGCGTGACAAACTTAATAATTGTTTCGTATTTATATAATTGTAATTATTTTTTATCAATTTTTCAGTTTAAACTGTGAGTTTTATGCATGCATTATGTGCATTGCTGTGCGTTATTGTTAATTATATATATTTAAATTCTCAAATAATACTACCTTACACTAAAATACGTTTTTAGTAGGTGGTCAGTGGCGGATCCAGGATTTGGTCATGGGGGGGGGGTCCAATTAGAAATAGAAAACTTAAAGAAAAATTAAACTTGCGTGGGCTTTGTGTTACATTATTTATGTGCGTGTAGTTAGCACCGTCATTTTCGATTTTCAAAAAAAAAAAATACAAACAAGCAAAAACAGCTGCAGCTTAAAACAGCACAAGTATAATTTTTTTTTAAATCGTGATTTTGAAAAAAAATTGCAAATTTGCGAATTTAAAATGTATCCCTAAAATTTGCAAATTTGCGAATTCAAAAAATACATTACGGCGCATCGCAGCACAAATTGAGCACAATACAGCACAACTTTTTTTTTGAAAATCGAAAATGACGGTGCTAATTTCACGCTAAGTTCATTCGCATCATTTGCGTTCGGTCGTAAAAGCCGGAAATATGCGATTTTTGTATCACTTCGGTTGTATCATTTTTTGAGCACAACTTTAAGTTTTTAGAAAAAATTTATTTTGGAAAAATTTCATCCTCAAAATTTTCCAAAATATTTACAGCATATCGCAGCACAAGTTGAGCACAATGCAGCACAGTTTCTTTTTCAAAATCGAAAATGGTGGTGCTAACTTCTTTTTGCCCTTTTAATATTGAATAGTATTTTAATATGTTGCTTTGGATAGGTAGATATGATAAATTGCCTAAGTCTTCAAAATTTGACCGTAAGGCCTTTAACTAAGTTTCTATCATATAGGCTTTATAGCCTTTACACACCGAATCAAAATCTAGATTTCGATCAAAAATCACCAAATCTCATCAAAATCAACAAGATTTCCCATACATTTTCAGATTTCGTAATCTAGTAGATTACTGCGAAATCTTCTTGGAACGATCTGAATGTGAAACAAACTCACTTAATTACTCAATTTTCTCTTCAGTATAACAGTTCAGTCATAATGATGAAAAAGAGTGTTTATTATATTTATTGAGTGTAGTGTAGTGTACTGAGATAGTGGGATTTCATTCTGATTTGCGCAATTTTTCAACAGCGAGAGAAGAAAAGGAAATGTGTGTATTTGTATTGGGATTTTTTTTTTTAAGCATTTAATAATGCGGAGTTAAAAAGTCAATAAAAAATACAAAATAATCTACCCATTTTCGAAATATAGAATTTTCAAAAAAATTATTTAGAATTTTTTTTTTTAATTCAAATTTTTTTTTTTTTTTGGAAAATGTTGATATGCAAAATTATTTAAACTTATAAGAAGCTCTTGTGCATAAAAACATAAACAGACAATGCGATTATCGAAAACCAAAAATATAAAAAAAAATGATAAAAATCTGAACCGTTTTGGAAAAATCGAAAATCTGAAAAATTGATTCATTGGAAGGTAACCATATTTCAGAAGTTTTGTTTTCTAAACTTATAGCCTTTCTTTAAATTACTGAATTTTTTTTAAAGTTGTGGATACGTTTTTGAGTTCCATTTTTTGTTTAAAAAAATTGTATATGGCGGGTATACATACCGTTATTTCTGTTCCTAAGAAAAAAAAAAGTGTCGGGAAAAAACAAAACGCTATAATAACAAGTTCAGGGAGCAGTTAAAAAGGACAGACAAACAGAACCCCTTTTTTCGACTTCGCTATCGTCGTATAATATTAACTTTGATCTAAATCTTCAACTTTTGACGAATTTAAATTGATATTTCTATATCGCATACAAAATATTGCCGACTCACACCGATTTTTCTTAACTTGCGTGGGCTGGGGACAGATAAAATTATGCGTTTTTAAAAAAAATTAATTGCGGCTGTTAATTTCAATTAAACTTTTGATGTCTGGGATTTCCCTAAAAACCAAAATAAAATTGATATTCATACTAATGGAAAAAATATCCATCCAATCCAACAGTTTATAATATATCAACTTGACCTGTCGCTCTGTCGAGTTGATACCTAGCTATATCCATTTGAGTAAATTTTCTCAAACTGCAATGCGACATTCTCAATTTCTCATCATTTTCTCTTTTATACTGCACTCACCTCTTCGCATATTTTAAAGTGTTCTTCTAACCAATTGAAAGTTTTTCATAAAATTTTTCACTTCATAATTTGCTTTTTTGCATTGAAGTAGATTTTTCTTCTTCCTTATTTTTTTTTTTTTAATAAAAAAACAGAGTATAAAAGCGATGGATTAGCTAGCGTTTTATGTCGTTGCGTCGCCTAGAGTGCTAATGAGAATATTTTGCAATAGCAATTGCAAGAGAGCTAAAATAGTTTTTATACTGTAAGAGGTTTCCACAAAAAAAAAATATCTACTCATCTCTATGAAAGTCGAATGAATTAAAATGAAACAGCAGACTTCAGTTTATATGTACATATATATACATTTACGTAGGTATGGAAATATATGCATTTAAGGAAAATCTTTTAATCTTATTGGCTCATTCACCTACAGGACTTTCAAGAATGCGGAAATATTCATAGCCAAGAATTACCATAATCATCAGAACCATCATCGAATTTGCCAGATTTCCATCCACAATCTTGTGATATCCTTTATTCATGTCTCTTACTTTGGTGGTCACTTTTTTGCGGAACAAAGAAATTTTGGTATTTGAATTTGAAGCTATAATTAAATGGAAATTTACTGCGCAAACCAAAAATTTGTATAGCTTGTATTGTTTCTTATAGTTAATCAAGTTTCCGATAAATAAGTCTGAAGTTACCGAACGAAATCTAAAATATTGTGAATTTTTCAGATTGATTGATAGCCAAAATTGAAGCTCTTTAAATTCCCTTGAGTTGCGAAAACCACGATTTTGTAGCTCAAATAGTTGATCTGGACGGGTGACCTGACGCTCAAACGCACCAACTTGACTCACGAACTACCTTGACGCACGCATGGTCTTGACACACACACGAATGACCTTGACACAGGCATGCTTGCCCTTAACAAACGCATGACGTTGACGCACGACCTCGAAGAACGCTCGTGATTATTATTTTATTTATATTTTATTTTATTAATTTACTTAAATTAATTAATTGATTTAATTCTGGTAGCTTAAATATTTAACTTTTATGAAATTAATTTAATTTTGTATTTTTTGTATTCTGTAAATCATTACAATATATAATCAACAAGTGCACTCTTAGAAACTGTCTATTTTTAGGTTATTTTTTTTTAATTTTTATTGATTGAATGTTTTCTTGTATGAAACAAAAATATCACTTTAAGCATTTAACTAAAATATTAATGATTTTTTTCTGATTTTATTATTCAAAAATACCACACAAAAAATATAAAAAAATGATATAATTTGGCGTCAGTTAAACAATGAACAAAATGCACTTCCTCGTCTTTTTTTGTTTATAATTCCACAGCAAAGCAAGTGCTTTTGCCTCTCGCTATTTTGCCACTTAAAAGAAAGAAAAGAATTCTTCAGTCATATTGTTTCAGGTCTTGCATTTGCCCTGCCATTAATATTTTATTATTTTGTTTTCTTTAATTTATTCTTTGTTTCTGTTTTGAGTTTTTGTCAAACTTTTTTTGTTTTTTGTTTTTTTTTTTTTTTGGGGGGGGGGGGGGGTGAAGTAGAGATGTGCATTCTTGAGTTATCAAAAAGTTAAAGAAGTATTATAGTCATCTATTTCTGCGAGAAGTTTTGTAACAAAGTGTAGTTTGTTAGTGGCACATTAATGAAAGAGAGTCCTTGATATTTCAAATAGTTTCAGAATGTTTAAGGATACGAAAATCTCAATTAGATTTTTGACACAACAATATTAAATTTAATAATTATATTATCTTATACAAACTATCAAAAACAAATTTTGACTTACGTACGATTCATTTACGGAGTTTTCTGCCTCTATATCAAGTTTTATAACGGAAAATCTTAAAATTTATTTTTTCAAGTTTTAAGATGTATAAGAACTCCGATTAAGATCTGAACTTCAGTTTAATAAATTTGTGTGGTTCTTCACTGCATTGAGTTTTTCCTAGTATAGAGCGAGGAGAACAAAAAGCATTAATGAACACGCATAATAATAATCGATTAAAAATAAAACTCAAAACTCGGTTAAGTTAAATACCAAACATTGTTTATATATGTACATATAACCTGCAAACTCTCCAGGTTAAATTATACAATTAAACTCGATGAAACAAAATTATTTAATTCTACACACTGATTCGGTTAAAGTGTACTAAATTTGATTAAACTAACTTCTGGGTTAGTTTGTTCGGTTTCAATAACCCAATTAAGTTAGTTAATGAATAATATCAAATCGCTCATTGTAACCAATGTACACAGAAATTTGTGAAATCAACTAAATAGAATTATTTGATTTAAGCAAGGTACTCGTTTAACATAAACGATATTCAAAATTTACGAATCCTAACAAAGTTCCCCCATTAATATAACCTTTTTTTTTAATATAACAATTTGTTTTAATCGAGTCGACTACTTAAGAATTAACATAGTGAACTCTGTAATTTTTACTCTTGACTAGGTTATATTTAACACACTTTTTTTAATCCACTGAAAAACGCTATGGGTTAGTAAGTTTTCTGTGTCAATGTAAACCAATATTTCAATGTAAATTTTGTATAAAACTACTATAACTTTTATTTTACACCTTCTATTACTAAAACTACTAAAATATAAATTTTGTGTAAAACTACTATTATTTTTATTTTACACACTTAAATCTTTAATGTTACCTACACACTAATTCAAAGCCTTGAACCATTTGAAAAACTACGACCCAGTTGTATAATTTATTTAAATTATTTACAACCCAGAACTAAACTATATTCTCCTCACTATAAACAGCCCCCATATAGAATTAGCATAGTAAGCATAATTATCTACTATCCCATACCCCACATGTAACAGTAAAACTTTCATAATATATTGTATCTACACTATATGTATATTATTAAAGTTTAAGTGTATGTTTTATTACTAATTTACTCTTTCTACACACCAAGAGGGGCAACTTTTTAAATCATAAGCAAATAAAATTTAAATAATAATATTGAAACAATAAAAATTTCACTTAAAGATAAAGTTTTTTTTATTTTTCAAATAAAATATCAACTGGTCCATAGAATGCTTAATCGTTTTTGTTTTATTACAATGTTTGTATAGCTATCTTCTTGTATGTATAAAAAAAAATAACCTTGATGTTATTATTCTCTTATCGAAATTCAGAGCTTGATTTCCCCCAAGAGAATAATAATATTTAAATGATAAAATATTTTGGAAACAGCCCATAAAGCCCAAACGACGATAAATGAGACTTAAAACGATTTAAATATTCGACTGAAGCTGGGGGTTGTTGTATGGGAACAAAATTTGCTTTGAATAAATCAAAGTAGCTTTATATATTATTATAACTAACATTTAAATTTACGGAAACGACCATAGAATTTCAAAGGATATTGTAGAGACTATATAGAAATATCTTTATATCTATATACACATATAAAATGGTGTAATCAATAATTGTGAGTTCCAGGAATCACGGTTAAGATGTGTGAACTGTGAACATCAATGTTCGTCCAAGTGCCGTGACACACAACAAAATGTATGAAACGTAATGTGTGACAAGTAATGTGTAACACGAAACGTATTACACGACAGGCTCAGGTTTTAAGTTTAACCTACCACCGTGCCGGCATAGATGTTTACACATCACTTCTAAAAATATGCACGAATGTGTATTGTGGTTTGGTTAATAACTTAAATAGAGCTCATTTAAACGAAAAATTAAAAACAAAAAAAAACAAATTGAAAATATTTTTTGTTTCCTTTTTTTTGTTTGAAAAATTCTTACCAATTTTATTTTTATTTTATTTAGTATTGTTTGAACTTTTAAAAATCATCAGATTGAAAAATTATTGTAAACCTAAGGGGAGCCAATACAACACAATACAATACTTTAAGGTGAAATAAAATAAAATAAAAATAAAAATAAAATAAAATTAAAATAAAATAAAACAAAAAAACATAAAATAAAATAGATTTAAAAGCTGCTTGACTCAGTAGATAGAAAAATCATGATGGAGGCATTGGAAGAAAGAGGAGTGAGAGAAGGGCTCAGGGAAAGAGTGGAGGAGGTCTACGAAAAAACGATGAGTAGAGTAAAAGCGGGAGGAGAGATGGGGGAAAGATTTTGGACGGGAAAGGGAGTAAGACAGGGGTGCCCAATGAGCCCAATTCTTTTTAACTTACTGACAGCGGATATAGAAGATGAATTGGGCAAGGGGAGTTGGGGAGGGATAAAAGTAAGAGGAAGAAGAATTTGCTCTTTGGCATACGCAGATGATGTGGTGATAATGGCGAAAAATGAAGAAGAGATGCAAAGTATGATACGAAAACTGGAGAAGTATTTCGAAAGGAAAAAACTGGAAGTTAACGTGAGAAAAACGAAAGTGATGAGGTTCAGGAAAGGAGTAGGGAGGAGTACAACAGTAGACTGGAGATGGAGGGGAAAAAAGATAGAAGAAGTAAAAGAATTCAAATACCTGGGGTATGTGTTCAAAAAGAATGGAGGGCAGGAGGCACATATAAGGGACAGAATAAAAAAGGCAGCAGCAGTAATGAAGGAAGCATGGGGGATTGGGAGGAGGAAATTCGAGAAGGTATGGGAGAGGAAGATGTGGCTTTTTGATACCCTGGTGTGGACGATGATGGGATATGGGGCGGAGATATGGGGATGGGAGGAGAGACAAGAAATGGAAAGAATGCAGGAGAGGTACCTCAAATGGACACTAGGAGTAGAATGGCAAACTCCAGGATACATGGTGAGAGAGGAAACCAAAAGAGATAAGATAATGATAAGGGCAGGGAGAAGGGCATGGAATTATGAAGAGAAATTAACAGGTGGGAAAGGAAGTGAAATAGCGAGGGAATGTTTAGAGGAGATGAGGCAGAGAGAGAGGGAAGGAAGCGAGAGGGGATCCCGATGGGAACAAGGAAGAATGGGAAAGAGAGGAAGGGAAGGAAGATAAGACAGTATGTAAGGGTACGAGAGAGTAGAATGGGAAGACAGAAGAGAGCAGGAGAAGGAAAGACTGGAACTAATATTGGAATCCAGATATAATAAGTGGTATAAGGAAGTAATGACCGAGGGGATCCCACAATATTTGAAAGCGGGATGGAAGGCAGACAGAACAAGGAGAATAAAGAGAGTCAGGCTAGGGAATGAGGTGAGAGAAAGATAAATATAATAAAATAAAATAAAATAAAATAAAATAAAATAAAATAAAATAAAATAAAATAAAATAAAATAAATAAAATAAAATAGAACAAAATAAAATAAAATAAAATAAAATAAAATAAAATAAAATAAAATAAAATAAAATAGAATAAAATAAAATAAAATAAAATAGAACAAAATAAATTAAAATAAAATAAAATAAAATAATTTATGCAATGCATCCATAAACAATAAACATTTAATTTAAAATCCTATTTTATCAAAATTTCTCACACGTTTATCGATATCTGAACTCTAAAACGTAGAAAATAATGAAAAAAACCAAATAAAAATTATATCGAACACAATCTTAGCACCTATTCACTTTTAGCTTAATAGAATTTGACGATGAATTTTTCCATTGAAAGCCATCACTCTCTGGTGGATGACGCCCGCACTTTATACCGAAATAGATGTATTTAATTATAATTTACAGAGAAATGTTTTCATTTCCATTCATATGAGACCGTGCCAGAGAATCTGTCACCAGCAGTTTGAAACAATAGATATTTTGCTTTCAACATCATTTTCTAGCGTTGCGAGTATATAAAGGCTGAGATAGACAGGATAATAATGTTTATAAAACCATATTCATTGTGCTGATGATGAATATATCTATACCACCTATATGAACAAACTAATTAAATAAAATACATTCATTACTTTTTTTTAATTTAATTTTAATTTTTGAGATTAAATTATTCTTTATAACTGAATTCTATACAAAACATTTTTTTGGAAAAATACTGAAGATTAAATCTTTGTGTATTTAATACAGGTAGAGAGCTCCATGGGACATGCGAAATAAACAAATTGAATACTATCAAAAAATGGAAACCAGAGGGCCGATGGGAATTTTTAAAGAAAAATTCGGTTTATAAAACAGACATTAAAATATTAACAGGGGTTGGCCTACTCTTAGAACACGTCATGTGGGTCGGCATGAATGAGTGAAAACATATTATAACAAAATACAACAATTTCAGAAATATTCTACCATAGCTCCAACAAATTTTATTTAAAAAAAGCTTTTAATATGAAGGTTTTCATATTTAGCATGTTCAGAAAAATGAGATTTCAGAGATTTTTCTCACTCAAAAAGTGAGCAAGCGCACCCAAGATTTTTTATCCTCAGAGTTTTGACAGCAAAGCTGGTAAATTTCGCCGAGGAATCCCGTTCAGGTCTCCGAGATTTCATTTTCCTGAACATGCCTATTCTATCCTTCGCAGAATTAAAAAAAACAGTTTATAATTCTATTGATAGAATAGTTTTTTTTTTTGAAACGCAGAATAATCTTTGTTTATAGTTTAGGTGTGTTGTTAAAAATTATGAAAATAAATACAAAAACTTAACGAAAGAAAATTTAGTATCTATGGTTGAATTCAAGGTATCTGATTGGTTAAAAACGACCTTGTGACAGTAAAACAAGGGTATTTTCTTGATGTGTGTTCTTTTTTATGTTCAGTCTTTCTGGATGATCTGGTTTCATATTTCTATGAAGAAAAATGATGAATGAAATAAATGTTATGAGTTATGACATTGACTTGTTAGCGGAAACTCTTTCCATGATTCAAATTATGATTAATAGAGCTCATCAGTTATAGTACACTGCTTTTTATGATGTCTGGAAACAAAAAAATTACCAAGTCAAAACATTTTTATTTTTTTTTTTAATAAATGATGGAAATGATGCGTGAGTGTATTCGTGATGATGTAAAGCAGACTTTGGAATTTCGATGGAAAAAGTCAAAGAATAACACAGTCCTTGGTCCCATATTATATATAGGACATAGGTAGTCCTCTTAAGATTCATATCGAAGATAAACTAAAAGAAACAGACAAAAAAAAAAACAATTAAATGTTATTGTGGAAGAATATTCTTTTTCTGAGTAAAGAGGACATTTTAACAATTGTCAGATCCATCATGAGTTTTGATGTTCCAGTATGAGTTATGGGATAGGTATAGTTTAGTTATATCAGTTGGCATAAGTTGTTCCTATATATTTAAATAAGAAAAACTTAAGGTTACCAGAAGGAACATTTATATCTGTGGCAGTAAGACAAATTAGCTTTTATGTTAAAAAAAAAGTTTTCGATAAAAACGTATTTTTGTCTACAATCTGTAAAAGGAACTAATGTAAATTTTTTTAGGAATTATAAGAAAGCTTTTCAATAGGTAATGATTTCGAAATGGAGATTGGACAGAAAAGTAGCTCTCAAACTGTGGACCACCAACAAAAAAAAATCGAAAAATCGCTATTGTCGACATAAGCTAGGTACTCTGTCTTATTGCCATAGATATATCTCGACTGAAAAGGTAAAGTACCTTAAGTCAATTTTTAACATTTTTTCAGGAAAGCAAAAAAACTGTCGAAAGATCCCAAAAAACCTTGTAAACATAGACTTCGTAGAATAAACTTTTTAGAGGTAAAATTTTATGAACTTTTTTTTTAATTTATTGTTAAAAGATATTGTTAATATTTATTGGGTTATAGGGAAAATTAAAACTTAAAATAGTTTGTCTTTTTTTAATTTGTTTTAAATTATTGATTTTAAAAATCTTAAGTAGTCACTGTCATTTCTTTTCCTTGAAGAAATGAATTTAAAATTTTTGTTCTCAATTTTGTTGAGAAAAAAACTGAGATTTTGTTTGTCCAACATATCCCACTGTTTTTTTCTTATTTTGAGTATGTACAAACCCGCTCGTATTTGAATGCAACATTTTGTCAAAATTTCAAAGCAATCGGTGAAGAACTTTCGGAGATTAGCATTTACATTTTTATTTATATAGAAAATAATTGCTAATTGATTGAATTGACAAAAAGTTCAAATTTCAAAATTAAAGAAATTAGCAAATAATCCCTGTGAATAACCTAGGGTTATTGCACTAATTACTGGTAGAGGTCACCATACAAATATGTAACTCGCGGAACGTTGCTCAAACAGAACACCCATTTTGATAAAACAATTTTATGATTTGCATGTGTTGTTGAACGCTTTATTCGTCCATGGTGATTTAGCGAAGCATATTGAATAAATGATAGCTAATTTGACAGATGTAGCTCCAACAATATGGCCGCTATGAACTGTCAAAGTTCAAAAGTCCCGATTGAAAGAACAATATATGTTTTATAGGGCGTTAGGCAATAATGCCCAAATCGATTTGGAAATATCGCCCAAATTTTTTTTATCGCCCAAAAAAAAAAAACAATTTGGAAATATCGCCCAAATTTATATTTTTCCAAATCTTAAGTTGGAAATATTGCCCAAATATTTTCAATATAAATTGTTTTTTTTTTAAATTTGGGCGTTATTTTTTCAATTTTGGGCGATATTTCCAAAGTGAAATTTCAATGATAAGATAATCTTAAAAAAAAATCGCGGCGCATAAACAGTGAGGTATGTATGGGGGGGCATGCAACCCTCTGCTTGGGCACATTATAGGATTTGGGTTAGGTGCGAGGCTGGGTGTATGCAAAGTCTCTTTAGCATTTAAAGAAACTGGATTTAAAGAAACTTATGCATACACCCAGCCTCGCAACTACACCAAATCTTATAATATGCCCAAGCTGGGGGGTTACATAACTCTGTGTCTATACGTCGGTTTAATTTTCAAGAATCCATATTGTAAATGTTAGTACTGAGTTTTATTATTATTTGGGCGTTATTTCCTAAGATTTAAGCCTTATTTCCTTTTTTCTGGATTTCTTTTCGGCGATATTTCCAATTTTGGGCATTGTTTCACATTTGAATTTAAATTTTTTATTCTGGGCGTTCTTTTCTTTAAAAAAAAAATTGAGAAATTAGAAATAACGCCCAAATCGAGAAAAAAAAACAACAACAATTATTCAGATTTTTTTTAGGCGATATTTCCAAATCGATTTGGGCGTTATTGCCTAACGCCGTTTTATAGTTTATATAATAACTACTGAAGTTGCAAAGGAAAAATTTCATACAAAAATTGACACAACGAAATCATAAACGAAAAACTTCGTTCCCATTTTCGCTGTTTAACGAACGAAATTTATAATTTTTTGCCCTTTTTATTTTTTTTCCCAGTTGGTGACATTTTTAATTGCTATTTTTTCCCTGTAGATATAAAGTTTTCATAAAATTTTACTACCGTGTTAGAGATCTCTATTAAACGAATTTCGTTTCGCATTATCTGATAAAATTCTCCATTTATATTTCTCCGTAATATTTTCAATTACGTTTTCGCTATCGATTTGGAGACTCAGAAAATTTTCGTTTTGCTTCAGCGGCGTATAGGTACTGCGTTTTAGCAGTTTTTGATTTTAATATTTTTGGTTGGTTATATATAAATTGACTTTAAAATACACAGACATATTTTAAGTCAATTTTGCGTAGCATTTAGTTTAATCTTTTTATAGGGCGTGGTTTACAAAAAAAAGTTGAGCTTCCCTGCTAGGGAATTACAATAAAAATGCTCTGTATCAAATTTTAAGGAAATCGGTCTAACCGTTAAGGCACTGATTAGGAATGAATGTATTAAAGAAAAATCTCAACTTTCCAAAATGTTATTTAATCTTTAATTTCAATGCAAGATATGGTAACGAATACACAAACAAAACAACCTTTAAAATTTAATAAAGAAAATATGTACAGTCGAATAATAGAGTATTGAAAAAATGTTTGACAAAACATTCAAATTTAAAATTAATAAAATAACTTTACACATTGAAAATTATTTAACAAAATAGATTATAATGTAAATAAAAAAGAAAATGAAATAATAAGCAACTGCGTTCCTCAACAGTCAACGACCTACAGATGCATTGACCTACTCACGTACTGACGCTACGACGAAACTCACCTTTTCGGACTTCTCGACCATCTTAATGTTAATTTTGTTTTTTAACTCCATTTTTTTAACGAAACTATTAGGTACTTGTCCAATACAACTTTAGAACAAGCAAACAAAATTTTTGACTCCACTTTATCTATATAGGCTGAACAATTTTAAATTTTAAATGTACTTTAAAATGACGAAACAATGAAAAAACTTGACAAATGACTTGAACTTGAACTATTCCATCAATGTTATTCTTCCGATTTTCAACTTTTTTTCTAACTATCTATAATGCTTTGTTTGGTATATAGAAGGAAATTGTGAAAATATTTTCAAATAGAATTGAGGATTCATCATCATATTAATTTTTATTTTTATTATTACAAAACCCAACCAAAAATACCAAATAGATTATATCCTTTCATCCGAAATTCTTTAAATTTCAAATTATACTCCCAATTTTATACACTTTAACAAAATGTCTGGGGTTCACCAGCAAAATCCTACACAAAACTCAACATTTCTGCGGTGTATGTATATGGACTTAAATCATAACCTAAAAGCAAAAACCTCAAAAAGCATCCGTAAATAAATTATTCCCATCACATCAGACAACAACTGGCATTAGCATATCTCTCAAAAATTTCTGACAGCTATGATGATGGTTTTATATTGCATTGTGTCTGGTATGCAAATAGAAATATCAAAATATAGCTGGAGCTGATATACTCTCGTCCCTCATATTTGCTCTAGCCCCAACACCAGCCCCCCCCCCCCCCGTTGTATTTCATTTCGTCTCAAAAGGATAATTTATCTTACCACCCAATATGATGATGATAGTCTCTATATACAAGTTGAAAGCCCTACATATTAAAGCCAAGCCAGGGAAAGGCGTTGTGCTCTCCAATTAGAGCATAACAAGCAGACAAAAGCTGGCAACTAAGCATCATCTCAGACTTTTTCAAGAACCGGAGATGCACTTGTAAGATAGGAAAACAACAAAAAAAAAGAGAGACTTCATTATTAAAATGCATGCCACCCTCACTCTTTGGTTGATGGGTGCATTGTTCTTGTTTTTTTTTTTTTTTTTTTTGTATAAACTCAGAAATTGTAAGCAACAAAGAAATTATAAAGCGCAGTGGAATAGTTTTTTGTTTTGTGTTTTTTTTTTTTTTTTTAAAGAGTGACGGTGTTCTTGGTTTTTGTGTTTTTACTTAGAAAATTGGTGTGGAGCTTATTCGAATGACTTTTACTTATGTTTCTAATTCTTCATAGTTTTAATTATTTTAATGATTTTTAGAAGGATTTATTTATTTTTGTTGAAATTCATTAATATAATCCCATATATGAAGTTTGAGAAGGAGATCTCTGAATGGTTCACTGTGTCGTATGAGTAATATTTTTGTATTAGTTTACATCATACACCATATTACATACATACATATTGATTTAAATTGAAAACAAGATTTAAACACATGAATTTCCATACAATTTTCTCAGTTCACATTCTCTTTTGGAATACAACAAATTTTGGGTAAGTAAAAAAAAAAACAAATTCAAAAATTGAGCAAACGTTTTATAGAGAGTTTTGTTGTTAGGAGGTGTTAAAGATAATCTTTATTTTCCAAAAGTTTTAAATTAATTGTTCAATTGAGAATTCGTCCTCAGAGTTTCTCCATCACATACATTTTTAAAGATGTCGTTATCTTAACGTTATACTTAGTATTAAGCGAGTATAGGTACAGGTACAGGTAGGTATTGCAAATATGCATGGAACTTACAGTTTAGACAGACAAATTGTAAAAAAAATTTAATTAAACATAAATAGATTAAACAACCTCTGAAATTGTTTTGACACCAATGCGATGTACATCATCCGATTTCTTAAGGAAATCTCAATTTATGCGGAACAAAAATAAAAGCGGTTTTTTTAAAAAAATGGTTTTTATATATAAAATTAAAAAAAAATAGTTCCCAAATTTTTTAGTCTTTATTAATGCGGAATTAAAAAAAAATATTAAAAAAAAATATCATCTAGCCATTTTCGAAATACGGAATTTTCAGGAAATAATTTTGAAAACTTTTTTAAAAATCAATAATATTATTCTTTTGAAAATTTTGGTATGCAATATTATTAGAATTTATTTGAAGCTTTTATGTAAAAAAATTTATTAAAATCAGTTTAACTGATAATGAGATAGTCGAAAATAAAAAAAATGGTTCTATGAGGATACCATTTTTAAACGATAGATCATTTTTTTTCCAATGATGGTAGATCGTAGAGATATTAGTTCACACAACAATTTTAATCAAAATCGTAGAAGGCGTTTTTGAGAAAAAAGAGATTTTCAATACCGTGTTTTAAACATTTGTATGGGAGATACCTACGTTATTTTTGGTCATAAGAATAATTTGCATTTAAATTCTACTAGATAATGTTAAAAAATGCTGGGTGCCTAGTTTAATAAAAATTGACTGAGGTGAAATTTTGAAACCTTTTTTATTTTTTTTTTATTTTTGTATACAAAACTTTCAAAACTTTTTCAAACATAAAAAAATTTATCAACGTTAGTTGATCTGTTTATGAGAAAATCGAAAATCAAAAAAATGGTTTTATGGGAGGTACCATTTTTTTTAAACCATTTTTCGGAAATTTTTTTTTTAATATGGTTGCCTTTTATAAAAAAATTACTGATTTTTTTTTTTTAACTACTGAATTTTTTTTTAAAGCTGTTGTGGGCACGTTTTTGATAAAAATAAGGTTTTTAATTTTTTGCAAACACGCTAGGCACGAACTTTGAAGAAAATCGACCGACCCGTAAAGGCTGCAGCCGAAAGGACAGACAGACAGACAGACGGTCAGAATTTCGAGACACTTTTTTCGACTTCGCTATGATCGTATAATGTCAACTTTGATCAAAATCCCGAGTTCAATTTTCTTTACGAATCCATAACTTGCCATATATAGTACCAGATATATCGCAAGTAAAAATGAAAAATCAAATCGAGGCATTTTTGTAAATTTTATTTTACTACGCTATTTTGATATGTACTTTGGGGTTTTTAATTAAAAAGTTTTATTTGTATCAAGAATCTGTGAATTTGATCAAACATCGGTAATTCCCAAAGCCACAATCATTATAAATCAAACATGAATTTGAACAGATACTGCTGGTACATATTATGTAGAAAAGTATTTGAATTCCCTGCAGCAATTAATATTCTCTTCATATTTTAATTACCCTAAATGTTATACATCCATACTGCATGTCATTAATGTTTCACATTAAATACAAAATAATCCTAATAAAAAGCAATAATTGAAGAATTGAATTGATATTTTAAATTAAAATTTTGTATTGTTTATAGAAGTAAAAAGTGATTTAGAATTATTTCTTTTAGGATTCGATTTTAAATAATACTGACCTCTGAGTTAAACCATACATATTTTAATCCCGCATAATAGTTAACATTTATTATTATTAATAATAAAGTTACTGCTTCAAAGTGCTGGTTATGAAATCCAGAATTACACGCTATCGAATTTTTCAATCCAGATTACCAAAATCCCGAATGTTTTCCATATTTAATTCCAAAAAAAAGTAAAATTTTTCAAAAATCATGCAAACAAAATATTGCCACTCACTTTAATAATTTTGGCAAAGTGATTTATTTTTTTTATTGTTTTCATGGAAAGCGTAAGCTAAGCTTAAGAGAAAGATATAGTTGGACTATTCTCCTCCCTTTTTTTTTAAGATAAAATTAGACACACTGAGTTTGTCAATGAGAAATCTTGTGTTGACATAATTTGAAATCAACTCAGCCTCTTCAGAACGAATTCTATCTTATACGAGAATATTTATTGTACAATCGAACAGAGGCTACAGGTATAGTTGTGTAGATGTATTGTATATATCGGAGCCACATACATCCCTTCCGAATTTTAAGTGAATCTTTCCATATCTCGCATTCTAAATAATTCATGAGAACATATTTCACCAGAGATATTATATACCTTCGTTATTATTTTTTAACACACAAACATTATCCATGCAATGACATCAAAAGATACATTTTTAATTTATGGTAATGTTAAAAAAAAAAATAAAGGTACATTCATATACGAATACGAAATTCAAGATGGAATATATACGAACGAAGCAGGTGCGATTTACATATCAACGATATTCAAAGTACCAAATCATCCTATTTCAACGGAGAAAAAAAATAAGATTTTTTGTTTTTTTTTTGCTCGTCTTTTGTTTGTGGATAAAACCAGATTATTTTCTTTTTAAAAATCAATAAAATATGCAAAATAACGGTATGACGGCAAGTAATTGGATTCCAGATGAAATGTTTAAATAACAAAAAAAAAATTGCTCAAAAATACAATATTTGTTCTCTATATACCCATTTCTGTTGATTTCCCCACATCGATTTCCATCAATTTCTCATTTCATCACAGAATTATTATTATTCACAAAAAATAAGGAGGTGATTCGAATATCATAAAAGGTATGCTAAATGTACCTTCTTTTCTACCTCGGTATAAAAGTAAGACGAAAGATGAATGATGTTCGAAGATACATACAACATATATCTACCTTGAAATGTTTATTAAACCTCGAATAAAAATAAAATCATGTCCCTTTACTCTGAATGCAAGATAATATTTGTTTTTTTTTTTATTTTCTTCTATTTGTGCTTAAAAATAACTGAGATTGAGATCCCTTTGTAAACTTTTCCCATTTTGGTATATGATTTTAGTATTGTTACGTTTATATATATTTATTTATATGAAGAACCTTTAGGGCAATGTTTTTATTGAAAATTTATTCTATGACAGGTATTTTCCTTTATAACGTATAAACCAGGTACAAAAATGAAAATTCTTTATTCCTTGATATTCCTTGAAGAAGAACAGAGATTCCTAAATAAATTCTTTAAATAATAAAAAAAAAAAAAAATTGTTATAAGCTCAAGAGAGACAAGAAAATTGTAATAAAACATGAGGACATGTAAATCTGGAGAACAAAACAGGAAACAGGAAGCAGAGGTAGGTAGGTACCGCATGAATAATGACAAGCAAATTGAAAAGGATATTTATGGATGAAATCAAAGTTAAATATGCGTGGGATTTTTTTTTTGTATCAATTTGATAGGTAGGTACATTTTTTTTGTATTAAAAATAAATAAATGCATTTATTTATTGATTGATTAGCATCCGTAGAAGTTTTAAGACTGCTACTCATTAATATGGTTGTATAAAAAACAAGGACGATTCGAATTAAGAAATGCTTAAATAATTTTTGATGAATTTTATCATAATTTTTACGACTTATCTAAGGTATAATTATATTTTCAGTAATTTTGTTTGCAAAGCTAGTACTGAGTTAAATAAATTAATATAATATCGTTCAAATGTCAGCCGCGACTTCTCTGGGTTGCGCACATCCGAAATATCCAATTTTCCATGACTCTGGCACAAAAATCAGGCTGAATTTGACCAATGAGTTATGTTGGCTTTGACGGCCGCTGTGGCTTATTCTCATGGCGTTAAGCAATAATGCCCAAAGAAATAACGAAAACGATTTTCAAATATCGCCCAAAAAACTCTGAACAATTGTTGTTGTTTTTTTTTTCTCGATTTAGGCGTTATTTCCAATTTTTAAAATTTTTTTTTAAGGAAAAAAATGCCCAAAATAAAAATTTGAAAAGTCAAATGGGAAATGGAAACGTCAAAAAAATGGAAATATCGCCCAAAAAAAATCCATAAAATGGAAATCATGGGAAATAACGACCAAATAATAATGAAACTCAATACTAAAATTTACAATATGGAATTTTGAAAATTAAAACGGCGTATAATCAGTGAGGTATATATGGGGGGGGGGGGGGGGGCATAATGCATCATACCCCAATGTTTATGCTCCGCTATTTTTTTTTTAGGATTAACTTGGCATTGAAATTTCACTTTATGGCCCAAAATTAAGGAAATAAAGCCCAATTTTTACAAAAACAATTTACATTGAAAATATTTGGGCGATATTTCCATCTTAAGATTTGGAAAAATATAAATTTGGCCGATATTTACAATTTTTTTTTTAGGCGACACAAAAAAATTTGGACAATATATCCAAATCGATTTGGACGTTATTGCCTAACGCCTATTCCCATAGACCTGAGACTTCAGAAAACCATACAAGAAGACTTTTTGTTTTCAAATCGCCCAATCTCGTTGGCCAGTTCAGATCATGGCCACGTAGTGCCATCCTTTTGAAACCATCATGTAGTCGGTGTCCAAATCATCCAATTCAGGCCAAAAAAGTTGGTAATCATCGACCTATAGTGCTCGCTGTTGACAGCAAACGTCGTTCTCAAAGAAATATGGTCCGAAATCCACACCAAACTTTGACTTTTTCGGGATGCATTGGACGCTCTTGGATCTCATGTGAATTGGTACCGTCCTTAATTCGACAATTTTGTTTGTTGACGTATCTATTCATCCAGAAATGGGCCTGATCGCTGAAGATGAGTTTTCGATGAAAACTAGAGTCAGTTTCCAACTGCTCCAGAGCCCATTCAGCGAACACAAGTCATTATCTATGGTCGTTTACCTTTAGCACATGGGTCAGTCGAATTTTGTACGGGTGCAGACCCAAGCTACGACGCAAAAATCGCAAAGTTGTCGAAAAGCCGAGTTCTTGTGAGCGACGCTAAATCGACTGCCTCGGATTATCCTGCACCGACCCAGTGGCGATGTTTTCGGCAGATCTTGCATTTCGTCGACATCCGGTTGTGGGTTGATCGTTTACTTAATCATCGTTTACAACACTACAGACAAATTTAAATCTGCCAATAAAAATTGACTTTTATTAATGTTGACTTGGTAGGTAATTTCTTTGAAATAAAAAAATTAAATTTGTCTAGAAATCATAAAATTCCATCAACCCCCCTCCCCTATAAAAAAAGTCATTAAAATTCAGAAAAGCAGTCAATATTAAAAAAGAGAATAATCAAATGTCTTTATTGCACCATCAGTACAACAACACAAAAAAAAGAATATCAAATACAGACCATGATAAAATCCTTAATTAAGCCTTTGAGAATTCGGACACCAGAGAGGATATTAAATAAATTCTTAACCAGGAGGATTTATTCTGTTGTCCAGTATTTTCTAAAAAAAAAAAAACACATTTTCAGATTATCCTTGGTAAATCACTGCAATCTCCCGAGTTATTTTTTTTTTGTTCTGACGCTTTTGCACCCACATCACAAAAAAAAATAATTTTTTGTTTTTTCTTTATTTGCTTTTCTCTTCAAATTCGAATATTAAATTCAAGTAATGAATAGTTAAATGCGAAATCCTTCTCTTTTAGAGAAAAAAAAAATAATAAATCGTCACAAAGACTGATGGATTACGAATGTAATATCTAAACGATATAAGACGAAATGCACAGTACGATATAAAATAGTACAAACAATACAGTATGAACTTAATATAAAAGAAACTTTTTTATTTTGATAATATCCAAAGTGAAATCAAGCTAAAGCGCAATCATTTTATTCGTTGATTCTCTTTGAAAATATAGAAAATACCGCTTATCCTATGATATATTTCGAATATAAGGACTGTGAAGAATGACGGTTTTATAAACAATAAATTCGAAGAATTTTAATGTAAGAACTATCTCTTAGTCACTTAAATTTTGTTGATAGTTTTACCATAAAAAATGTGATAAGCCATTCGAGTCCTTGAATGAACGAAATTTACGAACACGTATAAACTGAGTGATTAACATGAGATTCGACTTGATATGGAGTTGAAATAGAAAAAGAATCTTTAAAAATCAACTGATTCAAATTGAAGTCTATGTACCACAAGGAAGTGTCCTATAGGACCAATTTGCTATATCCTACTCAATACTGGCAAATACCTTGGAATAACTTTGAATGCCAAGCTTAAATGAGAAAAGCAAATCAAAATAAAAAGAGAATTACTTACCCTGAAATGGTTTTTAAACAGACCTTTCCATCGATGTGCATCATTTTACAAACCTCGACTAAACAATTTTTTGTGAAAAATTGAAAAAAGTTATGATGCCGGCATCATTTAAAAGTTTAAAAGATTTCTTTCGAAACCCGATATCTCCGCAACCAAGCCTCGTAAGTGGTTGTGGTATTCAATTCCTAATTGACAAAAAAATTTAAACTTTTCATTTTTTCGAATTTTATTCTCGAAATATTGAGTTTAGAAATCTTTTATTCCAAAACTTAGCACTAAAATAACTTAATTGAAAAACAAATAATTAAAGAATGAATTATTAGCTTTATAAAAGGCTATAACAATGTAAAGAAAGTGTTGCCATTGTGTTTTTATTTTCATTTTCTATTTTCAGTATTTTTTTTTACTATACTCCTCCCACCTAAAGGGGTGCACAAATAGACTGGGTCAACATCTTAAAATCATTTTCATATAATGTACCAACAACAAAAAAAATTAATGCTTTTATCACAAAATGTACAACTTTTTAACTAAGCCGCCCCAGTACATAGAAAAGTTATTTATTACCCGTAACTCTTCGATTGGTTTATTTTGAAAACGGTTATTTTTATGAAAAAAGTATGTTAATGTTTTCTGTAGTAAATTTTTTAGGCTACAAATTAGTCTTTGACATTTTTTCTGTACAACTTACCATTTGGGATTTATAATTGAAGAACCATATTTGAAGGGGCCTTCAACCTCCCGTAAAATTGTAAGCGGCACTCATATCAATGGGGATTTTTGACAGTTTCTTAAGAACGAGATGAGGAGGCTCTGGCTATATAACAAAATCCAGCTTACTGGCTTTATTCACCATGGACTAAAACTAAGTATAGTAAGGAAAAAATGGGTAACCAGATGACGCACTACACACAATATAGTACATTTAAGTTCGCTGTCTTATATGAAGACATACAAACGAAAAAAAAAATGACAAACGATGCACAAACGATTACTATCGAACTGCATTTACAGAATTTTCGTGCGTTAAAGTATGGGGGGCTAACTACATGCTCATTTTTTGAAGTGTCTCTATAAAAAAAACGGTGGGTGTACAAATAATTCAAAAAGATGTACAAACGTGCAAAAACGACTCACATAACGATTGCCGTTTTCAGTTTTTCTCAACTCAAAAGATGGGGGGCCAACTACATGCAACCTGTTTTTAAATAGCAAAATATTCGGCTAAAAAGTTAGTTAGAAGTGGTTAGAAAAAATATAATAAGCCGAGGGTGGCCCCGGCGCAGTGGAAGTAGTGCTTGACTGCTCACCTGAATGTGTGGGTTCGATCCCCAGTCTAGGAAACTATATTCCCTCAACTGAACGCCACCCCTGGGATTTAATGAGATAATCAAAACCTATAATTTCTCAATTCACTGTGCGAACAAAAATCTATCCTATCCTTCTATTCCTTCTAACATTTGCCTAATTTATAAGACCCTATAGGGCTTGCTGGCATATACATATATGTTTGTGTTTTTTTTTTATAATCATTCAAACTCCTAGATGGAGACTGTCTTAAATGTATGAGATAATGTTCGGAGACTAAGAAGAGCCAAGTCTCATGAACTGAATGGTCTTAAAGCGATGGGAAAGTATTAAAACTTTAAACTTCCCCGAATGTGATTTTGTATTAAGAAAAACAAATCTTTGTCGATTTTTCGTAAATTTGTTCTGATTTCCCGGTGATTTTAGTCCGGTACAAGTCCCACACTACAACTTGGTACCGAATATTAAAAAATGTCTTTTAAAGATTTCCACCAGAATGTAGAGAAAAAAAAAATAAAAATCAACGACAAAACTTATGTACAATGTCAAGTTATACTTGAAAGCCATGAAATCTATTTATTAATTCTGTTTCTTTAATCAAATTATTTTAGTGAAAAGTTTTGAAAAAATCAATTTCCAAACTCCAAACTCCAAAAAAAAAAAATTAAAAATTTGGTCAAACTAATTGACTTCAAAATTTTACGTTATTAAATAATTTTCGTTTTTAATATTCACTGCTCTTACCAATTTCTATTCAAAAATTGTAGCTACTTTAAACCAAACGATTAAATGTCTTTTAGTTTTTGAGAAAATTACAATGACGTGTGAAAATAGGAGCATTGGTTCAACTTAAAGTCATGTGCGTGAAGTTAGCACCGCCATTTTGGATTTTTGTAAAAAAAAAAACGGTTGTACTGCGATATGCCCAACTTGTGCTGCGATGTTCCATATTTAAAAAAAAATCGTACTAAGCATTTGGTTTTTAGAGGCTATTCTTGTTTTTTAGCGTGAAGTTAGCACCACCATTTTCGATTTTCAAAAAAAAAATTGTGCTGTATTGTGCTCAACCAGTGCCGGCATGTGCGGTAAATTTTTTTTTTCAATTCGTAATATATTCTCTTCAATAAATTGTTTTTTCAATTTAAAAAATGAATTACTTGGTTTTCTGAACACTTCTTTTTAATTTCATTTGTTATTATATTTTAAACAAAATATGTAATTTATGATCACATATAGAATAATTTACTTTAAAAGAAGCCTCCTAAATGAGAAAATTAAAATATTGAAATTTCTTTAAACAAAAATGTTTTAAAGAAAAAATAAATATAACATTTCTAAAATTATCTCAATCTTATACTGCATATGTAAATTTGTATGTATATAGGTAGGTACTCTATATTGATTCAATCAAAAAGTTTATTTTATAAAATGAAAGTATATAAACATTAATCAGGCATATCAATTGCCTTCTATGAAAACAATCACTCAACATGCCAATTGACGTCAATACATGCACATACCTATAGCAATTTTAAATTGAAAGCAATTTTTATAAGACTCACTCACTCAATATTGCTTCGAGAAAAACTTTTTCGAAAAACTTTTTAAATTGGAAAAGGATACAATTTGTCACAGAACCAAGCCAATTTTTGAGCAATTGCTATATAACCATATAATATTAAATATACGTATAGATATACCTAGGCATACAAACATATACATTTTATATATAGATAAGTTGATTGATTTGATATACGAGTAGATGAAAGATGAGAGAGTTGAGATGTGGAAATTGCTGAGACACGACTTTTTGAAAAGTTTTTTATTTTTTTTTTTTTTTTTTACGAGTATCGATACTTTTATCAGAACTTAACTGTAATTGAGTACATTGTACAGGCTTTCTGATTATAGCGAAATCCTATGTTTAAATAAAATAGAATAGAAAATTTAAATTGCAATACAATGATGGAATATGAACAAAAATAGTGGAATTATAAATATCTGATAATATAATTGGAGTAAGAAATCATACTGGCGTTACTCTGTAAGGAGACTATTCGCACCCTTAGAATGAAAGTGACCTAACTAAAAAATTCGGCATCTTTTTTACAACCTGGTCTTAGAGTGAATTTCGCTTTTAAATGTCAGTTTATTGAAAAATCAGAAGTTACAGAAATTTTGAGTAAGGTCACTTTCATTCTAAGGGTGCGATATGTAGGTACGATTTTTTTAAATTGCCAAAATATTTCATAAGTGTACATTTTTTTTCATCCAATTCCAATTTTTCATTCATAAAAATTATAATTTCAAATTGTTCATTTCCTTAAAATGCTTTAATATGAATAGGTAAAGCAAATGCGTTTTTACTTAAACTTTCAAATGCAATCTCGGTTCTTTGAAATTGTTATCAGAAAAATAAAACAAAAAAAAAAAAAATGTTAGTTTTTGACTTTAGCTAAATATTTGCATAATATTCTATCTCTAACCAAAAGTTTTAAAGGCAAAGGCCAATGTGCAGTATACATTGAAGAGTTTAATAATAATCTTCCAAATAAAATCTTAGTACATACTTGTAAAGGGTCTTCCAATCCGGGTTGTCAGGTTTGTAAAAGCGGAATCGCCAAACGTAAAGTCAAAATCACCAAAAAATCGCCAAATTTCAATATCTTCCACCCAATAAATCACAAAATTTTAAATTGAAATAAAATTTCGCAATTTTTAGTTTTAATATAAAAAACCCGTTCTTTAAAAAAAAAACACAAGAAAACAATTCAAAAACTTAAAAATTAAAGGAAACAATACGCCTTTGTTTCCCTAGACTTCCTCAATTAATTCAATGTAAGTATCAATTGTTGTCCGTGGATCTTTTTCGTATACAAAATTAAATCGCCAAAAACTTATAATATCGCCTTTTTGGTGATACATCGCCAAATCGATTTTCGTTTGGCGATAAATCGCACAATCTGACAAGCCTGCTTCCAATAAGGACATATTGTTGAAGCTATGTACATCTGTCAAATTGACTGTCATTTTTTCAGTCTGTTCTGCCAAATCACCATGGATGAATATATAGCGTTCAACAACACGTGCAAATGATAAAATTGTTTTATCAAAATATGTGTTCTATTCGGGCAACGTTCCGCACATTTCGCGTCGCTCACAAGAACTAGGCATTTAGCAGACCACAACTTGGGGAATTTTGCGTCGTGACTTGGGCCTGCACCCGTACAAAATTTAACTGACTTAGGAGCTAAAGATAAACGACCATTGTGTTCCCTGAATGGGTACTGGAGCAGTTGAAAAGTCATATTCAGCGACAACGTCAACAAACAAAATTGTCAAATTTGGGAAGATACCAATCCACATGAGATCCAAGAGCGCTCAATGCATCCCGTAAAAGTCACTGTTTGGTGTGGATTTTGGGCTGGCGGCCGGCGGCGTCATCGGTCCATTTTTATTTGAGAACAACGTTGGCCAGGCCATCACCATCAACAGCGAGAGCTATAGGTCAATGATTACCAACTTCTTTTGGCCTGAATTGTATGATATGGACACCAACAACATGTGATTTCAAAAGGACGCCGCTACATGCCACACAGCTCACGCCACATTGGAAATTATACACGAGCGATTCGAAGGCATGGTAATCTTACGTGAATTTTATTTGAACTGGCCACCGAGATCGTGTGATTGAACCCTGTTAGACTTTTTCTTGTTGGGTTTTCTGAAGTCGAAGGTCTATGCGTATAAGCCACAAACCACAACGGCCCTCAAAGCCAACATAACCTATGCCATCGGTCAAATTCAGCCTGATTTATGCGCCAGATTAATCGAAAATTGAACATTTTGGATGTGCGCCACCCGGAGAAGCTGCGGGTACATTTGAACAATGTTATATTTCATACATTGTGGTATCGATAGGCCACACACTTTGTTTTAATTTAATTTAAAGATAGGAAGCTCTTGATGAAAGACCTTGTATAAAAAAGTTTAATTCTTATAAAGAATAGCACTTCAAGTTAAAATTTATTGTCGTGTGTACTTAATTTTTCTCAAGTCCTTTGCTTGACTGCATATCTGCCTTTGGCTTTAACACTAGTATAACCTACATATTTTTTATATTTTGTAGAGTATTAAATGTGTATACGTACATCTCAAAATAAATAAAAATAAAAAACGAAAAAAAAAACTTAGAAGATCTATGCAAAGCATAACACAGATGAGAGTAAAAATTTTGAAGAAAAAAAGTTCATTTATTTGGAGATAAGACTTTTCATTTTCAGTAAAATATTCTGTGGGAAAATCAGAATAAAAATAATTCTACTAAACACAAACACACACAAACATGTTATATACCTTTTCATTATATGTACCTATACAGGGTGATTGGTATATAATGTGCACCAAAAAGCTAGAGTGAGTAGGTTGGGTTAAAACAAGAAAAAAATCGTATAGGAAGGGGGGTTTATTTTCCCCGTTTAGGCGGGAGGGGCAATTTTCTAAAAAATTGACTTAAAATTGAGTTAGTTTTTGAGAAATTAAAAAAAAATATTAAGTACTTTTTTCCAAAAAGGTGGAATCTAGTTTATCCAGTTAATTTTTTTTTTGAAATATTTGCTAAAAACCGGAAAAGGGATAATCCGCTAATTTAATAATTGACCTAAGCAGATAAAACTTGGGAAAACCAACAAAAATTTTTTTTTTTGGAAAGAAGTACTTTCCATTTTTTTATTTTCTCAAAAACTAAGATACATTTAAGCATTCGGTTTTCTGTTTTTTATTTAAAATTAATAAGAGCATTGAATTTTGAAATCAAAAATTATACTTAATTACATAAAATTTTGAAAAAAATTAGTTTTAATTTTTTTTTAAATTTTTTGTTTCAAAATTTCGAGTTTGAAAATTAATTTTTCAAAAACTATTCACTTACACAACTTAATTTAAAATGAAAATAAAAGAAGAGATTTCTGGCTTTCTAAAAAGGTATAGCATGGCATTGTACGTTTAACCGTTGTTTTTAAATACATAATTTTTTTCCGTTTCAAATCATTTTTTTTTAGAAAATTGCCCCTCCCGCCTAAACGGGGGGAAAAAGACCCCCCCTCCTGTACGATTTTTTCCTTGTCTTAACCTAACCTACTCGCACTGACTTTTTGGTGCACCTTATACAAATCACCCTGTATATACAGCTTATACCTATTTACAAAATAGGATATGCACATTTACGAAGAAGAAGAAGAAAAAGAAACTGAACCAAAACCACATATATTAAAGATTGGTAGTTACCGTTACCCGGAATATATGCAAATAAATTGATGCCATAGGAGATTTGGTTCTGTTTCACCATATTATTCACTTAGGTAGACACATCCTGCACCACTTAAATGGTGCAACATTGAGGTTTTATTTGATGTGGATAGATTTTGTGCAAGAAATGGGATACCTATGGGTATCTGTGTCTGTAACTGTGTATATGCATGTTCATATATGTTATGTAAATATATTTTGTGCTGATAAAAGGAAATTTAATTTAAATCGCAAACATCGAGGTATATATGTTGCATATACAACTCGTATAACCCAGAGTCATTATACTAAAAAGGAATAATGCTATAAAGTGGTTGAATTGCGGGATTTGCACAATGTGGCATTTTGTTTTCTTTATAAGGATAAGGATACATAAGAAATCCTTCTGCATTTATTTAACATAGATGACTAGTGACTACACTTAATAAAATTCAAGATCTGTATTTGCAATAGAAAATATTTTAGAAGGCTTATAATATGTACATGGGTACAAATTGGGAGTTATTGCAGCTCTATATAAGATAACAAAGCATTTCAAGTGTTCTGCCGCTGAACCAGAAGTAGGTATACCTATAGATTTATGGAATGTTTCCATGTGCGTGAAGTTAGCACCACCATTTTTGATTTAAAAAAAAAACGTTTTTTTATATTGTGCTGAACTTGTGCCGAGATGTGAACATTTTTAAAAATTTCGCAAATTTGCAAAATTTAACGTTTTTCTAAAATCTTAAAATTGTGCTGAAGTTAGCATCACCATTTTTTGTTTTGAAAAAATGTTTTGCTGCATTGTGCTGAAATTGTGCAGCGATGTAAACATTTTTGAAAATTTCGCAAATTTGCAAATTTTAAAGATGAAAAGATGAAGTTTTTCTAAAATCTTAAAATTGTGCTCTTTTGTGCTCAAAAAACGATACTGAACCAAAGAGATAAAAAAAAATTCGCACATTTGCAACTTTTACGACTGAATCGAAATGTTGAGAAGCGCCTTAGCATGAAGTTGACACCACCATTTTCCATTTTCAAGAAACAAAAAAGTTTTGCTGTATTGTGCTCAACTTGTGCCGCCATGTGCCGTAAATATTTTTTTTTTAATTCGCAAATTTTACGGATTTTTTTGCAAAATTACTATGTATTTTCAAAAATATCACAAACGTGTTAAATAAATTTTGTTTGGAAATTCGCAGCTTTTATATCAAAAGACAATTTTTAGGAAGCGCGTGAAGTTAGCACCGCGATTTTCGATTTTGAAAAAAGAAAAGTTGTGCTGTATTTTGTGATGCGATGTACCGTAAATATTTAAAAAAAAAATTGCAAATTTGCAAATTTTAAATATGAAATTTATTTCAAAATTAAGTACATTTTGGTTTTATTCATAGAAATTTTTAACCCATAGCTTAACTCTTATTCCCTGCTTTAGTTAACTCGTGGAATAAAGGTGGAATAAGCGTTTTTTATTAATTTGGCTGTTAAAGTTTTACTCTTTTTGCGCAGAAAATGATATTTAAAAACAAAAGAGATAACAATAAAACGTAGCTTATTTGCAGCGAAGTGCCTTAGCGTGAATTAACACCACCATTTTCGATTATCAAAAAAAAAAATGTTAAACTTGTGTCGCCATGTGGCGCAAATATTTTTATTAAATTAAATTTTTTTTGCAAAATTACGATTTTCAAAAATGTGATGTGTTATGCTATAAAAATGGTAGGTACTAAGAGCCGAAGAGGTAAAAAAACAATCGGTATATTTGCAGCTTTTACGACCGAACGCAAATATTGCACTTCTTTTTTTCGGTCGTAAAAGTTGCAAGTATGCGAATTTTTCTTATCTCTTCGGTTCTTAGTATAATTTTTTGAGCATAATACAGCAAAACTTTAATTTTTTACAAAAAACTTAATTTTGAAAAAAATGTTATCTTAAAGTTTGCAAATTTGTGAAATTTTCAAAAATATTAACCGCACATTGCGGGACAAAATGAGCACAATTCAGCACAACTTTAAAAAAAAAATTTAAAATGGTTGTGCTTACATCACGGACATAATTTTTCCATTTATATTTGCGAAGATATAAAAAGAACTCAAAATAATTGAATATCCAAAGGCTTTCGATAAAGCGTCTTAATTTAAAATGAATGCTTATTATGCATATACAAACCGATTTTGTAACATAAAGTTCAGGTAAGCATGTATGTATATTTGTTTATATAACCTTCTAGGTTTTTGTTAGAATATTTTTTTAAAATTTATAATTTTTCATTGAGTCAAAGAAAATTTACAAGAAATATTATTTTCAGTGTAGGAACTAAGAGTCATCTTACATAATATGTAAAAAAAATATTGCATTTTCATATTTGCATTTCACTGTAATACTCATGAAAATTCATGAAAACATTTAACTAAATGAATGACATAGTAACTGATTCGAGTATCGTAAACACTCTTAAGAATTTGGAGAATTTTTATTTTTGCTTCTGCATTCAAATAATTTCAAAATGTTATTTTGGCTATTTATTCTATGCCATTTAAGATTTCTAAATTATTTCTTTTCTAAAACTTATAGATAGGAATAAAAGACAAATTGATATAAGGCAGAATGTTGGAGTTATGTAGTTTCGTTAAGTAAAATATCATCGAATTTCACCCAGCCACCAGTTCATCAATTACTGTTGATAAGTTGGTCCATCGCCGATTTTCCAAAGTGAATTTGCACAATATTTTCTTGCTTCATTTTCATTTTTGTATTCGATTTTCTCAAAAACTAGAAACTAAAAAAGAAAATTAATGCACTGCTAGCACCCAGCATTACGGCGCTCGGGCACACTCTAGCATTTGGGGTAGGTACGAAGTTGGGTGTATGAACAGTGGATCCAGTTGTATGGAGAGGTGATCTAAATTCAATAAAATCGTATAGTCCAGTCAATAAAGCAGTTGACTCGGAGAAAATCGCCGGAAAGCTGGATTTTGCTGTATAGCCTCCTCATGGCGTTATTAAAAAATTGTCAAAATTCCCCATGAGCGCCACTAACAATTTTACGGGGGGTTGAAGGCCCCCCAAAATGTTTTTTCAGGAATAACTCCCAAATGGTAAGTTGCACAAAAAAAAATGTCAATGACTAATTTGTAGCTTTCCTAAAAAAAAACATTAACACATACTTTGTTTTCATAAAAATAACTGTTTCCGAAATAAACCAGTTGGAAGAGTTAAGGGTCTTACTTTTTTATATACAAAAATTGTGCATTTTGTGATAAATGTATCAATTTTTTTTGCTGTCGCTTCATTATATGAACATGATTTTAAGATATCGGCCCACTGTATTTGTTCACCCCTTTAGGTGGTAGGGACAGATTAGAAAAGAAAAATGTTGAAAATAGAAAATTAATATAAAAACACAACGGCAACCTCTACAATATCATGTATTGAAGCAAGTAATTTATTCTATAATTATATTTTTCAATTAATTTATTTTTGTTAGTATGTAGACAGTATTTGAATAAATGATTTTTGAACTCTTAATTTTTAGAAGAAAATTCTAATAAAACTAAAATAATTAAGAGTTTAAAAATCATTTATTACTATTTATTTTATATTTTACTATTTCATTTATCACTAAAATAAAGTAATTTAAAAACATGAAAACATAAAAAAAAAACATGAAAACATGATTAAAGAAAAAAAATATATAATTTCCAAAATTTTACTTTTACTTATGAATATTGTTTTTAACAATTTTTCCATACAAAGTTTTTTGCCACACCCTGCACTTTTTGTTGTAGTTTTTAAAGATGTTATATTTTTTTATATTTTACCATTTAAAAGGCCGTTGCGCCGGATAAAAGGTCAGGTATAGTTTCAGTAATTGGTCAGCCATAGAATATTTTTAATAAATGTTTAAAGTTTTTTTAAGGCGATTTTTAATACCTCATTTGTGGGATATTCTAAAAAAGTTTATACCATCTAAATGGTATCTCAATTCTCTTAAAAGTTCAGCTGGTTTTATAAATTGGTCAGATAGCTATAATTAATATTTTAGTAAATGCTGGCACTTTATGTTATGTCTGTGATTGCCGGATTCGTCCGTGATTGCCTGGTTTACCAGTACTTCCCAGATTCATCCGTAAACCCAAATACGCCATTCGTCCAAGGAAACCTAACCGCCGAAGAGGACACGTAAGAAGACTCCTTCAGATACAGCCAACGCCGGAAAGGATAAAAGAAATCACAGGACGCCCTCGGCAGAAGCAATTAATCAAAGCTATTCTCTAAAAGCAAACCTTGTATATTTAAACCTAAGTCGAACTAATGTAAAATTAATATAAGAATTTTTAAGGAAATAAAGGAACAGACCTATAATCTAAAGTTACGTACTTCTTTTGAAGGAACCCCGGTAGACCGGCGAGCTTAACCTCAGCTTTAAATAAAAAGTACATCACAGCCCTAAAGTAAAAACAAAAAAAAACTAGACAAAAAATTTTTTCAATTAAAATTCAACAATAATTATGACCAAGCACCACTAAAAAAAGACTGCTGGCACTTGGCATTCGTAAAATATATAAACCCAGCCTATAAAAACCTTGGTGGTATAGATCACCCAAGTGTTGTTGTTTCGATCAATTCAAACATTCAAGATAAACTCATAATTTCATATAAGGAATAAGTTTTTTTTCTAAAACGTTTGGATTTTCATCAAGAGAGGTTTTATCAAGAATCTTATAGAATATGATAAAGATTTTCCACTCGTACCATGGTACAAAGATTGAACATTGTTTAAACTTTTTGATATTTTATGGACTAAATTTATTTAACAGAATATTCAATTTCTTTTTGAAGATTAATTATGCTCGTATTTTATTCCAAAGGATGGAATTTCAAAATTAATTCATCAAAATAAGATACCACTCACCTGAGTGGTTTTTGTAGTTTTCTATATATCTATATAATATTAATGAGTTTATTTTGGAATTTATAAACAAAGTATTCCTTTTCTATGAAACTATATAGGTACCAGCATTTATTTTGACAAATAAAATCTGCAGCTAACACGACACCTGGTGTGCAGTAGATTGCATAACAAAATTTAAAATGTGTAGATATATGAATCTACAAAGGACTATATGGTCAACATGGACTCTGGATTCTCTTTGGAAACAATCTTCATAAATATATATAGCTGAGTCTGATTGATGTACTTCTGGGCAATGAACGATTTAGATCGACATATGGATGCTTTTTCGAGCACTTGGGGAATTATTCCCACCCTCAATCCTCATATACAAATTACAAACATACCTAGGTATAAGAGTACATATACTCTCAAATTCCATTAACATTATTTGAGTAAGTTGATTGTTAAGCTGAAGGAAGGAGGTCCTTTGAGATTTCTAATAACCATCATGTATGATTTTGATACTTACATATACAAGTACATTGGTTACTGGTGTATGTATAGTACCTGAAGGATTGCATATAAATACTATTTTCGAATGGATATTCATAAGCTGTACTTATATGACAAAAGGGGGTCACTTTTGTGTAAATTTTTAATTTGTTTTTAATTAAGAGGGAATAATTTTGAAAAATTTAATAGAATTTCGTAGATATACCTGTGTAAACAGTACAGTGAAGTTTTTCTTAAGCGGACACTAAAGGTATCCCGGAAATAAGTACCAACTAGGACTGGAACTACAATACCACAGACCAAGTTTTTCATGTTACGTGGTTTTGGGTAGCTATAATAAGAATTTGTAAATCAACGATATGAATATTATGTTTTTTTAACTTCCAATTGGAAGTTATTGTAATTGGTCCGTTTTATTGAATCGAAAATTTTGACATATTATCTCGATATTTCGAGGTCCCAAGAATCCAAATCCATCGTATTTAGAGAGATGTCTGTTTGTGTGTGTGTGTGTAAACGTATCGTTCTTATATTCGTGATACATTCTATGGGTCACCGTATCTCAAGAACGAATAGATAGATATACATAATATATTGACTTAAAATAAATTTTATTTTACAGATAATAACGTCACAGAAAGGAGTTTCAAAAAAATTCAAATATGTAGCTATTTTTTTACTAAAGAAATTTTTTTTTAAAAAGTTGGAAAATGTCAAAAAAATAAAAAAAAATAAAAACAAATTTTAAAAATTGTTAAATAAAGATTTTTGGCTCGAATATCTTGACTTTTAAAAACACCGATTTCAAAGCGTAGTCAAGAAGTGATAAAGTTTGTAAAAACATTCAATTGACAGTTTTTTTTTAAAGCAACAAAATTGCAGAGCAAAACTATTAACATTTTTTTTCAAAAACGTGTTTCGACTCAAATATCTCGAAAACAAACAACGTTATAGACGCTGGGACTATTTTATTTTAAACACAATTCTGAGAATTAATGGGGTTTATAAAAAAAATTCAATTGACAGTTTTGTTTAAAACAACAAAAATGCAAAAAAAGCAAAAAAAAAAACTGCAAACAAAATTCTAAAAATTGTTCAAAAATGCCACATTTTTGGCTTTCACTTGATTGCATATTGAAAACCCTGATAAGGTCCGCGAATATCTTGAATTTTGAATTTTCTTATTACAAAATAACGTTTGGTCTCTAGTTTCCAAGGGCACCAATGGGTACCCAGCCTCTTTTTTTGTTTTATAATTGATGCGCACTCAAGGGGTTATGATTAGGTACCCTTAAAATGTTATTTGTTAACACAGTGTAAGTTTTGAGGAAACAGTGGGGGAGGATTAATTATAGGAGATACCGATGTACATTTGCCTCTTAAATGTCTGGATTTTTAAATGGAAAGGAAAAACAGAGTTGGGTAGGTTAGGTTAGGTTAGGTTATGAGGGGTGATAGCACGGCAAGCCGAACCACCTCACTCGGATCTCAATGTATCCATTGTGCTCCCCAGGGAGTAGGAGATAAGGTTAGGGAAGGGTTAGGAAGGTTTGGGAAGGAGCTTATGTATTAGGTGCCTTCCTGAACCATCTCGAATTCTGGATGAATTAAGAAATGTTTCTCAATGGCAAAAACGAGATGTCTCCCAGGTCATCGAAGAAGTATTCTCCAAGAGCTGTCTTTCTGGTTCTAACTAGGCTGGGGCATTCACAGAGGAAGTGATCTTGACACCCTCTGCATAAGTCAGATGTGCTGAATGCTGATGCCCATTCTGCTCATGTGGGTTCCCATTGAGTTGTGACCTGTTAGGATTCCAATTAAGAGGGACAATTTAGGTCTGCCTAGTGTGAGTAAGTAGTCAGTTTTTTTCTTAGAGAGATCCGGCCATAAGTTTCTTGAAACCCGACATGTGTCAATATCCGACCATCTGTCGTTAGCGGCTTTAAGAAAACTCTGGTGGATTCTGCTTTTTTCTTGGGCCAGTGGCATATGTATGGTGGATTCAGTTTGGCTCGGATCAAGTGATGACCCGTTTTTGGCCAATTCGTCCGCAATTTCATTTCCGTGTATATCACGGTGTCCTGGGACCCATCGGAGGGTAACCGTATTCGTTGCACTAAGTGTTCTCAACTCATTTCGGCATCGTTCAACCAGTTTGGACTTTGTGACTGTCGATAAAATTGCTTTGATTGCCGCCTGACTGTCGATGAAGATATCGATGTTTCTATTTACTAGTTCGTAAGTGGATAGAGTTTTTGCAGCTTTGCAAACTGCAAACACTTCCGCTTGAAAGACACTGCAGAAATTTGGAAGTTTTATTGATCTATTTAGAGGTGGGTTATCTGAGAAGATACCTGACCCTACCCCTTCATTTGTCTTGGAGCCGTCTGTAAAAACCGATACATGATTTGAGTTTATGACCCTGTTTTCCGTCCAGAGTTCCCTTGTGGGGATATCTGTTAGGGAAACTGGATGAAAATCGATGTGCGGTATTGTGTAGTCTGTTTGAATGTCTTGGTCAGTATAGTTTATAATGGTTCTATGTCCAAAAAGTCCCTCTTTCCAGTTATTGCACTGTTTAAGTCTTAGAGCACTTTTGGCCGCCATTTATTTAGTAAATAAATCAAGTGGGGCAAGTGATAGGAACTTTTCTAAAGCTGCGTTTGGTGTGGTTCTTATGGCACTAGTAATACCAATACACGCTGGTCTTTGAATTTTAGTCATGGTTTTGAGATTGGTTGCCTTATCTAGGGCTGGCCACCAAACCAAACAGGATTGGCCCAATTATGGCTGTATACATCCAGTGTATGGTTTTGGGGCTTGGACCCCATCTTTTACCAAAAATTCGGTTGCACGTGTAGAATGCTATTGAAGCTTTCTTTTCTCTTTCTATGATGTTTTCCTTCCAGTTGAGTTTACGATCGAGTATCAAACCAAGACAGACAGAAGAAATTCTACATTCGTGTAGTACGGTTAAGGAAAGAATCTCTGTACTTAACTATTACATGCGAAGTTGGGCCCAATCAAAGATGTACTGATGAGCATTCCTGCAGGTGGACCGGGTATTACGGTGAAAATGTTTAATGAGAGGAGAAATGTAGCTGGTTATTTTACTATAGCGCAACTATTAAAAAAGTAACGATAAAACAGTAAAAGGTAAGATACATTTCGGTGTTTTTGATGCCCCAGACCATCATATATGGAAGTTGTACTCTAGCTTTGGGCGTATGTATATAAGCCTTGTAAATTGTTTCCAGAATCAGAAAAGAAGTTCTTAAATCTTCTTAGCATTTTCCCTGCATTTTTAGAAATATTTTATATGTAATCCTTCCACAGAAGGATGTCAGTAAGCACCTACCATATTCATTAATAATGATAAAGGGAGTAGATTCCACTTTATAGACTGTTTTCACTGAATCTGGAACCGAACATAAATATGCATGCTGCCTGCAGTAGCCAAGATAATAGCAAGAATAGTATTGAAGCGAAGATACACTCGAGCCGAACAAGCAAGATTCAGCACTGCCTATTTTCGGAAAGAAAAACTTCATAGACGTAATTGGTCCCAGGAACTAAGTACATAAGTAAAAAACAGTGTAGGAGACAAAACGGAACCTTGGGGCACATCAGCATTTATTTTATGAAACTTACTTACTTACCGGCTCCCGATCCATGGAGAGTCTCTGCCTGAGATATTGCGGTCTTCCATCAGATGCGGTCCCTCGCGAGCTCCCTCCAGTCGTCGAGACCAAGTGATCTTGCGTCTGCAACCGCCTGGTCCCTGTAGCGGAGGTTCGGTCTTCCTGGTAGTCTCGAACTTGGGGGCTGGGATTCGAAGATTTTCTTGGCTGGAGCGTTGTTATCCATTCGCTCGATGTGCGGCCGAGCCAGTGTAGTTGACGTGTTTTGGCTCTTTGGACTACATCTACATCTTGGTACAGCTCGTACAATTCACGATTGAATCTTCTCCTCCATTCGCCCTCTTCGCATAGGTATAGGACCAAATATCCGCCGAAGAATTTTTCTCTCGAAAGTGCCCAGTATCAATTCCCCTTTTTACTTATCGTCCAGCACTCGGCGCCATAGAGTAGAACTTGTAAAATTTGCGTTTTTTACAGCATGCACTTTGTCTTTCGAGAAAGGAGTTTTGAATACATTTGTTGGGCCAAACCGAAGTAGCAGCGATTCGCTAGGGTAATTCTTCGTCGGATTTCCACTAAGGTGTCGTTCGTGGAATTGATATTTGTTCCGAGGTAGGTGAACTCCTTGACTATCTCGAAATTACTGCTACCAACAGTGACGTTTTGTCCTAGGCGATGGACGGATGAGGCTTTGTTTGTTGATAGCATTTACTTTGTTTTGTCCTCATTCACTTCAAGACCAACGCTTTTCGCCTGTTCACCAATATAGCTTTTATGAAACTATAAGAATTAAAACCATCCAAAACAACACGAATTGAACGACCAGAAAGGTAACAATAGGTGTGTTTTATTCATTGCTGCATACCCAGCGTACCACAAGTCTGAATAAAACGATTACTCACTCTATTACGTTCATTCCAATAATTCAAAGTTCTATCGCCAGCACAGCCATCTTTTTTTTTACTGACTTCTTTTTCGCCAGCAATCAAATTGTTTTTGTTTACCAAGGGAAATTTTGCTGCGCTGGCTATGCAGCAATAAATAAAACACACCTTATAATAATCATCTTTAATAATGCAACAACTTTAGCCAACTAAAGGTTTGAAATTGAAACCATGGAGAAAAAGCTAATAAATCACAGTGTTCTCAATCTCCAAGATTTATCTATGAAAATTAAATCAGCATCAACTCAAAGGACAAGAAAATCTAGGAAAATCCAAAGGAATATTGTGAAATTTTTCTTAATTTTTTTTTTTTTTTTTTTCCAATTTTATCTCACATGCTCTAGTTTTTTCTTCAACTGGAGAACTTGTTTTTAGCATAAAGTGCCTCTCGTATATATAGTTTTCTTATATCCCATAAGAAGGTATTTTTCTGCTTTTTTTTATTTTTGTTTTTTTTTTTGTGAACTCTGGTGCAATCTGCTATATTATATAGCTTTTCCGTCACATTGAAAAATATTGCACAAGACTAGGTACCTATTTGGTGAATGTATATTCATGGAACTGAATTGCTCCCAAGTGGTGGATGAAGTAGAATAAACACAAAACGCAGGACGTATCCTCTTCATGCGGCAGGACACATACCTATACCTATATATAAGATGGCTGTCACTGGAATAAGTTGTAGAATGCTATAGCTGCTGTAGGGCAATGAAAATGGCATTTTTATGAATGAAAACGAAAAAATTTAGGTCACTTGGCTGAAGTCACAGCTTTTAAATAATTTATTTCATTTCAAGATTATAAAAAGCCACTTTGCAACATAAAAAATAAAGGTACCTTTATAATACTCGTAGATGTGTATATAAACGACCAACATTATAAGTGAATGAAAGTCTCACGGTACCGGGTACCCCTTTACCTACCTACATGCATGGATGCACGACTTTAATATGACCAACTTCCGAAGGGAAAATCACCTAACTATGTACATACCTATACTATAATATTGCTTTAGAAAATTTTTAGAAAACATAGTAACATAGAAAATTCCTCCTGCAGCTAATTGGCTGTGTGCCATTCATTCATATTATTCTCCTTAGTCCTTAGAAAACAGACCTAACTTCAAAAAAATATTTTCAACTTTCTTTTGTCCCGCATTTGCCTTTGTTATGATGCGGGAATACTTTTCCTAAGAATTTTGTTTTGTTTTCTAAAAAGAGAAAGAGCATTCAACATTTATTTGCTTCTCTGATTCTGTATACCTATAGCTATATCTATTCATGAACGGGATAGAAAAAAAAATAATAAGTCTGTAGACGTACACATAACTTGAAAGTCAGACAAACATTTTTGCATTGTGAATTGTGATCCTTAGAAATTGCAAAACAATGCTAACGCACCCATACACAAAATGTAACTTTTCACGTGAATTCGTATAGGTAGGTATGTCTGTTCGGTTTATGTTTTCTTCTTTGTTTTGGATTTTTTTTTCTTATTTAGCCACTGGTGCACAAAAAGTTTGAATCTACAAAATGGCAGTAAAAATGGCAAAGAGAGATTTCCAAGAATTTTATAGAAATCAATCTCAATCACATGTAAGAAGGCCAGGTATAACCATTTTGTAACTCCATTTCCTTCCGAATTGAAGATACACACCTTTTGAATTCAATAAATAAATAATTGACTTGCGACCGAGACCCCAAAAACAATTTCTCCTTTGTTTTCTTCAAACAAACAAAAATATGGCAGATGTTGACAAACTTCAAAAAAAAAGTTTCTGGATTCAATAATAAATTGGCGTGTTCAGAAAAATTAGATCTCAGAGATTTTTCTCACTCAAAAAGTGAGCAAGCGAATCCAAGATTTTTTTTCCTCATAGTTTTGACAGCAAAGCTGAGACATTTTGCTGAGGAATCCTGTTCAGGTAACTGAGATTGCTGAGGTCTCCGAGATCTCATTTTCCTGAACATGCCTAATAAATAAAAAAGGATGTTTACACAGTTACGTCTGAGACGTCACCCAAACCATTACCCCGAGTACCTCCCACACTCCCCTTGCCTAACAGCACATTATTCCTATAAATGGAGATCATCCAAACCGTTACCCCGAATACCGCCCACACACCCCTTCGCCTAACGGCACTTCCAAATTCCATAACGGTTTCCCACGCCATTTTTGCTTAACTTGCAAAACCAATCCAAAACGGATACACCCCCTTTACCCCTCTTGCTATCCTAACCCACAATAAAATATTCATATTTCACTAACGAAAATGAAATATGAATATTTTGTCAACAAGAACATTCCATTCCCACAGTGAATTAACACACAAATGATATAATTTAAGACTAAGCTTAAGAGGAAGATTATGATTGTAAGTTTAGTTCTAATTTGAGAATCTAACTGGAAGGTGCAGCCTTTTGCTTTGGACAGCGGCCTTCCTTTTAGAAATAATAAAATACAGAAAAATTGTAAAATAAAATAAATTAATAAATAAATAAAAATAATAAAAAAAAAAAATATAAAAAAAAAACGATTAAGTTTTTTTTTAATGAAACGCTCGGATTGATGATATAATTACACATACATAGGTTACTTTTAAAAATAAACTTGTACTTAAGGCCAAATTTTGTAGATGCTAGAGCGTGGTTATAAGAGCTTGCGGTTTCCAAAATTGCTGATTAAATTTTGCAAGATCTTTCTAAAACTTAAAACTAAAAGCTTCTATAGGAGATTGTGTTCTTGAATTATTTCCATCTTAAGTACGATTTAATTTATTTATTATTTTCTCAAAAAGTGTTTGGATGCCGATTTTTCCGCAACAAAGTCTCATAAGAGGTTGCGGTTTTCAATACTAAATAGAAAATAAATAGCCCACAGTGTTTAAAATTCGACATATTTAGAAGAAAAATAACAACGTATCGGACAATATGAAAATGCAGCTTGAAAATGGCCGTTTGATTTTCTCTTCAAAATCGACCTACAGCTAAACCAAGCTTATATAAGCGACCACCTTTCCATCAAAGTATCAATTGATCAGTTTAAAATGAACACAGAACTTCCCTTAGCGGAAATTTCAGCATTAACAATTTAGAAGATAAGAACATTTATTTTTTGGGAGTTTAAATATTTTCTCGGCTCCTATCGTTAGAGGGGTTCATAAGTAGTCTAGCTTTGTATATTATTACTGAAGGCGTTCTGCATCAGTCTTGACATGCAGTTTGGATTTCGCGAGAAACACTCAACCTTACATCCACTCCAGAATGACGTTGTTAGCACCCTCAATAACTATCAGGTTCGACAACATCTGGATATAGGGGACTAATATCTACACAAGCTTACCATTTTTAATTTTCCAGGTTCACTATCATCAAAATAATTTTCAATTTTCTTTCTTACATAAGAAAGGTAAAAAAGACAAAATTAAAAATTACAGGCCTATTGCTAGATTATCTAAACTCTTTCAGTCTTATTTATAAACCCATTCCAAAGTATGTCTAACTTTGGACAGCTGTGCAACACCAAAACCTTATTTATAATCATGTTCCATCGAGTGCCCAACTTAGACACTGCAATTGGTTGTCCAAACCTATTCTAAAGTGGGTATGTTCAATGAACAAAAAATTGAAAATTAGATGAAAAGTTCATTGAACGAAGCCAAATGTTCACGAAATTGACAGATTCCAGAGATGTCGGTGAGTGTTTGAGAACATATTTAGACAACTACTGGAATGTTTTTATAAATAAGGACATGCCCAACTATTTAGACACTGTCCAGGAGTGGTCTAAGGAAATTTTATAAGTACGACTGTTTGAGTCATATTATTTGTGAATCGGTATGTTTTTATGTTAAATCTATTATCTTTCCAAATCAGCACGGTTTTACAAAAGGCCGTTCTACTGTAACTTTTGTAATGGAACTGGTGGTAAACTGTATTGGCTCATTTAAAAATAAAAAAAAACAATTGCACTGTATTTTTACTGACTTCAGCAAGGCGTTTGACAAACTCTCATATCAAGTTTTGCTTTTTAAATTAATAAAGCTGGGATTTAGTGAACATTTTGTAAATTCCAAGCCCCTATCTTCCCCAATCTTTTCTTTTCAATGGTTGTGAATAAAACAAGTTCAAAGTTAATTCTGGAACTCCACAAGGTAGTCATTTAGGATCTATCCTTTTCATTTTATTTATAAACGATAACCGTCTGTGTTGAAGCACTCTAAAGGCCTCATTTATGCCGAAGATATTACAATCTTCAAAACTTTATCAAATACTCGCGTGATTGTGAAGAGTTGAAATGGTATCATAATTCTTTTTTTGATTGGTGTGCTCGTAACTGTTTGCTTCTTAACGTCGATAAATGTAAAACTTTGAACTTTACGAGAAAGCTTTCTGTAATTTCTTTTAATAATTTATTTTATGGTGTATCATTATATCATGTAAACGATATGTCTGTCATGTGTCATTTGATGGCAATTTTAAATTCATACAACACGTAAACTCTATAACTAATAAGGCCAATTCAATTCTTGGTTGGATTAAGAGAGAGTTAAAACAATTTTCCGATCCTTTTGTTATTAAGCAGCTTTTCATAACATTTGTTCGAACAATTCTCGAAATTCGCATGTCAGATCTGGGGGCCGATTCTAGTTCTGTGAAAAAGTGAATCGAATAAATTGTTTTCACATTCGCTCTCATGCATTGCTTTCACTTTTTCGATTCACTTTGTGCAAATATGCGATTCTGGTTTAGTGAATAAAATTCTCCGACGAACTATATTACCGACCCCGAACCTCGTTATCATTTCCCCTGAAGCACATGCGTAGTCAATGCAATTCTCTCATTTTTCTTATTTTTTTAAGAGGCTAGAGAAACGCATGAGATAGAAATATTTTTTTCACTTTTTCACAGAACCAGAATCGGCCTCCTGAGCACCCAATTATGGCTGCCATAAAGCCAGACTAGAGCAGGTTAAAAAAAAGTTCCTGAGATTTGCGCTTAGGGAGACTTAAACTTATTGATATGCCGAGTCTTACGCACTTATTTATGTTTTGTTTTAATTTCTAAGCTAATAAATGAAAATATGGACTCTTTGCACCTTATGTCTTGTATAAACAGTCTAAATAAATGACCGCCAATTTGACAGATGTAGATTCAACAATATGGCCGCTATCAACTGTCAAAGTCCAGAAGTCCCTATTGAAAGACCCTTTATCGTTTGCTCTATTCATGTACAGTACATAATCAGCCTTATTTATTAGATTTCACTAATACTCGTTTCAACCTCGGAATAGTTAAACCGAGTCGAAGCACTTACTCCGTCATAACGCTACGTCAAACGGTTTTAGCTACACCCTCCTTATGTCAAATATATAATCAAAAAAAAACCAATCTCTCTGGTTATTATACTATGGGATTAAACGAGTTTTGTACTGCAACTAAAGCGTTTAAAGAATTTAAACCATTTATAAATGCAAAATAACTATCCATTTTGCCTTACAATTAGTAACAAACGGATACAAAAAATTTCTTCTACACTCCTTTTTAGTTACTAAATTTCATGTCATTTAGATACTAAAACGGCTTTACTACGGCTTTAATCCTACTATGTACCAGTTTTAGCTTACTCCGCCTCTAATCATCGTTTATTTTTTTATAAATAAGTTTTTCAGGATTAGAGGCGAAGTAAAGACGGAGTAAATTTAATCCTTCGCTAAAACGACTTAATAAATAAGAATTTGTTTGACGCGGCGTAAAGACGGAGTAAGTGCTTCGACTCGGTTTAACTATTCCGAGGTTGAAACGAGTATTAGTGAAATCTAATAAATAAGGCTGAATATGTATATATTATGTAGAGTCTGATCAAAAGTATAAAATCTTTGTTTTAAGATAAATGCATTTAAAAGTTAAAAATTTAGTCTAAATCCAGTTTTGGTTATTACATACTTAAATATTTTAAAATATCTTGTGAATCGGTTCACTTAGAATAATTCTATTAAGACCAAATGCAAAAATATTTTTTTTTGGAATAGTTCTGCATCTATATCTCAATTTCGAAAAAAATGGACTTATGCTATTTTTACCAGAATCCATAGTCATATTGCTATAAAAAAATAGTTTTTAACAATTTTTACGCCATTCGGGACAATTTTCATCAAAATACGTCAAAATTCGATTTGTTTGAAAAAAAACGAGTAAATAAGGAAATCATGTCATATTGAAATTTTTCATGCTACCGTGCCATGAGCAACATATCAGCTTAGGCAAAAAAGGAAAGACTTAAAATAGAAAGCAAAGAATAATAATAAAGATCTTTGGAATCTTACTATAGGGTTATCCATATTTTTGGTCCTTCGAGCCAGATTAATTTTTTTTTTTAACAGCTTTTCTTTCCTATTTATTTCAAATCAAGTAATTGAAAAAACAAAATATTTTCGAACTCAAAAGTGAAATTTGAAATAAGTTTTTATAAGAAAATTGTCATTTTTGCCTAAGAAGTGAGAAATTGCGATCGCCACTCGTATTTTGGCCTCATCTACACACATCATGACGAAACAACAAAAACTAACTTCATTACTATAAATTGAATTTTAAGTTAATTTAATAATTATATGTACTTGGCTCATTAAGTTTGTCTCTACTTAGTTAAGGACTTTTAAATTTTACTACAAATCATAATTATTCTACATTTTTTAAAGTGTGAGCAAACTATAAATATGAATATTTAGGGTATTTGTTTAAGAGAAACAGTTCATTATAAATTACAATATAGATATTCGAATTATTGAAGAGGAAATGTTTTGTGAAATTATAGTCTGATTGGGGGTTCAGTTTCTTATATTTTACATACAATTTTTTTGTATCCAGTTGTATTATTTTGGCAAAGTTAAAAAACATTTTTATATTTCGTTTATGTAACAAAAAAATTACTTAATGTTGCTTGAAGAAATTATTTTCTTTAAAATAATAAAATAAAAGATTAAACGAATAAAGGAAGGGAAATAATAATAATACGAGTATATAAAAACTCTAAGTTAAATGAACAAAAAAAAATCCATTGAAATCTTTAAAGAACAAGACTCAACAGATAAACCAGCTTTTGAAAGAGTTGTATATAGTTATATAGAAAAACAAGTAGTTTTATTTTTTTTATTATTATATTCTCCCTAAAAGTAAAAACTTCAAAAAAAAGAGTCACAAGGATATAATTTAGCTTGGCTGCGACTTGTTCAATTTATTTTCTTAGCTCTCCATTGTCTTCTTTTATTTAAGTTTTTTATGTATTTTTTTTATATCAAAGGTACATATAGCTACCATAAGGGTCTGTTATGGTTTATGGACACATATTCTCTTCCACCTTAAAAAAGAATAAACCGACGATAATTTACGACGATGATAACGAGAAAAGAAAAGAAAAGAAAAGAAAAGAACAATAAAGAAAATAAAATAAAATAAAATAAAATAAAAAAAAATAAAATAAAACAAAATAAAAAAAAAAAAAAAAATAAAACAAAACAAAAGAAAAAAAAAAAAAAAAAGTAAAGTAAAGAAAAGACAAAAAAAAAAAAGAAGGGAAAAGAAAAAAAAGGAAAGAAAAGAAAAGCAAATAAAAGAAAAGAAGACTCAAGAAAATAAAAAAAAAGCAAAGAAAAGAAAAGAAAAGAAAATTAAAATAAAATAAAATAAAATAAAATAAAATAAAATAAAATAAAATAAAAAAAAATAACATAAAATAACATAAAATAAAATAAAATAAAATAAAATAAAATAAAATAAAATAAAATAAAATAAAATAAAATAAAATAAACTAAAATAAAATAAAATAAAATAAAATAAAATAAAATAAAATAAAATTAAAATAAAATTAAATTTAACAAAATAAATTAAAATAAAATAAAATAAAATAAAATAAAATAAAATAAAATAAATTAAATTAAAATAAAATAAATTAAAGTGAAATAAAACAAATTAAAATAAAACAAAATAAAATAAAATAAAATAAAACAAAACAAAACAAAACAAATGAAAAAAAAATTAATTAAATACAAAACTAGGTTAAAATTAATTAATAAATAGATTTCTTATATCTTTTAAATTATCAAGCCATAAAGAGTGAATTCATACAACTCAGCATAGTGCATTTAATTTATTAAAGTTTCATTATGTATAATTTTTTTTTGTGTTTGTTTCTTTGTAACAATAAACTTTGTGCAACGAGTGCAAATGGCATTATTCGTTGAGAAATAGTGTCTTTTGTATTGAAGTTCTCTACACGTCGTCGTCGGTGGAGGGCGTCGCGTCGGTCGTCAGGCAAGGCGATGGTGTAAATGCGATTTCATTTCCAGAAGTCAGCTGCAGCTGGACAACACACACAAACACACACACACATTCATATTTACAAAAGGACAAAACCTGTCCAGAATTTTTAATTAATTTTCCAATTTTAACAAGATTTGCAAAACACCATCTGAAAGAAATGAAATTGAAAATAATAAAGTTACTTTGCAACAAGGATGGCTTTTAGTGCATCGTCGTATTGTGGTTGTTTTTTTTTTTATTTATTTTTGTTTTTAAATTTAACTGAACTCGACGCGGTGGTGGTGGTGGCATATCTGTATTTTGTTTTAGTCGGGTTTATAGAAATAATCCAGAAGGATATTTGGCAGAAGCAGCAACCAACAGGAACGAAATAAATCGTTGCGACATTGCGAGAGAGTTAAACTCGTATATATACCTAATTGAAACGTGTTGCAAGTTGCCATGCCGTTCGAGCCCTGTTATATGCTAAAATTTATTGAATGCAATTTTCTTTTCAAATCCTATTTAGCACAACTGTTGAAATTTCTCGAGAATGTGCGTCGCTGTGGTCAGGTTGAGTTGAATGTATAGACTGGTTTAGATTAAGGGTATTTGAAGTAGATAATTTAAGTGATTTAAATATTTCTAGAAGTCAAAGCAAGCATATTAATATAAGCTGTCAAACAATATTGAGTTAACCAATTTGATGTAAATTACTGTCGACTTTGCTTAACTGCAACACTCCAATTAAATTGGTAATCCTAAACAAGAAATTTACATAGATATATTTTTTTTTTATTATTTTTCATACAAACTGCTTCGCATAACTTGAACGGGAACTCCACTCAAGTTAAGTTTAACTGAAATAAAAAATGTTCAGTTCAAATTAAAAATTTCAAATCCATGTATATTTTACTCCGCATATAAATTTTTTTGAACATTCCCATCAATCTTGAATCGACCAATCTTTGTAAAATTTAAATTTAATTTTTCATTTAAAAAAGAAAAGAAAAAAATTTGCTGAAAACATCGGAAATGGTCAATTAATCATCATACTTTGAGGCTCGATGAAATTTGTATACTTATGCGATATAAAGGTACTAAGGTTGACATTATACGATGATAGCAAAGTCGAAAAAAGTGGATCTCGCAATTCTGTCTGTCTGTCATGACCTTTCGGCTGCAGCCTTAACGGGTGGGTCGATTTTCTTTTAACTTATAATACCTACCTAGCCTTTTTGAGTTTTTTTTTTTTTTCATTTTTTAGGACCAACAAAAAAACAGTAGCTGCCTTACAATTTTTTTAGTAAAAAATGAAAAAAATTCAGTAATTTTGTTTTTAAAAACGCTACTAAAAAAATTCCCAAAAATGGTTATAAATGGTACTTCCTATAGAACCTTTATTATTTTCGTTTTTTCAAAAACAAATCAACTGATTTTGATAAGTTTTTATGAAGAATGATTTAAAAAGTCTTAAAAGTTATGTGTGCCAAAATTTTCAATTTTTTTTTGTTGATTTTTAAAAAAACTTTAAAATGTTTTTGTGAACTTAATATAGATCGAAAACAACTTGGTCGATTTTTACGATCACTTGTCTTCCAGCAGTTTTTTTGAGATTATCTGGCAGATTTTGAATGAATATTATTCTTATAACCAAAAATAACGGTACCTCCCGGCTCCCATATACAAGTGTTTCAAAACCGGTAAGGAAAATCTCATTTTTCTCAATAACGGCTCATACGAAATTGATTAAAATTTGATTCGACTACCTATATTATTACCTGTTAAACTGATTTTAATGAAATTTTTTACACAAGACCTTTTAAAAAGTTTGAAAAAAATTAAAAATCAAAATTTTCAAAAATCAAATTTTGGATATTATAAAAAATTTCAAAATTATTTTTTGAAAATTCGACACATATTTCCAAAATAATTAGATGATTTTTTTTTCAAAGTTTATTTTTTAATTCCGCATTAAAAAACATTAAAAATGGCTTACTATTTTTTTCTTAAAAAATGTTTTCAAAATTTTATATGTGCCTACATATTTAAAAACATTATTTTTAAAAAAAAAACCGCACCAATGATTTTGGGAATTTTTTTCTCATACATTTTGATTTATGTATTTAAGAAATCTATAGTTATAAATTAATTTTTAACCAATTTTTCAGTTTAAGCTTTAAGTTTCATGCAAGTTCGTGGGTCCTAGCATCCATTTTATTTTTTTTTGTATATAATAGCTGTTTTATTTTGTTTCATTTTTAATTTTCGCTGTTGGCGCAGAATTTTCTTTCTTAATAATTTACACAAATTGTTCAAAATGGCCTCTTCCTGCACTCTTATATACAAGCCCCGAAAACGTTTCCAAAAACTCTCGTTTCAAGTGTTATGTGCATCCCGAATTTTGTATTTATTGTAGGTATTGAAAGTACAACTGGACTACCAAAAATTGACAGTTCAGATAATATTTTTAAACGGAACAGCTTGCATAATTTTTGTTTGAAACGCGTCTAGACCTTAGTTCGAAAGGATTATTGACAAAGGCTGGAATTCTGTGGATTAAGGCTCTTTTGAAGAAAAATTTATGGGCGGATGTGTCTTTTGCGACAAAAGGGAATATCAATACAAATTCAAAATCAATAATAATCAACAATAATTAAAATGGACTGGAATTCTGAAGGACCAAATTATATTTATGAACAACCAGCAACATTTAACACTACAACTTAATACTTATTTCGATTTTCTGGAAAATATTCACCACCTTAAAAATTATTCTAAGAAATTCGTCAATTCAAAATGTGAAACTAAACAGATTATTTTTGTTAAGATGCATTTAAAAAAACGGTTTAAAAAGAAATTATTATGATAGACGGAACGGATATTTATATAAAAACATACCTACCTCATTCATTTACGAAAGTTGTCTAAATTTGTGTTAAAAGATGATATTCTCGTGAAGATTTTTACTGAGCGAAAACAATAATTCTAAAGCTATATAGACATTTTGTATGCGCAAGACTTGGTGAAAAAAGCTTGTTGTCATGAAATTTTTGTTTCTGCAGAAAAAGTTATTACTACATTTTATAGGTAGGTACCTTACCTAGCTACTTTCAATTTCATTTATTGCAAAACAAACTTTCAATGCACATTCTTATTGTAAAATTACTTAAATGCTTTAGTTAATTAAATTGACTAAGATATTATTATTTGTATCTAGAAATGAGACGTTTGGGTCATTCGGGACCAAAATGACTTTAGATCAACATTTTTGAACTGAAGAAAATGGTTAGAATATGATAATAAATATTCACTGTTTTCAATGTTGATTAATAATTTCTTCTCGAATTTCTCTTTGGTTGATTTTTTGATTTTTAATTATTTTTATAGATTCCAGAATGGCTCAAGCCTAAAAGGGCTTCCAAAGAGACGAGACAAGACAAGATTAGAAGAAACTTTTGTAATAAGCCTCTTCATTTGGTTGCTACTTTGGAGAAGGGGTGCAAAAAGTTTTCTGCTATATATCCTTGCGGCGCGCCGCAAGTACATTTTGGCACATTTTTGTACAGAATTAAATTCTCTATAATTTTGGTCGTTGTAGCTTTAACTTTTTAAATTGAAAATAAAAAAAATGGTAAAATCCAAAATAAACCAACAACTCATTAAATATAGATACCATTGAAGGGTTATAAAATTAATAGACGAAAAATTAGAAACCTTTTATGACATTTTTCTGAAACTGGAAGGTTGGACATTTTTTTTCTACAAATAAGAAAACAATAAATCTAGCTCATGAAATTGTCTAAAAGTCAGAAAAATCACAAAATAAAAAAAAAACGGTTAAAAAGCCATTTTTTAATAAAATCGTATCATGATCACACGAGGCGAAAAAAGCATCAAAAAGCAACTAAAGTCATACAGTGGCAAACTTGCCCCCGCAATATGGAGCTGCGGCCCTGACTTTGGTAAAAACACGTAAAAAAAAAAAAAAAAATGATATCTAATACCTACGCGAAAACTTAAATTTGGTACAAATATTGTTTAAAAAACATATACAAATTGGCCAGTCAAATATTTAAAGGCAGCATCACAGATAACATGATAAGTCACTGGCTTCTCTCCATTTGTCTCCCCAAAAAAAATCTATTGAATTATCAGAGAAATAGAGTGTGAACTAGACCAAAAATATCCAGCTTGAAATTTTGAACATTATTTAACACAAGCAATTTTTTACTTCAAAAAATTTTCAACGCAACCACTTTCAAATAAGTAAGGTATATTTATATTATGTTCCTAGATATCAACAACTTGATCGCAATAACTTTCTCTTTTGGTTCAAAACTATGGCTATATATACTAGAGTCTACCATTCAGTCCGTGAATTTGGAAAACTCCGTGTAATTATTACACGCAAATAAAAATCCGTTCTCTTAAAACACGTGTATTTATTTGCTTAATATCCGTGTATCCGGATATTGAGTACACACGGATCTTTGGGGCTTACAAGCTCAAAATTTTGAGGGATAAGGGATATTATAGATTTTTATTTTTGGTGATTTTCCAAAAAAAAATCGATTTTTAAAGAAAAAATTTATTAATTCTAAATTTAAATCCACTGAAAGATTCGACTACCAAGTCGTTATCGTATTTTTATCAAAAAAATCCCATAAATTTGGCCCTCTCCAGTGATGATTGAATTATTTAAAATACACGGATCTTCGGATACACGGATACACGGACACACGGATGCACGGACACACGGACACACGGACACACGGACACACGGACACACGGACACACGGACACACGGACACACGGACACACGGACACACGGACACACGGACACACGGACACACGGACGCACGGACGCACGGATGCACGGATACACGAAATACACGGATTCAAATCCGGATATTATAAGAACACGTGTATCCGTGTTTTTAAATATCCGTGTAATAGGGAGCTCTACTGCAACCTACTGTGGGTAGATGCAGAAAAAACGTCCAATTTCAAAATATGAGGAATTTGAATACAGTAAAACCCATTTAAGAGAAACCCGCTTAAGAGAAAAACCCGCTTATCTGAAACATTTAAACAATTTGCTGAAGGCTTTTACTCCTTTTTTATTTTTCACCTCCACCAAATTTTCATCACGAAAATGACATTTGAATTTCTGATATGTCAGAACTATTTTTGGAATTTTTAAATCCGCTTAAGCGAAATTTTTTTTCTCTTAAGCGGGTTTCGTTTAAGTGATAAACCCGTTTAAGTGAAAGAAAAACTGTGAAATTTTGCAGTTTCTCTTAAGCGGGTATTAACCTATAAAAATTGATACAAGAATTAAGTTTCTGTTAAATAAAATACCAAAATACCTGTAAAAATTCAAACAAAATTGTTTTCCATCTGACGATATGCTGAAAATCATTTTATTTTAATTTTTCTAAAAAATTTAACGCTATATGGAAAAATAAGGTTTTTTTTAATAATACAAATTCTATATACTATACTACTGAAACACATCAGCCAATTAGAAGACTTAGCACTATTTTAATGGACTTTGTTGAATTATTGATTCAAAATAGCTTTAAACGGCCTTTAAATCCTACAAAAATTGGCGTTTCGTCCCGGCGATCTCACTTGGACTCATCAGTTGACTGTAGTGAGGGCCTTTGTCAATATATGGAAAAATAGTTGCAAATGCTTTTTATTTTATATAACCTTTCATAATTTACAGTTAGAGTACATTTATTGCTGTTTTCGGGTTTCTAACGCTGATAAGTATTTTTAATAAGCTTTAAAAATAATTATAAAGCTTCAAAAAAAAAATTGGTTCCAGTACTAGAAAAACTCTCGTTAAACTTCTTGGTGATGAGCCAAATTCTCATTTTGTCCCAAAAAGCTGCAAAATAGGATTGTTTACTTGATTAAGTAAAAAATAAAGCTTTTTCACATTGTTTTCGGTTTGAAAAAAAACTAACATTATTTACATTACTTTCAAATAGATGGCATTTGATACCTACTTTATGGTTTAAAAGAAAATTTAAAGCTTTTATAAGCTTATTTTGTATGTCTTTAATGCGCATGCTCTGGCATTACAACACTTTATTCAATCAAAATTAAAAAAAAAAAAACACAAAAACCATCAACATAACAACAATCCAAAATGTATCAAAATAAAACAAACAGTATATTCATCAGGTGTTTGCGACAACATCCTGCGACACGAGGAAAATGCTTTCACTCTTGCACGTGATGTGGTTTCACATTGGTATTTTAGTGTTCACTTTGGTGTCCCCCATAGTGGGGGCTTGAATTAATATTGAAACAGTACTCTCTTTTACTTACCGTTACGGTTTTTTTTTTTTCGTACCGAGAAGGGCTGTTATTTTTTAAAACGTTCTTTTTTTCTTTCTTTCTCTGGTGGGCAGTAACTAATTGAAACTTGTATAAATCCTTCGGTTTAACTGTGTGACACACGTAAATTAATACACCAAGCTCTATATATTATATCAACATAGGTAGCTATAAGGAGAAAACAAAAGAGCAAAAACTGCAAAAAAAAATAATAAAATTGCTGCATCAACACCGGCACTCAAGGATGCGGAAACAAAATACCTACGAAGACTGAAACTGAAACGTGAATTAACAATCGATTGTTGAATGACCGTGACCCGTACAAACAAACAGGTAAGTAGAGAAACTTGGTTAAGGATGAAATACACAATTCCTGGTAGGTACCTATATAAGGATTGAAGATGACATGTGACACATCCTCGTGATCTTCTCCCACTTGCATAGATGTTAGATGTAAATAATGAATTTTAAAGTAAAACAAAAAAAAAACTAACAGGAAAGACGTCATGTTCTGTAGAAAAAAAAATTATGGGTTACAATACTTGAGTTGATGTCTTAAAAAGGTGTAACGAACCATATAACCTACATAAAATAAGGGATTTAGAGACCTTACTGATACATACATTAATCAAGTTCATTATTATATCTAATTCATTTAAAAATTGAAAGTGGAAAAAGTATGCAAAAAATTCAATCTTCATTTAAAATATCATTTTCCATTCTAACGAAGGTTTTTGTAGCACAAACAATTAACATTGTTAAATTGAAAATTGCATTATCTTGAAGAAAACTATGAACATGATACCTATTTAAAAATATGAAAAGAATCCTTAGAGATAAAAAACAAGTGCTCAAACTGAAAAAGAAATTAAAATGACTGCAATGAAAAAAATTACAAAAATTAAAATAACTATACAATCTATACAATACTATACAATCCTAAAAGTACCGAGGTACCTATCGAAAAAACTAAGCTGTGAACAAGGAATGGTTTTAATTTAAAAATTTTATTCCTAAAGCCTAGTACGCAGATCGCGCTAAATTTTAGCTTCCATACAAAATTCTCTCCAAAATTTAGCTCAGCTAAAATTAAGGAAAGCATTTTAGCCGAAAGGTACACAGCTCCAGCTAAAAATTCAAATTATTGTTTCTTACTGTACAGCACATATCACATTAATTCCCAAGCTAAATTTTAACAGATTCTGTAAATCTTGAATTTTGTATGAATTGTGTTTTGTGAAAATAAAAATTGAAATGGAGGAATATTTCGGAATAAAAGATTTGTGTCAGCCAAAGAAAAGAATCCATTTTATTTGATAAAATTTAGTTGCAATAATAAAAAAAGATCATTGAAATGGTTGAAAACAATTTCTTCTTGGAGAACAGCTGCTTTCTTTTACATATTCTCCACAACGCATGCTTATGTCAAAATTTAGCAAGGGTTTTTGCTGATGTTTGGAGAAAAGTGGGAGCTAAATTTTAGCGCGATCTGCGTACTAGGCTTAACATCAAAAATAACAAAAAAATGATCGTAGTGTTTACTGCTTCTATATTTGACATTTTGCAAACTGCAATGCTGTAGTTCCATCATGACGTCAGTGTGAAATACCCGGCAAAAAAAAAACAGTTCTATAGTTGTACAGAAAACAAACCACTTTTTCACAGATGCGACTGCCGACTCGTATGGTCATTTTGTTTTGTCGTTGTATATGAAAGTATATTTTGTATTCATTGTTTTCTCTATATACAATTAGAACTGTCAAATAGTTTTTGGAAAAGCCCAATTGTCATTTATATGTCAATTTACCAATGGTAATTTTTAATAAAAGAATTTTGCAACTAGTATGTATTTTGTTGGTGCAACAATTGTACCAAAAAATTAGAGAAGGCAAATGAAAACAAATCAAAAGTGCTAAAGAATAAAAAATGAAAAAAAAAAACAAACAAAAAAATATGTAGAGAATGAAACCGTGACAAAAAATATATAAATAGTCCATTGAAAGAATATAAAAATAGAAAACTAAAAAAATCTTAAAAGACAAATTCAGAAAACTATGAAATAAAAAAATGGAATTTAATCAATAAAATAATCTAAATATATAAAAATGAATTTATTTTTTGGTGTTTGTACACGCATTACTCAGCTGAACATCATCTGATTTGCATGTGGATTTTTTTATTGGAAGGAGAAATTTCTACAAGAAAAGCTATAGGGGCATTTCACGTGAAGGGGACAACGAAAAAACGGGTGGGTTTTGAAAATCGTAAATTTTTAGGTTATTTATACTTTGTGTAGTTCTTAACATGTATATGAAAGGATTTTGATTTTTGCGGCCTGGAGCTAGATTTATGGGCTTGTAAAGTTTTGAAAAGCCCCTGAAGCTAATTTATTATAAATTTAGAATAGTGAAACAGTTAAAAAAAAAACGCACTAAAAACAAAATTAAGCCAGTATTCATACCGCTGCTAAAAACCCATTCAAAAAAATCGTTCGACTAACTATATTTTCGATTCAGAAAATATTTTGCAGTTTAAGAATTAAAATAGTGAATTCAACAACTGAAATTGTTAATTTAACAATATTAAATTCTTCAAACATATGTATAGGTATGTATTAACCCATAGTAACATCGTTGGAGCTATTAGATGCAAAACTGTTCTTATAGGTAGTAATATTCAAAGCTTTATAGCTCTGTAAAAGATTATTTTATAGCTTCCTTCATTTTATTTAAAAATAATGTTCTTTAATAGATAGCTCTATTATAACTTCACACGTTATACCCAAAATACTAACGCATTATCTTCTGAAATGTCAAAAATTATCATTTATAGAGCTGCACAGAAAGCGGCTGTAGAGTCGAATTACAAATACTCCGTGAGACGTTAAGTATATTTATGTATATGTAAAACACTAATACGCATGCGCCTTGCGAATTGTCAAAAAATTCTTTAATAAAGCTACAATAGGCGTTTTCAGGGTTCGGACTTTACTTCGATCGAAGTAGATCTACTTCGATTTTGAGAAAAAAATTTAATCTACTCCTCTTTTTTAGGATTTGCTTCTCTTTGAAAAAATTCTTAACCAACAAATTTAAGGACAGCGCTGGTCAAAAAAACATTTTAAAATATTATATTGCTTTGTGTACTCAAAACAAATCAAGATTTGAATTTGAAGACAGTAAACTAAGTAAGGTGCTGAATTCTGAACCTTCAGAGCTTGTACAGAGCGCGCTCTATGAGCTCAGAAAAAAATAACTAAGCAGACCGAGTTGAATGCTGAGCACAAGCATTTGAAAGGTGAAATTGAAAAAAAAAGCTAAGTGTTCAGGTGTGATTCAAAAATAGTTCAGAGCGCTCAGAACACGCTTTGTTCAGAGGATGTTCAGAGCATGCTCGATATGCTCGGACTCTGTTCAGAACTCTATTCTGGTTTAAAAAAGAAAAACGCCTAATAAAGTATATCCACTTTATAATTTTAAGCGATATACTCGGTATCAACAGTAATTAATATTGCAGCTCTATAACAATAAAAAATATAGCTCAAAGCGATTTAACAGATTTATTGAAGAGAAACTTTATGACAATATATTGCGGCAATTCTCAATTAAGGTTTTTTTTTGCCTGGGAGAGGGAAGGGTTAGTGTTTGAATATTGGAATATATTCTCTTTTTTTAAAAATTTACATTATGGACACCCTACTCTAGAGGGAAAATTCGAATTTTTGTTTTAGCTCCCCTAAAACGGGTATAGAGCTTCCATACATTTGACTACGACATCTGTAACCTCTAAATGATTGTTATAGAAAATTGCGTGTAAGGTTTTGCAAAAAAAAAAAATGATCCAATACGGTAATTCTAGGGTTTTGATGTTTTTTGTTAAAGTTGTCTTCTTTTTTTAGTTATTCACCTATGGATTTTTAATGGCAATCTGATGCTTCGTATAATAATTAAAAGAATATTGCATTTAAATATTTGTTAAAATTATTCTTTTATTCGTGTATGTATATCTACAACAAAAAAATGGTGATGAACAAATTTTTTTTTCCATAAGAAAAATGTGTGTTGTGAAACAAAAAAGGATAGGACTCTTCTTCAGCTACAATACAAGTTTCAAAAGGGTAGTCACTATAGTCACTCACTTCTATTTTAAACCAGGTGTCATCTCTCATATCGCTATCTTACTTACACTAATGAAACTTTTTCGTTCAGTCCAAAAATTAGCTGACAAAATCCAGGGATGGTTCGTAAACAGCATTTTAGCTAAAAAAATCAGAGAAATACATTCGTGCAAACCAAAAAATTTATCAAAAACTGGTTTTAGTGGATTTTGGTGCAACTGGCCATAAGACTTTAAAAATAAATTTTAAGTAAAATATTTCCCCCACAAAATTTTATACGGGGTCAGATTCACTTTCGTCGATTCCTGAAAAAATGATTCTCATACACTATGACATGCAACAGAAAACATAGAAAAAGGCATTTTTGTGCGATTTTTCAATAACATGATAGGCCACAAAAAACATGATAAGCCACAAAATAAAATTTTAGTTTATTTTTTTATAACAACATGATAAGCCACAAAAACAATAATATCGCACATACCTCAGCAATTTCAGATGATTTATTATCATCTGATGGTCTAAAATCAGCATCAGCAATACTATCATCGTAATCTTCCGAAAAATCGTCGCTTTCGATGGTTTCGTCGAGAAAACTAGTTTTTTTATAAAAACACCTTTAAAATCTGATTAATTTTTACTTGTGGCTTATCACGTTATGACTGAATAATTCAATGAAAAGTCTTAATTGAAAAAGTCACTCTACTGAATACTAACGACATCTCTCGGGGAATAGCCATAAGATTAAAAGTGTATCTATATATACTATTTAGCAATAGATTTAGCTTAAAAACGGTGTTTTGGAAAAAGTGTGGCTTATCATGTTATTCAAATAAGCCCTTCATATCTACAAAATAAATTAAAAATTATTTTGATTTCAGAAAAAAATCTTTTTATTTTTAAGTAAACCAATAAAGCATAACAACAAAAAATAGAAATATAAAAAATATCTTTAAAAAAACATCAGCCAGCCAAAACCTGCAAAAAAAAAAGAATTTAAATTAAATAATTCAGAACTATCGAATAAAAATTATTTTAACCATTTGTAAAGCTTCCTAGCTTTTGGTATATCTGAATCTTTTTCTTTAAATATAAATTGACGACAGCTCTTTGCGACAATTTTTCCATATTCCAAATCATCAAGTGTAAATGTTTCCCTTGCCTCAAATCCAGGGCTAACAGAAAAATTTAATTTACAAAAAAAAAAACAAAGTATGCAAGAAACTCGCTTACAATTTCTTCGACTCAATAGCTAGCATTTTCATATTTGAATAATCCGATACAATTTGACTTGATAAGAAAAAATGAAATCCTCTCACAGCATTAATAATAATTCTTTGATATTTCAATAAGACTGGTTGTTTTCCCATAAGTCGTAAGCCAGCATCAACAATTACAGCGGGAATAATTTGAGTTAACATAAACTACAAACAAAGACAGAAATTAATTTCCAATTTGATTTAAAAAGATTTAAAAAAAAAATTTGTTTAAATATAAGAATTTAAAAAATAATAAAATAACTATAGATATACTTACTCTAATAAAGTAAATTTTTGGAGAATTTGTTGGATAGACAGAAGGTTTCCAAAACATTTTGTCATATGGTATTTCTTTCCAAATTGTTTCTAAAATCTCAAGTTGTCTTCTGATACTAAATACTGGAAATATTTCTCCCGAAATATTACAAATAAATGGAATTCTTTGAAATAAAAAAGAAGTAACAAAAAAAAATTGTTATAAGAAGTTAAAAAAAACGTCACCTTTCTTTCTTCATGCTGGCAGCTTTCCAAATTGAAAGAATTGCAATTCGTATTGCCACATCCAATGAGATTTGGTTTGGTTTCATTTCTGGATCACACAGAAACGTTCTTAAGAGACCTTTAAAAGAAGGGAGTTGATAAAAATCACAGCAATAGTTCAAATCTATACATAACTCACCTGTTCCTCCAGCAACGGCTACTGATGTTGATGCCGATATGTTATCAGTATATCCTGGAACTGGATCAAAAAGGGCACATAAAACTGAAAAATGATTCAGAAAAAAGGTTTAAACTACAAAAAGGCAACTATGTATTTTTATTATGAATGAGCTTTTACCTATTGAGGGTCGAATAATAACAGTCGGGATGGTTTTATGAAAATCATTGACAACATGTTCGGATAAGAACTTTGTGAATGTATATGTATTGGGAAATCCTTGGATGAATCTAAAATTAAAAAAAATTAAAGTTGGTCATTTAAGTTAGTAGTCAATTCTTATACACGAAGAAAATGATCTGTGAAAAACAATGTAAAACTTGGTTAAGTTAAATAACAAACATTATTAATTACAAACTGCAAACTCACTAGGTTAAATTATACCTGGATATACGAGTCAACTCAATTAAACAAAATTATTTTAATCTATACACTTCGGTTAAAATGTAATAAATTTTATTAAACTAACTTCTAAATTAGTTTGTTCGGTTTTAATATAAGCAATTAAGTTAATTAATGAAAAATATTAAATCGCTCATAGTAACCTATCTACTCAGTACTCACTACTCAGAAATGCGTGAAATTAACTAAATAATATAATTATTTGAGTTAAACAAGCTACTCGTTTAACATAAACGATCTTCAAAATTTCGAATCCTAACCAAGTTTATTTATTTTAATCGAGTCGACTACGTAAGAATTAACATAATGAACTATATATGTAGTTTTAACCCTTGGCTTTAAAGTAATATTTAACACATGATTTTAACCCACCAAAAATTCTCTCGGTTAGTAATTATTTTTCTGCGTGTAGGTTCTTTTAATATTTTGTAAGAGTTCAAAAAGCCTTTCAACAAATCTCAGAAGATTTAAAATCCTATAAAGGGAACAAATCATAAGTGGACATTAAGGGAAATCCTGACAAAATATAAAAGAGACGAAGAAGTTAGTACCTTCTTTGAGGGAATAAGTTTAAAAAAAGTAAACAATTAAAATGATTTGGCAATAACAATTCTAAAAACCCATTCGGTAATTCTATAACTTAGAAGTTTAAATAAATAAATTGGGAATAGATACACTTTCTTTAAACTTTCAAATGGGATAAAAGAGAAGAAAAAGGACAAACAACGAAGAATTTGTCTACTCAAATTCCTTCAACACCTAGACTAAACTAACAGTCTGGCTTAACTAGAGTTTCTATATACAAAAGATTAATTTGTGTAAAAAAAAATTCAAATGGCACGACTGGGTCGCTCTTAATGTGCGATCATGATGATTCGAAAAAAAAATATTTTTTGAGGAATTGGAATAAATGTAAAGGATGGTCATTTTAGATAATTATGTTTTTCACAATGGTCATCTTACAAATTTTGCAGTTAAAATAAAAAAGAGAGACAAAATAAAAAAAAAAATTATCGAATATTTTTTTTCAAAAATCAAGAAAAGATATTTCTAGGGGTGTTCGAAAAAAAAGATAAATTTTGGCCAATAATGTTCAATAAAAGACCAAATGTATTAATCAAATTTGAAAACATCGATCTTTTGGGGGCGGCATTTACAGTGTTGTTCGACTTTTTTACTTTACTTTTTTTACACAGTTTTTTACTTGCTGTATTTTAATTATGCTTATGTAAAAAAAGTAAAAAACGTTAAAAAATAAAAAAGTAAAAAAAAACCCGAAAAATTATCAAAAGGTAACCTCAAGATTGAAAATGACAGTTGGATAAAAATAATATTGGGTTTTTATTTTATTTTCGACAAAATGAATAAAAAACAGATTCTCTAATCTATTTCAGTCCAAGTTTTTCACTTCAGGTTCAAGATTATTTGCAGTTTAAAATGTACAGTTTTAATTGAATATTTGCATAATTTAAGAGTTTTAGAAACTTTTTTCTTTACAACTATAATACCTATACTAAATGTGTGACAACATTTTTCACATGATGCTTCAATTTTATTTATTTGTTCTTTCGATGTTTTTGAATGTCTGCCAAATTTTCTTTATTTACTTAAATTTTGACAGATGACTCTCATTTTCTCTCTTTTTTTCTCAGTTATTTACTTTTTTACCTCTTCTTTACCTTTTTTTACGAGTTTTTTACTTACGTTTTTGCGGGATTTTTACGTTTTTTACACTTATTTACACATTTTTACCTACTTTTACGTAGAAAAGGTAAAAAATATTTTTTTTTTACCTGGATTTGAGCAACACTGGGCAAAAGAATTTCATTTTAAAAAATAATGTATATGTTTTTAGAAATAAATTAATTAAACAAAATTGTTTTGAAACGAACTTTATACACCATCTGCCTTTTTAAACAAATCTCAATTTATGAGAAAAAAATTTAGAAAAATCTGGAGCGGTTTTTCAAAAACTTAATTTTTCATATAAAAATGTGGTAAGCAATTTTTTACCATTTGTAAATGCGGAATTAAAAATTTAATTTTGAAAAAATCATCTACCCATTTCCGAAATACCGAATTTTTAAAAAATATTTTAGATTTTTTTTTATTAACATTTTGTCATATTGACATATTGTAGTTAGTTAACGTGTAAGATAATTTTAAATTTCACAAAGGAAACAGTCTATTTTTATTAAAAAAAACCTTTTATATTCCAGTCAATAAAGCATTTGACTCGGAAAAAATCTCCGGAAAGCTGAATTTTGGTATACAGCTAACCTCCTCATGGTGTTCTTTAGAAACTATCAAAAGCTGCTAACAATTTTACGGGGGGTTAAAGGCTCACAAAAAATGATTTTTCAAGAATATCTCTCAAATGGTTAGTTGTATACAGAAAAAATGTCAAAAACTATTTTTTAGCTTAGAAAATTGCATAAAAAAAACATTTACATACTAAAAATTTTGAAAATAAAATTTGAAAAATTAAGAGTTTAAAAATCATTTATTTAAAAACTAAGCGTTAAAATAACTTAATTTAAGAATGTAATTAAAGAATTAATTACTGGCTTTAAAAAAAGCTATAACATGATACTATTGTAACTGTTTCCGTTTTTATATTCATTTCTATTTTATATATTTTTTTATTTGCCCCTCCCACCTAAAGGGGTGGACAAAAAGTGTGGGTCAATATCTTAAAATTATGTTCATAATATAATGTACCAACAATACAAACAAAATGATGCTTTTATCACAAAATGCACAGTTTTTTTAACTAAGCCACTCTGTCATATAAAAAAGTAAAACCCTTTTAACTCTACCGATTGGTTTATTTCGAAAACGGTAATTTAATTTTATATGAAAAAAAGTATTGTAATATTTTTTGTAGGAAATTTTCTAAGCTACAAATTATTTCTTGACATTTTCTCTGTCCAACTAACCATTTGGGAGATTTTCCCCTCTTGTTAGCGGCACTCATATCGATGGGAACTTTTGACAGTTTCTGAAAAACACCATGAGGAGGCTATATACCAAAATTCAGCATTCCGGCGATTTTTTCCTAATTGAGCTGTTTTTATGGCTTTAATGACTACGCTATTAATAAGATTTAGATATTAAAAATCTTACGAAAAAAAAAAAACAAAAATTTTCGATTTCACAAAAATGAATGGTCATTGGCCCTTTTAGAACCAAGGTATCTGAACAAATAAATAAAAATAAAAAGTAAGCCAAAATAAAATTATGTGCAACTGGAGAAATTCTTATTAAAATTTCTATTATTTATTAAACTAAATCATACTTATTCGAAAAGACAGCCATTTCATCATCATTTACTTGCTCTGCAATTCGAATGCAATTCTTCCAATCCACAGGAGCCGCATATATCTAAAATGAATATACAAAACAAAGATATAATAATAAATATGATACGCTGAGAATTCTAAATTCTATAAATAAAAACCTTTTCGTCAATAAATTTCAAATTGCAATTGCTGAAGAGCGTAGAAATGTGTAGGAATATTTGCAATTTAGGTAACTTTTCAGCTATACGAAGGACTTCCCGTGTCCCACGTACATTGATGAGAATTGCGGTTTTAAGAGGTTCATCAAATCGTATTGTAGCAGCAGAATGTAGGACAATTGATACATTTTGTAGAAGTTCAATTGTATCATCTGATAAAGCTAAGTTAAGTTGTGACACATCTCCAGGTATGACGACAATTTTATTAAATTCAGTGGGTTTTTCCTTTCGTAACACATCAAAAATCTAAAATGAAATGATAAAATAATTAAAATATCTTTTGAAATTAGCAAATATTAACTTTACATTTGTGGTAAAGAAGAACTAGATTTCAAGAACTTATTCTTGTGGTTAAAAAATATGATGTTGGTAGATATTGCAAATTTATGGTAATAGCTCAATAACGTTATGATTTAATCAGCAGAGTTTCACGTAAAAAATATTTCGACTTAAAATTTTTTGTTCCCCCGGAATTTTCAAAGCTATTATGAGTTTCACCCGAACGAAATTTCGTTCGCCTACCAAAAATAAGTGATTTAGGCTGTCAATAACATTACATTCCGCCCGAAATGAATGTTCAAAATAAGGAAAATTTGTTTAATAAAAAATTTCGGTTGAAACTCACAATAAGCGAAAAGTGAAATATCAAATTTTCCGGGTGGAATGTTGTTCGGGCGAAACTCATAATAAGGCTGAATATATCAAATGTGTGAAAAAGTCAAAATTAATAAAGTTCTGTGTTTTGTTAAAAAAGTCAAATTTCCTAAAAAAACTGATTTTTTTCTTTGATTTGTGTTTATTTAAATAAAATAATATTTATTGAATTTTTAAATGCAATATTGATTGAATTATAAGGAAACACAATATTACAAAATTATAACAAAATCGCTTTAGTTATAAAAACGATATACAGGAATAATCCTAAAATAAGTCGATTTTCTCAAAAAAAATTACATCAAAAATCTACTTCCGTTATGAGAATTTGTGCACACCTTTTTACAGTACAGAGAAAACCACCATTTGTATCCATCATTAAATTATTATAGAATATAAATTTTATTACTGTTTACGAACGGTGCTTATTTCACACAATTTTTGGTCAATTTAGCTTAAGTTACAAAAAGAATATTTCCTTTATTTTCATTTTCTATTTTCTATTTTCAATTTTTTTTATATTTTGTATTTACCTGATCCTCTTTAAGTTGCTCTAAACGTTTGTTTGGTGCAACACCTTTTTTCTCTCGCAAAAGCACAAATATCTTTTTCACATTAAATGAACGCAGAATTTTCTCAATCAATCCTTTGCCAAGAAAACCTTTTAGAATTTAGATTTAATTTGTTTTTTGTTTTTTAGTGAATGTTAATAAAAATTATATAAAATATTTTAATATTAATTTTTTAACCTGATCCTCCAGTCAAAAAAATTTCACGATCATTAAAATAATCTCTTAAAGAATTGTCCATATTGCTAATTTATGTTATAGATACAATTGCCACGACATCCACTAAGAACTAAAAAAAAACCAAACCACCAACGAAAATTTTGTATCTCATGTGCGACTGGAAATGTTGACAATTCGATGAGCAGTGCATTTTTTTTTACTATCGAAAATTTACTTATGGTTTTCATGTCGAATAAAATGTGTGCTGTATTTTGATTTCAATTGATGCGGTTTATGAAAATGTGCTTTACAGGGTGACGCAATTTGTTGAATATTTTTTTTTTATGAAGAGACATGTTACAGGTATTTCAATTTAAATTTAAATTAAATTCTTATCATTGAAATTTCAATCTGGAAATATTGCCCAAAATTGATGAAATTTTACAAAAATAATTTACTTTGAAAATATTTGGGCGATATTTCAAACTTAAGATTTGGAAAAATATAAATTTGGGCGATATTTCCAATTTTTTTTTGGGCGATACAAAAAAAAATTGGGCGATATTTCCAAATCGATATGGGCGTTATTGCCTAAAGCCAAAAAATTAGTTCCAGATTTTGATCAAATATAAGATATTAACGTCTCTTGTAAAGCCAACGAACTAGAACGAATAATGCAGAAAAAAAGCCTTTTTCCGGAGTAGAAAGAAACATTCCAAATTGTTCGTATTTTTCAGAGGTTTTTAAATTTTAATCCATCGTCATCGTAGCCACCCTTCGATGGAATTTGACAGGTAAGGGACAAATTATATTTTGAAGCATAGAGAATATTTCGTTCCAAATGGATTGTCCTAAAAAAGAAAGCAAGGTAAATAAAATTTTATATTACCTTTGAAAAAATTCAAAATTTAATTTTTTAAGATGTAGATTGTATTGAACTAGTGAACTAGAAGAGCAAACTAGTTCAGTAAATATTTTTGAACTAAACTGGAGCGCTCTTTGAAGTAAACTAGAACTCACACGCCTAGTTCGTATACGTATAGGTAGTCTAGAGCCTACGATTCAGTCCGTGTATTTGAAAAACACGGGTACACGGACGCCGTGTAATTATTACACGCAAATAAAAATCCGTTCTCTTAAAACACGTGTATTTATTTGCTTAATATCCGTGTATCCGGATATTAAGCATACACGGATCTTTATTACACGGATTCTTATAATACACGGAATGGTTTTTGATTTTTATCTTTTCAAGGGGTGGGCTTTCAAGCTCAAAATTTTGAGGGAAAATGGATATTATAGATTTTTATTTTTGGTGATTTTCCAAAAAAAATCGATTTTTAAAGAAAAAATTAAATAATTCTAAATTTAAACCCACTAACAGATTCGACTACCAAGTCGCTGTCGTATTTTTATCAAAAAAAATCCCATAAATTTGGCCCTCTCCAGTGATGATTGGATTATTTAAAATACACGAATCTTCGGATACACGGACGCACGGATGCACGGATACATGAAATACACGGATTCAAATCCGGATATTATAAGAACACGTGTATCCGTGTTTTTAAATATCCGTGTAATAGGGAGCTCTTAGGTACATATTAAAGAAAAATAAATCGACTTAGATGATTTGCTTTTTTTAATAAACCCTTTTACCAATACAAAGGCGCACACTGTTCAGTTCTGTCTTATCCGTATACATCTATCTCATTATACTTTTCCGTATTATTCAGGAACACAATACATTTTATGTACAAAAATTGCATGGTGATACAAGGCAAAATATTTTAAGACCACTTAACAAAATCTAACGAATTGTGAAAGAAAAGTGTACAGTAAAAATTTTTCAATGTCAGGTCTTTTTATGTACATATGTACATATGCGGCAGGGTTAGGTACTTTACAAAATAAGGGAATAAAAAATGATTTTCTGAAATTTCGAAATATGAGATCAAAAGCTGTGTGTCTTAGATAAATTCCATTCAATTTTAAATATATTCGAACATAACGTATATGCTTAAAACCCAAAATGATACCTATACTACACTGAAACAAAAAGATACGTAGATACAATAAAAAAATTTATTGGGGCAATAATATTTTTTACCAATTTTCGTCCAAAAAACTGGTTTATTGGGAGAAAAAAAGCTGTATATTGTTGTTTTATAAAACGTTTTTTGAAACAACAAACAAAAGTTTATTAATCCTGTTTATAAATTTATTTGTATCTTTTACAAAATTTTTTTGTTGCGGCAATGTATATATACTTTTAAGTTGTTTGTAGGAACGAATTTGTTAGGGCAATGAAATAATTTATTAAATTAACCAATTTCGTTTGTTGTGCCAAAAAGTTATTTCATTCAAGCAAACTTATTTCTTGAGCCAGTTGAAATAATTTATTAAATTAGAAAAATTTGCTTTCCAGCTTCCCTTTACTATATTCTGCACTTTTTTTATATGTTTTATATGTTTCTGAAAATATGAAAGTAAAAAAAAAGAAACAATTAAATTTAAAAGTTCGGACCATTATTTTTGGTCTTAATATATACTCTTACTCAGTGATCAAATTTCTCAACTTTGAATCATTTCTCGAATGGAAAAGTTGTAATATATTATTATATGTTATTATATTTATGTTAAAGATATATATTTTTTTTTTTTTTGAGGCAGACATTGTTTTCTGTGGTACCCGATTTGAAAGTTCTCCGTTGCTCATAATCGCTGCCATTGGAGCGATTAATTTTTCGAGAAACTATGGATATTTTTTGTAACAAGTTTCCTCTAATAATCTACAAGCCATTGAAGAAACACTATTCCATCCTGAAAAACTCACCATTTGGTCCGCTTTATGGACCTGTGGGCACCATTGGTCTGTATGTGTTAAAAAATAATAATGTTCAGAAAGTCATTGTCAATATGGTAATCGGTATAGAGATACAGTTTTCGTGCCTCAATTAGAAGAAATTAATGTTGCAGACATGTGTTTTCAGCAGAACGGCGCGTGACATGGCGTGGCGGCGAAATACAACCTATGGGGTGCCAGCATGGAACTTGATACAATCGAGTTGAGTCGATACAATCGAGCATAGACTGTTCTTAATTTTGTTCAATCGAATCGAAAACAGTCGACCGAGTTAAATTAGGAACTGCCTATCCTCGATTGTATCAATGAACTTGATTGTATCAAAGTTACATGCTAGACCCCCTGATTTACTGGAGAAAGTATATGCAAAATTGTATCTTAAGACTACGCTATGTACACTACGCTACAAAATCAAATTCAAAATTATCTCTCAAATCTGTTAATTTCATGGATATTAAAAATAAATTTTTTTTGTGTTTTGTTTCAAAAAACCACCCGTGCGTGGAATGCAATTTAAAGAAGGTTTACAAGAAAAAATTGCTCCAAAAAAAGTTATGAGCAATTTAAGAAAAAAAATTTAAAATCTAAAATTTTTTTTTGTTAAATTTTCCTGCTTAGAACGCTTAAAGCAAAATTTGATGGAAATAGTGTGTTTTACAAATTTTTATTTCCCAAAATTAACAGGATACAATTGACTTTACCCCTAAAATATGAAATCAACCACCTTTTGTGGAAATTTAAACGAAAAAATTAAAACGAAAATCTGACACTTTTTTTGACGGTTTTATGGACTATTAAACAAATAAATACATTTTTGTATTAAATCTTGACTTGAAATTTTTACAATGATCCATTTACCACCGCCCCACTCCCCCCACCGAGTAAGATGTCTTAAAGGATTTGAAGATATAGGCGCAGCCCACAAGGTCTGCGAACAACTTCTAGTAAATATTTATAAATTACCCTCTGGTTAATGTATTATTTTGGTCTTCTTATCATTCTTATCTTATCAGACGGTACCATTTAAAAATCATCAATTAATTTTGTACCTTTTATGTAATTTAATTGGTAAAATATATTTCCTTTGTATTATGCCCGATGAAGCAAAATGACACAAAAATAAATTAATTGTAAATATTTGGTGTCAAAATATAGCGAAGGGTTGCGTTTGTTAATTATATTTAGAGTTCAAAAATTGCCAATCATTATATAATTCAACAATAACTTTCAATAATTTTGGAATACATGTAAAGAACACAGTAACTTGCACAAATCACATACATATATGTACATATACATATGTACACAGCTTTTGCAATTGTTATTGGTGTGTAATTTTTGTAATAGTGTACAATTTTGTACTAGATTTATTTTGAGAGTTTGGAACAGTAGTGCTGCCGGAAGAAAATTTAAAATTGACCTGAAGCCCATTAAACAAAACAATAACTTATAAAGGAAAAGGTCACTTAAATCTTATTAATGGAAGAAAATTTATCTGGTAGAACAATTGGAATTTCTTAAAAAATAATACACCCTTAAATTTCCAACAAAAAAAAATAAAATCCCCAATCATATATGAAAACCCTTAAAACGGCAACACTGTCTCATCTCTAATTATTTTTTAAACGTACTTTAACAGCCACCAATTCAGAAATGTCGATTTTTTATAATAATTTTTAGATTAAAAAGTTAAGCAGCATTTCTAAAACCTCGCGTGGTTGAATTTTGTTGTGTCGTTTGGGCGTAGAGCGGCAATTTGTGATTTTAGGATCAGAGGAAATCAGCAATGAGCAAATTGTGAAGCAAATTGTGAAGCAAATCGGTATTTGTATCAAGGCAGGACGTTTTACTGGAAAATACGACCATATAAAAGTTTTACAATCTTTTCAATGGGCTTCTAAAACATCTTCTGACAGCTGCCCGACAAAGATTTACTCATAGATAGATTTACTCATACAATAGTCGCCTTAAAAATAACACATTTTTTTTCATTTTTGACCAGCTAGGGTTGTACTCAATCGGTCAGTGTGAGCGCCATATTATTATTTTTTATAAGAAATAACAAAAAAAAAAAGCAAACAAAACCGACAAATTTATATGTATTCACAAATTATATTAATTTGCTAAAGGTTCCCATTTGTGAGGTTAAGCTTTAACCTAATATTTGAAAAAAAGACCCTAAGCTAAAAATATAAATTGAAATTATGTACCTAACCTACTACATGTGTTCGTATAGGTAGTTCTTATAATCGTTATTCCAATGTTTTCTTATTTTATTCATTTTTATTTCAAATGTTCTTATTCAACAAAAACAATAGAATCCGCTGTTTTTGTACCTAATAATAGAAATTTACGGTAAACATCAATTTAATCTTTGATAATGACTTTTACCAAACATAAACAAAACAAATATTAAATTAGAATGTGCTTCCAGATTTGCGATATGGTCTAAATCAACATTGATACCCGTACTACTTCACATAAAGTAGGTGTAGGTGTTGCCTACTTAAAATATAAATATAAATATAAATAAGAATACAAAGTGACAAAATTTTGACTAAAAATCAATATTTATTCACATTAGCTTTGATACATACAAATATATATATACCTACCTACATAATATGAAATTCATTACGTCAACAAACTCAGATACAAATCTACGATAGAACAAAATAACAAAGAACAAAATCAAAACTAAACAAATCCCAACTCAAATATTATAATAATTCTTATCACTTTATCAGTTGTTCATGAAAAAAGAAAACAAAAACAAAATACAATGTTCTGTACTCAACATATAATGAAATACCTGTTAATGTAACTCCAAAATGTATCTAACTCAATTGTATCACATACAATATATGAGTTAATTTTTTGTTTAATAAAAAAAAGCCGGCTAAGATCGCTTAAAAAAAATATGACAATGTGTAGATACAAAATGCATACATTGAAGAAATGATACAAAATGTATATAAACAAATGTTTTTGTATCATAAGCGATATTTTTTTAGTTGTAAATGAATATGTAAATACTTGTTGGCAGGGCTGTGGGCTACAATATCAAAAACTCAGAAGGCAATTTTCGTTGAAAAGTACTTAGTAGTTAGTTCCCATATGTATACAGGGTGATCGGTATAAGGTGCACCAAAAAGCTAGAGTGAGTAGGTTGGGTGAAGACAAGAAAAAAATCGTATGAGATGAGGGTTTATTTCCACCCGTTAAGGCGGGAGGGCCAATTTTCTAAAAAATTGACTTAAAACAGAAAACAAATTATTTAAAACCTACGGTTAAACTTACAATGCCGCATGCTATACCTACCTTTTTGGAAAGAACTGCGCTTCATTTCATCTGTCCAGACTACCCTTTTAATTTTAAATGAAATTATCAGCTCGACATGTGATGATACCAATTCAATATTTCGAAAATGTATTTGATTAAAACGATCCCTCACCAAGTTTTCGAAATTATATGCGCTACAGAACGAGAACCATTATTCATATTAGAGAACTGTGAGAGAAAAAAAAATACAGTACAGCCCGCTTAAGAGAAACACTATTTTCATCCCCCTTTTACCTAAAAAACACTCGCCGAAACTTGCTTAAGTGAAAAATCCGGATACCTGAAACATATTTTCAGTTAAATTTTTAATTTTGCATTGAAAAAAAAAACTACATATTTTATTTGAATATTTTCTAGGCAAATCCAAATGATAAATTCTTTTTTTCTATCTTTAAATTTCCGCTTAGTGGAATTTTTAAAATCGGGTTTTGTTTAAGTCAAAAACCCGCTTAAGTGACATTTTGGCGTTTCTCTTTACTTTATAGATACTTGAAAAATACTTGTATAACTAAATCAAAGGCAAAACTTCTATCGGAATTTTATCCCAGCAAAAGTCTTAGTACCCGACTTACTATTACTTCGGATTAAGAAGTTTTAAGACTCTGCCTGTCTATAATCGCAGATCAGATGTTCTCTGAAAAAAAATAATATTCAACTATTTCTTATAATTTTTTTTCATTATTTCAAGTGAATTTAATAAAATAATAAAATTTATTTTTCTTGTGTGAGATAAACCATTTGTTCTTCTTCCATTTCGATTTTTATTTTCACAGCAAAGTTCACAAAAAAGAAGATGAATTACAGAATCTGTCAAAATTTAACTCAAGAATTAAAGATGTGCTGAAGAATTATTTCGTGCGCTAAATGTTGACAGATAACACTAGTTTACAGCCAAAATGGACATACAATGCCACTATTTTTTGTGAATGTTTTTGAGCCTCCTAGACACGAAAATCACATTAAAAAAAAAATTTGAATGGATAGTTTTTCGAGATATGAATTTTCTAATTTTTTGTAGGCTATGATCGAAAGCAGCTTCAAAATTAAGCCCATATATTGACCTAGTTAAAACTTATGTGGTTGTAGATGGGTTTTATTGAACAATATTAAATTACCAATGCAAGTTATATTTAGTTTTTCCTGATAAAATGAAGAGTTTTAAAGATATAGGCCAAAATGTGTAAAAAAAAACATAATTTTGAACAAAAATTAGAAAATAAAATTTATTATTTTACCAAAAAAATAATGAAATCATAAAAAGAAAAAATGTTTTGGATTGTGTACGTAGGAAAGATAGTAAAGGCGAGAATATGAGGTATAAACGAAAAGAATTTATGGATTAGTACTAACGTTATATGGCCGGTTTATTTACAAACCCTGAAATATGACTTTTTCACTACTTTTGGAATTTAACCTTATAAATCCAGGGTGATTTGCGTAAGATGCGTAAGATGCATCAAAACACTAGAGCGTGTAAATTTGGTCAAAACTAGGAACAAATTTTTTAGGAAGGTGGTCTACGTCCCCCCCGTTTACACAAAAAGTGCAATTTTCTTAAAAAAAAATACCTTAAAATAAAAAAAACAACGGCAACACTAACAATATCATACTATAGTTTTTTTCAAACCCAAAATTCATTTTTTAACTTACAGTTTAATTCAAGGTTTTTTGAGTAATAGTTTTTCAAGATATAGAATACATATTTTGAAACTCGACATTTTGAAAATAAATAAATTAAAAAATATGTTTCAAATTTATTTTTTTTAATAAAAATTTTTACTTTTAAGTACTTTTTTTCAATATGAGTGAGATCGCCGGGACAAAACACCAAATTTTTGTAGGCCGTTAAAAGCTATTTTGAATCAATAATTCAACAAGTCCAAATAAAATAGTGCTAAGTCTTCTACTTGGCTGATGTATTTCAATAAATAGTAGGTATATAGAATTTGTATTATCAAAAAAAACCTAAATTTAATTTAATTCAAATTAAATAAAACAAAAATTAAAATTCTTTATAGTGGAGCGGCATAGCGTCCATATAAAAGATAATTGTGCACTTTGTGATAAAAGCATCAAATTTTTTTCATTGTTGGTACATTATATGAATATGATTTTAAGATATTGGGCCACTTCAAAATTCCGCCCCTTTAGGTGGGAGGGGCAAATTTAAAACAAAAATTACATAAGATTGAAAAAAAAACATTAAAAAACAACGGCAACACTTACAATATCATGCTATACCTTTTTTTAAAGCCAAGAACCCATTCTTCAATTCTGTTTTCAAATTAAGTTATTTTAGTGCTTAGTTTTTGAAAAACTTATTTTCAAACTCAAATTTTTGAAAAAAAAAAAGTTTATTATGATTTTTTTGCAAAATTTTACGTTATTAAGTACTAATTTTCTTTATCATTTTCGATACTCTTATTAACTTTTAGTCGAGTGTTAGAAACCAGATAGTCTTAAATCATTTAGTTTTTTAGAAAATTGAAAATTACCATAGCTACTTTTTCCTTAAAACCGTCATTTTTGAACATAAACAATGGATTTTGACTTTCTTGTTTAAATTATAAAATTAGTTTAATCAATAGACCTACAATAGTTAAGGTAGTTATGAACTTTTAATATGTTATTTAATATGGTTGTTTGATGAAAGAACAAATTACGACAACCACGCCCCATACGCCCGCCTTCACAATTCTGAAAAACCCACACTTTTTTCGGTGTCTTGCTTATAACTTCATTCTGGTTTTTATATAAGCAAAAAAAAAATATTTTGCAAATACAATCAAATGAGAATTATTACTAAGATCTATTGCATGCACCCCATCGTTTTTCGTTTAAGTGTATGGGGAAATTGTTTTATACTTTTTAGTAAAAAACGTATTATATTAAGATTTAAATTTTTTGTATTCACATAATTAAGAAGACTTAAGTTGTTTTATAATATAAAAATGACACAATTTGGGTGTAATTTATACAATTTGTCTCAATTGATTACGGACAGTAAATTTTTTAATCAACAATAGTGTACATTCATAAACATCAAACATTTGCTTTGTTGCGATGCTGATGCGCAACGCAGCTGATGCTGATGCAATACATCAGCAACTACGCATCGCATTTTCTTGATTCTGGTTTTGCTTTAAGTTTGCGCATTATTTGATGCAAGTTTGCAATAGTGAACACTTTACATTAAAACTGATGCTGATTTGATGCCTTTATGAATGTTTGACCCAAGTGATTTAGCATCATCTCTGCAAAGATGCGTTTGTGAATTTACATATATTTTTCAAACCATTCGTTGATCTTACTTTGGAAAATAGTTAACGGAATGAAAGAAGGATTTATAATGATCATTCCGGTTTTGTTCAGGTTCTCAATCTCTGACCCCCATATCCCCATTTACTCCACTTCATGCGTTCTTCAAAGCCACTTGGTCCCTCTTACCTTTGTTCTAACAATAAACGATATTGACAGTCAATATAACTACTGGCTCATATCGTAGTTATGTAGTTGATTTTAAAATCATAAAGGTCAATTCAATTTATTTCAAACTTGGTGCGAAAAGAATTTCTTAGAACTCAACATTACTTTTAATCTATAACCTTCTCCCGTAAACGGTTTCCCTCAACCCCTACTACATATTGCTTTCGCAACGTGGCCATTCCCATAATTTAATCCATTCGAGTCCTTGGAATTATTTGTGACAGTGAGCTTAACCTTCGCTCCCATTTTGGTCAAATAATTAACAAAACCTCTGCCGGCTGTATTAATAATCTTATTCCCACAGATATTTTGTCAACTACTACTGATTACTTCGCTCCTATTCTGTGTCTCAGTAAGGATTTTAAAGTTGTTTTCCCATCCAGATAGGACTGGCAAAACGACATCGTGACGAAAGACTTCGACACAACTATTTTTACTGATGGTTCAAAGATGGAGTGTGGGGTTGGTTCAGGAATATTTTCCGAATCTCTAAATATCTCTAGATCTTTTCGGCTACCCAAATTTGCTAGTGTTTTTCAAGCTGAATTACTGGCAATTGGGGAAGCATTTAAGGTACTCAAACAAGACCCCAACCAATACCGAAATACCACTATCCTGACAGCTGTTAAAGCCATTAGCTCAGCTGCATCGTCTTCCATAATGGTGCAGCAATGCCGTGATGACCTCGCCAGCCTAAATGTGAATCTCGTTTCCCTCGAGCGGGCTGACGAACTGGCCAGGCAAGGTTAAGCCCTTCATGACTCACTTGCGGAAACAGTCAACATTCCACTTGGAGTCATGAAGGGCAATACATTCTCTATTTTTCTTACCGAATCCAATCGCAGGTGGGGCAATTTGTCAAATTATAGATAGATATTCCCACAATTATCACTGTCGTAGTTGCGGGGACCAGCAGGAAAAGGAAAGTCATTCATTTCCTCTGTAAATACTCCGTTTTGGCCAGAAAAAGAGCTCAGTCATTTGGTAAAGCTTTTTTTCGTGACCTTAACGAACTTTCTGAGATGAGGATCAAAGATTTTATCTCCTTCCTTAACGAAACGCACTAGCTCTAGGATAAACCTCAGTAGCCAAATGTACATCTTTCCTAGGACCAGATGATCGTTCTAAGAGTACAAACCTTGTAAGTCTCTGAGCCAACCGACAATCTGATCAATGTGGCATGTTGCTGCGAGACTCAAACAATCCATACCATTTCCATCCATAGGTCCTATGAGTTATGGTATCAAAACGACGCACTCTAGCTCTAATTGGCTCAATAAGCTAGGTGGCTCCTGGCCCCATTTCAACCTACCTACCTACCTCTGCCGGATTCTGCGGCCTTCCGTGGACCGATAACATCAGTCCCATATGTACTTTATTTCTTGTCTCAATAAGTTAAAAATCGTTCGCAAAATTTTTTAGCGGATCGAAAAGAAATCGGTTTAATTGAAAATGAAACGTTTAAAAAAAAAAACACTTTCTCAATCCCCCCCTCAATAAAGGTATTCGTCGCAAAAAAAAAGTGGTACCAGTAATTTGTATGTGATCAAATTTTAAATTTATTCAGAAGACTTTAAGGGGTTATTGCGCTGTACTGTGCGAAGAAACTCAGAATTTTACAACTAACGGAATTTTAAGTTTTTTTTGGAGCTTAATGGTGTCGGTTATGTACAAAAATACCATGAGGATCATATTTGTAGCTTCTTTTGTTTTCTACAAGTCGCAAAATAACTTAAAATACATATACCAGAATGATGTTCAAGGCAAAAGACTGAAAAAGTGATGGTTTTCTGTGATTTTATTATGATACTGAAGAGGTGGAGGGGGCGTGGTTGTGAAAATTTGTTTTTTTTTGTCTACCAAACTTATTAAGTAACATTTTAAAAATTTATAACTAAATACATGACCTTTAATAGTTTTATCGATTGGACCAATTTTATAATTTAAACAAGAAAGTCAAAATCCATTGTTTATGTTCAAAAATGACGGTTTTAAGAAAAAAGTAGCTATGGTAATTTTCAATTTTCTAAAAAACTAAATGACTTAGGACTATCTGGTTTCTAGCACTCGACTAAAAGTTAATAAGAGTATCGAAAATGATAAAGAAAATCAGTACTTAATAACGTAAAATTTTGCAAAAAAATCATAATAAACTTTTTTTTTTTATTTTTTTTCAAAAATTTGAGTTTGAAAATAAGTTTTTCAAAAACTAAGCACTAAAATAACTTAATTTGAAAACAGAATTAAAGAATGGGTTCTTGGCTTTAAAAAAAGGTATAGCATGATATTGTAAGTGTTGCCGTTGTTTTTTAATGTTTTTTTTCAATCTTATGTAATTTTTGTTTTAAATTTGCCCCTCCCACCTAAAGGGGCGGAATTTCGAAGTGGCCCAATATCTTAAAATCATATTCATATAATGTACCAGCAATGAAAAAAATTTGATGCTTTTATCACAAAGTGCACAATTATTTAACTAAGCCGCCCCACTATTAAGAGTTCTTGTTAACATACATATTTCAATATACATATTGTTTAATTAATTTATGAAAAAAGTATGTTAATATTTTTTGTAGGAAATTTTCCAAGCTACAAATTAGTCTTTGACATTTTTTTTTTGAACAACGTAATATTTGGGAGTTATTCCTGAAAAAAACATTTTGGGGGGCCTTCAACCCCCGGGACTTTTGACAGTTTCTTAAGAACGCCTTGAGAAGGCTATATACCAAAATCCAGCTTTCCGGCTATTTTTCCGAGTCAATTGCCTTATTGACTGGACTTTAATGCAAAAGGAGGTTTTTGGTGGTTTCGTATTTGATAGAGTAAAATTTAGATAATTTGTGGTTGATTTATACAAAATTAACATTTCATCGTTTTCTAGTCTGGTAGGGTTGCTTTGTGTAGGGCTGGCCACTGTAATAAGACTTAACTTTCTTAATTTCAGTTTGATCTCTTTAAAATCGTATAAGGTTTTAAAAGACTTTTAATTATGAACAAATACCAAGATACTGAGAGACAATGTTTGAAATTTTACTGAGAGACAATTTTTGAAATTTTACGATTAAAAGTCATTTATTTTATTTTGTTTTATTTTATTTTATTTTATTTCATTTCATTTCATTTCATTTCATTTTATTTTATTTCATTTTATTTTATTTTATTTTATTTTATTTTATTTTATTTTATTTTATTTTATTTTATTAAAGTTCTTCCATTCAAATTTATTTATTTTGAAATAAATATAACTTCAAACGCGCATGAGTACATATTTTAATTTTTCTTCACCCGTCTTGCAAATATGTACACGATTGCTTTGAAGAAAAAAATAATTTTACGTTATTTTTTATTTTTCATATTTTATTTAAAAACACAGTAATTCTTCTAATTTTTAATTAACCTAGAAAATTCGATACTATTTCATCAGCATATTAAATTATTAATAATTAAAGAATTTACTATTCTGACGCATACACAATAGTCAATACCTATATAAGTACACACTTATATTCCTACTCTGACAGCACTGGCTTATTAACTAAGGTATTGTATTTGACTATTCAACAAAATCTCAGACACATTGCATCGAAGATAACAATGACAAGTGGATTTTTGATAAGCATTTCACTCGAAAGTTTATTCACTGCTTATCTCTCTCAGTGCACTAGATTAACATGCCTAACAGCGGCGCGGTAGCGCTGACAAGTGTCAGATAATTTCGTCGAACTCAATATAGATGAACTTCAATCTTATGATTTGTTGATTTTGAGGTTTTTTTTTTTTTTATTTTATTTTTGCCAACACAGTTTTGATATTCATTGGATTAAATTTTGTTGTCAGTTCCTTTCTTGCGAGCGATCTTCTCAGACGTTCTCACCAGGCATTGTTTTCAAAACATACGTTTAATTAGAAAAAAAAAAATAAAAACGTGCCAAGCCATATGATTCGTCAAATGTTACCTATTACAATAATTATTTTAACTGACATTTCGTATATTGAGTTTAAAAGTTGATCTTTAAAGTTAATAAGGAAAAAAGTAATTAAAAGCTTTTATAATAAACATACCTACAAAAAATTAATTATAAAATACTTTATTATAGTTAATAGGTATAGGCTTTTGTAAGAGATTTAATTTAACGGCGGCAACGACGGCGTGTGACAATACTATAATGTGTAAACAAAGTGACGCGAAAAAGTAATAATCACAGTTTGATGTTGCTCTTGTATGTCTAAAAATACTATTTTGTAATTTTTGATTTTTTTTTGTTTCTTGAAAACCTCTCTTAAACGTGAACAGATAAATAAAAAAAAAAACAAGTTGGCGGAAAATTCCTTCGACAAATTAAATGTAAAGTGTATTTTTAAGTTGTTGGCGCTTTTCCGTTGCATTGGTCTTTCTTCTTAAACACTGAACTGAAGGTTTGTAGTAAAAACAAAATAAACAAAAGCCGATATAAATTTACTTGAGTGATCCACATTTTATTTCTATTTCTGGTTTTATATTGGTTCCCTTAGGATAAGAAAATACTATTTTGAAGGAAACACAAAATTGGAACACCAATTCTATTTTTATTTTGTTTGAAATAGTTCTGTCTATCTATTTATATTATTTGGGGGTTTGGCGATATCGTTTAGGCGGGAGTAGTAAATTTCTTAAAAAAAAATGATTTAAAATACAAAAAATAAAAATATGAAAAAAACAACTGTATAAGGTATTTACAATTTTACGCTACTTTTTTTAAGCCAGAAATGTATTCCTTCTTGTTTTCTTTTTAAATCAAGTTGTTTTAACCAGTAGTTGTTTAATAAATTATTTTGAATTTAAAACAATAAGAAAAGGGGGCCGTAAGGGGTGCTGAGTGCAGCCCCAATGGGTTTAATAATTTGGTGGAAATTTTGTAGTAAGGAAATATTTTACCTTCCATCGTTTATATTATATAGGTGTCCCTGCATGACACTACAGCCCAAAGGAATACGAGAAAACGCTCAGTATCATTTTTACTTGCGATATATACATAGGTACATACATACATACATAGGTATGTACTTTATTCGTAAAAAAAATTAATCTCGAGATTATGATCAAACTTGACGATGATAGCGAAGTCCAAAAACGTGTGTCTCTCAATTCTGCCAGTCTGTCTGTCTATCTGTCCGTTCGGATCCAGTCTAATAATTCGATTTCACGTGCGTCGTTCAAGAACAATAGTTTTATTTTTTTGGCACCTAATGTTACCTGACAGGTTTTTTCTTTTTCGTTTTATTTTTTAGGACCAAAAATAACGTCAGGTACCTGCCATACAATTTTTTTTAAGCAATTAATAGAGATCTTATTTTTCTCCCACAACTTTGACAAAATTTGTAATTTTTTTTTACAAAAAGGACCAATTTGTAAAAAAACTAAAATTCCGAAAAATGGTTAAAAATGGTATCTTACCTCCCACAGAATCATTTTTTTTATTTTCGATTCTCTCAAAAACGATTCAACTTATTTTGATCAATTTTTTCACCATAGAATGATTCAAAAACTTTTAAAAGTACATATTAATCTTCAAATATTTTTTTTTGATTTTTTTTTATCGATCACTTAATAATTAAAAACGACTTGGCCGATTATTATTAAACTAGCACCATGCAGTTTTTTAGTATTATATATAGCAGATTTTAAACAAAAATTATTCTTCTAATAAATATACATATTAGAATTAAATAAAAGAAAATTTTATTTAAATTTTGTTTAACTTTTTTAATTTTTCAAATAAATTTCACAAACATTATAATATTGAAATTTTTATTTTATAAGAATTCGCAAAGCGTTTCGGAGTGTACCTCCATCTTCGGGCGAAATACTCAATTTGACAAGTGATGTCAAGCCAGTTTTTTGTATTGCTGTTGTTGAATTTTTTGTGTTTGTTGATTGATTATGAAAGTTACGTTGTCTTTTTTCATCTTCCTTGATATGACGTGATGGCAGTGCCGTATAATGGGTTAGTTTTTAATGTTAGTTTGTAGTTTAGTAATCTGTCTTGTTCTTATAACTAAAAATAACGGTACCTACCTACCATATAAATTGTTTCAAAACTATTAATCTGATTTTTCTCGAAAACGACTCCTACGATTTTGATTAAAATTTTTATATGAGCTAATGTTAATACGATCTGCTATATTGTTGGAGGAAATTTTTTATTAATCCATTATTAACGATATGCGATATATCTCATAAAACCACTTTTTTATTTCATTCTTCTGAAGAACGGATTTTAATTTTTAAAAAATAAACCGGAGCTTCTATCAAGTTAAAATAATATTGCATATCAAACTTAAAAATTTTAAATTATTTTGGATTGTTAAAAAAAATTCCATAAAATTTTTTGAAAATCCCATATTGCAAAAATGGGTTCGTATTTTTTTTTCAAAACTAAATTATTTTCTTACAAACGTTTTCAACATTTTTAATTTAAAAAAAATATTTTTTTCAAAAACGGGTTTTAAAATTTTTTTGTCTTAAATTGAAATTTGTTTAAGAAATAAGATGGTGTAATCGCCCCATACCACAATGTCATCGTAGATAAGAGCAATTTCATGCGACCTATTCAAAAGCTTTCAAGACAGGGTTGAAATAATTTTTAATATTTTTTTAGCTTTAACTACAATATTCTAGTTTAAGCTATTTTTATTCACACAAATTGAAAATTAGGCTGAAAAAACAATCCAAAACTAAATGAATTTAGCGTTCGTTATTTAAAAAAAGCTTTATTTAGAAGACATCTTTACAACTAGCTATAGCGTAAGCTTATTTTTATTCACGCTAAGCCAAGATTTTACTTAAAAGTCCAAATTTTTTTATTCACAAGACTCAATGTCTCGAATGTACTTCAGGTTCAGGTACATTTTATTCCTCCTATTCGACTCATTTATTTGACCACCACACCCCATTTGCAAGGTATAGGTTTCTACCCGATAACGTTTTAATCATTTTTTGTTTGTTTACAAAATCAACAAATAATTTTTAGTTCATTGTGATGCGATGCAATTAAAACAAGTATGTACACATGTTATAATCAGATATTAAATTGATAAAAAAAAACAGAACTGGAAATATTTTAATAACAAGACATTGAGATTAGGTTATGTGGTATGTACGTTTCTAATATTATTCTAAAAGTATATGATTAACTTTATGTTAATTAAATTACATTGTAAATAACTAATTATCCAAAAACCTGCTGCAAGCGAGGCGCACTGCATTAATTGCATTAATTCCTAGAATGTTTTGCTTTTGAGAAATCATTGAAATGATATTTAATTATAAATTTTAATTTTAAGAAAATCAAAAGAAGATTGACTATTTTTTTCTTCTGATATTGTTTATACATAGTCTTTTATTAAGGGCTTCCTATCTTTGAATTTAAATAAAACAAAGTGTGTGCGAAATATCATCAAAATTTTTTATTCGTTTGAAAGGCATATCAATGCCATTATGTTGGAATAATTACATCGTTGAAATGTCTGCCACTGCTTCTCTGGTTGGCGCGCATCCGAAATGTCCAATTTTCCATGACTGTGGCGCATAAATCAGGCTGAATTTGACCGATGGCATGGGTTATGTTGGTTTTGAGGGCCGTTCTGGTATGTGGCTTAGACCTGCGACTTAAGAAAATCCCACAAAAAAAGTCTAAGGGAGTCAAATCGCACGATTTCGCTGGCCAGTTCACATCACCTCCATGTGAGATGACCATAATATGTGCCCTCGAATCGCTCGTGCAGATTGTCCAATGTGGCATGAGCTATGTGGTACTTAGTGCAGACCTGTTGAAACCACATATTATCGTTGGTGTCCATATCATCCAATTCAGGCCAAAAGAAGTTTGTAATCTTCACCATCTTATAGCCCGGTGTTGACGGTGATGGCCTGGTCAAATTCTTTGCCTGACCAATGACGCCGTCAGCCAAAAATCCAAACCAAACAGTGACTTTTTCGGGATGCATTGGACGCTCTTGGATCTCATGTGGATTAGTATATGGTCCCAAATTCGGCAATTTTTTTTTTCACATACGTTGCCCGCAAAGAACACCCATTTTGATAAAACAATTTCATCATTTGCACGTGTTGTGGAACCTATATATCGTCCATGGTGATTTGGCAAAACGGACTGAATAAATGGCAGCCAATTTGACAGATTTAGATTAAACAATATGGCCGCTATGAACTGTCAAAGTTCGAAAAACCCCATTTGGAAGACTCATTATTATTTTTTTTTATTTCCAAAGAAATGAAAAGTAAAATGAACATACCTACTATTTATTCATGGTCATGTACTATATGTACATTGTGTCTTCTTCAAATACGTACTCATGTGTGACAATTTTTCAGAAGCTTTTCATAATTCTTCAAGTGCACTCAAAAAAGAAAAGCACTTGGAATAAAAGTGAAGTTGATCATAATTTTTGAGTAAAAACATACATGTATAAAAGTGTTTTTTTTTTTTCTTCTACAACAATAAGAATCCGAGACATCAACATAACATCTAAAAGAGCTTATAATAGTTAGTCGTCTTCTATTCTAAAAGAAAAAGACGCTTAAAAAACAACCGCGCAAAATCTACAATCAAACGATTAAGTGCTTGCGATTGAATCTTAGTCACTAGGACTAGGTGAACAAAAAGAAAGAATTCATTTGCTTTTATAATACCATATACTTATGTATTATTGATTATTTTTTTAAGTTTTCTGATTAGTGAAGGAACACAAGCATTTTATTTCGAATCCTGGTAATTAACGTAAAACTATTCTGATTTTGAACTCTATGTAATGTAATAGAAATTATGTAGAAAAACCTTTCCAATTCAAAAGCTGACAACGTTGTGGTCGTCAGGTAATTTTCTTAAACCTTGGAGTAGCCATTTGTGATATCCTTGGGTTGCGATAATATGATGATTGGGCTAAATTCTCCGCAGCATCAAAAACACATTGAGCTCTCACCCCCTATATGGAATCACACATTTCCCTTTTCGGAAGTATTCGGGTTCGACAATCTCTTGTTGAAATTAATTTTTTTTTTTTTCATGAAGTTTTTGTAGCAACTATGCTACAAAGGCACATGGTTCTGCTTGGTAATTGGTACCTCTTTGTGGAAAACCGTAGAATCCAGCTTGTGAATCCAGCCGATTCAACAACTCGGTTCGTTACTTAAGAAACCAAACATTTTCGTAGAAAAAAAATATTGTAAAATAAATATAAATATTAACAGTTAATACCTGTATTAATAATTTAAAAATACTACAAAAATGTTAAATTAGTTTTTGGGATTGTATTAAATTTTAAAATATATTGCACAAATTTGCTTGACAACAGTTAACAACTTTAATGTATTTAGCTACAACGATCAAATGTAACAAAAAGTCAAAAGTAATAATAAAATGGATTTTTTGTTTGATTTTTTTATTTGTTTAAAAAAATTATTTTCCAAATTTTTAAGTGCCATTATGTTTAAACTTTTAAAAAGTTATAAAAAGCAACACGTGAATAAGGAAATCAATAATAATAATTTATAAAAAAACGTCAAAATCCTATTTCCGAAAATCTATTTTTTTGAAAAAAAAAACTTGAAACGCATAGTTCTCTTCCAATCTCTTTGGTCATTACAAGTATCTACGAAATTTTATCGAAATCATTAAAGCCGTTTTCGAGAAAATTAAAAAAAAACAAATAGTTGTATATGACAGCTACCCGCTTTAGATAAAAATAAAATAAACACGTAAATGCTTTCCCAAGCTTGGCAATTCTTGTGATCGTCACCGTAAAACGCTGTCAATGCGGCCGTTGAAGATGCGTTGTCAGTGTGTTTATGAATTTTTCAATGACATCAGAGAGTCAAAGCGTTGGGAAATATTAGACCCTTGGCAATTTCTATGTTTCAACTTTTTTTTTTTTTTGCGGAAAATCAGAACAACGACAAAAATTGATTACAAATCCATATTGAAGATATCTCATCACAACAATTAAAAAAAAATCTAATCCATCAAATTATTGGCTTAGTTACATTTAACAAAATATAACATATAAAACAATTAAACGTGCGTAGACAAAAATTTCAGATATCACAAAAATTTTAAACATTAAAACTATGCCACAATTTAAATGTAGATTAAATCATCGCTTAAATGTCAATCATGTATGATTTAGAGTTTTTTTTTACTATTATTAAATATTTATTATTTTAATCTTATCTTGATTTTTGTTTTTGTTATGTGACACTGTGACAGGCTATCTAAACGTGATAGGTGTCCCAAGAATAATTTAAAATGGAAGTACTAAAATACCACAAATAATTAAGCAATCTTTGATCTTGATTAAATTTAAAATAATTTCCTAATCAAATAAATATTGGTGTTTTTTTTCATTTTTTTGTTCTATAATTAGGGTAGGTTGCTACATATGAAATGCAACAATTAACTTTGTTAAGTTGAAATTTATTTGAAATGAAAATAATTATCGACAAAAGTGACAAACGCGATTGAGTTAGATTTGAATATTTTTATTTTTATATAGCAGTTATTGACAGGTGCAGGGAACTAGGTCCACAGGTACCAAATCCACTGAGGGACTTAGTTCCCACTCAGTGGAAACGAAACCCACTTTTTTTAAGTGAAGTTATTTCTCACAGTGAGTGGGAAATAATTTAACCAAAAAATTGGTGGTTATTTCTCACTTAATTTCCCAGAATTTATAAAAATTAAACCGGCGCGGCGGGCGTATAAACACTGGGGTATGTATAGAGGGGGCATGCTGCCCACTTGCTTAATTGAATTGAATTAAATTGAATTGAATTGAATTGAATTGAATTGAATTGAATTGAATTGAATTGAATTGAATTGAATTGAATTGAATTGAATTGAATTGAATTGAATTGAATTGAATTGAATTGAATTGAATTGAATTGAATTGAATTGAATTGAATTGAATTGAATTGAATTGAATTGAATTGAATTGAATTGAATTGAATTGAATTGAATTGAATTGAATTGAATTGAATTGAATTGAATTGAATTGAATTGAATTGAATTGAATTGAATTGAATTGAATTGAATTGAATTGAATTGAATTGAATTGAATTGAATTGAATTGAATTGAATTGAATTGAATTGAATTGAATTGAATTGAATTGAATTGAATTGAATTGAATTGAATTGAATTGAATTGAATTGAATTGAATTGAATTGAATTGAATTGAATTGAATTGAATTGAATTGAATTGAATTGAATTGAATTGAATTGAATTGAATTGAATTGAATTGAATTGAATTGAATTGAATTGAATTGAATTGAATTGAATTGAATTGAATTGAATTGAATTGAATTGAATTGAATTGAATTGAATTGAATTGAATTGAATTGAATTGAATTGAATTGAATTGAATTGAATTGAATTGAATTGAATTGAATTGAATTGAATTGAATTGAATTGAATTGAATTGAATTGAATTGAATTGAATTGAATTGAATTGAATTGAATTGAATTGAATTGAATTGAATTGAATTGAATTGAATTGAATTGAATTGAATTGAATTGAATTGAATTGAATTGAATTGAATTGAATTGAATTGAATTGAATTGAATTGAATTGAATTGAATTAAATTAAATTAAATTGAATTGAATTGAATTGAATTGAATTGAATTGAATTGAATTGAATTGAATTGAATTGAATTGAATTGAATTGAATTGAATTGAATTGAATTGAATTGAATTGAATTGAATTGAATTGAATTGAATTGAATTGAATTGAATTGAATTGAATTGAATTGAATTGAATTGAATTGAATTGAATTGAATTGAATTGAATTGAATTGAATTGAATTGAATTGAATTGAATTGAATTGAATTGAATTGAATTGAATTGTATTTAATTGAATTGAATTGAATTGAATTGATTTGAATTGAGTTGAACGAATTAGCCAAATACCGAAAAAGGTTACTAATGTCAAATCATAATCTTCAATTTTTCAGCTTCAAATGAAGGGAGTTAACGATTTGGTAGACAACCACTATAAATATGAAAATACATAATGTTAAATAATGAGAACGAAAGTGGTAAAAAATTAGTTCTGTGCGATGATAATTGCATATTTATAAAATATCAATTCAATTTAATCTTTGGCAATTTAATTTATAATTTGCCACATTATAAGTTTATAAATAATATTTACTTAAGAATTAACGAGTAGAACAATTACAAAAAAAATTACAAAACTTAAAATAAATATGGTCCCCCCCAATCTCCTCTCACATGATATCTATAAGTTTTTGTTTAAATGTTTCTTTTTTTTCATTTGTATATAAGATGTTGCTATCGCAATCTCATTGAGTGATGGTAAAGTAATGGTACATCGCTACAATAACTTTAAAATTATATTATTATTTTTTTTAATTCCGGGAAATGTCGCTTTGTAGAAATAAAATTATTGCATGTTCAATGTGCAATGCCTGATCCAGTTTTTCTTATCAAAATGTTATTGACAAAAAGCATTAGTACTTGTATATGGTGTTGATAATTTTGTTTCCTCCCTTAAATCACAAGTCGAATGCGTAATGATTTTGTTTTTAGTTTTAAGTAAACAATGTTTGAGAGTGTTCAATGATGAAATAAAATCAGGAACTATGCGTGAAATATGGACAAATCCAAAATAACTGTTGAACTTAATTTGATTTTGCAAAATGAAATGAAGGCATCTAAAACCGAAACAACTTTTATAGCAGAGTGTATAAAATTACCTGTCCTTGACAAATAAATATAAAGATACTGGATAGTAGAAGAAGTAAGAAAGGTAAACTGAGACTGGTTGAACTTATGACCTTGAAAAGTCTCCTGACACTAATTAATTAGCTCTTTTTTTAGCCTATCTCAATCTCCGAATAGTTTTCTTCAGTTTTCAATAGTTTTCATTTTATTTTTAGTTTGTGTATCTTTTATGTGCGTGCCTTTAATTTATTATTCATTATTCATACTTTGATTACTCATTAAGATTTTTTTTCTAATGTATTACTGTTCTTATCATGTTCACTGAGAACACTTTGGTTGAGGAAGATCGCTTGACATTATTTTTATTATCACCCAGTTCTTTGATGAATATATTGAACTTAATGCATTAGATCTATGGGTTGGCCTTGATAATCAAAATTCAATGTGAAAATAATAAAAACGAAATTCTCTAAGAAAAAAAAAGCAAACAAAATACACCTAGTATTTTGAATATTTAATGTTTGTCATTTTTTTGTTTTTGAAAGATAACAACTCATAGTTGACATTTTAAGAAGTACATATATAATTATGACAAAAAATTATTATCTTTTCATTTTTTTTTCTAAGAATTTTAAATTCAATATTTACCATCAGAACTTTTGAAGTGATTTTGTTAGAACAAAAAAAATAAACGAAATTTTCAACTAAAATGCCAGCAAAATGTAAAATTTACATATTTAAAGCACAATTTTGCTGTTGTCCTGGATTTTCATTGATTGGTGGATTTGGATGGAAACGATGGATTGGAAATAGAAGATCTAGAAAAGCTGCGATAAAATTTATTGTTGTTCATGAAAAAAACAAGAAATTACGAAGAAAAGAATATTTAAGTGTTTATAGCATTTTTCTATAACTATCAAAATATTATTTCAACGTTAAATCAAAGAAAATAAACGGAAAACAAAATGAAAATCAATAACTTGGAATTTTTTCACGGTCTTATTTATAAACGTTGTCTAACTTTATACAACTAGTCCAACTTTGGAAAATGTGTTCAAAAACCTTGTTTATTGTTGTCTTATAGCTGCCTAACTTAGACACAAGAGTAGATTCTCTTAACCGTGAATATAATGTGATATTTATTTTTATTAAATAAAGCATAATATTTCCATCAATTTGAAAATAGTTAGACAGTGTCTAAGTAGACAAAAATCTAATAAATATACGACGGATATAGTGTGTACATAATAAATAAAGTCTAAAAATTGCAAAAAAAATTATGCACAACAGGATCGCACGAACTTGAAATTTTTGGAAATAACAGTAATGGTGCTATATGTATATTTGAACGAAATAATGTTAAAATGGTTAGAAGTACAAAACAAAATGGATTTTTTGTTTTTTTTTTTTCAATGAAATATTGATTATTAAGAGGCACCAGATTCCAGAATCGGTCAAAATAAAAATAACCTTCAAATACATATATACATTCCTCAGCCGCTGGCGCTATCCACTCAATATGACAAATCTGACACCAACGCTATGTACGGCATCTGATTTCTTAAATAAATCTTAATTTATGGGAAAACAAATTTCAAAAATCGTTGGAGCGGTTTTTTAAAAAAAAATTATTTTGTATATATAAAATTTTGAACACATTTTTAAGAAAAAAGTGTGTGAATTTTTGGTGTCCATAATCCGGAGTTTAAAAATTAATTTACAAAAAAAAATATGTAGGTAGGTATTTTCGAAATATCGAGTTTAAAAAAAAATTACACATTTAAATTTTTTTATTTAATCTAAAATTTGGTTTTTTTTTTGAAAATTTTGGTATGATTTATTGTTAAAATTTATTAGAAGCTCTTGTGTAAAAAATTTCATTAAAATCGGTTGAACAGATAATGAAATAATCCAAAACCAAAAAAATGGTTCTTTGAGAGAGATACAATTTTTGTTCCAATAATATTGTAGATCGTACTGATTTAAGATCCCGTAAAAAATTTAATCAAAATCGTTTGAGTGGTTTTTGAGAAAACTAAGATTTTCTCTACCAGGTTTTAAGCACTTGTATTGCAAGTACTGATAGTATTGGTTATGAGAATAATAATTATGTATTTAAAATCTGCTAGATAATATTAAAAAAGTTCTGGGTGCTAAATTTAATAAAAATCGATCAAATCGTTTTCGAATTGTTCTCAAAAAAAATTTGAAACTTTTTTAAAAAATTAAAAAAAAAATTGTTGAACATTTTGGTAAACAATACTTTTAAAACTTTTTGAAAAATTCTCCACAGATAAATTGATCAACATCATTTGAACAGTTTTTGAGAAAACAGAAAATTAAAAAAATTGTTCTATGTGAGGTACATATGTACCTACCATTTATAACCATTTTATCTGATTTTTTTGTTTTTATAAAATGGGAGTCGTTTTGTAAAAAATTACAAAGTTTGTTTTTTAAAAAGTTGTGGGCACTTTATTTTCATTTTTCACTAAAAAAAATTGTACGGCAGCTACTGCTATTTTTGGTTCTAAGAATGAAAAATGAATGCAAAAAAACCTGTCGGGGACTGTCCAAAAAACGCTATGAACCAATTTTAAAGAAAACCGGCTTAATCATTTGACAGTTGTAATAGTTATCTGGGATTATGGGATTTTTTTTTGCGAGAGTTTTCATGTCGAAGACCAAAGGCGTTGATTTCGATTTGAAAGAATGCGAGTAAGTGCAAAAAGGGGCAAATAGTGGCTAAAATTCGAGATTCGGGAATTTTGGTCTAAAATGAAAAAGGAGGTATTTCAGTACATATTATCCATTTTTTCTTTTGGAAATACGAAATTTTTGATATCCATGGTGGGAAATAAAAATCGACATGAGTTTTAAACTGGGGGACTGTAAAAGTTGTGCTGCAGTATGATTTATCTAAATTGGAACTATTTAAATACTAAAGACATAAAACTTTTCTAACCGATATTTATTAAAACAACTCTTTGTAGCCATACTTAATTACAAATGTTCAGCTTTTTTTGTGGAAAATAAAAAAGAATGAAAATGGGACATTTTGAAAAGTTGAAGGGATTTTTGTTTTTAAAAGCTCTGAACATTAGTGTGACGTAGGATAGCTGATTTCGAAATTCAGAATTAATTCTTTTAATGATAGGCATTGCCTTTTTCGATTCCATTCCTATTTTGTGAATGCTTTTTTTGTTGGGGTTTGTTATTCCACTAATCCATTTGGGAATTTTTCACGATGGATTCTGTGGCAGGCCTGGACCCATGTTCTGTAACTCGGCGATAACTTTTCGAGGCGATAAACGGCGAAAAATGGAACAAAACCCATATAGGATTCCTATGAGTTTTGTTCCATTTTTCGCCGTTTCTCGCCTCGAAAAGTTATCGCCGAGTTACAGAACATGGGTCCTGATTACTTAAATAAAGTTTTCATAGCTACTAACTAACTAAATATCTCTTTAATCGATTTTAATTAATATTATTATTTTTTTATAAAATAGCTTTTAATAATTTTAAATAATACCTATTGCATATCAACATTTTCAAAAACTAAAGAAAACAAAAATCCAAATTACTTTTTATATACCATAGTTTTTGGAAAATGGGGAAATCATTTTCTTGAAAATTAGTGTTTTAACTCCCCGCATTAGTAAACAGTAAAACTAGCTTGTCTGAACCTTTTTTTTTTTCAATACTCTTGTCCACTCATTACATATAAAATACTTCGCTTAATCGAAACTTGCGTATAAGTGAAAATCCCGAAAACCTGAAACATATTTTCATCAGTTAAATTTTATATTCTTCATTGTAAAAAACTCTTTTAAGTGAAAAAAAATTGAATCGAACAGAAAAAAATTTTTTTTGAACGCTTTCATTTCTTCTTTATTTTCACCACCTCCAAATTTTCACCACGAAAATCATTTGAATTTTTGGTATGTCACAACGGGTTATCTTCGTTTTGTAAACAAATTTTTTTGTATTTATCCGGACTCCACTTAATTGAATTGAATTTTTTTTCACTTAAGCGGGGTTCGTTTAAGTGAAAAACTTGCTTATAGGAGAAAGTAAGACTGTGACATTTTGATGTTTCTTTTATGGAGGTTTTACTGTTCTAGTTTTAAGTTGTTTTAAATTTTTTTTTCCGTTTTAACTGTAAGTTTTATGCATTATTGTGCAACACGGTCTTATATTGTAAATTTTTATGAACTCATATAATATTACCTTAATCTAAACTAGTCTTTTGACAGGTTTCATAAAATAATGTAGCTTCTTAATTAGTTTTTTTTTTCTTTAATCAAATGAATAAGTTTAAAATATTCAGTTCGTGCGCCCCAGTGTATTATTATATTATTATATTTTGTATAGACAATTTCTTTTGGACCAACAACAGCAGTATATACCTTCGTATAGCAGAATGTGGAAAGTGATAATTTTTAATTCCAAAAGTGTAGTTTTAATACAAAATTCTAATATCGTGTAGTTAAACGTAGTCCATATAATTAGAATGCAAATGAACTCTCATTGTTCATAGAAAATCGTTCACTTGAATTTTTCAATCTTATTAACTGACCTTTTAAATTAAGTTATTTCATAGAAATTTTACAAATTACGTTCATAAATTTTGTTTAGTAAATCTGCAACTGCATTTCGTTAATGTTTCATTATTCTATCATTTTACGAGATCATGATTATTGAGTGTATCTGAGTAAGGTATCATACCGATATTAATTGAAAATACAATTAAAATTATTTTCTCACTATAAAATACCTATTTCAGTTCTACATTAAGTCCATTCACATTTATTTTATTGTTACTTTTATAAAAGGCAATAAACGTTAACTCTTAAAGTTGTTTTTTACAATATGTATAACACGAGTTAGGAGTTCATATCACATCATATACAAAATATTAGACACAAATTCGATTAAATTGTTGCCATTAATAAACAATAGACCTAGTAACTGGCTACGAATTTTTATTACTTTATTATTATTAAATAATGATAAAATGTAGTAAGTATATGAAAATAACAATGCAATGTACATTGTACATACATACATAAATATTATATTGATTTTATCATTAGCCTGTTCTTGGGACTGATTACAGTTTTAAAAGATTAAAAATATTATACATTTGAGTGGCTATAATATTAAAATAAAAACAACGGATATAATATAAAAGTATGTTTTATTTGATTAATCACTGATACACATTGGTCTGGACAAACAAGAATGAATCTATTTCTTTATACAAAGAATAAATAAAATTATTGTCAACTGTGACAAAACGGTAAGCAATTTGTTGACAATTTTTTTTATCGGAAATTGAACGATCTTTAAGAAGTTGTTTTATTTTATTTAATAATAAATATAACCGTAAAATTTTGAAAGATATAATCATATAGTTTCAATACCAATACTACATGTCAATACTATTTTTATTCTAAACTAGCTGGTCCGCCCTGCTTCGCACTGAATATTCCATCAAATTTCGAATTTTAAAAAGTGAAAATAAAATTTATAGGTGCTTCAAACAACACTTTACAATGTAATTTTTGGCATCGCTCCAATAATTTTTATACATGCAAAAAATAGCAGTCTTAGGGCATAAGAGTATCTGTTGGCGATGCAAATTTCGTAAGGGACAAAATTAGCCGATTGTCAATTAATTTGTAGTGATTCAATACTTTGTCTTTCCCATCAATACTTTGTATTTCCCATTAGCCCAGTCGGAATAAACATTTGCCCTTGAAAAAATTTATTTGAACAATTTTCTTTCACAATTCACTAGAGGGGTTTATTAGGAGAACATTGGGTAGTTTTTCGAAAAAAACGGGCAGGAGCCCGTGATTTTTAAGTGATTTTATTTAAAATTTCCATATAAAACAATTAAAAGTTACAAAATCAAATATAGCATGGCATTGCCGTCTGCCAGATTGACAAGGAGTTACATAATTCTGGTTAATTTTTGACAGTTAAGACATAAATTTTACTAAGCAAATTTAAGTCCATCACAGATTGAGTATTAAATATATATTATTAAATATTATAAGTGTTTTAAAAAGCTTCATTAATAAGCATCTCGCGATACGCCAGCGCAACCTTGCAAAATTTAAAGAGTTCTGATACTTCCATTTCATTTAAATGCGATATCATCTCATCCTCGGTTAAAACATTGCAGCCCAAAAACACCGGACATCTCCCTAGAAAGTGCTGCACATCTTCTCTTTCTTTCTGACTACACAGATGACATAATACAGGCATGTCTTCTCTATGTGGTACATAATTGAGTTGCAGAAGTTCTCCACGCAATCTTACCATCATAGATATTTGCTGCACACTGTTTTCATCACGAAAATAATTTTTTTGTCCCAGATTGTGGCATAATCTGCTATATAGCGCTCTATGCACGGAACTGGTAGCTTCTTGTATATATTTTTCTCGATATTTGATGTCTGTGGCCTCAATTAGTTTGTATAGTGAGCCTTTCCAATCTTCGAGGTTCTCCAAATCCAAATTAAGCTGAATCCCACACCACTGCGCCAGCTCCATCCACTCAGCATACCAACTACTTCTTCGATGAATAACCTCAAGTGCCGCTTTCCTTGGTAGTCTTTCATTGGACATGTGTAAAACCTTGAGTATATAATCAATGTGTAGCTTAAGTGTCCGTATGAAGAGCGGGGAAAGTCCTGTTTCCAGCATAACGATGTAGTTCGGGGTATTTGAAGGAAGACGAAATATCCTTTTCACATAGATTCTTAAAAGTTTTTCCACCAATTCAAAATGCTTGTATCCCCGAACTTGAGATGCATAAAGCATGATTGACTCTGAGACTGCTTTAAAAACACGAAATTTACTCCTGTGGGCAATGTATTTATTGGCGAAGCAATTTTTCCACGTAGCACCAATGGCATTCTTAGTCTTCACAAATTTTTCCTTCAAATGCTTTTGCATGCTTAAATTTTTGGTAAAACAAACCCCCAGATATCTATATTCCTGAACAGTTTCTACACTCTCCTCGTTATACGACCACCTCTCATTTGAACAATTCCTTCCACCACCTCTTTTGAAAATCATGACTTTTTATTTGTTAAGATTCACTTTGAGACTCCAAGCTATGCTGTAGCTATGTAGTTGATTAATCATCAGTTGCAGAGATTCAGGTGAATAAGCAAATAGAACTACGTCATCCGCAAAGAGAAGAGCTTTGATGCTGGTTCTCGCATATTCGATACCTCCAGACAAACAGTCAGAAAGATCCTCAATGTAAAGTGCGAACAAAAGGGGGCTCAACGCACACCCTTGGCGTACTCCCGATTCGGTTTGAAACCACTCAGACATATTTCCTCTCCATTCCATACTGCCGATTTAGTATCGGCATAAATGTTTTGAATCACTCTACCAAACTTTTTGGACATCCCTAGTCTGAACATCTTGTATATTAATGCTTTCCTGTCTACCGCATCAAACGCTGCCTTAAAATCAACAAAAAAAAACAATATAGTTGTTTTTTTCCATTATAAAATGTCTTAGTTTTTGAGAAAATTGAAAATAACAAAATGTATACTTTATTAGTTTTTTAATGGACGAAGGATTTTTAGAGCAAGTGAAGCCAAATTAATAAAATCTTTTTTCTGATATTTCTCAAAAACAAGAAAACATTTTAGGATTGCTTAAAAATTGATAAGTGTATTGAATACCTAAAACAAAAATACTACTTACTAACGTAAAATTAAAAAAAAAAAAAAATATTAAAATTTTTTTTTTTTTTAATCATTTAAATTTTTTTTTTTTCAAAAATTTGAGTTTGAAAATTATTTTGCCAAAAAGTGTTTAAGAATTCTAAGAAACAGAATTAAATAATGGATTTCTGGCTTTAAAAAAATATATACATTGACATTGTTAGTGTTAGTGTTGCCGTGTTTTCAAAATATATTTTTTTTTCAATTTTAAGTGATTTTTTTAGAAAATCCAAGATGGCGGCTTAAGCTCCACCTTGGTCTTCCCAAAAAATCACAAATATGGTTCTTATACAACATCCCTCTAACGAATTGTGGTACGTTTCCATTAATTTGGCTACAAATACTTGGTTTAAATTAAAGTACATTTTGTTATTTTCAATTTTCTCCAAAAATAGGAAACATTTTTGTATCTGGTTTTTAGCGTTTGACTACAAATTGAATAAAGCATTGAATATTAGAAACAAAAAAATACTGCTCAATAACGTAAAATTTTGACAAAATTAATTTCAAATTTTATTTTTTTTAATTTTGTTTTTCAAAATTTTGAATTTGAATATTTATTTTTCAAAAACTAATTTGATTTAGAAACAAAACTAAAGAACTGATTTCTGGCTTTAAAAAAGATATAACATGACAAGTGTTGCCGTTGTTTTTTTTTTATTAATTTTGTTCTATTTTAAGTAATTTTTTTCGAAAATTCAAGATGGCGGCTTAGACTCCAGCCCGATTTTGCCGAAAAACTACACATATGCTCCTAATAATCCCTTCTTACGAATTGTGAAAGAGAAGTGTACAATTAAAGTTTTTCCAGGTCAGTACTTTTTTTGTAGCCACATACACTGAAAATAAATTGCTAGGTAATATTGATAAAAAAATTTTTGTAGACTTCAACAAAACAATTTTATCGTTTTGATAAAATTTTAGCAATATAATCAAATAATTTTATCTATTTCACAAAATTTTAATAATTTTCATCAGTTTGATAAAAAATGCACAACAAATTATATTTTCAGTTTAACAAAACACGTTTTGTTACTATAACAAAGTAGAACAGAGATTTTTTTCATATCCACAACTTTTTTTGTGGAGCAAACAAAATGTTTGTTGCATCTACAAGAATTCAATTTTGTAAATATTTGTCAATACTACAAAGTTTTTGTTAATTTTTTTCATCAATTTGACAGAAAATCAAAGCATTTAAACAATATTTTTGTTGTAATGACAAAATTTGTTTGGATGTTTGGTTATTTTGTAGTACTGATAGAATAAAATTGTGAAATAGATAAAACTACTTTGTAAGCAATTTATTTTGTCAGTTTTACAAAAAAAATTTATCAATACGATAAATCATCAACAAAAAATTTTGTTGTACCTATGTGCAAAATTGTAATTTATCCATTCTACAAAACATTTTGTTGGTATGACTGAATATTTGTGTTGCATACCTCAATATTAGTTTTTCCGTAAACTCGGTTCGAACCGAAATGTATATAAGAGACCGATAAATTCACACAAGAAAACCGTGGGGTCCCCCACGAATAATTTTTTGAAGCTCACAAATAATTTTTTTCGATTCAACAAAATAAATTTGTTATTTTAATAAAATATTTGGTTAATCTGACAAATTATTTTTGTAGATTCAACAAAAATTAATTTGTTGAGCTGAAAAATTAATTTTGTGGTTACAACAAATCAAAATTGTTGAACTGAAAATTATTTTATCAAAAAAATAAATTAAATTGTAAATATGACAAAAACATTTTATACAATTAACAAAATTTTTGTTTATTCAACCAAATGTTGTGATGTTATTTTGTAAATGTGACAAAATAATGCTTGTCAGTTCCACAATTTTTTTGTCACATCAACAAAAGATACACACTCTTATCTATTTGATAAAAAATTTTGTTGGACGTATGTTGACAAAAATTTTGTTGTATCAACAAAATTTTTTTGTTGTAACGATAAAATAAAATTTTGGTTTGTTACTTTTTTCAATTTGATAAACCATTTTTGTTGGACGTATATTGATAGAAGTTTTATCAGCTCAACCTACATTTTATTTTCAGTGTAGCGAATGAACTACATACAAACGCCACCATCCACCCCTGCAAGTATGCAATTGAAAATATGACCACGCACTCTCGAAAACTATCAGTTTTTTGGAAGATATGTATGTTCAGTCAAAAATTGTCAATAGCTCCACCTCTTTACGACCATACCATAACCATCATCTATATCCGTTGAAATGAATCTAAGGAAAATTCCTGGTTTCGTGATTAGATATAGTGGCTACATATAATAGAAACTTCATAAGATACAGGGTCTACAATGTTGCATCCATCATGCAACTTAACAATATCTCTAAGGGCCAGTTGTACAAATATTTAAACCGTGGTTCAGCAATTTTTATCCACCGATTTCGGCGGATTAATCGAGTTTCAACAGTGGGTTACTGTTCAAATGTGTGATAATAACCAATTACATACTTGAACCAGCGTTGAACCTTAGTTAATCCGCCGAAATCGGTGAATTAAAATCTTGAACCGAGGCTGAACCACTATTGTACAACTGGGCCTAAGAGTTCACATCTAATACTATACATATACCACTCTGATCCAGACAACAAATTGCCATGTTTGGAAGGCCCTGGACCTGTGGGGCCACATAAAAAGTACCTTTATAAACAAAACTGTTATAAATTGGTATTTCTGTACTCACTTCCTAGCAAAAACTTTAAACGGATGTAATATATTAAACGTTCTGTTCCCTAGAAATAAAGGTTAATGCTCTACCTATATTCATTGGCGCCTAAATTAATCATCAAGAAGTTTTTTTCACAGACTAAAATTTATTTTGCACTCAAGTCTCAACATTAAGATAAGATTTAATACAAAGTTGTATGTATATAGACATTATAATCGTATAGCTGATAGCAAGTTATATTAACAGAAAATTCTATCTCATTGGTTTACTCATTGTATTTACTTGCATTCTGTAAACTTCAAACCCACACACAAATAATGTATAACTACCTATAGCTAAATAAAATAAATAAATACAAAATATAATTATTAAAAACACATTCCTATAATGACTTCACTTGATTACATTTTTATTTTATTTTATTTTTTATTTGCAGATACATATCCAAGGTCCAGAAGTTATCCCTGAGCCTGAACTTATTTATATCAATAACAATGAAAGACATACAAAAATTATAGATCTACAACATCTATTATCAACAAAAAAAAAATTAAAGACAATTCAATTAAATTGGATAAGAGCCTTTTAGAACTTTCACCGCGGCGCAACACACACAATTAATTTATAGAGAGAGGAAGTTCATAGATATACGCATAAACATAATAATTCTTTAGAGATCACAGTTTAAAAAAAGAAAGACATCAATGTAACCGACAGTGATTGTTTAGTTTTTTTTTTCTTTAACCTTAGTTTTAATTTACTTAATTTTATGTCAGTGTTTTTTTGTTTGTTGTTTGTTTAATTATTAAATTTAAATTAACCACATTTAAGTTGTATACATAAATAATTTAATAAAAAGTGATATCAAAGTAATGGCACACGCTCCTGCTGCTCGTAGAAAAGATACAAATTGTAATGGAAATGCAAAGAAATGTGATAATGATGTTGATTCAGAGTCGCTGCCAGTTCCGCCTGACGGCGGATGGGGATGGATGGTTGTTTTTGGATCATTTATGATTCATATTATCAGTGAGTATATATACCTAGCTATTATGAAATAAATTATTATGAATACTTTTATTTATTTAAACAATTGTAAAGGGAATAGTTTATTTTTTTTTTAACTTCTACACGGTTAAAAATTTTGGGGTATTTTTTTAATACAGCTCTTGTATTACAGCCGTATGTAATACAGCAAATATTACATTTTAATACTAGGGAAATTAAAAAAAAATTCTAATCAATTCTTATTACATTCTAATATTTGTGTATTAATATATCATAATTGTAATACAAAAAAGAGTTGATCATAACCCAAAAGAATAAAACATATCCCTTGTATAGAGGGAAAATTTCTCTCTCTGTTTCCATTTCAAATATGAGAATTGTTCTAATCATTTTTGATTACATTTTAATACCTCCTCGCCTTTTTTTTGCTTCCATGCTCTTTTTTGTCAGCCATATTGAATATGAACATATTGAACAGACTGCGTCACTTTTTAGTACAACCAAGATTAAAATTTATTAATATTGTATTCAAAAGTAAGAAAAATAAAAATAAAAAAATTTTAATATGCATTATTTTGAAGGCGCTTTGCAGTTTTTCGAGGCACAATATGTTAATTAGTAGACAAAATTTCAATCGCAATAAGATTTCTATTCTCATTTGTGAAAAACGATGGAGAAAAGAATGTTATTATTATAATAAAAATAATAAGAATAATTATTCCCAAATGGAAATAAATTGACATACAAAAATACATACGTAATACATAGCTATTACGAATTACGAGTATGTATTCATAATATTTTCTGTGTTGCATTAATTCTCAAGAGAAATTTCCTTTTGAGAGAAAATTTTCTTGTGAGAAATTTCTTTGTGAGAAATTTCTTTGTGAGAAATTTCCTTGTGAGAAATTTCCTCAATTTATTTCCTCTCTTTTTCTTATAAAGTTCTATTATAAAATGCAATAATTTTTGTATTAAAAGTAAAAATGTAATATTTGCTATGTATTAAACTTTAATACATTTGTGGTGTTGTCATATATGTAACCCAAAAAATATTAAAAACTACACCAAAATTTTTAACCGTGTATTTATTTTTTTTTTTTTATTGTATCAGGGTTAATTTAATGCCAAGGTTAAGTTAAAGAGATTTTTGGAGTAAGAATGTTCGTTTTGCACTTGGAACTGAAATTCTATAAATAAATTAGAGAACATGTGAATAAAAACTTAATTTTATTTGGTAGGTGGTTTTTTTTATAATTTATGCAAAATCATAATATCAAAAAATCAATTCAAGTCAGTTTAATTGATGTTATCCCTTACTCAGTATAATTAGTAATCAATTTTTTCTATTTTAAACACAAACAAATTTAATAAACAAAAAGAAATATAAACTATTCAATTTTAATTTTATTTTTAATTTCTACCAACCTGTATCGCTTGTACTCCTCCATATCTTCATGCTTCATTCGGTATTCCATCTATTCGCATTAACTTTCCTTCTTTTAGTTTTCTCACCACCTCCTCTCTGATTTCCTCTTTGCTTCTTGTTCCCTCTGCTCCCATTCTTAGTCTTCCTTCTTTTGATCCCTCCAATTCAATTAAGCTCATAAAATATCTTTTCCATTCCTCTTCTCTGATCCCTTCCCCCTTTCTTTTTCTCTTTCTCTTCTTTCTTTCTCTATTTATTATCTCCCACTTTTTTTTTCGTATTGGCCTCTTCAATTTCCCGTTCTTCTTGTTCCCTCTGCCCCCATTCACACTCTTTCTTCGATCCCTCCAATTAAGTTCATAAAATATCTTTTCCATTCCTCTTCTTCAATCCCTTCCCTTTACCTCTTCGATTTCTCTTATCATCTCATCCTGTTCCGCCGTTTTCTTTTTTTCTCCCTGCATTTTTCCTCCGTCCCGGTACATTTCCTTCACCTCCTTAACTCCTTTCTTACTTCTTCATTTTTCTTCCTGCATTCTTCATCCCACCATCCTCCATCCTCCATCGTCCATCCCACCATCCTCCATCCCACCATCCTCTCATTTTACGTTTCATTTCTCTTCTCTTCTACCTTCTCACTTCGTTCAACCTGTCTCTTTATCCTCTCTCCTATCACCTTTTCTGCTTCTTTTCCTCCCTCTTCTAGTATTACTCATCGCATTCTCCTCTCATATTCCCGTTTCATCTCTGACTGTACTGTCCTGTTTTTGTTCTTTTGACCTCCTTTACTTTCCCTTCTTTCTTTTTCCATCGTGATCGCCAACGGATGATGATCCGACTCTACTCTATCTGCTATACTTCCATCTTCTCGCTCTCTCGTCCCTCAATACATAATCTCTCCCCCCTCACCCCCCCCCCCCCTATATTCCCGTTAAAAATTTCCCACCGGCCACCCTAATTCTCCTATCATTTGCATTAGCTTCTTTCCTTCGGAGTTCATTTTTTGTCTTTCGACCTCGTCCCACCCTCTTCGTCTTCCGTATCCCTCACTGTCCCACTTTTGTGGAATACATCAGATCGATAATTAAGCGATTGTAGTCAAAAAATGCTCTAAAAGTAAACTTAAACGAAATTTCATGACATAAACATAAAGGGCAAACCAATCGCCAAATTTAAATTTAAATCATCATTTCTAAATTTCTGTATTTCCTTAAGAACAGAGCCAAAAAAATAAGATTCGACAACCTTTGAGCTTTTAAGAATTAATATATCTTTCACTACTTCCAAATACCAAGAAAAAAATATCAAGTGAACACGGTTATGAAAGTACTCTCAGGAAATTAACTATCAAAACATTACAAGTGAACTCGCGATATTAAAATCTCAAAAAAATTACTCTCATGTGGATAGGCACCCGAGAGCAACTCTCGAGAGTTAACTATAACTTAAGAACTCTCAAATGGACACGTACCTTAAATCTTCAATGCTTCAGACAATCTTATGGTCTTGAAATGAACCATTTAAGCAAATACTTACGACACAGTCGTGAATTAACATTTAACACTATTTGCGTGCACACTACCCTGTTCTAATCTCGTATAATATCTCGATAGGCATTGTAGTTTTTATATTATAATATGTGGTATAGGTATAACCAAGGCTGAACACTAAAGAGAAAACAAGGGTTTTTTTTATTTGAACCCTGTTGTCAAGTTCGGTTATTTAAACTGTGTTATTCAACCTCCGATGATTAACTGTTATCAATGTTAGATGGATAGTAATCTCGTTAATTTTAATTAATTGTGTTAACATGATGTTAACCTTAAAAGCTATCGATTTTTAATTTTTACTTGCTTAATGTTTATCAGGTAGGCTCTATACCTATAGGTATTTTATAATATGCGCCATTGTTAATGTAATTTTAATCTTTGTCAACGAAAAAAAAAATGTACATATTTGAAAGAATTGTTTTTACATCGAATATTTTTTTAATTTAAAATAAAATTTGAAGTACTGCAGTTTCTTTATGTTCTCGACCAGAAAATTCTGCTATAGATCACTCTTTTTTTTTTTTGTTTATTTTAAAGCACTACTATGCGTAATGCAGAATATTTATTTGCATTATATTAATACATATATACAGAGATGTAATTCTCTTTTGTTAATGCATAATAAAATACAATGAGGAGCAATTGAGATAGCTTAAATGACAAAAGAAGTTATAGATTATTTTGGGATGAAATAATGAAACACAAAAGAATGACTCATATAATATTTTTTCTGTTTTTATAGGTTACATATAATATAATTGTTCATTTCCTTCAACAGAAAGAAAGATTAATCGAATAAAGGACTTCTCTTCGAATATATTATTTACAATGTTATCTTCAATACTAGTTTTGTCTGATTTTTGTTTGTTCTGCAAACTAATTATTGCAGCTTGGTTATTCACAAGAAGCATAATTTTTATTTTTTATTTAAATACAAAATATGTACATAGGTACCCACAATCTACATAGTTTGTATATATAACTTAGTTAAAAATTTATGCCTAGATCACACGTATTTGCTTTTACGTAATGTACATCAAATTGTATTTTTTTATTTTTTTGAAATTATGATTGCGTTATGTAATTTTAGTTGAATTTATTAGAACTTGTATAACAATTTAATTTTAATCAGTTAAGCTAGATAACGAGTTACAAGATAATCCAAAATAAAAAATATTGTTCTATCGGAGGTACACTGTTTAATACAATAAGTGTAAAATGTGTTAGGTACTGTTAAATGGCACATAGACAAAATTTAATAAAAATCGTATAAGAGTTGTTTTATACTATACCTATTAGATAAGGTTAAAAAACTACTTAATAGCATGTTTGTTAAAAAACGAGTAATTTCTAAATATTAATAATATTGAGTTTTCAAAAAAAATTTATATTTTTTAAAAATCTACAAATATTTGTTTAAATAATTTTGGTGTATATTTTCGATAAAAACAAAAAAATTATCAAAATCAGTTCAGATGTGTTATGTAACTTGGCCCCAAAAAGTTTCCGATTTTTTAAAAGATGATCAATTAAATGACCATTTTTTACCACCCATTAACCTTATTTTGATAAACCACAGTTATCGGATAAATCGATTTTTTTAAATTTTGGCCAAAAGAACGCGGCGCCGCCCAAAAAACCGATTTTTTCAAATTTGATTAATACATTCGATCGGTCTACTTTTGAATATTATTGACCGCCCTTTAACCCCTTTTTTTTACCACCTCTTAAAATATTTTTTTTTTTATTTTTGGAAAAAAAATTGATATTTTTGTCCCTCATTTTTTCTCCTCAAAAATATTTTTTTTTTCGAATTTTGAAAAATGACAATTTTGAAAAACACAATTATCTCAAATGACCATCCTTTGGAATTGTTAAAATTCCATCCTCCATCCTCCAAAAATATTTTTTTCGATTTTTACAGATGACCTGCACAGAACTGAACAAAAATGAAAGTTGTAAATGATAATGTGTATATTAACTTAAAATAAATAAAAAAAACTCCACAAAGCCCTGAGAAGGCCTTGTTAATATATAAACATATACCTATGTACATACATATAACGGGTGATTTTTTAAGAGGTTTAGAACTTTTTTAAAAAAAAAAACACAAAAAATTCGAAAAAATGAATGAAATATTTATTTGAATCGATAGTTTGAACCTTGCAATTTAATGTTTAAAGATAATTTCATGCAAATGTTGACCGCGGCTGCGTCTCAGGTAGCCCATCCGCTGAGTCCAATTTTGGCATACTCTTTCACACATATCGGCCGGTATCTCACGAATGAATGCATGGATGTTGGCTTCCAGTGCGTCAATCGAAGCGGGCTTGTCCCTATAGACATTAGCCTTGACATACCCCCACAAAAAATAGTCTAATGGTGTCAAATCGCACGATCTAGGCGGCCAATTGACCGGCCCGAAACGTGAAATTAACTGTTAACAGTTTACTGAATAGCATAAGCTTCGAAAGTTTAATACGTTTTTTTTTTGTCCATCTTGTTCGTTAAGTTCACTGAAGCTCGTCGTTAACAAACGTCTAAACAATTGATTTTGTTCGATGTTGCTTGATTATTTACGAGCGTCTTTTATGTAATATGGTTTGACCTTTATTATTTTTATCCATTTGTTTACGTAATGTTTATTTTTTTTTTATGGACAAAATGAAGCTACTTGAACCTACCAATACACCTGTCATTTTCAATAATCGGTTCACTCCCTTAAATAAAGCAAAAAAAAAACTGTTTCACAACATTTATTTGGGTAAATATCAATTAAATCAAAGTTGATTGTTTATTTTGCTAACGTAATAACAATGTTGTTGTTGATGCTATTAGAATAATAAATATTTAGTAGACATATTATACTTCAACTACATTTTACACGTTCATATAATAATTCTGACGCAACAAGGACTCAATTCCAAGGACAATCTCCAAGCATAATAATATTTATGCGGTGAAACACGTACATATGTCGTATATGCTGTTATCATTATTGATTATATCTTAAGTCCATCCAAGCATATAGGTATTTTGGCTGGATGTGATTAACATCTATACCTATATTCTACGTTTACGTATATAAGCTCAAAGTTTATCGTTATTCGTTATCATAATCATTGAATGACTAATTAAATTCGACAGCATAATGAAGATGATTGACAGCTTTAAATATATAGATGAATTGAAATAGAAGATTTTTTATTGCTGCATTACCAGGTCATTGAATTCTGATAAGCAAAATAAAAATCTATTCAAATTTAAAAAATTATATTATTTAGAAAAACGGGACTTCTGAAACGTGGTGCTTTTCAAGGTTGCAATTCTTACAATAATTGAAATGGTATAACAAAAAATGAATCATCATAAATGAACCGATCTAAGAAAATTTTTACGAAGATATACCAACATAGCTATTTCTTTTAGATTTTAAATTGTTTCTTGTCTTCTGAATTGTACATAAAAATTAGACTTGACCTTAAGCTAATTCTTATCTCAATTATGGTCAAATCTAAACATTATACTTTGAGCTTCGTCAATCTCTCTCAACTAATTTTCTTACGCATATCAAAAGTGCTTTGTATAATTAAGCTATATTATAGGTATATAATTATCAAAAATTTATTTAACAAACAAAAACACTGACAAAAACGGCTGTAACACATGTTTGCTACAAGTGTTTTTTTTTTAAATTATAATAAAGCCCATTGAGTCATCAATTTAATGGTCTGGATCATGAACATGAATCAGTGTTGTTTTTGTTTTTTGTATTTATTGTTTCAATAAATTTTAATGGAGGATTGAAAAGGTTGTTATCAGTCATGTCTCCGAAACAAATTTAAAAGTTCTAGTTTTAGTGGGAGGATTTTGAAAATTGATAAAAGAATTCAAAATCGTACAAATCTCTATGCATAAATGTTGTATTGGTAAGCAATAATTTTGTTTTGTTTTTATTTTTATTAAAATTTTTTTTAATGTGTGTACAGATTTGTGTTAATTTTCTTTATTTTTTTTATAATTTTTTTTTTAGATTAATCTATGATTTATTTTCCTTTTGCGAATTAAAAATAAAAGTTATTTTCCTTCATATTTGAGCATGGCTTAAGTCGTCTACCACAAACAAAACTTTGTTTTACTATCTTACTCAAAAAAAAAATAAAAATCAAATAAATCACCTAAACCTTCACATTTCACAATATGGTGAAAACTTGGTACACAACAAAATCGTTCAGTATTCGTTCAGTAATTCATTTGAAATTTTTGGGAATATATAGATATATGCGTTAAATATGTATAATAACAATTAACAAGAAATATTGTTATTGTAGCAGGCTTGTAAAAGAATACAATCTTTTGTGAATTAAATCGTTAATGAATTCAATAATAAGACTGTATCCACTGATTTTATTTTGAGACTTCAGACTTAAAGTTACGCAATCATCATTCACTTGAGTCAAATATAGATCGCATTCATTTCTTTTTCCATTCATTTTACAGCAGTCAATCGAATGCAATCTTTTGGGAATTCCTATACATTCTTTGCATTCTTTCGCATTCTATCTGACTGTGGATTGAATTGGTTTTTATTTAAAATGCGAATGTAAATAAAGTAAAACGATTATTTTGATAAATCACACGTTTTTGTGACACAAGTATTTCATTTCATTTCATTTATTTCGAAGAAGAGTTCAATTTACAATAATACATTTAGATTTAAATTTTCTAGAGTATCAATAATTTAGTAAATAACAAAGTTTTTAAATATTCAAAAATATGAAAATTATGAAACATTATTTTAAGGCTAGACTAGGGTAATCAACTAATTACAGTTAAATACAAAAGTTCGATTTTATAGTTATAGAAAAATAATAAGAAAAGATACGAAAATTTAAGTTTAAATGCAAGAAAATTAACAGAATGATACTTAGATATTTAAAAAGAGAAGAAAAAGGAAAAAAAAGACTATTATCTAAGTGCAAATTAAGTTCCTAAGTTTGATTTTTAAAAGTTCCAAAATAGTTTCCTCCTAAATGCTGTGGGCGCGGCAGTAATTTGCAACTCATTTGGGAGAGCATTCCACAAACGAATTGCAGAAACATAAAATGATCGTTCGGCTATGCTGTATCCGAAGCGCGGTAAAATAAGTTTCATACCTCTTTGGGAATGTGCATAATTTAAAATTTCACTAAGATAATTAGGACACCTGTTGTAGATGATATTGTAGAGCTTCAAAACAATCCTTAACTTCAGGTAATCATCAAGATTTATTCCAAAAAGCATGTGACGTAAATGCGAAACACTGGAATATCTAGGCACATTGTAAATAAAGCGAATGCAATCATTAAGTGCAACGTTCAATTTGCGTCTACACTCACAGTCCAAAATTGGATATACGGAACAATTAAAAGTAAAATATGGCATTATTAATGATTTAATGAGGCGTAATTTCATGCGGGGAAGCAATAAGTCCGAAGAAGATCTCAGAGAACGTAATCCGAAGTAGATATTTCTAATGGTATCAGAGATTGCACTACAGCATGTTAGATCATTATTTATTCTATATCCTAAGTATTTTACATCTTTCACATATAGGTAATAACTTCATTATCAAGTTCAATCGTGGGAAAATCTAAAAAGCTAATCTTATCTCTAGAGCATAACATGGCAACAGACTTAGCAAAAATTAAGCTTCATACAGTTACAATTAGACCAAGAAAGGATATGGCTTAAATCTTCATTTAACCTAGCTATACAATCCTCCATCAAACCAATTCTACTAAAAATGTAGAGAACAACATCGTCTGCATACAAATGAACTTGGCAATTGGATATCACATTGGGAAGGTCGTTTACAAACAGTGAAAATAACAGTGGACCCAAAACTGAGCCCTGTGGAATACCCAGATTTGTAATAAGAGGGTTTGAAATTCCAGCCCCTGTTTTTATTCACTGTACCCTGTCAACCAGGTAGTTAAACAAAAGCTTAAGTGATGTGCTAGAAAAATTAAAGTTTCTCTTAAGTTTAGAAAGGAGGATCGAGTGATCAATACAGTCGAATGCCTTAGAGAAATCTAAGAGCACAATGACACCAAATTTACCAGAATCAAGTGCAAACCGGATATCCGACGTAACTTTAATTACTGCAGATTCACAACTGTGCTTATTGCGAAACCCAGATTGCCACTTTGAAAGCAGTTCGCGTTCATTTAGATATGTTTGAATTTGATCATGAATTATTTTTTCAAATAGCTTGCACGGATAGGATAAGATGCTTATGGGCCTGTACTCAGAGGGGATAGAGGGGTTTAATTTTTTGGGAACTGGTATAATACTAGCATTTTTCCACGCATCAGGAAATTCACCTCTATATATGCAAAATTTGAAAATATGAATTAAATAATTACTTAAAATTGGGAGTATGAGCTTTAAAAACTTTGGCGATATGTCGTCCGGACCTATAGCATTCGATTTAACCGATCTGACAGAATTGTAAAGGTCACAAACACTAATGCACACAATCTTTATTTAAAATCAATCGATAAAACGAAAAGAAATCATAAAAATTGCACAGTTGTTGATGAAAATCTTATTTTCGAAAACAACTTCAAAGATTTTGATTAAAATTTTTCTGTTTGCTAATGTTTTTACGATCTTTCATTAAATATGTATGGCCTACAAAATAGAAACAAATGAAACCATAACTAACACTATACCAAGCCATTTGTCAGAAAATATGAGGTTCGTCAGAGATGTCCAGTCTTACGATTTAAGAAATAGCAACAATTTTCGACTAGACTTTCATCGTACAGTAGCAGGACAAAATAGAGCTATGTATAAGGGCCTATAGCAATGTTTAATAATCTTCCTAATCAAATAAACAATGCTTCGAATTTATATTTATTTAAAAAATAACTAATATTGTTTATAAGATAAAATCATTGATTGTTAAATAACTTACCCAAATTTAATATACGCTTATATTTATTTGTTCCTATTTCTGAAAATAATACTATTCATAAGTAATATTAATGCTAAAGATTAGAAAACTGTGATGAATCATGATGATAATTTAATTTTGTAATGAAATGTTATTTATTTTTTGTATGAAAATTTAAATGGCTATATTTTTGCCAAATAAATAAATAAAACTACCTGTCAAAGGACCATTTTTGCTTGTGATATATTTATGTATATTTATTATTTACTATAATGTGGCAAGTTATGGATTCGTAAAAAGAAATCTAACTCGAGATTTTGATCAAACTTGCCAATACGATGGTAGTGATGTCGAAAAATGTGGGTCTCGCAATTCTATCCGTCTGTTTGTCCTTTCGGCTGCAACCTAAACGGGTGGATCGATTTTCTTTAAACCAGGTACCAAACTGCGTTTTTTGGGCACTCCCCCGACATGTTTTTTTTTAATTTTTGTTAGGACCAAAAATAACGGTACCTGCCTACAAATTTTGCTGGAAAATAATAAAAATCTTATTTTCTTCAAAAACGTGCCAATTTTTTTTTTAATCAGTAATTTTTCTTACAAAAAGACAAACAAAAGAGGCTGCTCGCAACCCACAATGGAAACTTCCCATTGGTGCCCTTGGAAACTTGAGACCAAATCGTCGGCTAAATATGTAAAGCTGCTATGTCAACTTTTGTTCGAAATTGAGATATTGATGCAATTTTCTTAAGAAACACATTCTGCACAAAATGGTTTAATTTCTTTTATCCAATGTATCGCAGTTGTTGCAGAATCCTAAAGAAAAAATCTGTTTTTTTATGGAGCCTTAGGGGCCAGTTATAGCTTTCATTGAAACTCATCATTGAAAATTTTAATTTTCATTTTTGAGGCCCTTAAAAAGCGATATCAGTGATTATTTTGATGCCAATAAAAAGCTGATGACTCGATTATTATTTCTAGTCAAAAAAAATATTTCATTTTGGCCCAGCCTATCGCAGGAAATGAATTTCTTTGTTTCAATGGTTTAACTACTTTATCATTGATCATTGAAATCTTAGAAATCGTTTTATGTGAAAGGAAGGGGCCCAAATTAAATATTTTTTTTGACTAGAAATAATAATCGAGTCATCAGCTTTTTATTGGCATCAAAATAATCACTGATATCGCTTTTTTAGGGCCTCAAAAATGAAAATTAAAATTTTCAATGATGAGTTTGAATGAAAGCTATAACTGGAATCTTATGCAATGGTTTTTTTTGTTTTTCTGCTCTCCTGTTAAATTTGCAAAAGTGAACTTATAGCAGCTTTACTTATTTAGCCGGGGAAATGTTATTTTGTGATAAGAAAATTCACAATTCAAGTTCTTCGAAGACCTTATCAGGGTGTTCAATATGCAATCAAGTGAAGGCCAAAAATTGGCCGTTTGTTCTCGAGATATTCGAGACAAAAAATATTTTTCAAAAATACTAATTTCTAGTAGTTTGTTTATTTAAAAAAGATTTCAATTGAGTTTTTTAAAAATCATATCAATAAGCTCAAAAGTCGTTATCACTATAATAATATGTTCTCAAAATATTCGAGCGGCAAAATATTTTTGATAAACTTTTTATAACCTTGTGTTATTTTGCAATTTGTTTTTGTTTGATAAAAACCGTCAACTGAATTTTTTTTATAAACCCCATCAATTCTCAGTTACAAAATTGTGTGTAAAATAAAATTATCTCAGAGTTGATAATATTGTTTGGTTTCGAGATATTTAAGTCGAAACACATTTTTGAACCATTTTTTATTAGTTTTGTTCAGCAATTTTATTGCTTAGAAAAAAACTGTCGATTGAATGTTTCTACAAACATAAATTCGTTATTGACCACCTACGTCTTTGGGTGTAGAATAAAATTAATCCGGCTTCGAAATCAATGTTTTGTTTACAAGATATTCGAACCAACAAAAGTCTTTAAATAATTTTAAGCATTTTTTTTTAGTTTTTTTTGCTTAAAATTAATAAATAAATTATTTTTTTAATCATAGCAATAATCAAACATGGCAACGTATATAGAATAAAATGATCCTAAAATCAATATCATTGTTTGTTCTCAAGATATTCGAGCCGAAAAAAACGATCTACAAGTTTTTGCATGAAAATATTGCAAAAGAATGCATAAGAATGCATAAGAATGCAAAGAATGCATTAATTCTCCAAAAGATTGCATTCAATTTATTGTAGTAAAATGAATGGGAATAAAAATGATTGCAATCTATTTGATTCAAGTGAATGGTGATTGAATTATTTGAAGGCTGAAGCCTCAAAGTTGAATCATTGGGCCTTACTAATAACCAAACACTAATGTCGACTATTAGTAAAGTGCAAGATTAAAATAAAGTGGGGAGCTTAACCGGAATCCTACTAATAACATATTTAACCTTCTCGTTAACAAATCCTCACACTTTCCTTGAATCTACTACAATTTCCATTAAGATGTTGTCAAATAAATGTCAAACTTTCTTGGATTTTCAATTTCATTAATTTCGCATCAACAAAAACAAATATTTAGAAGAATGAGTTCAAGTAACGAAAGATATAAATTTATTCAAGAAAACTCGCAAAAATAAAGAACCAAAATTAAGAAGCGATTTCATCAACAAATGCACGCGGGACTGGGTATATAGAACGCAATTTATAGGAAAGCACTTCTCATAAATTATATATTTTTCATTTATTTGTATATATGTCATAAATATGTATTAAGTAACAACAAAGGAAATATGCTAAAAAAAAAACTTAACTTAAAATAATCAGACATTTCATTTTAAAGTTATTACTTCCAAAAAAAAGTAAGAACAAAAAACTGAAAACAAAGAATCTTGAACTTGATGTTCGATGGGTTCTTCTTTTCACAACACGCGTATCCGATCTGCGGGATGCATTTAGGAATTCCTTGAATTCATGAGTTTAGTGTTTAGCTTAAAGATGGATTTCCATGTACTAAAATTTAATGTCTTGCTAGTGAATAACCTGGAGAATAAATTCGTTATTAGTATGCGAATGTTCTGTAATCTGGAGATTTTCGTTTAACTATTTACTAAATTTGGTTATTAGTAAGGCCCATTGAATGCAATCATATTATTGAAGTCATTAATGTTTGCATTCAAAAAGATTGTATTCGTTAACAAGCCTGTGCTAAAGTAAGAAAACGGCTAGTTGCATTTTTGTGAAACCACTTTCTGCACTTTATGACGTTATTATCTGTAAAATAAAATTGATTTGAATTCAATATCTTTATTCGTTATTGAGATACTAATAAACGATAGAATGTTTCACGAACGTACATACACACACACACACACACACACACACATCTCTGTAAAACCGAGGGATTTGTATTATTGGGATTTGGGACCTTGAAACATCGAGATATTATGTCAAAATTTTCGATTTGACATATCGGACCTATTAAAATAACTTACAATAGAAAGTTAAAAATTTCGGAAAAATGGTTGTAAATGGTACCTCCCATAGCACCATTTTTTGATTTTCTAAAAAACCTTTTTTTTTTTTCTTTAGATTTTTAAAAAAATTAAAAAAAAAATGTTCAGCATTTATTTTATTATCTATTGGTCGGATTTTAATAAAATTTTTTAAACAAGAGCTTCTTATAAGTTTAAATAATATTAAATAGCAAAATTCTCAAAAAATACCAAATTTTTGATTTAAAGAAATAATTCAAAATTATTGTTTTTTGTAAATTCGATATTTCGAAAATGGGTTGATAATTTTTTTTTTTTTAATAAAATTTTTGACTCCGCATTAATAAACGCTAAAAAATTGCGTACGTTTTTTTTTTAATGTTCCACACGGTGCTATATTATTAATATTTATGTATACACATAATACTACCTTAAACTAAACTTCTTTTTTGGCAGGTGTCATGATATAATAACTTAATTTATTTCTTTTATCAGATGAACATAATTTTTAAAATATGTATTAAGACTTAAAAAAAAAAAAACCACAGTGTGATCGTACATAAGAGCAAGTTTGTGCAACCCGGTCGTGCATTTTGTTTTTATTTTCATACCATCTCATTATCTGTTTAACCAATTTAAATTAAATTATTTAAAATTTGTACGAAAGAACTTCTAATAAGTTCAAAATTTAGATTGCATAATTAATGCAATCAATTATACAATATAAACATTTTAATATATATTTGTATTTTATTTTTTTCTTTGCAGCTGATGGTATGACATATTCTTTTGGTATGTTCTATGTTGAATTCCTTGATTACTTCAACGAGGGCAAAGGCTACACAGCATGGATTGTTTCAATTCTAGTAGGCGTTACATTATCATCAGGTAAGTGAAAGAAATTCAAAACTTTTTTAAGGTCTATAGAGAAAGGATAAAAGGCTTTAAAGCACTTATCTTAAGAAGTATCCCACCTACTTTATATACGTACAAGTTCATGTTATATGACAGTGACATTGTGTATCTTCACTTCAAATACATACCTACATAAATATTTGATGCTTTGAAAAAATTGTTGAATTTTCTAAAAATATACCTAAACTTAAAACTGTGACTTAAATACAATTTAAAAAAAAAATCGTCAGTACAATCTTGACCTAAATTCTAAAACAAATCCTAGAATGAATAAATAACATCACATCACCTCAGATGTGTGAATTTATGTCGATATTATAGAGAGGACAATGTGCTTTGAAGGATATATCTATGTATGTATCTCTGGAAAAGAAAAACCAAAGGTGGAAATATTATTTCTTGTAGAACTATATGCATACATACGTGTACTCTAGGTGTGTAAATAAGTACCTACGTATGAGACAAAACTTTTCTTCTGAAATTGATTCTTTCTCAATACGATAAACTTGTTTATGTACATTGCAGAATGTATATAGTATACATAGGTATACACAATAGGGTGGAGCGTCGATGTATGCAGAAAAATAAAAGTTGTTGTATCAATTTCGAATACCTCCATTTTTTTGCGTTTCGATGAGTAGAATAATTTGACATTAAAAATAAAAGTTTGGATTAAGTCTTTAACCCTCTACCTTAGCTCAAAGTTTCGACTTTTTGGAACAAACAAATTTTTTTTTCCGAAACGTTAAAATTATTTTACAATTTCGAAATAATTTATATGATAATTCATGAAAAAGAAAACACAAATTATATTATATTGACTTTATTTAGACAAATAAATGAACACAAACTTAAAAATTCAAAATACGCCATTCAGAAACTAACCCAATTAAACTTTTTATTTTTCAAGTTGTAATTTTTTTTGTGTGTGGAAAAATGGCAATATATTTCGAGAATATATCTTATTTTTTATTAGCCCGTCTCTCTTTTCACCAGCTACTGTTATTGAAGCTTCGGTCACCATCTTCACACAGCGCTCAACAGCTTGAGTGTGAAATTCTTCCAAATCCTGATCGCTAGTTCTATCCAACAAAGGGGTTGATATAACTTGTGACTTGCTCCAGCTAAAAAAGATTTCCATAGCGCAAATATATGAAAAATTTGAATTTATGTAGCGCCTTTTAACATATATCTCGAGAACGGCTAATCATACAATATAAGTTGTTGTACATTTTTTATAGGAAATTTAATTATCTTTCTTTTTACTACAAATTTTATTTTGTAGGATTTATATTTTCGGAAATACAGAATAAAGCAACAAAATTTACGACTTTTTTTCCAATTTTTCAAAACTTTGACCTGTGGTAGAGGGCTAAGAAAAACAATTTTTATTTTTTTTTTATTTTTTACGGGTAGCTTACGTAACTACGCAACTTTTTAGTGCTATTCGAATAGCTAAATCGGAAAAAAAATTTGACGCTCCACCCTAATACACAATGCATATTCAAATATTTATCTTCTTAAATTCGATACTTTTAAACAAATATTGAAGGAGTTAGGATTTTTGCACAATCTTAAGAATTTTTTACAAAATTACACATTACTTTTTTTGTTGCTTAAATGAGAACAAGATATACACAAGTGAAAAAGTAGAAGTTTAACTCTTTATTATGAGTATTTTAGTAATAATTTTTAATGTGATATGATTTTGCGAATTTTTTAAAAGTTGGTTTTTATCATTTATTCATGTTAAAAATTTTTCATTTAATTTTTTAAATCATCCATTTTGATAGAAAATCTAATTTCTTACAAAAAATCATTTGAGTTAAATTCTCGGATTCAGCTTCGTTTCCGAGTTATACGAAAAATATTGAAAACAGTGTGAACATTCTCTGAGAAATTCATGGGTGGATTTTTTTATTAACTAATCCTGTTTAAATTTTTTTATTTCATTTTGTAAATTATCCATTTTGATAGAAAATCTAATTTTCTACAAAAAATCATTTAAGTTGAATTCTCAAATTCCTCTGCGTTTTCGAGTTACATGAAAAATATTGAAAACAGTGTGACCATTCTCTCTTGAATTCTTGTAAAGTATGATAAAGTTTGACTCTTTCAATTTAAATAACAAAACACTTAAACGAAATTGTTTCTACCTTCTATTAAAATTTTATTTAATTTTTCAAAAAAAGAAGTTTAGGAATCAAACATATCTTTTACTACTTAACTTTGAAATATTTTAATAATTCATACAATATTGCCTACCAATTCATGAATATATTGTCTCTGACATTATTTATTTTTTTTTTTTAATGCCACAAATAAGATCCCGAAACCCAATTGAATTTCCGTATAAAATTTTATTTTCATGATGCTATAAAATTAATTACTATCCCTTCAGGTCCCATATCATCATCATTTGTCAACCGTTACGGATGTCGGCCGGTAACAATAGCCGGATCGATATTAGCTGCAATCTGCATCTTCATCAGTATGTTCGCTCAGAATGTCTTAACTCTGATTTTCACAATCGGCATTGGTACCGGCTTGGGCTTCGGTCTAATCTACTTACCAGCCATTGTCAGTGTTACGATGTATTTCGAGAAATACCGATCTCTGGCTACCGGCATTGCTGTGTGTGGTTCTGGATTTGGTACATTTGTATTCTCACCACTCACTGAAAGTCTGATTAAAAATTTTGGCTGGCGTGGGGCTATGTTCATCATATCAGGCATAGTTTTGAATTGTATAATTTTCGGTTCAATGTTCCGACCACTAGAAGCCCCTAAGAAGGCCATCGTGGCACAGGAAAATGGTGCGGAAATGGCTGAGCTTGAACCGCTAAAGGCAAAGCAGACGGAACAGTTCCTACAAACACCTAGAAGTGATACGAATCTTTCGCGTTCGTATAGTGTGGGTCATGATTTTGGTTATGAATTTCATGTAAGTTTTTTTTTTTAATTCTTTTTTTTTTATTCATTTTCTGTTGCAATCCTTTTGCTCCTTTATATTAATCCCTCAAAAATCCTCATCGATAGACAACTAATCAAAATGGTAAATTATCCATTCCGACGATCAGTAGCAATAATAACATCCGTGGTGCAACTAGCCAACCGCACATCCCAGGCGAGGATCAGCAACAACAGCTAAAGGAGTCGCAAGAGAGATCGGGCAGTGGACTGATGTATCGGCAAGATATCCTGTATCAGGTAAGAATTCAATTTAATTATGCATTTTAAAAGCTGAACTTCCTCTGATATGTTATAATCTTACAGGGTTCCTTGCTAAATATTCCCGATTACCGCTCAAGAAATGATCTTAACGTTAATCGATATGGATCACTGAAGCACAATAAACAAACAAACTCTAATCAGGTAAGATATAGCTTTGAATTATATCTATATAATATTTATAAATTAAAGCTGTTTTTTTTTTTTTTTAATTTACTAAGTTTATTTGCCTTTCATAAACAAAATTTGACACAAGTTGGATCCGGGTTTATATAGGTTGTGTTGTAGACATTGTTAAAACACTTGCACCTGTATTGATTGTTCAATATTTGCACAAAAAGCTTCCATATAGTGGGTGCATGACAAGCTATTGAAAATAATCTTTTCAGTTAAATCAGTTAAGAATCTTATGAGTTTACTGTCTATAATCTTATCTTAACTGAACTTTATTAGCATTCTAAGAAAGGCCACGGGTGTTTTTTTTTAGAAATTTTTATTAGGTACAGATTTGTTTTATTAATAACGACAGGTATAAAGTTTGAATATAAAAATTGTATTCATTATATTATATAAAAACTTTTGACTTAAAAAAAAAAAGAAAAAAACATTTTCCGGAATAAAATTCTAGGTGCTTTAAACGAGTAGGAATAAACAATAACAAATTATCCCGACTTTCTATAGCAAAACTAAATTTTTGTATACTAATCGCATATACAACAAAATCTGTGATACTAAATGTCATATTCGATTAGATTTTCTGACCCTTCCATTCCTTTTTTAGTTCAATCAGAAAAAAACATCTATAATTTAAATCTGAAATGGCTTCTTCAATCATTTTTTCACTTTTAGCAAATTGATAGTAATTGATAACAGCTACCAATTGAAATTTGATATTTATTAACCAAATTGATAAAAGTTTTGATAGTAATTGAGAATCGTGCAAATTCATTATTTATGAATTACAAAAAAATTGATGATAAACGTAGTGAATAGTTGATCAAATATTTATAGCTAACTTACTATACAAATACAAATTTTCAATATATTCTATCAAAAATCAATTGATAATTGACAATCTTATAATAGGGGCTTCATTCTCAAAAGTGTTAAACTTAAATTGTTTTATATTAAAATCGTGGGATATGTGCAAAATTTTATAAAATAAAATAAAAATAAAATGTGTGCTAATTGACGTTTATTAATAATGTGTGTAAGCCAACTCACCGAAAAATGTGGTTTAGCGAAGTAATTTTTTTTTACTAAACCTAACGTTTTGGACAGGACAAGAATTTTATAAAAATCCATCAAAATATATATGTAGTTCAGATTTTACAGACATTTTTGAAATTTCAGTACATCAAAAGATTTTAGGAAAATGTCAATAACTTTTTTCTAATCAATTATTTTTAACCAAATTTTGAACAAATTGTATGAAGCTCTGCAGTCGATGTTTTATGAGAATGTATTGGAACTTTATATAAAACTTAACGAAAAATATTTGGCAATATGAAAATGTATAACGAAGAGCTATTTGTCTTGTACTAGCAATGAGAGAAGGTCGTGACGGAATAAAGATAGTGGTTTTTAATTATTTTCCACTCTAAAAGATTTTGTCTTTTAACTTATTATTGTGACGGGTTTTAGACCAAAATGGTCAAACGGAAGGTGAAAGATCGGCGGTTGGTTTTATAACCAGCAACCTAACTGAACTACGATACACAAATATTTAAAAGAACAATGTAAACTGTGTGTTTAGTTTAGATTTAACGACTTTTTTCCGCTCTCCCATACAAACCAAACCACTGTGCGAGACGTTTTGAAAAAGATGATACAAACAACTTTTCCCTATATTTCATGAATTATATCAATTTAGAATAAAATATATAGTTTTTACCGACAATAAAAAAAAAATTATTATTAAAATAATGTGACGATACATCCTTGAATACTATTTTTTTTTTTTTTTATTTTCAATAATTTGAATTTTTTTTAATGTCAATTAAATAAAATGTACAACTGGGTCGCACGAACTTGCTTTTATGTGCGATCACCTGTGGTTTTAGAGTCTGAACACTTTATATCTATTCATCTGATTTTAAAAGAAATAAATTACTTATGGCCATGGGAGCCTATATTTTAATCCACATGCTTAAAAGTAGTTAAATTTAAGGTAGTATTGTGTGAGTACATATTTATATGAGGACATACAAATACATACATGTAAATTATAGTTTAGAAAATAATATAATTATAAATAAATTGATGAAACTACCTCTGAAATTGTTTTGACACCAACGCTAATGTATGCGCCATCTGATTTCTTAAATAAATCTCAATTTATGAGAAAAAAAATTTGAAAATCGTTGGAGCGGTTTTTAAAAAAATATTTTTTTATATATACAATTTTGTAAAAAAATTTAGGAACAAAAATTGGTACGCCATTTTATTTATTAATGCGGGATTAAAAAATTAATTTTGAAATAAATCATCTACCCATTTTCGAAATATCAAATTTTCAAAAAATAATTTTGGAATCCAAAATTAGTTTTTTTTTTAATTTTGATATTTAATATTATTTAGCAAACTTTTTAGAAGCTCGCTTGTGTGAAAAAATTATTAAAATCGGTTAAACAGTTAGTGAAATAGTCGAAAAATAAAAAAATTGTTCCATGAGAGATACCATTTTTAATCGATAGATAATTTTTTTGCCAATAATATGGTAGATCGTACTGATATAAGCTGACCCAAAAATTTTAATCAAAATCGTATGAGTCGTTTTTGAGAAATATAAGATTTTCCTTACCGGTTTTTAAATTTTTTGTGTGTGAGGAACCGTTATTTTGAGTTATAAGAATAATTTTTATTTAAAATCTGCTAGATAATACAAAAAAAAAACTGCTGGGTGCTAAGTATATTAAAAATCCATCGTTTGGTTTTCAAATTATTAATTTCTCAAGAAAAAAAATTTAAAACTTTTCTAAAAAATTTAAAAAAAAACTCAAATTTTTTTGGAAACATTCTCCAGAAAAAAATTGATCAAAATCAGTTGAACAATTTTTGAGAAAATCGAAAATCACTAAAATGGTTCTATGGGAGGCACCATTTATAACAATTTTTCGTAAATTTCTGTTTTATAAAATGGTAGCCGTTTTGTTAAAAATATTACTGAATTTAAAAAAAAAAAAAGTTGTGGGCACGTTTTTGAGAAAAACAAGATTTTCATCTTTTGCTCCAAAAATTTGTACGGCAGCTACTGTACAGTGTACGTGTCGGCGGAATTCTCAAAAAACGTTATGTGCCAAGTTTATAGAAAACCGACCACCCGTTTAGGCTGCAACCGAAAGGACAGACAGACAGAATTGCGAGACCCACTTTTTCCGACTTTGCTATATCATCGTAATGTTAAGTTTGATCAAAATCTCGAGTTCGATTCGACCATCAATTTTCCTTTTTCGAAATTCCAATTCACAATTAACATTTCAAACAAAATTTCGAATACCCGAATTCATTTTCGAAATGTGGATTCACAATAAGACGTCACTAAATCGCAGTCGTACTTATAGCTTTCGCTTTCTTCGAAATCATTAAATTCATTTACAAATTAAAATAAATCAATTGTTCATGGAGAGAGTTTAAAAAAGATTTAATAGTAGATATTGTATACATTTTGCATACTAAAATGTTCAAAAAAGTATTTTATAGATTAAAAAAAAAGAACTTAATCTTAAAATAATAACCAAAGTAATCAATCATGTCAAATCATTTACAAATTAATTTACTTTTTTTTGTTTTATAAAATCAATATTTACAACACAAATTCGATATATATTTATGATTTTATTTTCGCTTATATAAGTACATTTATACTGAGATTGTATATATAGGAAACTTATTTTTATAAAATATCTTGTTTAAGATAATTCATCGTCCGTTGAATTATTGCTCGACCAATAAAAAATCCAACAAGTCCTCTCAAAATATTGTAGGCAATAATTTTTCTGCAAAAGGAAATAATTTTTAAATTTTTTATTAAAAAAATAGGCTTTACTAAAATGGCCAAATTTTTCAAATAGTCAGTTAAACATTATTATTATTCTTCAGATAAAACAAACATTTGTTCCTCTAGCAGTTTAATTATACTTACCCCTGTTACGATTGTCAATTATGTATATCAATTAATAGTTGACAAATATTGAAATTTGGTACATTTAAATTCAAATTAAATAGATTTAGTTTTTTCGGAACTTACCGCGTTAAATTTATAGAAATATTCATAATTTCTTTTACCCGACACGTTTCGAATAAGTTTCATTATTCGTGGTCACGGGATGAGACTGACGTTTGAAAAACTAAATCCATTTAATATGAATAACATCCGCGAAAATATAAGTTTAAAATTTCATATTTAAATTCAATTTATAAAAATTATCAATTTTCTTGTACTTATTTCAAAACAGTCTGAATCATTCTCAATAATTACAAATTATACATAATATATATCAATTGGGTTCATAAATATCGATTTTCAATATTTACCAACAGTCAATTGATAATTGACAATCTTAATGTTTATGTATGTACATACAAAATAGCCTAGTTCCTTCACTTTTAAACTCCGTGCATTTCTGCTAATTTCTACACCAGTTCATATAAAAAAAATAAAATGATGTAGAAATTCACACAGAGTTTTAAAGTAAAGGAACACACCTTATATATTATGTTCTTTTGATGATTGAAAAATCGGCTTCGAGAGTTTAGATTTAACTTACACTTTTAAAATTTTCCTACATTGATCAATACTCGAATCAGGTTCATTTAACAAGAATTTTCTGCATCCTTTCATATTATCATGAACAAATAATCTTACTCTTTCTTTCGAATTCGCATATTCAAAAAATACTCCTATATCAAATTCGGTTCTATTAAAAAAAAGAAAATAAAAAAAAAAAAACATGGTAAAAGACAATTTAATTTCAAGTAAAATAATCACCCAAATTACAATAATTGTTAATTTTATCAATTGATAGTTAATGAAAATTAATTGATTTAAAAATTAATTATTTTAGTTGATAATTTTTTTTTTTATAAATTGAGCTAAAATGCAGCTAATTTTAGTATTTAAGTATTTATCAACAATCAATTGCTAATTTATTGACAATCACAATTGAGGTGAATATTTTTATATGTATATGTAAAAAAAATGAATACATACCCTTTGGCGTATTGTAGCATTTTATCAGCATCTGTAATTCCATCACTTTTGCTTTCATTTACAATAAAAAACAATAGAGCTTGCCTTGTTAAATATATTTTTCTTTGAATCTTCATCATAAACGGTTTAATACGAATTATTCTCAAAACAATATCTACCAAAATTGCGGGTATCAATTGTAAGCATAGTACCTATATATTTATAAACAATTAATAATATACCTTATATACATAATAAACATAATTTTGTAAATATTTTTATTTTATGTTCGTTTGCTACACGAAACTATCAATCCAAAGATCTTTCAAGTTTAATATAACAAAGAAAATTGCTCAAAACTGTCAGTTTATGGAAGTAATTGAAAAAACCAATTTGTATTTTTGCTTCGCTCCTCTTTCATGCGGGAAAGTTGATGCCATTTAATTTCACAGTATCTACACAAATCTAAGGTAATATATTGCGCAGGTTGCCAAAGTTACAAGTTTCAGAAATTAAAAATGGATGTTCTAGTGACCACAAGAACTATTCACCGCATCATAAGAAACAATAAGAAAATATTGAAATTAGACAAGTGAAGGGGCACTGCATCCACCATTTTCTTTGATTTTGACAGATGCGTAGAATGAAAACGCTTATGATCGGCAGATAATTCGTTAACTCAACTCGCCACAGTAGAAAACCTAATTCTATTCAGGGCGAATTCAGGGCGACCCCAGTTCTCAAAAACACATAATTGGATTGTCAGGGTGAGTTCACGTTTTTCATAAAACGCTTTAGGGCGACCCCACGATGACTTCAGGGCTCAACGAACAAACCTAGTATCTATTTCCCCTTTGTTTGTCAGCTTAAAAAAAATTATGAGCTATAACAAGAGCAGAAGACAATAGGTTTCACGTTTGTATCATAGTATCATGGGATATTTTTTTTGAAGATCAGTATTGAATATGTACTTGCGCTTTGGCATTTTATTTTAATTGTTACAGAAATGAGAAACTTGAACAAACAACAAATCGAATATTACCGAAAAATAAACAGTTAACAGTAATTGAATAAGCTGTCAAATGAATGGATGTGTTCAATAATTAATAAATGGAATGAGTGAATTATTCAAAGTTCAATTTTTTGTAATGAAAATAAGATCGTTTTTTTAAGACGAAAACAGATTTTTTATTGTGTTTTTGTTTCAGAGAAAAAAAAATTAAAATTTAAAAACATAAAGAAAGACGATAAATCGCTTATTTTTTCAAAAAGATACCGGACTTGTCCTCTTTAAGACGTCTGGTCACCCTATTCAAATTTAATAATTTACTAATTTTAAAGCGCTTAACTAAAACCATTTTCACATTTTTGTATTGTCAAAGTGACATTTGGAGTCAGTCTGAGATACTAAAAAGAAAACAATAGGCATTTGATGATAAATAAAATGTTAAAAATATAGCGCGATGTTAACTCCTTTAAAATTTTGAAAAACCGGTTTTTAACGTTTTTATACTAAAAATTGCACGTGTACACGAATACCCGTGTTACACGTGTAATTAAATTATTCGTGTATGAACGCGTGTTTTTATATCTATTCGTGCGTTAATTGTTTCACGTAGCATTTAAGCAATACACGTGTAATTACTTCTAAATCATACTGATGGTGTTTTCTGGTTCAAAATACGTTGAAAAATGATAGGAACAATGCCGTAACAGTAACCGTAAAATAATATCAAGCAATACTTAAAAACCGTTCTTTAACACTGTACACATTTTGGTTCACTTCGTCCAATTACAAAAAGTGACGCTTTTATAACTACACGTGTATTTACTTCACGTTACACAATACATGTATAATTAGATACAAGCTTAAAACCCAGAGCTCTAATAAAAATACTTAGAAGTCGTACCTAATCGTCTAAAATTTTGCCACATTTACCTTTGATATGTTTACTGTGATTGAATGTCATTCTTCCATAGTCGGTTTAAATTTGAAAATTTACTGTGAAATATTTTTATTGTTCTTAATTCTTACCGATAACCAATAGAAGAATGGGCAAGATGTGACTGTGACATTTGGTATCCAAAATGATTTCTCTAGAGGATATTCATAAATAGCTTCTTGGAGTGTATTTATATATTCACTTAGTGGTGAATAAACCATTGCAAGTGAAGAAAACTTTCCCACTGGAGTAGCTTCGATAAATCTACATTGATTGGTATATGTATATGAAAAATTATTTGAAATTTTAGGTGTGTTCCTTTACTTCAAAACTCTGTGCATTTGTGTGAATTTCTACATCATTTCATTTTTTTTATATAAACTTTGGTGTAGAAATTCACAGAAATGCTGTTTCAAAAAGTTTCAAAGTAAAGGAACTAGGCTATTATTTTATTTTGTAACAAAAATATTTACTTTTCTCTGGGTAATTGTGCTTTAAGTGCAGTAAATAAAAGAAGAGTTTTTGTACCCAAATCCAAAGGTGTAAAATCCAATGCAGTTTCGTAATTTTTAACATAAAATGCTTGTAACAGACCTGTTCCCCAAATTGTCATTAAACCCATTATACCAGTTGTAGTTTCTGAGAAGCCATTTTCTGGTTCTTCGCAAGCAGCAATAACTTAATATTTAAAGGAAAAAAAAACAAACTAATTAAAATATTCGGTTCGCTTTTGTTAATATACATACAGTAGAATCACGAAAAGATGAACAGATATAAAACAGGTCCCGTTCATCTTTTCAAATTATTCATCTTTTTGAGCATCAACATTTGGTTGAGGAAGAATATATATTATTATAAAAAAAAACATTATATATTATTTAAATAACAAATTAAAACAAACCCCAAGGTACTGTTCAGGAGGAACTTAATGCAAAGAAAAAGTAAAAATTATGTTAAAGTGGTCTTCTTTTTGAGTATAAAATTTCAAACCGTTCATCTTTTTGAACAATGAAAAGTTAAAATATTTCATTCATCTTTCCGAGCTGTTAATTTTAAAGAACCGTTCATCTTTCCGAAGTTCAACTTCATTTCGTTCATCTCTCCGAGCTGTTCATCTTATAGAACTTTCCAAGATTCTACTGTATTTCTTAAAAAAAAAAGTTACCAATTGAAGGTTTATAGATGGCAACAGGAATTCTCGTACGATGGTCGTCAACAAGTTTTTCTCCTAGATGTTTTGTAAATATATAAGTATTTGGAAATCCTGTTATAACTCTGAAAAGAAATTATTTAGACATTGATTTAGAAACCATTTATACCTAGTTTATGAAAATTCTCTTGAGCAAGATTCCCGAAAAAAGATTTCTGAGCGATGTTTTTGTCATTCTGATTTGTGAACAATAATTCTGTTGCAAGTCATTGTAATACTGTAGTCATCCGTATTACGATTCTCAATTATCAATCGATAGTTGATACTGTTCGGTGATAATTATCAATTTTCTAGTAATTCACAATGTTCTGCGCCATTTTCTTTGATCAAAACTTTTATCAACAGGGTTTTTAAATATCAATTTACAATATGATCAACTATCAACTGATAATTGACAATGGTAATGGGGTGTACCGTTTATGTTCCAACTATAAAGATCAAATTTCATAAATTTTTTTAACAATTGCGTTTTGAAGGAAAGTCACGAGTACGATAACTATGGTCAAAAACAAGCATTTTTTACTATGGAAGGGGGGTCTATCTCACCCCGTTTAGGAGTTAGGGGGAATTTTAGAAAAAAATGACTGAAATTGAAAAAAAAAATATTCAAAAACAATGGCAACACTTACAATTAAGTACAATACCGCTTTTGAAAGCCAGAAATCGGTTTTTTGTGTTCGATTTAAAATCAAAATAAGCATTGACCAAAAAAAGCCAATTCAGCACTTCATTTCACAATTTAAAAAAAATTGGTTTAAACTTTTTTTCATTTTTTTTATAAAAATTCTGATTGATACCATTTCGGGAAACGTTAGTTTTTCTTCATTCAAAATATTTAACAGTAATTTTATAACAATAATAATTCAAATGACATACTTATTTGTGATTATATCCAATGTTGGATCACTATCATCCATATCCAGAATTTTTAATGCAGTTCTCCAGTCAAATACAGCTGGATAAACCTTTATAAATAAATAAATTTATTTCTATAAAATATTGCTTTTTTTTGTATCTAAAATTTAAATTTTATCAAATTTTGATTTACCTTATCTTCTATTAATTTCAAATATGGATTACTAAAATACGTTGAAACATGAAGAAAAATTTTCAAACATTTCATTGTTTCGGCAATTTTAAGAGCTTCAAAAGTTGATTTCAAATTTAAACGAATTGCAGATTTAAGTGGTTCATTAAAACGCGTAGAAGCTGCTGAATGAAAAAATATTGTTACGTTTTTTATCTGATCTAGATGCGCAGGTGATATTCCAAGATCATCTTTTATGATATCTCCGGGTATTGCAATAAGTTTGTCCAATTCGTTGGGTTTGCATTCTTTAAGAACTTTGAATATCTAAAGTTGAAAATTTAAAAAAAAAGAAAGGTTCTTAAAAAATAATAAGTTAAATATGTTAAAAAATTTATTTCAAATAAAATTCATCTAACTTTATTCGAAATATGGAATTTTCAAAAAAAAAGAAAAAACTGGCAAAAATTTACCAAACGACTGTTTCGGAAGATGTCATTAAACTTCTCAACCAGAAAATGTTTGCCAACAAGCCATTCGGACATTCCAACTAAAAAAAACTGCTTCAGCTTACAAGGCTTAAACGAGCCAAGGATGGTCCAAAACATTGTTCCAAACTGCATAATACTGGATAGCTGTAGTGTACAGTCCAGACCAGAGATTTAAATTATAAAGATTGGAATCTTTCGTACGTTCCATCCCCAGAAACCCATTTGTTTACATTGTTGTTTTTGTAATTTCATCTCGTGTCAATGAATAGATGTGAATTGCAACAACAATTTACGCAGTGGTGAATTCATATTTTTGCACTAGTGTGCGTTAAAACATGGACACTAGTGCAAAAATATGAAATCACCACCATTCGCCATTTTGTTTAGCTTGTAGGCAAACCAGAATGACAGCCGAGGATTTCAATCTTTATAATTCATAATCTCTGGTCCAGACCTCAACCCGTTGGATTACAAGCTGTGGCCCGTTTTAGAGGGAATACCCTGCTGTAGTAGACATGACATCCATTCCAAACATTGAGTAATTAAAACGAACCCTTGTACGTGCAGTGAACAATTCTTCAATGAATGAGGTGCGTGCTGGGATCGATAATTGGTCGTGTATTAAGGGAAATGGCGGTCATTTTTAATGATATCTTTGATATGGGCGATATGGCATTCTAAAAAAGTCATGGAAAGACTGAGGCATATATGCATTATGCATAAAACATTTTACATGAACTTTCCCTTTTTTGCAAAATATGTTTGCACATATTAGGCGTGTGTTTTGCAAGCCCAGGGGGTTTGGACGAAGAAAACGACGTGCGTCGTGCTAAACAATCACCATGATAACAACAACAACAAATCCGCTACGGGCTTTACTAAACCAAGGGAATTCTCGGGGCTTAACTTAAGCGCACAGAAAAACTGTATTACCGACATGAGTTACATACCTGTTATCGATAGTTTCTATGAAAACTCCATTTTGTTTCTGTGATGGCGTCGCTAAACCCCGTTGTGGTTTTTTTTCAACCAATTGTCCTCGGGATTGCCAAAAAAAAACACACCCATTATGTCAAATTATTAATAAATAAAAACAAAATTGCTAAAGAGAGGTTTCCGTAAGGTTTCTGAAACAGCAGCTTTTAAAGTCATAAAAATAATCAATAACACTTCGTAAATTGTAAATGTTTTTAGTTAAATTCTATTTATTTTTTTTGTTACGAAAATTAATTCCAAATTGCCTTTCTTTTAATAAATTAACTACAAATCTTTAAAAAAAATACAAAAATTGTGTTTATAGGATTACAAGAGAACTACTACCAGGCGTATTGTAGCGCCTTAAGCTCCAAGGTTACATTTTAATTGCTCTATAGGTCAAGAGTACCTATGGGTTCCGTTAAATTGTTTTATTCTATAGGAACATTTAAGAGTGCAAAATATCGAAAATGTATAGAATCGCAATATATTCAATTTATATAGAACCATTGTTTGCATACATGTATAGGTAATTAAGTGGAATCAAAGTATAAGTTAACAAAAATTCTTATACACAATTTGAATATTGACTTTCTTGTAACGGGTGCTTTTTTTTAGAAGTTAATAAAAAAAGAAACCTTTTCTTTTCTTCCAAAAAAAACCAAAAAATGAAGCGTTATTATTTAGGGTTATTGTGTTACATTTAATATGACTGACAAAACTGCCATACTCTAGCAAATTATTGGAATGAACGTGTTTTTTATAACAAAAAGTGAGTGTGTAATAGCATTAAATAAAGCGATTTGTCAATGGTGCAAAATCCAGTATTAGCTTGCAATTAATATATCCGTGGCATTTAGTATTGAAACATTATTTTAGCCACCAATATGATGCCCACAACTGCATGTTATGAAGATCTGCAACCTGTTAATTCAAATAATCATCATTTTTTCAACCTTAGCTGACTGCAGTATCTACATTGCCACCAAAACAGCATTTTGTGACTTTCAATAAAAATCGTAGCTTACACGCAGAAAATGATCGGTTAGGAACAACGTAAAAATCGGTTAAGTAAAATAACAATCATTTTTAATATACAACTTGCAGACTCAACAGGTTAAATTATACGAGTCAACTCCATTAGACAAAATAACTTAATCTACACAGTGATTCGGTTAAATTGTACCTATTAAAATTTTATTAAACTACTTCTGGGTTAGTCTGTTCGGTTTCAATAACCAATTAAGTTAGTTAATGAAACATATTAAATCGCTTCTAATAACCAATCTACTCAGAGATGTGTGAAATTAAATAAATATAATTATGTATTTGATTTAAGCAAGCTAACTCGTTTAACATAAATGATCTTCAAAATTGGGTATTCTTACCAAGTTTCTCAATTAATATAACCTTTTGAGCTTTTTATTTTATAAAAAATTTATTTTAATCGAGTCGACTACGTTAGAATTAACATAGTGAACTATGTATGTAATTTTTACCCATGATTATAATTTATTTTTAACAGATTTCTTTTTAACCCACCGAAAAGTGATCTAGGTTAGCAATTATTTTTTTCGGCCTGCAATGATCAATAGGCGTGTTCATTTGGGAATCTATAAATATAATAGCGTAAGAAATTCCCAAAAAAACACGCATCGGCAGTAGCCTGGTTGTTATATGTCACATTTGGTACAACTATATTGAATAACTGCGAAATAACTTGATATTTAAAAAAAAAAAACAAATCAAAGAATCAAAAATCTATCTACAGTAGCATAAAGCTTTAAAGCTTTTATCGGCCGTAATCCTTTACTGGCGATCAGGGATTGCAGAACTGTCACTTTTTGGAATAAACTAAATTTTTTACATTTGCTACGTAGTTCATGTAGTTTATGTAGTTAAACGTAGTTGAATGCAGGAAACAAATTGTAGCAAACTTAGTTTCAAATGACAAATGATCTGTCATTTGTCAAATTTGGAGTTGAAATGTTCACTTTTTTTATGGAATTTGTATTATTTCGCTAGATTTACTATGCATGTAGCAAACGTAACAATTTTTAGTAAATAAGGCGTGTATTTTTTTCAATTAACAACGCTTAGTTAATTATGTAGAAAATGTAGTGTAGTTAATTCGGGCAACCCTGCAGGCGATGTTGTATTTGTATTCATGTAAAATCGTCGCAATGATTTGACTGATCCCATATAATATAATATGACCTAGGTAGGAATGTCAGGCCAACTGACAGTCGACAGAACTCCATTTCTCAAGGTGATTTCCCTTCCAAATTTCTCTAGAGGACCAAAGTGAGTACGTATACCTATTGTTTCTACTCCAAATGTGACCATTTGGTAATTTATTTTACTTCTTGGTCGTAAACGATTTTAACTTGGTTCGTATAATTTTGGCGCACAAAACGTTATTTTTTTTAAATAAATTTTCACTATTTGTAAAATTTCTTTCAGTGTAATGTTTATGTTTAAAGTTTTATGAAAATGTAATAATGTCAAAGTATAGCCTATTTGAAATGTTAGATCTGCAACAGATCTGAAAACCACCGTTATAATGCTTACTCTTGAATTTTTAATTTCCTCCAAACGAATCTCATGGGATAAGCCTCTCTTCGATCTCAGCAAGATGTAGATCTTTTTTACATTGCACGATCGCAGCAACTTTTCGATAATTGCTTTTCCAACCACACCTATAAGTTAACATAATAGATTGTTTAAGAAACAACTTGAATCCCTGTAAGCACACAGTTGTTAATTAATACCCGATCCTCCGGTAATAAATATTTCACAATTCTCATAAAAACCAGCAACCATGTTGTTAAATGTTACTTTTTTTTTTTTTTTTGTCAATCGGTTTCAAGAATGGTATAAAAATAAAACTGAACCACGCACGACAATGTTCGAAAAAGAACTGATAGTTTTTGATGCATGAAGAGAACTTCAACAACCATAAACATTAATTTATGCATGAAAAGTATGTTTACTTGAGTTCACTCGTTCACCCATTAATTCATCAGAACTCAGTCAAAACTTAAATCATGAATGTATATAAGTGTAGGTATATTTGCAGCGCCACTAGGTGTCAGACAGGTCATTATTTAAATAGAGATATATCGTAATTCAGAAGTCATGATATTTTGAACATAACTTATCTCCAAGTTACAAATTACACCGTTTTATTTTTCATGAGTTATTTTCGGAATTAAGTAACGAAAAATAATTTTTTTTTAAATAGGGTGTTCTTGGCCTGTGTTGGCTTGATATAATAAATTCAGCATTAGCTGAAATTACTTCACTTAGTATTTTATGAAGGTAGTTACATAATCTTAGGGCCAGTTTCACAGTGAAGTCACTTAAGTGTCTCTTAAGTGCCGAATATGGAAAACTAATTCCCAATTTCACAGTGTAAACTTATCGGAATAAGTGACAATTAAGTCTCCGATGTTGGCCACTTAAGTTCCACTTACTCAGGTAGTAAAACTGCGGCTTAAGTGCCAAAATGGGAAAATTAAGTGCCACTTATTTTGTTAAGTGTGCACTGTGAAACTGGCCCTTAGTTTATTAATTTAGTCAGTGAAACATATCGTAGCAAACGTAGATGTCAAATAATCTGTCAGCTGTCACTTTAATAATCGAATATGGAGTTGAAATGTTTTTTTTTTTAATAAACTACATTTATTATGTTTTCTACGTAGTTTATGAGTTAAACGTAGTTAAATCTAGTTAATGAAACAAATCGTAGCAAACGTAGATGTCAAATGATTTGTCAGCTGTTACTTTGAAGATTCAATATTAAGTTAAAATGTTCCGTTTTTTATTCCAATTCTATTATTTTTTTAGATTTATATTTGGCGTGTTCAGAAAAATGAGATCTGAGATTTTTCTCACTTAAAAAGTGAGCAAGCGAATTCAAGATTTTTTTTTTTCCTCAGAGTTTTGACAGCAAAGCTGAGAAATTTTGCTGAGGATTCAGGTAACTGAGATTGCTGAGATCTCCGAGATTTCATTTTCCTGAACATGCCTATTTGATATTGTAGCATACGTAACAATTTGTAGTAAATGAGGCGTAGTTAATTATGTAGAAAATGTAGTGTAGTCAATTCTACCATTCCTGGGTATTAGGTCTACACATTAAAAGTTCCATAAGTCACTTTAAAAAAAAAACATTTTTCACAACAAATTTAAAAAAAAATAATATTTATTCTTTATAAAAAAAACTAAAAAAATCTCATTCAACTTAAGTTAAAGTAACTTTAAACTTTAAATTTAAATTTCGCAGGAAGTGGAAAAACTATGTGGCTGCGTAACATGTTCGAAGGAGACACGTGACACTTTTTCGGAGATGATGAATTTTTCGCTATTCAAAGATTTGGTCTTCATTATATTTACATTCTCGAATTTTTGCACAAGCATTGGTTTCAATATGCCTTATGTGTACATAGCTGCTCAAGCTGAAACCCTTGGCTTAGATAAACAACAATCAAGTTATCTCTTGGCCACAATTGGAATTGCCAATACAGTTGGAAGAATTGTATTGGGTTATATTTCGGATAAACCTTGGGTTAATCGTTTGTTAGTTTACAATCTTTGCCTCACTACTTGTGGAATAGGTATACCCTAATTTTTTTTTTTTTATAATTATTTTTCATCTGGATTTTTATGACATAAATAAAAACTTAATTTTTTTTCTTAATAGCTACTGCCTTATGCATTTTCTGCACTGATTTCTTCTCACTTGTTGTATATGCATCTGTTTTTGGTTTTACAATTGGTGCTTATGTTGGTTTGACATCTGTCATTCTGGTTGATCTTCTTGGATTGGATAAGCTTACAAATGCTTTTGGATTATTACTGCTTTTCCAAGGACTTGCTTCATTAGTGGGACCACCTATTGGAGGTAAATACTCTTTTACTTTAAATTTAAGTCACTCTCTAATTCAAATTGTACAAATTCTTTAGGTTTCTTCTATGATATCACAGGATCATATGGGCCAGCATTTGTTTTAGCTGGAGTTATGATCTGTATAAGTGGACTGATACTTTTCACCATTCCACCAATTCAAAAGTATTATGCCCGCAAAGCTAAAAACCAAAAAAATCAACAAACAGGCAATGGCGCCACTGCTTTGTAGGAAATTTTTAGAATTTTTTTTTTTGAAGTTTAAAATTTACTAGAAAATTTATTATTTTGTTAAAAGTTTGTTAACTGTCGATTTCTTCAACTATTTAAAATTCTTAAAATCTGGTTTAAATTTTTTTCGTTTTTTTAATTTATTCGGGTTCTTATTCGTTTTCATATAATTCCCGAATGCTCTAATAATATAGAAGCTTTATTCAAGAAAGAAATTAAAAAAATTATTGGAAACTATCGAATTTATTTTGAGTTTTGGTTAAATACAATTTTATTTCTTTTACAAATTTTATTTTGATACAAATTGTATGTGAATTTTAGATAAATTGGCAACATGTTCCTCTAAATTTAACACTTTTCACTCAAAATTAACTATCATTTTGGGTGAAATGAGTTAAATTTAGAGGAAGAACATAGAAAAAGAAATTTGAACATAATTTTAAAACTTGTTGAAGGAAATGCCCCCAAAAGTATTGTTCTAAAAACTATCTATTTGTTATTTAAGTATTGTTTTCCTATTTGATTCTAATTCGTTTAATTATTTTAGCTGAATAACAAAATAGATTTAAATTTTAAAGGGCTTACTTTATTATATTTAATTAACATGCCATATTATTCACACGACTTCCGGTTACACACTTAAATCCGGATTTAAATTAATAAAATTCAATGTTAAAACATCCAGATTTAAGTTTTAATCTAGATTAATCTAGTGAATAATATGGCGGTAAGTAAAATTCTAATTAATAAATCCACGGAATACAAATACCTGCGCAGGGTTAAAAGTCCACACTGCAAAAATTCAATATTGTTTTTTTTTTTTGCCATGTATTATAAGTCCAAAAATTAAAAATTTTTGCTTGTGGACTCGTATTTCTGTTCCAAAATGTATTTATGTGTCGGGTAACTTATTAGAACTTTATTATCAAAAATGTCCTTAAATTAACAAAAAAAAAGACAAAATGAACTGATAATAATTGTTAAATTATTAAAAATGTTAAAGAGATTTTATATTTTCTGTTACAAATGAAATTTGTTATTAAATTGTTCAAAAATATTTTCCGATAAAACATACCCTAATTTTATGTATGTAAGTTAACTGAGATATTTGCTGAATAGAAATAAAAATTATAATGTATGTACCTTGTTAAATATACAAGAACTCAATTTGATAATTATATATAGTAGGTATTATACATATACATATATATATTTTTTTTGTAAATAAATAGGTATGTATATAATTTATTAAGAATTATCTTTTTTTTTTGTATCGTTTCTAAATTATTTTTTGTTGAAAATTTGAGATACTCTAAGTTAAAATAACATGCAACTGGAAATATTAATACAAAAATTAGTTTTTAATTTAAATAATATTTTGTGCGATGTAAGTTGTTCTGTAAGTTTATTTTTTTTTATATAAATGCTTAGGGAATATAGAAAATAAAAATATTTTTTGAATAATTTAATTGTTTTATATAAATATTATATTGCATTTGATTGTTTCTCAATGACTTAAGAATATTTACATAATTTTGCGTATTCCAAAATTTTGCAAGCAAATTTCTAAAATTTGATAAGGTTCTTGAAGTATGTGTATGTCATAAAATTGCAGATACAGTAAAACCCGCTTTTGAGAAACTCGCTTTAAAAAAAAAAAAAAGCTTAAAGAAAAACTGTGTTATTTTGCGGTTTCTCTTAAGTGGGTTTTACTGTACTACTAAATAGAAATGACATTGACAGTTTGTAATCTGACAGTTGGTTTGACGGAAATAACTTTCTGAAATTAGTAGGGGTTAAAAAAAAAGCTTAATTATAATATTTAAACAAATCTGTAGTTATTTTTAAAATTTTAATTCCATTCCTGTTAGGTATAATTAAATTGTAACACCCCTATGTGTGTGTGTGAAATCTTATCAATATACCAGAATTGAAGTTAATTCATGTTAAATAGCTGGTTTACCCAAAAATATGTAGGTGGATAAACTATTAATTACCTAAATATTATAGCCAACAACTATAAACAAACATAAAAAAACAACCGCTCGTGACACATTATGTTATTTACAAGCTCAAATGAAAAACTGTAAGATATATGAAGATCTGAAGATTAAATATTATAGGCTCAATTTCAACACGTTTAACAAAAAGTTTTAATAACATTACCTACCTACATTTTCCATGCGCATCTGGAACGCATTCTGGTTTGATATTTCTATGAACGCATTTTATGCAAATTAGGGCAGAACTATAATAATCGGAAGGCTTTTTAAAATCGTCTTTTGGGTGCAAATCTCAATCGACTTTTGTTTTTGGAATTCTTAATAGAATCTAATTGTTTAAATTTTATTTGTATAACAATTGTATAACAATTGTATAACACAGATAGTAGATTATAAACCTTCACAAAATTACGTTTAGCAGAATAAGGTTGATAATTATACTGTCAGGTATTACAAAAAAAAAATGTTTATATTTTTTTAATATTTTTTTATTTAGTAAGGTATTATTTTTGTTAGATTTAAGGTCAAGCGAACAATCACTCATGATAAGTTTTAGCTCATTATTCTTCGAAGGACGTAACTTCCCGCTACATAAAGTACATAAATTCGTATGACATTATACAGAATCATTTTTCTATAAAAAAAAACAAAAAAAAAAAACAAAAATTAAATAATTTTGATACAAATTTGAATATAAAAACTATAACTTACATCTTCAAAATATTTCGACATCGTGGTAAAGTTGATTCGTCTTCATTTAACAAAAACTTTCGGCAACCATTTAAGTTTATTTCAAGATTAGCTTTAAAACCTTTATCATCTTCACAACAATTATCAAAGCAATTCATATCAAATTCTGTTCTGTTTAATTACAGAAATAAAAACAAAAATATACAAAAATAAGTTTGTGTTTAAAATTAAAAAAAAAAAAAAAAAAAAAAAAAAACAATTTTAATTTTATTTACCCTCTAGTATATTCCAATAGTTCTTTGAAATCTGTTAAACCATTGCAGGTAAATTCAGTGGATAAAAAAAAATGTAATGCATTTGTAGTATAATAGATTTGTCTTTGAAGTTTCATCATAAAAGGTTTTTGACCAAATATTTTTAGGAAAAAATCTAATATCAAAGCTGGCAATAATTGTAGGAAAAATGTCTAAAAAAACAAAATTTATTATCTTTTGTAAAATTTTGGATTTTTATTTATTTTACTCACATAAAGCCAAATGATAAATGTACATTCTGTCATTGTAACATGTGGTATCCATATTGACTTTTCGAGGGGATTCTCCAAAACCAATTGGCAGAGAAGTTTCCCCATGTGGCCGTAATTTTGTCGAATTATCCCCCAAGAGGAAACTATTCCAACTGGAGTTTTTTCTGAAAATCTTACAAATAACAATCATTAGAATGTATAGCTCATGAGTCACGAGTCATTTCTTAATTTTTCCTAACTGCAAGCGGCAAGCACCAACACCCTTAATATCTATTATATTAGGTATTAATTATAAAATTTTCAAAATACGTGGCACTCTAATGTGCATTTATATATATTTTAAAGAGTAGGAGAGTGCAACAGAGAATGACTGACATTGTTTTTATTGTGGATTTCTAACCCACCTAAAGTGATAATAAGACCACAATCAATGTGTCATAAATCCACAAGAATTTCATGTGGACTTTTAACTTTTTGGTGGGTCGAATTTTGAGGATTTAATTATATCGTTCCCACCTTAAAATTAGTATGTTCAAAATAAAACAAATTTTATTGCGTTTCGTCTATAGCAACCGCTAAGTTTGTTCATCAAATTAATTAAATTTAAAAAAAGATTGCAACAAACAGTGCTTATATAATAATACCTGAATTTTTCGAGAAATACTGCAGAAATTCCTACAGTTAGATGGTTTATTTGCGCAATGCTTTTGTCAAATAAAAATCATCTAGTGCGACAAAACTTATTATAGGCGTGTTTTTTTGAAACCCGGGGCAATTGGTGGGAAAAAACGACAGCGGCGATTAGCGACGCCATCACAGAAAAAAACATGGAGTTTTCATACAAACTATCGATAATATGTATGTAATCCATGCCGGTAACACAGTTTTTCTGTGCGCTTAAGTTAAGCCCCAATAATTCTCTGGGATTAGATAAGCCCGCAGTTGATTAGCTGTTGTTGAATTTGACATGTAAATTATTTAGCACCGACGTCGTTTTTTTCATCCAATTCCTCCCCGGCTTGCAAAAAAACACGCTTAGGTATGTATAAGGAATTTAATAATTAATGAACGAATTATAGGGACATAACCTTCGATTTTTGTTTTATTTAAAAGTCAACCGTAATGTTCTATGCTTACTTTGCAATAGTTATACTGAAAGCCGCCAGAAATTTTCACAAAATCAACATAAAAACACCATTCCCGTCAGGTGTGCAACCACGAGATAAAAAAAACAATTAAATATACGTACATGCAATCAATTTCAAAATTCAAAATATTGTTGTGGATATATAAGCAGGGCCGGATTAAGACATGAAGAGACCCCAAGGCAATGCTAGCCTCGCCCCCCAATCTACTATCTAAAAAAAATTGATTTTTATAAAATGAAAATTTATGAAAAAATTGTCAATTCAAAATTAATTCAATCAATTTCTAAGTTTCTTTTATTTTTATTTTTTTTTTTGATTTTGTTCCTTCTGTCATTTTTGTCTGGTTCGAACACCAATATATCAATTTTTCTTTTTATTTATTTATTGTCTTTGTCACTGACCTTATTTTATTTGTAAGTATTCTTCCTTTCATTTTTTTCTTATACATATGTTATTTCATTGTTTATTAAAGATAATGCAATTTTCAATTCGACAATTTAAAAATTGTAATCAAATTCGCAATCGTGGTTTTCAATGATACAATCGGGTTAGTGTTCTATTTTTGTATGTACCAAAATTTGGTTTCCAAAATTCTGTGTTTCAAAATTCGGAAACCTATTCAGAGCTAAACAGCTGATGACAGCTGATGCAACAGCAGCTCAAAATTACCTATATATGACCATTTTTGAATAGCTATATAGCTTGGCGAATAGTTTTCGAACAAATAACTAACTACTATAATAGTTTACTAGATATCATAAACCGCTTTCTCATTAGAAAACCAATTGCTGGAGATTTTTTTTTTTTAAATTTTCTTTCGATTTCTAAATTCACTTGTTCATTTCGCACGAAAAAACAAAATCGGAGGAGATTTTTTCTTTTAAAGTCGCTTAGGTGGAAGCCAACAGAACACTTAGACCCAGTTTTTCAATTAGAGATTATCCTAGCTTCGGGGTGACCTGAAATATGTTTTCAATTAATTTAGATCCCGAGTTAACTCAACAAGTTTGGTGAATTAATTTTTAATAGGTATATCTTTCAAAAATCTATGGAAACCGAGTTACCACACTGTGAAAGAAGGAAATTTTTTTAGTGGCGCCATTTCGATTATCGATAGTGAAACCTCGATTTCGTCGCACTTAGATTTCAATAAATATTTGTCAGCTGAAAGTTAAGCTCTATCCTACACTGAAAACTGCTTTTCAGTTGACTCGGGTTCAATTTACAAGAAGAAGATTTTGTCTCTTATTTGTGCATTAACACCTTACAAGCACCATTGTACGTACGTTCAAGTGAACATTTAATGGTGGTCGGTTTTAATTCTGCGTAAAAATTACCCTTAAAGATCTGATTATTGGAACTTAAAGCTATAAATCAATCAAGTTGTCCGTGAAAGTCACTTCACTGACTTTAAATTCTATACCATGTATGTACCTAGCTTGACATCTTCCTTAGTTTTATGACGTCAACTTTAAAGCCTTGGTCAAACAGACCGCGGGCTGGCGGTGCGTCTTTTCTATAATTTCCACAACACAAGGTTTTATTGGGTTTTATAAGGTTTTGAAATTTTAATACAAATACTTTTCAAAGCTTTAAAAATGGAATCAAATCGGGTGTGTTCATAATTTCGTTCCTAACCTAATCACGTTTTCATTTAAACGGAAATATGATTTTTGTGGGATTGAGATGCCATAAAAAAGAATTTGAAATTTTGTAACTAAAGCACCTCATTTGGCTTTTGGAAACATAGTATAAGATATAAATTATTAAAATATTCTTCAACAAATTTAATTTCACACGATTCGAATTGTTTTACTTTCATTTTGTTTCATTTGATTTTTGATATACAAGACACTTCTGATAATTTTTGACACTATAGCTTTGGAAAGTTTCAAAACCCTGCGTCGCGTCTCTTGTGTTCGGACTATAACGCCGAAACAAAAAAATCCTATTTCAACTCCACGAACGTATTAAAATGGGTGCAAGCTTATAGTTCAAACACGCTTCAACTCTAAATAGTAATTAGTAATTTCTCAAAAATATTTGTGTTCTGTTAGTTCACAATAACGAAATTGAGTCACAATGCTTGGCAAATTCAATTTATTATTAAACAAAAATTTAAGAAGAAATTTAAATACACAACTATCTATCTTATCTCAAGAGCCGCGGGGCCCTTAGGCGGGGCTGGGCCCCATAGGCAGTTGCCTTTTTTGCCTGAGGGTGAAGTCTCAATGTTCATTTCATTATTAATTGTTTAATTTGAAAGATATGAAAATTAACCCCTTCAAAAATTAAAAATAGGGCAAATAGTAAGAAGCAAATTGAGAAGTGGTACTTGCGTACTACGGAAAGGCAAATAGTACTGAATTCAGTACATTAGTAAGCCTTTTTGCAACTATATGGCTCAGACATAGAACCACAATGAATGGCCTAGAAGTCCACTGGACACTCATGTAACAACACCAAAATAGCAACCGGATCCAAAAATTAATTTTAATGACAATAATTAATAATGTAGGTGAGTTAAGCTAGCTTCCTCTCTTGTGCTATCAATACAATTTTAATTCCCACAATTATATATTTTTAAGGTACAGTGAAAGTTCATAGAATACATATTATGATTAATACTATACAAAATGATAATAATTAGCAGATTATAGGTTCCTATACAGTGGTGGATCCCCGGTGAGGTTTTAGGGCCCGGACGCACCCATGAGCATTTAAACCAAATATTTTTATTTTAATTTATTTATTTAGTAAATATTTCTTTCACTTCGACCTACATTTGGTTTACGTTTGACCTACTTAATTCCAGAAAGCCCATCTTTTTATAAAATTCCGACTTAAAATTTCTTCAAGTATATACCTAATGAAAAGGTATACCTACCTACAAAACTTCAAATGCATCTCAGTAGAGAAAGGAGTATATTCTTATTTCTTACATGAGATTGCGTAACAGTTGTATGAGGGAAACTTAGTTCAAGAGCTTAAGGTATTTTAAATTTTGAAGACTAAATCAATTTACTATAACTCTCCAAAGCAACATATTTAATACTATTCAATATTATAAGGATAAAAAGACGTTACCTCCACCATTTTTGATTTTCGTAAAAAAGCGGTTGTGCTATAAGATATGCCCAACTTATGTTGCCATGTGCCGTAAAAAATCGTACTACGCGTATGGTTTTTAGAGACTAACCATATTTTTAGCGTGAAGTTAGTGACACCATATTCGATTTTGAAAAAAAAAAATCTACAATATTGTGCTCAACTTGTGCTGCGATGTGCCATAAATATTTTTGAAAATTTCGTATTTTCAAATTTTGAGGATGGAATTTTTTCCAAAATTAAGTTTCTCCTAAAAACTTAAAATTGTTCTCAAAAAATGATACAATCGAAAAGATAAAAAAAATCGCATATTTGCAACTTTTAGGACCCAAGGCAAATGTTGCGAAGGAACTTAGCCTGAAACTAGCATCATCATTTTCGATTTTCAAAAAACAAATTGTGCTGTGTTGTGCTCAACTTGTGCCTCCATGTGCCATTAATATTTTTTTTTAAATTCGCAAATTTTTAAATTTTAGGGATGATTTTTTTTTTTTTTGCAAAATTGCGATTTTCAAAAACATCAAAGTTGTGCTGTATTTTGTTCAAAAATTGATTCACATATTTTTAGCTTTTAGGACCAAAAATAAATGTTGGAAAGCGTTAAATTGGAACCGCCATTTTCGATTTTCAAAAAAAGAAATAAAGTTGCACTGTATTGTGCTCAACTTATGTGCCATAATTATGTTTTAAAATTTGCAATTTTTTTTTTTGCAAAATTACTATCTTTTAAAGTTATACTTGCACTGTTTTAAGTTCAGTTTGTGCTTGTTTGATTTTTTTAAATCGAAAATGGCGGTGCTAACTTCACGCACATTAATAATAGGTGTGTTTTATTCATTGCTGCATAGCCAGCGCAGCAAAATTTCCCTTGACAAATAAAAACAGTTTGATTGCTGGCGAAAAAGAAGTCAGTAAAATATAAATAGATAAAATATAAGAAGATGGCTATGCTGGCGATTGAATTTTGAATTATTGAAATGAACGTATAGAGTGAGTAATCGTTTTATTCAGACTTGTGCTGCGCTGGTTATGCAGCAATGAATAAAACACACCTAATGTAGCACAAAGCCCAAGCAAGTTTTATTTATCATTAAGTTTTCTATTGGAAGTTGGACCCCCCCCCCCCCCCCCATGATCAAATCCTGGATCCGCCACTGTTCCTGTGTATACAATATTTTTGTGAATATTAATATTAGGTGTGTTTTATTCATTGCTGCATATCCAGCGCAGCAAAATTTCCCTTGGCAAACAAAAACAATTTGATTGTTGGCGAAAAAGAAGCAAGTAAAAATAAAGATGGCTGTGCTGGCGATAGAGCTTTCAATTATTGAAATGAACGTATAGAGTGAGCTTTCGTTTTATTCAGACTTGTGCTGTGCTGGCTATGCAGCAATGAATAAAACACACCTATTGGTATGTTTTACTTACTTCTCCCATTCAAGTTTAGCAGATTTTTCTAAAAATAAAAGCATATGTTTTGTAGATGCATCCAAAGGTACTGAATCTAAAACAATTTCACGTTTACAACGGAGAACTTGAATTAAACCTTTAAGAAAATAAATGTTTTTTTTTTTTTTTTTAATTTTACATTTTTGATTTTACAAAATTTACCTGTTCCCCAAATTGTTAATAATCCCATTACACCAGTCGTTGTTTCGGTAAATCCCGGTTCTGGTTCATGAGAAGCTGCTAAAACTATATGAAAATTATGTAAAAAAAATAGAACCATAGTTAAAAGATTATCATCCTTATTAATAAACTCAAATTAAACGAACATTATTTTTAATCAGTGAAGTAAGTTTGAAGTTTTATCAATAAAACAAACAAGAAATAAATTCATGTTAATTAGCTAAAGCACCCAAATAGGTGGATAAACGAGTAATAAAGTTAAAAAGAAAACAAACGCTAGTAACACATGTTATCTATCAAGCTTAAATGAGAATGTATCTGTGCAAAAGTTCATATTTTATAAGAACGTGTATGTGTGGAGACTAAAAACTAAATAGCCTTTGGCGACAACAGAATTCTTATTGAATGTAGTATACTTTCTTTAAGATTTGATATTTAACGATGTAAATTAGTACTTAATTGTTTATTAATAACATATTTTAATACATGAATTACTTTCAGATCAAATTTTTTAGTTGATTTATGAATTAGAAGATAATTAAACTTTTTTTTTCTATTAATAGGGTTGTATAAGTTTAAACAAAAGGTATAGATATACTTACCTATAGATGGACGAAATATTGCTACGGGTAATTTATGTCGGTAATCATTGACAAGTTGTTCAGCAAGGTGCTTCGTAAAGGTATAGGTATTCGGAAACTCTTCTATAAATCTGTTTAGTGAAAATATTTATAAATTAGCACAATAGGTTTTTTCAAAATTGTATGAACATGTATGTATGTATGTATAATTTACTGTTAACACCGAATTGGTTCAAATCATAGAATTGGCCGATAAAACTAAGAGATTAATTCATGAGACATGAAAAACTTTAAAATTCTATACCTACATTAAAACCCACTTAAGTGAAACGTCAAAATGTCATAGTCTTATATTTATTTATTTATTTATTAACACAGGACTATAGAATAATTAACTAATTGAATAAAACTTTTTCCAAATCTTTAGTTGGAAATATCGCCAAAATATTTTCAATGTAAATTGTTTTTGTAAAATTTGGGCGTTATTTCCTCAATTTTGGGCGATATTTCCAAACTTTTTTTTATTTGGGAGTTCTTTCCTAAATTTTAGGCGGATAAGATCATCTTAAAAAAAATCGCGGCGCATAAACAGTGAGGTTTATGCCCCTGCTTGGGCACATTAAAGGATTTGGGGTATGTGCGAGGTTGGGTGTATGCAAAGTCTCTTTTATATTTAAAGAATCTGGATATAAGGAAACTACATACCTCACTGTTTATACGCCGCCGTTTTAATTTTCAAAAAACCATATTGTAAGTGTTAGTATTGAGTTTTATTATTTGGGCGTTATTTCCTAAGATTTGGGCGTTATATCCTTTTTCTGGTTTTTTTTTTGGGCGATGTTTCCAAATTTGGGCGTTATTTCTCATTTGACTTTTAAAATTTTTATTTTGGGCGTTATTTCCTTAAAGAAAAATTAAAAAATTAAAAAAAAAACGCCCAAATCGAGAAAAAAAACAACAACAGTTGTTCACAACGATAATTCCAAATCGATTTGGGCGTTATTTCCTTGGGCGTTATATTGCCTAACGCCTAAAATTTGATATAAACTTAGTTGAAAAATTTAGTGGTTGGTCAATTAAGTAATTTAATATTTTAAGAAGAAGGTTAAATAATTTAAACGTTTTATTTAAAGAAGAAAATTTTTCATAATTAGAACCGCAGTTTGAAATATATTTCTAAAGTTGATCTGAGGAATATTCAAATTTTTGTTCGGCACAAAATGGAAAAAGAATCTATATTTCCATTAATTATTTTAACAATAAAAACTAAACTTAAATATAAGCGTCTGTTCTCAAGGCTAGCCAAGTCAAAAAATTTAAGTCTATTGGTGTTTGCAGGGAGCTTGTATGGATTTTTCCAGCCTAAGCCTCTTAAGCAAAACCGCAGAAATCTTTTTTGAACACGTTCCAGTCTTGGCAAGCATTTTCAAGAATAGGTTGAACAAATGACATGAAAAGCTATTTTCTAACTTAGGGTTCTGTAAATTGGTGTAACTCTCTCTTTATCCTTCCAAGATGTGAATTGGCTCTATTTGATATGAAATTGCGGTTTTGAACGAATTCCAGCCGAAGATGAAAGAAGACACCACCAAGGACAGATACATTTTCCACAGATGATAATGAAATTCTATTTAACGAATTATTAAAAGGAGTGACTCATAGTTTTATTGTAAAGTTAAATTCACTGATATATTATGAGCCAAAAAGTTACGTACAAAAAGTTATGTACCAGTAGAAAAATGAATTAAGGTCACATCGTGACATTTCACAATCACGAATACTAGAAATGGTTATAAATATTGTAACATCGTCCGTACAAATGAGACAGTTATAGAATGCTTTAGGACAGATGGTAGGTCATTGATACATAAAATAAATAAAAAAGGGCCTACATGACTGCCCTGTGGTATTCTAGAATTTACAGTAAAACCGTTAAACAACTGAGTAAGATATGTTTAATAAATACGATTGAAGCGAAAAAACATAGTTTTCGTTTAAACCAAGCTTTTTTAGCAAGATCGTTTGTCAAAAGCAATACTAGAGTCTGTAAAGACGCTGCAGTCTATTTCTATTTTTTCTTAAATGCATCAATACAAACTTTGGTCAACTCCATATAAGAAAGGTCAAAGTACAGCGATCTTTCATAAAACCATGTTGATTCAGCACAGTGACTGATTAAACATAGAGACAGAGGTATTCACAAATAAGAGCCTCGAAAAGCTGATAATCTAGCTATAGGCCTATAGTTTTGAATTTAGTCTTTTCTACCCTTTTTATAAAGAGGTATATTATAAAAGACTTTTAACAAACGCAAGGAAATTGATAAGAAAACAAAGAACATTTAAAAAGATTGTACAGCAAATTATTTGCATAGTTTTTTTTTTTTTGTTTAAATGATAGAAGGTAATACCATCTGGGTCTGGTATAAAAACTGCCTGACCTTTTATCAGGATTAAGTAACCTTTCAGATGGTATATACATTTTTCGAATATCCCACAAATGAGGTGCTATAAATCGCTATGACCTTTTATCACGATCCGGTGGCCTTTCAAATGGTATACTTTTTTTGCGAATATCCCATAAATGAGGTGCCAAAAATCGCTAATGACCTTGAAAAAGTTCAAGCTTGGATTACAAGTTTTCCAAGGCTGACTAATTTCTGAAAATAGCTGACCTTTTATGACCAATTAGTGACCTTTTAGAGGGCATACTTTTTTTGCGAATATCCTATATATGAGGTGCTAAGATCCCGGAGCCGGATTATCCCTTTTTAATTTTTTATTGCATACCATCCGGTTTTTAGCAAATATTAAATAATATTAATATACAAAAAACTAACTGAATTAACTAGATTTCACCTTTTTGGAAAAAAGTATTCAATATTTTTTTTTTAATTTCTCAAAAACTAAGATACCTTTTAGCATCCGGTTTTCTGTTTTTTATTAAAAATTAATAAGAGCATTGAATTTTTAAAATAAAAATTATACTTAATTACATAAAATTATGAAAAAAATTAGTTTGAAATTTAAAAAAAAATTTTTTTTTTCACAATTTCGAGTTTGGAAATTAATTTTTCAAAACCTGTTCACTAACACAACTTTATTTAAAATTAAAATTGAAGAACAAATTTCTGGCTTTTCAAAAAAATATAGCATGGCATTGAAAGTTTTACCGTTGTTTTTAAATAATTTTTTTTCGTTTTAAGACAAGTTTTTAGAAAATTGCCCCTCCTGTCTAAACGGGAGAAAATGGACCCCCCTATCCTGTATGATTTTTTTCTTGTCTTAAGCCAACCAACTCACTCTTGCTTTTTGGTGCACCATATACCAATCACCCTGTATATCGAATTATGTACATATTTTTTTTAATAAGAATAATTCCGTTTAAACAAAATATTGAAAAATGCTTACTTGTTTTCTATTGCATCAAAAACAGGTTCGCTTTGGTCATACTCAGAATCTAGTAGTTTTAAAGCAGTCTTCCAATCAAAAATTGCAGGGTAGACCTAGAAAATTGTTGGAAACATTAAAAGATAAATTTAATAAAGCTCAATTAATATTCTTAAATAAATAAAGCACCTATATAAAAATATAAGTTGGATACAATTTTTTAAAAACTCTCCGCTATTTTTTATTTTTTAAATTATCTATTTTTTTACCAATCCACCAACAACAATAATAAAAAAAAAAAAACACTAACCTTTTCTTCAATATGTCTAACAAAAGTATTACAATAAAAAGTCGATACATGAAGAAATAATTTAAGGTTTTGAAATGTTTCGGCTAATTTCAAAGCTTCTTGTGTTGACTTCAAATTATATTCGATTGCTGTTCGAATTGGTAAGTTAAAACGTGTTGAAGCTGCTAAATGAATGAAAATTGATGTATTCTTCATCATTAATCTATTTTCTGCAGATATTCCAAGATAATCAAGAGTTATGTCACCAGGTATGGCAGTTAATTTATCCAATTCATTGGGCTTAAGTTCTTTAAGAACTCTGAAGATCTATATAAGAAAATAAATTTAAATTTTAGATTAACTTAAAAAAATACTAATTCTTATATTCTAAGAAAAAAACAAATTTTTGAAAAAGCACTTAGATGATCAAATATGTGGAGGTTTCGATGGTATTTATACATAGTTTTACAAATTATTTTTTTTTTTTTTGCAAAGTAACTTAAAAACCAGATTCTTTTTTTCTAATTAATTAACTGACTTATGAATAAATTAACTTGCCCTTGAATTTTTCATTTCATTCAATCGATCTTCGGGCAGGACATTCTTCTTAGTTCGAACTAGGACATAGATCCTCTTAACATCACATGACCGAAGTAGTTTTTCTATTCCTGCTTTTCCAAGAACACCTTTCAACAAAAAAACACAAAAAATTTAAGAATTGTGAAAAATGCAGTTCAAAAAAAAAAAACTTATACCAGATCCACCAGTGACAAATATTTCTCTGTTTTTATAAAATTCGGAAGTCATTGTAAACTTGTTATAGATTTGCACTGCACTGCACTGCACTGCTAATTAACTCGAAAACTAGAATTCAGCGAGTCAAATACAAATTTAGAAGTTCTTATATATAAATATTCTTATATGCATAATTAAAAACAACACGCTTAATTTTTAGTATTTACCAAGTCGTTATATCATATACACGCGTTGAAATTGGCATACGATATACCGATTGAGGTTGAAGGGAGGGATAGGTGTCTTATACGTCGTAATAGATTCCTCCTCATTAAATTAATTTGAATTTCTTCAAGAGTTCGTCAGAATTAATGATAGACAATAACAAATAAGAGCTTATCGTGCAGTATTTAAAATTAAATGCATGACTGGGTTGCACGAACATACTCTTATATGTGCGGTCACACTATGGTTTTAAAGTCCTTATATTTAAAAAATAAATGTTGAAAAATAAAGATAATTAGAATAAAATTGATTAAACGCGATGTACACCATCTGATTGGAATTATAAAAATCGTTGGAAATCGTTTTAAAAAATAATTTTTTATTTTATAAAAGTTTGAAAACATTTTTAAGAAAAAAATTGGTAATTTATAAAAAAATATGTATATGTAATGTAATTCAAACTTATTATAAGGTACTATGTACAAAATTTCATAAAAATCGGTTTAGTAGATAATGAGATAGTCGAAAGCCAAAGAAAATGTTCTATATGAGAGATTATCAATGATAAATCGATTAATTTAAAATTTGTTCCAATAATATTACATAGCTCACATAGAAATTTTAATCAAAATCGTAAGAGTCGTTTTTGAGAAATATGAGATTTTCCTTACCGGTTTTTAATCACTTGTTTGGGATGTGCCGGTATTTTTGCTGATAAGAATAATATTTATTGAAAATCTGCCAGATAATATTAAAAAACTGGTGGGTGTTAAATTTAATAAAAATCGTTCGAGTCGTTTTTAAATTATTAAGTTGTCAGAAAAAAAATTTGAAACTTTTTTTAAAAATCAAAAAAAAAAAAAAATTGGAAAATTTTGGTATACAATTCTTTTAAAACTTTTTGGGACATTCTCCATACAAAAATTGATCAAAATCAGTTGAACCGTTTTTGAGAAAATCGAAAGTCAAAAAAAATAGTTCTGGGGGAGGTAGATACCATTTATAACTATTTTTGTGAATTTTTTTTATGGTAGCCGTTTTGTAAGAAAAATTTACTATTTTTTTTAAGTTATGGGCACGTTTTTGGGAAAAATAAGATTCACATTTTTGCTAAAAAAAAATCTCGAGTTTGATTTTTTTTAAGATTCCATTAGGTAGTACTTGCCATAGTACCTACCAATACATCACATAAGTAAAAATATAGATTAAGAAGTAAAATTGTAGACTGAATGTACGCGCACAACCTTTCTTATATTGAACTTAACTGGACTCATTATATATATTTGTATTATATTATCATAATTACGATTAGGGAAAAAAAATGCCAAAAATATTAAATGCGTAAATATCGCTAAACACAATAAAATCAGTCAACAATTGACTGGATTTTGCAGAGTCTTAAGCAGCAGTGAAGTTAGCCTTTTTTAGAATTTATTATTTTTGAATTTTGTTCCAGGTTGTTCCCGATTTATTCCAAGTTAAACTTTGTTTCAAGTTTTTGGACTTCTATGCAGGACCGGCCCCAGCCACACTTTCGCCCTGTGCAAGATTTGTAGTAAGCGCCACTTTTTATATTTGCACACATACATAAACATTACACATGGCAAATGGTACTACAAGTTTGCTTTTACTTTTCAAACATGATAAATGCATGTATTGAAAAAAGTTCAGACCTTCCATTCATATTATCAGATTAAAAACTAACTTTAAAAAAACATCTCCAAGTTATTATCATTATTATTTATTATTTTTTTAAGGCCTTTCTAAAACTGTAAACAAAAAATTTTCACCACCTCTGGTTCTCAAAATATTTGCATCCAAAGTGAAATTACCTTATTTCTGCCTTCTGCTTATTTTGTACCTCTTCTAAAGCAATTTTCAGCTGAACTAAGCGTCCAAGTGTCATGAAAGCATTCAAATGATGATCTAGAGAGTTCCACCTTTCCATCAAGCTATCGCAATACCAAAACAAACAACTTTAAAAAAATCCGATTTAAGTCAGTAAAGTAATGGAATAGTTGCTGTAACCACGAAAACTGTAAACTCGTTTTGCGGCTGAATTAAGAGCCCTAGAAACCTAAAAATAGCATAATCGTGATGTGGGAGTTGCAACCTTTCAAACAAGGTATCACACGATAAGAAATTAAAAAAAAATTAAATTTAATTTCGACTGTTCCAGCCTAAAAAAGATTTTGGATAGTGATATTTTGCGCCGTAATGATGGGTGCTAACACTGTATTTATGTAAGCAAGCGAAAAAAAACTGAAGTGAGAATCACTTAATTTCGCGTACGCGAAATCATTTTCGCGTACGCGCTTTCGGGTCTTTAAACAGATTCTAGTATTTAATTATATTTTTTTTATTTCTTTCTTTCAAAGTAGAAAAAGAAGTGACGTCGAGTTAACAACTGGATTTCTGGCCTTCGGAAAGCAAAGTCATTTAGATTTATCGACAAATTAAAAAAAAATTGGATTGAAGAAAAGATTAACCGAGTGTATTAAACGGAATTGGATTAATATTAATTTACATCCAGATTTAAATTTTAATCTTGCTTAATCGATTAAATAATATGGCGGTTATATTAACTAAATATCCTTACGGAACTTTTAAGCACGATTGCAAAAGATTAAGCCACTTCTTATCTTAAGCTTGGCTTTAATTCACAAGCCAATGGGTGACTTATGATTTATGAATACAAAAAATTAATTCATAAGCTAGTAAGCTAGGTACTGCTGAGATAGCAAAAAATAATTCCCAAGCTATGTTGGTGACTTAAAGGATTTTAAAAAATCATATATAGCTAGCTATAGTATCTTACGAATTTAAAAAAAAATAATGCATATAGCCCAAGTTGGTGATTTGTTAATTAGAAAAATTAATTCATAATCTGAAGGGTGAATTATGAGCAAGAACATTTTCAATTAAAAATTTTGTTATGAATTCAAAATTTATAAGCTATATTAACTCTGCAATCTTAAGCTTGGTTTCAAAGCGTAAAATAGATTCAAAAGCTAATAGTTACTTTTAGGACCTTTTGAATATATTTTTACCTTTAAAGCCAAGCTACAAAATAATAGGAAATGCATAAGAAAATCAAGTTTTTTTATTTTTTCACATCAAAGTAAAACAAAAACAAACAAAAACAGCTGATATACTGTTATATGAGGGTACTGGCCATGAGTATAACATTTCTTCAATTTATCTCAAAAATTTTGTATTTTGAATACACTATCTAGAGGGAGACAGATTCATGTCGAAAATACACTGATCTCTATTATACACTGAATAATGAATAGCCTATGGTGTATTACAGTTTTTGAGGTAATTCTTTTAAAGGTACCGGCCACGACCTCCTATCTTGCTCTGACAAACGAAAAAATATATTGAAAATATTTCCCGGAATTGAGCATTTTTTTTATGTCAACAAGCATTGCGGCTGTAAATATTGAAAAAAATAAATGAAAATCCAAGTCCAGGTACTGTTATACACGTTAATATTTTTGCTTCAACAATTTTGTATGAATACACTGGATATATAGAGAACAGTGCGAAAATTACGAATGTGTGAAAGACTACTTATATAACTAACTAATATCTAATAGTCGTGGTCGGTACACTCATATAACAGTATAACAGAGGCGGCAGCAGTACGGACGTGACTGGACCTGAAGTTTCTTTTATTTTGTTCAATATTTACAGCCGCAATGCTTATTGGCATCACATAAACGCCCAATTACGGCAAATATCTTCAATATCTTTTTTCGTTTGTATAGAACGAGATTTGAGGTCGTGCTTCACAAAAACTGTTATACACTATAGGCTGTTCACTATGGGCGTTTTTCTTATTTAGTTCAGAGTAGAGCTCTGAACAGAGTCTGAACACATCGAATGTACTCTGAGCGATCTCTGAACTGAGTGTGCTCTACTCTAGAGTTCAGATTTATTTAAAGAAACATACTTCACCAGCTGTCACTTTGTGTTCAGCTATTCAACTCCGTCTGCTCTATCAATTTATTCTGAACTCATAGAGCGCGCTCTGAACATACTCTGAATAAGTTCGTGCCAAAAATACGAATGTGTGAAAGAGTATATGGTATATATGAAAAGGAACATGTTCATCTTTTTATCTGCATTATGTCCCGCTCTAGTTTTCTTAATATTTGGAGTTGAAGATGAATGTAACAGCCCTATTCTGGCAAACCTCACTGATACCTCACAAGTCACAACAACCTCACAAGGAATGGTGAAATCGTTTTGTGAGGTTTTCGTACCCTCACAACTGTGAGCCTCACAAAAACTATCGAAGTTGTGATCTCCTTTTGAGAACCTCATAACAACCTCACAAGAAATCAACCTCAGAAAGGCTTGTGACTTGTGAGTTGTGAGCCCTCACAACGCCAGAATAAAATATTAAAACCACTTCATTTTTATTAAATATAATCTTTTATTTTCCTCTTTTTTATTTTTTGCTTAAATTATTTAAAAACTATTCAAAGTTTTCTTCATCCATCGTCTGCTGTAAATTTGCAGATAGCGAAGCAATGAATTCTTCTTCATCGTCACTATAATCTGCAAAAATGTCAGAGATCTGCGAAACTTCGAGTTTCTCTCCTTCAGTTAAATCCGCCTGTGCTTCATCTGAAATTAAAGAAGAAAAAAACGTAATGAAAATAGTTCATGCAGTGGTCTACGTTCTCGATGAAAATCGAAAAAAAACTAAGAGTTACAAACGTTCATAGTATTGAATCTTACCGTCTCCGAAGATTGTTGCTAAATAAACACTTTTATATAGATCCATTCTATATACATTTTTTTCCACTTCACTGTAATTTTAAATTTGTTTTCAAAATTATTTAAAAGTTAAATAGTTTTTCTCTTTAACTCATATGCCTCCATATTTAAAAATTTTACTGTTAGATGATAATAACCATTGACTTATTATATATGGATTGCCATGAGCCAACTTCACGATGATTCAACCGATAACTAAAAATCGAAAGCGACGTTTCTACTCTAGCGGAAAAACGGTAAAACATTTAGACACTTCAGTTTTGTCCTTGGTTTTTTTTCATTCGTTTTTGTGTTTGTTTTTTTTTTAACATTGAAAATGTTTATAGGGTGGTTTTGAGAAAAATATGGTGTTACCAAAATGATTAAATGAACAAATGAATATATAACAGATGAACAAAATGAACTCTAGCGTATAGGGGGCTCAGGATCGAATTTTTGGTTGGTGTTACCATAAGAAAATGCAAAAATGAACCTAAAGACACAATCGATGAATCGTACCTACACGTTGATTGTCGCCAACCGACGAGCTTCAGTGGAGGATAGTTGAATTTGTATGAAATCTTAAAATCACTCGATTTGAGCGCACTTAGAAGCCTTTTACTCAGGTTATAATTATCGGATGCTTAACGTTAAGATAGATAATTAAAGATAAAATGACAGGCTACAAATCTGCATCAAAATGTTTGCAAAAGCTTACAAAATTTCATACTAAAAACGTGAAAGATTGGCTTTTGAGAACTAATTTCATCACGGCAAATGACGTAAGGAACAAGAAAACAAAAAGAAAAAGAAAAAAACGTACCCACAAAGAATATACATTGCTGTAAGGGTGTTGGCAAGACGTTGGTTGGAGTGGAATGTGTGCACTGTGGCTGGTGGCAAACAAAATAATTTGGCTTCGCATCGGGAACAAAAATGATATACATACATAGCTACATTATTAAGTAGGTTAGGTATGTCTGTAAAATGTTATGTTGATTAAATTGTTGTAGGTATTTTGCAAATATTATTCGTAATGGTACGATTAGGTTGGTTTGGTTGGCTTATAACTTCTGTTCTAACAATCGTATATTTAAAATAAAGGTCTTAAAATAAAGGTCTTAAAATGAAGGTAAAATATCAAACTAATTTATTCAGTTAAAAAATAATTGAAATAGCATAAAAGTGTAGGTGAAAAACGTTTAGGTTTAATTCATCAAAATAAATAATTGCATAAATTAAAAAATTTAATAAAAAAAATTGGCTTTGTTAGCGTCGCCAACAAAATCCATATACCTACGTATCTATATAGGTACATATAACATACAATATGTATGTACATTTATATAAAAGGATTGATTTAGTTGGTCTGGTTGCCTTTTTATTGCTGTACTAATAATCGGATCTTAAGCCTAGTACGCTGCTGATGCGAAACGAAAAATCCCATACAAAAATTACACAACGAAATCATAAACGGAAAATTTCGTTCTGCTTTTCGTTTTGCAGTACGCAGTTCGAAGAGCGAAATTTATAATTGTAGCAGATTATTTGGAGAAGTCTCCGCTCATTTTTCGCACTGAATTAATTATACAGACTATTTATTGTGTGCGGAAAAATGACATTTGAGTTTTATTTGTGTTTTTTTTTATTTATCGTTTTCTTCCATCATGGGTTTCTCTGATTTTTTGCGTTTATGTTTGATTTTGTTTTTGGAATTAGTGAAACTCTCCAAGGATATTTTCCGTTGTGTTTTCGCAAGCGTTTCGTTGTCTGTTTGGAGATCACAGGAAATTTTCGTTTCGCATCAGCAGCGTACTAGGCTTTAAAGATTAAGGTTTTGAAATAAGTTAAATGTCAGGCTTCAAAATTTATATGATTGTGATTGACTTCATTCTTAATCAATTCGATTGTTGAACCTAGAATATGCACAGAGACCTATACTTGAACCTCTTTGATTATAACTTATAACTTTAGTTCTATAAGGGCCAGATGCTGAAGGTTAAGGTATTTAAATTAAGGTTAACCAGGCTAGAGGTAGGATTAACCTAGCGAAGCAACTTAAATATAATTCCTAATCGAACGTCTAAGCCAATGCGATTTTGGAACTTGACCTACGTCTAAGCCAATGAGATTTTGAATTTGACCTACGTCTACACCAATGCAATTTTTGAACTTGACCAACGTCTTAACCAATGCGATTTTTGAACTTGACCTACGTCTAAGCCAATGTGACTTTTGAACTTGTACTACGCCCAAACCAATGCGATTTTTGAACCTAAAATATGCAAAGATACCTACTTGCGAATCTCTTTAATAAACTTACAACATTAGTTCTAAGGGCCAGTTGTTGAAGGTTAAGCTATTTAAGTTAACGTTAATCAGTCTAGAGGTAGGATTAACTTACCTAAGCAACTTAAATATAAATATCGAAAAGGGTTTATTTGGTAAACTTTTATCTTCTGTTCTAATTATGGGATCTTTGAGGTTAAGGTCTTAGAATTCAAGTAAAATCTCAGGCTATAAATTTATGTTACAAAACTTTACCTATACGTCTAAGCCAATGCGATTATTGAACTTAGAATATTCATAGGTACTGCAATATAATTGAACTTCTTTAATAAACTTATATAGATTTAGTTCTAATGTTCAGATGTTCAAGTTTAAAGTCTAGTACGCAGATCGCGCTAAATTTTAGTTTCCATACCAAATTCTCTCCAAAATTTAGCCAAGCTAAAATTAAGCAAAGTATTTTAGCTGAGAGGTACGCAGCTCCAGCTAAAAAATCAAATGTTTGTTTCTTACTGTACATCACTAATCTGTCAAAATTTAGCGCACGAAATAATTGTCTGGGACATTATTCTCGAGCTAAATTTTGACTGGTTCTGGTATTTTTTAATTTTGTGTGAACTTTGCTTTGTTTTTACAGCTAGATTGTTGCTGCCTTCATGCAAAATGGATTCCGATTTGGAAGAATTTTTACAAGAATTACCACAACCGAAAAAAAGAATGCGTGGTAAAAATAAAATTACGTTCAGCATGGAAGACAAAAAAAACTGGCTACTCTTGTAAAGGAACACCCATCTATATGGTGTCTGGTCCATCGCTCCTATTGCCACAACTTGTGGTGCTGCACAAATCACCAAATCTTCAATTTCCCTTGTATACATTTTGTTTCTAAAATGTAATAATACTTGAAATTTTTCAAACAAACTTTCTTAAATTTAAATTTTTTTTCGGAGAACAGGTGTTTTTGACATATTTTACACAATGCCCTTATGCCTGTTTGATAACTTTTTGTTTCAACAAATATAACAAAACTGATTTTTTTTTTTTCTATTGGTTTTGACAGCAAATTCTGAAATTTTATGAAAATTTGTGGGAATTCGAAAGAAATTTCACGTTACCAAACAGACCACTTATTTCAATCACATATTCTCCACATTTTCTTTTATTTAGCTAGGGTTTTAGCTGATGTTTGGAGAAAAAAGTGGCAGCTAAAATTTTGCGCGATCTGCGTAATAGGCATAAAGGTAGAACTATAATAGTCGGATGCCGACCTAAGTGGTCGTACGAAACGAAACGAATACAAAGAATTCATATGATGTGCCCATAATTGAGTTTTGTTTCGTTTCGACCAATTTTTTACTTTTGCTTTCGGAAGTGAAGAGCGCTCCATGCGTAAGTGAACTGAGAGAATTTTCTTCCAACATCTTCCGACTGTTACAGTTCTACCTTAAGGTCCTCAAATGAAAAAAAAAGATTCAATTTTGTTGTCAACTCAGCTGTCAACTTAATTGGTGCTTTGCTTTTCATATACTCAGATAAAAGAATACTGCTTAACTGTCAAAACCATTAATATTGTCTTAAGAAATTACACGATTCGAGTTTATTAAATTAACTAAAAGATGAGTTCAAAATGCAAAATATTATAGAATACCTAAAAAAAACCAGGTTTGGATTAAGTTTGAGCTACACATCAAATTATTTATAAATTTGATCTCGCGTTAAAAAGGGTTCACTTTGAAATTAATTCAAATAACTTGCCTATATGTAAATAGTTCAATAAGTTGAGAGACTTGTAAATCAATTTGAGCAAATTTGAGCAAATATTTGATTTGAATATAACATTGGTTTGATTAATTTTAGAAAAATTTTGAATGCATATTTGTGAAAAAAGTTTTAATATTCTGGGAATAACTAATAGGGTTTTCACACCGAACCAAAACCATTGATTTCGGCAGCAAGATTCTCTTTGAATCACCAGACATAAACTAGAATTTGTTTCACATTTCAAACAAATTTCAGTGTTGACAGAAACTACAAACAAAAATCCAAAACATATATGTACACACATTTCCACACATTTCATCCAGTGGCATCGTAGCCAATATCCCATGACATTTGACACGTACTGATAGGGGTTGAATTCTAAAATTAAGTTCGTACTGTCAACCATTTTCTAATCCAAAAAAACCTCCAAAAAAGTGTTGACATTGCACTGCCTCCACTGACTTTTTTTTTTAAGTCTCTGTATACTTTTCTCATTCCCACTTCGTTGCGAGAAAGAGTTGGTCAGGATAGGTATCTCTTTCTCACTATGAATGAAGTGAAAATGTCTTTTCTTGGCCATTCATGAAGTTGAGAAAAAGTACAGAGACGTCAAAACAAGTCGACAGAAGAACTCCAACGTGAACACCGTCAATGAAATTTAATCGACAACTGAAAGCTCTAAAATGGTGGTTTTTATCTAGTGGCAACGTAGTCAACCTATATATAATGGGATTTGCCACTTACTGGTTGAACAGATAAATGATGAATTCCAAAACTAAGTTCGAACTGTCAACCAACTTCCAACACAAAAAAACTTCCAAAATATGGGAGATGAATTCAAAAATGAAGTTCGAACATTTGAAAAGATATCTAGAAAACTATATTTTGACGTACATGTAAAATTTATCTAGTCCCAACTGACAGCGAAATCCTCTAAAATGACAGTTTTCATATTGGACTATCCTCCGCTGACTTATTTTGTCTCTTTTGTATATACCTTCCCATTTCGTGGTGAGAAATACTTGGCCAAGAAAGGCACCTCTTTTTTGCTTTGAATTGGGAGATGGCGTTCTTGGTCACCTCTTTCTCGCCATGAATTTCATTGACGGTGTTCACATTGGACTACTTCCGGCAACTTGTTTTGACGTCTCTGTATTTTTTCTCACTCCCACTTCATGGCGAAAAAGAGATGGCAAAGAAAGACATCTTCCACTTCATGGTGGGAAAGAGATGCCTTTCTTGGCCACCTCTTTCTCGACATGAAGTGGGAGTGAGCAAAAGTACAGAGACGTCAAAAGAAAACAGCGGAAGTAGTCCAATGTGAACAAAGTCAATGAAATTTAATCTAGTCCCAACTGACAGCAGAAAGTTCTAAAATTGTGTTTTCAATCTAGTGGCACCGTAGCGAACCTCTAATAGGATTTGACACTTATTTTCTAATCCGAACGAACCTGCAATGAAAGTATTGACATAAGACTGCCTCAATTGAAATTTTTTGACGTCTTTGTATACCATTCTCATTCCTACTTCGTTGCGAGAAAGAGTTGGTCAAGAAAGGTATCTCTTTCTCACCATGAAGTGGAAATGTCATGAATTTCACTGACGGTGTTCACATTGGACTACTTCCGGCAACTTGTTTTGACGTCTCTGTATTTTTTTTGGCCACCGCTTTATCGCCATGAGGTGGGAGTGATAAAAAGTACAGAGACGTCAAAGCAAGTTGCCGGAAGTAGTCCAATTGGCGCGTTCAGAAAAATGAGATCTCAGAGATTTTTTTCACTCAAAAAGTGAGCAAGCGAATCCAAGATTTTTTTTCCTCAGAGTTTTGACAGCAAAGCTGAGAAATTTTGATGACGAATTCTGTTCAGGGAAATGAGATTGCTGAGATCTCCGAGATCTCATTTTCCTGAACATGCCTAATGTGAACACAAAACCTTTTGACAGAATGACCTTATTTCGTCTAATTTGCCAAAAAAGGCGGCCTTCTATGTTGAAACCCTGCAGCCATGATGAAAGCGCAGTGCATGTACTATAGACCCTGTTTAGATTGGGAAGATTGAGTCCGGACTGGTGAGTGCCATCGGTGTCAACGCAGCCGATCCCAGAACCACTGATAAAAAGACCACTTATCCCACTCAACTGGTACCAGCAGCCAACTGCACCCAGGACAACTGGTCCCGAGACACCAGCTGCAGTCGTATTTATTAGATTTCCTTAGAATACTCTAGCCACTGTCTAAATATTTGGACATCTCCTTATTTATAAAGGCATTCCAACAGCTATCTAAATATGTTCTCAAATACTCAAATTTCGTGAAAATTTGGATACGTTCAATGAACATTTCATTTAATTTTTGCTTTTTGTGCTTTGAACATACCCACAGCCAATTGAAGTGTCTAAAGCCACGTTCTATTATCGAAAATAACCCATATGGTTCACCTCGATATAATAAAACGATGTGGATCCTAATTATAGCAGTGTTATATGCTCATCTCTTATTTTCTTATGTTTCTTAATTTTTCATGTAAATACTGTCTTTTTTCATTACCTACCCCTACCGACTGACCTGCCGTCTACCTGCCAGAGTAAAAACTTATTTCTGGTTCCATAAAGCAAACCCCGATGAAAACCTAGATCCAAATTTGTTTTTGTATTACGTGTTAAAGATAACCCCGACCCAGACCTGTAGATAATAAAACGTGGCTTAAGTTAGACACTCGATGGAACATGATTATAAATAAGATTTTGTAGTTGGACAGCTGTCTAAAGTTAGACATACTTTGGAATGGGTTTATAAATAAGACTGTTCAGGTCCAGTCCACTGATCTCTATATACACTGGATAGTGTATTCATACAAAATTTTTGAGGCAAAAATATAGTCGTGGCCGGTACCCTCATATAACAGTATAACAGCGGCGCCAGCGGAATGGACGCTACTGGACCTGCATTTTCTTATATTTTTTTCAATATTTACAGCCGCAATGCTTGTTGACATCAACTGATATCAAATAAATGCTCAATTTCGGCAAATATCTTCAATCACTTTCTTCGTTTGTATAGAGCGAGATATGAGGTCGTGGCCGGTACCCTTTAAAAAACTTGCCTCACAAAAACTGTTATACACTATAGGCTATTCACTATCCAGTGTATTATAGCGATCAGTGGTCTAGTCACGTCCATACTGCTGCCGCCTCTGATATACTGCTATACGACTATATTTTTGCCTCAAAAATTTTGTATGAATACACTTTCCAGTGTATATAGAGTTCAGTGGCTGTCATTTGTGTTCAGCTCCGTCTGATGTATCAATTTATTCTCATGGAGCGCGCTCCGAATAAGCTCAGAGCGAAAAAAAAAACACAAATTTAAACTGTTATACACTCTGAACTAAAAATGAAAAACACCCTATGAACGAATGTTAATTTTATATATTACATCAATAAAGATGAACATGTTCATATATTAGTTAGTTATATAAGTAGTTTTCACACATTCGTATTTTCGCACTGTTCTCTATATACACTGGATAGTGTATTCATACAAAATTGTTGAAGCAAAAATATAAACGTGGCAGGTACCCCAATATAACTGTATAACGAGTTGTGTTATGAAATGGGCTTTAGGCCTAAAGCCCATTTCATAACACATAACTGTATAACAGTACCTGGACTTGGATTTTCATTTATTTTTTTCAATATTTACAGACGCAATGCTTGTTGACATAAAAAAAATGCTCAATTCCGGCAAATATTTTCAATATATTTTTTCGTTTGTCAGAGCAAGATAGGAGGTCGTGGTTGAAAGAATTTCCTCAAAAACTGTAATACACCATAGGCTATTCATCATTCAGTGTATAATAGAGATCAGTGTATTTTCGACATGAATCTGTCTCCCTCTAGATAGTGTATTCAAAATACAAAATTTTTGAGACAAATTGAAGAAATGTTATACTCATGGCCAGTACCCTCATATAACAGTATATCAGCTGTTTTTGTTTGTTTTTGTTTTACTTTGATGTGACAAAATAAAAAAACTTGATTTTCTTATGCATTTCCTATTATTTTTTTTTTTCTTTCCTGAAATTTTATCTTTCTTGCTTTCCACCTTTTATTTTTTTTCTTTTTCGCCTCAGCGCTTGCTGACATCAAAGAAATGAAGAAATGTCTATCTCTTTTTTTCGTTTGTATAGAGCGAGATAGGTACTATGTCGTGCCAGGTCAAACAATTTTAAAATTGCCTCACAAAAACTGTTATACACGATAGGCAATCCCCTATCCAGTGTATTATAGTCACTAGTTGCCCACTGAGCGAAATGGATTTTGGATGGACTACCTTTCTCTTTTTAAGCACATAAATTCTACCCGTCTGATTGGAAAGACCATGCAATTGGAATTTGGATTGGTGCATCCAATTGGAATTTGGATGGGTGATCTGGAATGTACACCCTGCGCATTACGTAAATCGTAGTTTAGATTTTAGAACAATTTAATAAGTGATTTTCAAGTTTTACAAAACTGAAAACTTACAATATTATATAGCTATTATATTAATAATAATATATTACAATATTATAAAGAAAAAACTTGAAATAAAATCAAAATTGTGAGAAAACTTGGTAAGTAGTTAAAATAATTTGTGAAATAAGGGGTTGATTCTGAGAAGGAACATTTTCAATTTATAAATTATGTAGCTTATAAATTGAAAAATTTTTTTAAGCATGTTAATGTTGTTAATGTTGCATCTGTAGCTTGGTTTTAAAGGTACAAATATATTCAAAAGGTCCTAAAAGTAACTATTAGCTTTTGAATCTATTTTACGCTTTCAAACCAAGCTTAAGATTGCAGAGTTAATATAGCTTATAGATTTTGAATTCATAACAAAACTTTTAATTGAAAATGTTTTTGCTCATAATTCACCCTTAAGATTATGAATTAATTTTTCTAATTAACAAATCACCAACTTGGGCTATATGCATTATTTTTTTTTGAATTCGTAAGATACTATAGCTAGCAATATATAATTTTTTAAAATCCTTTAAGTCACCAACATAGCTTGGGAATTATTTTTTGCTATCTCAGCAGTACCTAGCTAACTAGCTTATGAATTAATTTTTTGTATTCATAAATCATAAGTCACCCATTGGCTTGTGAATTAAAGCCAAGCTTAAGATAAGAAGTGGCTTAATCTTTTGCAACCGTGCTTAAAAGTTCCGTAAGGATATTTAGTTAATATAACCGCCATATTATTCAATCGATTAAGCAAGATTAAAATTTAAATCTGGATGTAAATTAATATTAATCCAATTCCGTTTAATACACTCGGTTAATCTTTTCTTCAATCCAATTTTTTTTAATTTGTCGATAAATCTAAATGAATTTGCTTTCCGAAGGCCAGAAATCCAGTTGTTAACTCGACGTCACTTCTTTTTCTACTTTGAAAGAAAGAAATAAAAAAAATATAATTAAATACTAGAGTCTGTTTAAAGACCCGAAAGCGCGTACGCGAAAATGATTTCGCGTACGCGAAATTAAGTGATTCTCACTTCAGTTTTTTTTCGCTTGCTTACATAAATACAGTGTTAGCACCCATCATTACGGCGCAAAATATCACTATCCAAAATCTTTTTTAGGCTGGAACAGTCGAAATTAAATTAAATTTTTTTTTAATTTCTTATCGTGTGATACCTTGTTTGAAAGGTTGCAACTCCCACATCACGATTATGCTATTTTTAGGTTTCTAGGGCTCTTAGTTCAGCCGCAAATCGAGTTTACAGTTTTCGTGGTTACAGCAACTATTCCATTACTTTACTGACTTAAATCGGATTTTTTTAAAGTTGTTTGTTTTGGTATTGCGATAGCTTGATAGAAAGGTGGAATGGAACACTCTAGATCATCATTTGAATGCTTACATGTCACTTGGACGCTTAGTTCAGCTGAAAATTGCTTTAGAAGAGGTACAAAATAAGCAGAAGGCAGAAATTAGGTAATTTCACTTTGGATGCAAATATTTTGAGAACCAGAGGTGGTAAAAATTTTTTGTTTACAGTTTTAGAAAGGCCTTAAAAAAATAATAAATAATTTTGAAATTTGAAATTTTTACGAGCCTCGATTGCAGAAATATCGCCATCCAACCACTTTTTTATGGTAGCATCGAATCAGAGTTATTTCACTTTGGATGGAAATATTTCGAGAACCAGACTAGCTAGAAGCTTTTCAGTTTTAGAAAGGCCTTGAAAAATTAATAAGGGATTTTTTCATTTTCAACCTCTTGAGATGCTCGATTGCGGAAATATCACTATCCAAAAACTTTTTTAGGGTGGAACAGTCGAAATTAAGTTAAAATTTTTTTTTTTATTTCTTATCGTGTGATACCTTGTTTAAAAGGTTGCAACTCCCACATCACGATAGTGTTATTTTTAGGTTTTTTCCGCTAGTGTAGAAACGTCGCTTTCGATTTTTAGTTATCAGTTGAATCATCGTGAAGTTGGCTCCTGGCAATCCATATATAATAAGTCAATGGTTATTAACATCTAACAGTAAAAATTTTAAATATGGAGGCATATGAGTTAAAGAGAAAAACTATTAAACTTTTAAATAATTTTGGAAACAAAATTAAAAATTGCAGTGAAGTGGAAAAAATGTATATAAAATGGATCTATATAAAAGTGTTTATTTAGCAACAATCTTCGGAGACGGTAAAGCCAGAACCACACCTATCTCGTGAGGTGTGCCCAACTAACATTTCAGCTTCTTTTAGCTTAGAAATATTGATATTCCGCAGGCTTTACCTTATATAAGGGCTCTATACGGCCTTCTGTGCAAAAAAATTCTTATAGATGTCATGAATTCGATAACAACTTCTGTTAAGCCGTTTGGAAATAAATAAAAGAAGACTAACAGAGGTTAAGACCTGACACTCTGATAAGGCTCTATAAATGATATAATAGAGGGATAAAGTAGTTGCCACTTTATAAAAGCTCCATAGAGTTTTTTTTATAGAGGTTGCTGGCAAAAGGTATTAATAAGGGTTCTATAAAATTTTTATAGAGGCTTAATCGAGTACTTCGGTGAGACCTGTCAGGTTTTGCTTATCGAACCTTTAAAGAAAATATCATGTGAGTTAGCCACCAAATAAAAAACAAAACAAAATGGTGCATAGGTGAGGTATCTGCCATTTTGCCGATCTAAGGAAATGTGTCTAGAGATTTTCAAACGTTAAAATAGTGAAAAAAGATAGTTCAACTAAATAAAAAAAGGAAATAAAAGTGAGAACAGTGAAAACACTTACAATACTTTATTAAAAAAAAATATAAAACAGCATGTGGTGCTGTGTTAAATTGTAAAAAAACACATATAATATTATGGAGTTTATAGTTTTTTTTGGCTGATTCTTTCTCAAATTCCACATAAATTAATGGGAAGTGATGTTTTTTATATAAATACAATATCGTAGAATACTTGGAAATTGATATTTCATATCATTTTACTGTAAAAAAAGACAAATTGATTGAAACAAGATTGTCTGGTATCTACATTATATGTATGTACAGTAAAACCCGCTTAAGAGAAACTGCAAAATGTCACAGTCTTTCTTTCACTTAAGCGGGTTTTTCACTTAAACGAACCCCGCTTAAGTGAAAAAAATTTCACTTAAGCGGAGTCCGGATAAGTGAATAAAAATTGCACTTAAGCGGATCTAAAAACTCCAAAAAGGGTTCTGACATATCAGAAATTCAAATGTCATTTTCGTGATAAAAGTTTGGTAGAGGTGAAAAATAAAAAAGAATTACAAGCGTTCAGCAAATTTTGTGTTCTGTTGTATTAAATTTTTTTTCACTTAAGAGAGTTTTTTTACAAAGAAAAATATTAAATTTAACTGAAAATATGTTTCAGGTATCCGGGTTTTTCACTTAAGCGAGTTTCGCTTAAGCGGAGTGTTATAAAGGGAATGGGTCCACACATACTCGGGGATGAAAAAAGTGTTTCAGATAAGCGGGTTTTTCTCTTAAGCGGGTTTTACTGTATTTGCCAAAATTGAAATTCTCGTCTAGGGTCGAATTAGTTTTCGTTGGTGCTGGCAAGGCACTCAAATGCATTGAGCGCCCGTATCGCAGAGTAATTTTACTTACTTTATGTGGAATATGAGACACAGCTTACCTGTGAAATGAACAAACATTACACTGCTAATTAATAAGTGTTTTTACTGAATTTAACGCAGCACCGCATGTAGTTTTTTTTTTGTCATTGAAGTGATGTGTATATTCACTTTATTTACTTTTATTTCACTGGTTTATTTAATTAACTATAAGGTTTTTGTTTACTATTTTTACAATTTAAAATCTCAAAACATATTCCTCAAAAAAATATCTAAAAGCGCCTCAGAATTTAGCTGTCTAGCTGCATGCCTTCCCTTTGTGAATACATAACTCAGACTATGTGTTATGACTATGTGTAATGAAAAAAGCCTCACTTTTTCCTCGATATGCCCGTTCTTATATTTCTTTTTTTAGATGCGAAGTCGCAGAACTTGGAATATCAAACCGTGCTAGTCTGTTTTTTTGTTTTTTTTTTTCCACAAACAATGGTCGAGTTCGAGGAAAATTTAAAAGCAATCCGGATTGGTTGGTGTTTTTGTTGTCCTATAGGAAAAACCAGCTGATAAACAAATCAGCTGTTTTCCAAAATAAATCTGAAAGGTATCCTAAAATTTTTTGGATTTTTGTGAAAAAGAAAAGCTGGCAACTGAAATATGTGTCAGCTGATTTTCAGCTGCCTATCTCTCACTTTCTGTGGCAATGGATTAAAGAACACGCGGGATTTCTGGTTTGTGGTTTCTTTTTAACATATGTTTTCATTTTTACCGAAAAAAATAATATATGAAATACAAAATAGATATAAAATATAAAATACCAGACAAACCTATATCCAATCCGGTTTTGGTCTTTCGAAAACATATCCGATGCAAAATGATCTTAGATACCCTATCGGCTTTTCGGTCGACAATAAAAGAAAAGATTTTTATAACTTTAAATATTAATGTCGTTTAATATCATTAATTTTCTAATTAAAAGAGTTTGATTAAATGTTTCATTAAATTAAATCTAACTTGTCTAATAATAAAAAAAGAAATCAAGAAACGAATTTGCTTTTGAGTGTTCATTTCAATATAAGAAAGTCCTTAAGGTTAGAAGGTGGATTTCCTGACATTAGGCGGACCTTGGGAGTTTTAACTCTAACAGTATATTCGGCTTAGGTTAGCAAAATGTATTTATGTTTTTTATACAAAAAAAAAACTCGAATTCGTTTAGAAAAAATCTATAAAGAATGAAATCTTTTGTTGAAAGGAATTCAACATTAGAAAATTATGGGTTTTCTATTGGTAAATTCAGTTCAATCTAAAAATTGATTTTTTTTCACACTTTTCAGATTGATTTATTTTTTTTAATTTATTGGGCTTTTTGAAGTACTCAAAAGGAAAAGTATGATCAAGTTCTTGCATATTCCAAAATATATCTATGATAGCGCAGGGGCTAAGGTGATGGACTTTTACACAGGAGGTTCCGGTTCGATCCCCAAGAGGTAAAAAAAATGTTTGTGTTTTAAAATTATTTCCAATACATTAATACATTAATTAATAAATAATCTCATGTGATATATACTTTCAGGTAAAAAGTAGACTAAATACGGGAAAAAACACTTCGAAAAAAATTGGAAATAAAATATATAATTTAAACATTAATTTTAAGCGGAGGCATACCTACTAAACTAACAATGTGAAAAATCAACAGAATTTCAAAAAAGTGTAACGCCGAGTAGAGAAAGAGGGCGTCGTATGTTCGTGCTGAGGAAACAGAGTACGAAGAAGATGATAAAACGGACACCAAAAAAAGGAGAAGTGTTCGTAGGCAGGGATGGCCACTACATTTTTCACATTTGCTACGTAGTTTATGTAGTTAAATGTAGTTAATGAAACAAATTGTAGCAAACTTTGTTTCAAATATCAAATGATCAGTCAGTTGTAACTTTGAAGCTTGAATTTTGAGTTAAAATGTTCAAATTTTTATTGAAATTTTATTATTTCTCTAAATTTACTTCGTATGTATATGAAAACCTAACAATTTGTAGAAAATAAGACGTGTAGTTTATTAAATTAACTACGCGTAGTTAGTGATGTAGAAAATGTAGTGTAGTTAATTCGGCCAACCCTGTTCGTAGGCTTTCCAGATTTGTATGTGAAGAAGAGCAAATTTAAAAAAGAATTTATTCAAAGTTTTAAAATATGTACATACATAAATGCTTTTTTCATTTCTAATGTACCTCAACTATGCTGGAATGGCAAATCGGGTAAATTTTTTGTCATTTATAGTTATTTCAAAAGATTAACAAAAAATTGCAAGTTTAAATTGTTTGCCTGCCTCTTTTGACAAATGTGATTTCTTGATTTGTATCGTTTTGTACCCGAATATTAACGATGCATGTATTGCATATATTTTCAAATTTATTAAACTCTTGCTTATAATTTACCTATGTTTCATTCTTTCTTGTACTTTCCAAAAAATAAAATATTTAATAATTAAAAAATCTATTTTTTTTTAAATTATGTATTATTATTTTTGTTATTATAATTAAACACATCAAAATTCCATATAATTTATCACTCTTCGATAGATGTAACTTCCCACAGAATAAAGTACAAAAATTCTCGCGATGTTGTAGGCGAACATTTTTCTGAAAAAAAAACAAACATTCAATTTGTATAAAACAGGTTTCTAAATTTTAATTTAAAATTTTGCAAAACTTACACCTTAAGAATTTTCCGGCATCGTGGCAAATTTGATTCATTTTCTTGCAGCAAAAATTTTCGACTTCCCATTACAATGATTCTAATTACAGATTTCATACCTTCGTCAGTTGCACAACATTTTTCAACTGTACTTGCATCAAATTGAGTTCTATGAAAATAAAAAAAAAAAAAATAAATTAAATAATTTGTATTTTCATAAATTTAAGAAAATAATTTCATACCCTTTACTTAGGTTTAAGTAATATTCAAAATTCGTTGTACCATCACTTTTAAATTCCGTGGAAAGAAAATATCGCAACGCATGAACGTTAACAAGAATTTTTCTTTGAATTTTCATAAATATAGGTTTCTGACGAAAAAGTCTCATGAGAATATCCAAAATTAACGATGGCACCAATTGAAGCAATACATTCTGAAAGTTATTTATTTATAATCAAAAGATATAGACTTATGTTTGTAATGTGTTTGTTGAAATAACTAAACTTACATAAATCCAAAAAATAAATGTACATGATGTCAATGTTATATGTGGTATCCAAATTGACTTTTCATAAGGATACTCTTTAACTGTGTCCGAAATTATTGCACCAATTTGACCCATATTGTGATGCATTAAACCCTTTGATGAGCCCAAACAAATTGGAATTTTTTCTTCAAAACTGAAAAGATATTAATTAATTAAACAATAATATGACTTATCAGAGCTAGTAAGTAAGCTAATCGCCAATTTATTCACAACTATCGCTCCGATTACATAAAGCTGAAGCTAGTTCCAAAAACCCGACCATTTTGTAAATAATTCTGAGAACACTGTTGTTTTGTTTCGCAACCAAATTTGGCTGAGATTTGTCATGTGTGGGTTGTAGTTTTTCTCAGGGAGGGGTCATCTGGCGGTTTTTTGCTTGGAATTTTTTGTTTGGACATTTTTCTTTTACGCTATGTACTATAAATTTGATAAAACTATCATTTCGCAATTTATTTTAATGAAATTTAATCATTTCGCATTTGACTGTTTGGCATTTTTTGATTGGCAAGTTTGTATTTCACTGAGTTCTAGTTTCGCAATTTTTTTATAGCAATTTAAACATTTCGCATTTAACTGTTTCGCATTTTTTGTTTGGCAAGTTTATATTTCATTGTGTTATCGTCTCACAAAATTATTATTTCGCAATTTTTTTTATAGCAATTTAATCATTTCGCATTTTATGTTTGTCATTTTTTGTTTTGTAAGTTTTAACTTCGCTGTGTTATCGTTTCACAATTTCTTTTATAGAATTTTAATCACTTCGCATTTTTCGTTTAGTAAGTTCTTATTTCACTGTGTTACTTCGCAATTTAATCATTTTACATTTAAATGTTTGGCATTTTTTGAAATGGCATATAGGTTGTATTTCACTGTGTCTTCGTTTCGCAAAATTTATATCGAAAATTTGTATTTCGCATTGTTTATTACTGCACTCATTATTATTTAGCCTATCGTGGTTTCGTTTTTTATTATTTCGCTTTTTATTGCTTCGCATTGTCCTCATTAAATCTTTAATCATTTAGCCTAGTCAATGTCTCGATGCAGTCCAGGTGGTAAGGTTCGTTTTTTATATCTTGTCACTGTTTTTGCAGATTGAAGCAAATATCGTAAAATAATGTTTCGTTTCTTATAATATAGCTGTTACCCGTCTGCTTGAAATCTTAAGTGTTTCAATAATATACAATTTGTTCCTATTTTTTCGCAACATATTTTTTTTTGTTATTTTGTTTATGTTACACAATATTTGAAATTTATTTTTTACTTCCATTCTACCCTAATGCTAGTTAAATTTTTTAAAATTCTCAACCTTAACTGTTCATTTAAATAATGTATTACCTTCTAAATACAAATAGAAATTTATTTTGTTTACTTTGACCCTGTGTTGCCCTATAAATAGCTAAATTTAAAAACAAAATCACCCAGCACTCAAGTGATCCTCGAAACGAATCTTATCTAAGCATAAACTTGATTTTTTATAAAAATCCAATGATATTTTTGCTGTTTACCCCAATTCACCCTATAAATAATTATCACATAAGTGATCATTTAAGTTCATTCTTTAATTAAAACCTTTAAAACACAAAAAAACCTGATGCTTCTTGTTTGTGTTACCCCGTTTCACCCTATTAATAGCTAAATGTTGAAAATATAAGCCTAAAGTAAAACCTTTCAAACACAAAAAGAATATTTAAAATCGAAGTAGGTATATTTGTTTTTGGTTTTACCCTATTTCACCTTATAAATAAAGGTTGAGCAAACAATTTATTTTTTTTTTAAACTTTGACCTTCATAAGATACAAATTTCTCCCAAGGCATCAAACAATATAACATGACAGCTTTTATAATAGCTTTTCCACTTACTTTTCTTTTTTCAGCTCTGCCGTCTTAGCTGTATACATAAGCATAAATTTGTTGTTCATATCCAATGGAGTGAAGTCTAACACAGTGCTCTTCCGACACAAAAGCACTTGAATTAAACCTGTGTTTGTTTTAAATTAAAATTAGATTTTAAAATTAATATTTAAACTGCTTGTACCTGTTCCCCAAATGCAGAACATTCCCATTACTCCGGTCATTGTTTCTGTGAATCCAACTTCAGGCTCTTCAAGGGCTGCAACGACTGAAATGAGTGAAGACAATTAGATACAAATTTGATCTGAAATTAATTTTTAATTTATATAGCTGGAAAACTCACTAATGGATGGTCTAAAAATTGCAACTGGCACCTTTGACCGGTAATCGTTGACCAGTTGTTCTGAAAGATACTTGGTGAAGACATAGGTATTCGGAAAGCCTGTAATAACTCTGCAAAACAGAATTTTGGAAATGAAAATTAATTTATAAATTGTATTTCGAAGATTCTAAGGCACACAAATAGCGTGGAAAGCAATGTGAGAAGAGTTTTCGAGCGAGAAAAGTGTTAACAGGGAACCAATATATTTGGTGCGACGAATGCGAGTTTATCGGTTGTCGCTTGTTTTTTATATTTTTTGAAAGAAAAGCAAGCTTACATTTTTCTCGCACGTATACGCAGAAAAATAATTTTTAACCGAGTGCGTTTTTCAGTGGGTTAAAAAAATGTGTAGTCAAGGGTTAAAATTACATAGTTCATTATGTTAATTCTAACGCAGTCGACTCGATTAAACTAAATTGTTTAAAATAAAATCCTAAAAAGGTTATATTAATGGAGAAACTTGGTAATAGGATTTCCACTTTTGAAGATCGTTTAGGTTAAACGAGTAGCTTGCTTAAATCAAATAATTGTATTTAGTTAATTTCACACATCTCTGAGTAGATTGGTTGCTATGAGCGATTTAACATGTTTCATTAACTAACTTAATTGGCTATCGAAACCAAACAAACTAACCCAGAAGTAGTTTAGTAAAATTTAGGAGACTTTAACCGAATCAGTGTGTAGATTTAAATAATTTTGTTTAATCGAGTTGACTGTTATATTAACCATGTTTGTTATTTAACTTAAACGATTTTATCATTGTTTTTAACCGATCATTTTTCTGCGTGATAAACACTTCTTCGCACATTTCTAACGGTTACTTTGTTTAAACTGATGTTAGCCCAATAAGCAAAACTTAGAAGTTTCATAAGTTTCATAGATGGGGAATAGAAAATATTATACTTACTTATCTGTTATTGATGCCAATGTTGAATCAATTTCATTATCAGATAAATCGAGCAACTTCAAAGCAATCTTCCAATCGAAAATGCCTGGATAAAGCTTAATATAAATTTTATTTATTGTCATTTTTTTTTTGTTCAGAAAATTAAATACTTACTTTAGCTTGAAGATGCGCCACATGAGGATTACAAAATAACGTTGAGATATGCAAAAATATTTTCAGATTAGTTAATGTTTCAGATAATTTTAATGCCTCAAGAGTTGATTTTAAATTAAATGCAACTGCTGTTCGTAGTGGTTCATCAAATCGTGTTGTTGCAGCTGAATGAAAAATTACTGAAACATTTTTCAATAGAATTCTATTTTCGGAAGAAATTCCAAGTCCATCTTGAGTTGTATCACCGGGAATAACTACAAGTTTGTCTAATTCCTTTGGCTTGAGTTCTTTTAAAACTTTAAAGATCTGTTTAAAATAAATAATTTAAATTTTTTAACTTAAAACATAAAAACAAGCGTTAAAGTTTAATGAATAAGCTTTATATAGTAGGTTTTTATGTTCCAGATTTGATGCACTATTAATAAAATAAATCTTCTAGATGATTTTTAAGTAAAACAATAATTCTTCTAAGTGATCGGGGATTCTATAAGTTGGACAGGATTAAAAATTGGCATGAACTCCATCATTAAAGAAATAAAGTATAAAACGCTATAACAATTTGAACTGCCTTACAAATTAGAAACAGGTGCTCCATATTAATAAAAAAAATATTAATTTCACCTTTATCCCACGAGTTTATTAAACCACAGAATGATGGAATAAGAGTTAAGCTACGGGTTAAAATTTTCCATTAATAAAAACAAAATGTTCGTGGAATAGGAAAGTGACGTTTACCAAAAATCCCTAAAGAAAATCTATTATAATAGGTTGCCTGTTTGGTTCACGTTACCAAATACACTTTTTAATCGCTGCATTTTATTATTCACAATTCACATGATTTGATCTACACCAGATCCTCATAATAGACGCGTTTTATTATATAAGGATCTGAATCAGGATCATCCCATGAAAATAAAACGATACAGATCCTAATCACAACAGTTCTGTATGCCTATCCCTTTTTTTCCTATATTTGTTTATTTCTCATGTAGATACTAGCCGCGTTTTATTATCTACGGGTCTGGGTCGGGGTTATCTTTTAACACATAATACAAAAACAAATTTGGATCTAAGTTTCTATTGGGGTTTGATTTATGGAACCAGAAATAAGTTCTTACTCTGGCGGGTAGACGGCTCGTTAGTCGGTAGAGAGTACAAACTGCAGTGAGAGGAAAAAAGACAGTATCTACATAAAAAATGAACAAACATAAGACAAAAAGAGATGAGCATACCACACTGTTTTCATTTGGATCCGTATCGTTTTATTATATCGGGGTGAACCATATGGGTTATTGGCGATAATAAAACGCGGCTACTAGCCGCTTTTTAATATCTACGGGTCTGGGTCGGGGTTATCTTTCAACACGTAATACAAAAATAAATTTGGATCTAGGTTTCTTTCGGGGTTTGCTTTATGGAACCAGAAATAAGTTCTCACTCTGCCGGGTAGACGGCTCTTCAGTCGATAGAGAGTACAAACTTCAGTGCGAGGAAAAAAGACAGTATCTACATGAGAAATAAACAAACATAAGACAAAAAGAGAAGAGCATACAACAGTGTTTTCATTAGGATCCGTATCGTTTTATTATATCGGGATGAACCCTATGGGTTATTGGCGATAGTAAAACGCGGCTAATGTCTGTTTTTCTTTACACTACAGTTTTTACTCCCTACCGACTGAAGAACCGTCTACCCGCCAGAATAAAAACTTATTTTTGGATCTTTAAAATAGATCCAGATACAGAGCAGGGTCCAAAGTTGTTGTTGTTGTATTACGTGTTAAAAGATGATCCCGATCTAGATCCGTAGATAATAAAACGCGGCTAATGACAGCCAGTGGTATAAAACCATCTGTTTTTTTATTGCGTTTGTATATTTTTCATGTGTTTTCAGATTTGTTTCTTTGCTCTAAAGTGAGTACTAATTTTTGAATCATTGAAATTCAGATCAAGATAAAAAGCAGGATTACATTTTGTTTTTTATTTACGTATTTAAATTTGATCCGGATCAGATCATGTGGATAATAGAATGCAGGTAATATATTTTCATCAAAATTATCATCATTTGTTCAATTGTTTGTGTTATGCCTATGCCTGTTGCTTTTCTTTTCTTTTCTGTTTTGTTTTTATTTAAAAAAATCTAAAATTCAATTAAAAAGTGGAAAATGGGTAAGAACTAGAGTACCAACGACAAAGTGATGTTCTTAAAAATAAAGTAGACCATTTCTAAATTACTTTTTCCATTATATTCTTCAAAACCTACTGAAATCATTGTGTGAATGAAAAAAATAGGCACAGTAGAAAATAAATCTATTGACATCAACACAAATCAATAGACAAAAAAAATGCTTGACGCAAATCAAAAACCAGTCGTTAATGGATGATTGTGCAAAAGCTAATTGCAAATAATTTAAGAACTCGATAAATCTAGTAGACATTATTATTTTTATTCAAAATTAAATTTGCAGTCTTTACTTATATTTTTTTTAATTTGAGAATAAATTTGACACATCTGGTTCTTATTCCTTCGCTAAACCAGCTTCTTCGGTTATGTTTATCAAAAGTCACTTAGTTATTTAAAATTCAGTTTTATTCAACATTTTGCAATTTTAGTTCACAGAATAAGACCTTACCCTTTGCTATTCTGCAGGTTTATTTATTTTGCTGTTATTAGGATAAATTTTATTTTATCTTATGTTATGTTGAACAACAAGTTAATTGTCCCGAATATACATAAATTGGGCTGAAAAAATAGTAATTAAAACATAGGAGGCATCTTATAGCCTCATACCTGAACCAAGAAGAAATTGTCGCACTTTTGAACCAGTGTTTGTATATCATGCTCATTTAAAATTCTATTTTTCAATTCCTTAAAATCATTAATTTCATATTCATAAATTGAAAAAAATACGAACGTTTTGTTATTGAGTAATTAATTATACGAATAGAAATTCAGTATTGGATGGAAATAATTTTGAATATTATTTCCATAAATTATAAAAATGAGTTAAAGTGTTTATTAAAAAAAAAATAATTTTTTGTTTTTACTTTTGTTTTATCAAAAAAAATAGAATGCAGCAGATTTTTTTTTTATTTACCCGCGTGCGATTTTTAATAGAGAAGAGAATAGAAGAGAAATTACGAGCTATGGAGCTTATTTGAAGTTTTAAGAGAGAAATGAGTTTTTTTTGGAGAATTTTCTATAAAACTGACATTTAAAAATTCAATACATAATACCGAAATTAGAATAACTAGGTTGAAGACTTAGGCAAGGCGCGCACTGGCAACTTTTTCGAAACAATATCGTTTGACTGTTAGATAGACATCGCCAGACATACAGCCCTATTCTGCTATTCACGTGGATCGTATATTCGATTCACCCATTCGATTCCCTTTCACACTGCCTTTGCATTCTGATATCCATCGGGTGAACTACATTATCCCAAACCAATTTGACATTCACGTAAACAGGTGTTCATGTCAAAATCTTGGATAAATTGTTTTGATTTTAATTTTTAATTTGATTCACCTTCTAAATTTGGAAATGGACAGTATTGGACTTTTTTTCCAATTGTAAACAGAGGAATAAGAGAATCATCGAACAGAGAGCTACGGAGATATGTTAGAAAATCGAAAAAAAATATTATGGAACTGCCGGACGAAACGTAAGTTCATTTATTTTCATTTTGAAATAATAATAAACCAATTATTTCAAAATCATAGGTTTACCAAAAACTTTCGGTTAAATAAAAGAGCATTTCTGTACGTATTGGAGATTGTTGAATCGAATCTTCCACCTCCGCAGCGAAATGATTCAATTTCAAGAAAAGAAAAATTCATTGCAGAAATTATTGCCGTAAATTGGTCTTTGTTTGTCGTTCTACCCCTAAAAATGTTAATAATCTATTATTTTTACAAACAAATATTCTAAATTAATCATAATAAATTAGTTTTTACTTACATTTTACTAACAACCAACCAGACAGACGACCCATTAAATGAAAAATCCGCTACATTTCATATGCGGATTTGAATTGTATAGAATGAATGCGTTCACGTGAATAGCAGAATACCGCGCAGTATTACCGACGTTGCCGACTTTAATACAGATTCACTTCGAATGAATAGCAGAATAGTGATGAGTGAAAATTATAGAAAAATTCCCCCCGCTGAATAACAGAATAGGGCTGATAAGCAACTCTAAAAGCAATCAACGACATAAACCAATACACAGAAAACGAAACATCAGCTGTCAAATCAAATTATCAAAACAAACTTATGAGAAAGATATATTATTTTGTGTATCAGTAAAGTATACTGCTAAGCTCGTCACACTTAAAGAATCATTCGAATGAAATGCACTAATACATACATATCTGAGGAACTATTTAGGTGATAGTGATGGACGATATATCAATAACTGTTACCAGCAACCGGTTATTCGTTGGAAACTGTTATAACCAGTTACTCGATATCAAAGTTACCAGTTATTACAGCAACTGGTAGCAAATAACTTGTCTAAAGTTTACCCAATATCAAAGTTACTACTTATCAGTTCCCAGTTATTACAATAACCTTGTAAACAAAATATCTCTTAAAGTTATTCGATAGTCGATATACATGTTTCGAGCTATTTAAAATTTTAATATTATTGAAACTAATTATTATTTTAAAAACATAAATATCTTTAGTAAAACAAAGTACAAGCCGTTTGATTTAGTATTTTTGTTTTCATTTCTAATTGATGAAAAGCCTGGATATTTTGACGTAATTTACAGATCGAAAAAAAAAGTTAAGTGCTCCCGTCATATTACATATTTTAAAATTAAATATTTATGTTAAGGTCAACACAAAGTTCAACGCCTATCAGAATCTGACCTGCCATTTTTTCAGATTTGAATTTCTGCTCCGGAATAATGCATTTAAGGATTTTTGGGTGGCACTTAGAACGAAATATTATATTTACGTCATAATATAGTTTGTTGCCCATCAGCCAAGCCAAAAAACTTTCAAATTCTATTGAAGGATGTATTGTCTGGGAAGGTGTGGACTAACTCCTCCGATTTTTTTTTTAAGTCTGTACTTTATCTCACTCCCACTTCTTGGTGAGAAAGAGATGACCCAGTCAGGCAGGATAGATTGAAGAAGCCCTGAAAAATCTGAATTTTTCCTCTGAAAAATCGAAATTTTTCATATAAATATTTTTGCTCCGGAATAATGCGGTTTTAAGGCCTTTGGGTGACAATTGGAACGAAATATTATATTTACGTCAAAATATAGTTTGTTGCCCGTCTGTCAAGCCATAAACTGTCAAATTCTATAGAAGGATGGCTACGATTTCGATGGATTAAAAACCCTCTGAAAAATCAAAATTTTTCCTCTGAAATATCGAAATTTTTCATATAAAATTTTTTGCTCCGGAATAATGCGATTTCAAGGCCTTTGGGTGACAATTGGAACGAAATATTACATTGACGTCAAAATATAGTTTGTTGCCCATCTGTCAAGCCATAAACTGTCAAATTCTATAGAAGGATGGCTACGATTTCGATGGATTAAAAACCCTCTGAAAAATCAAAATTTTTCCTCTGAAATATCGAAATTTTTCATATAAAATTTTTTGCTCCGGAATAATGCGATTTCAAGGCCTTTGGGTGACAATTGGAACGAAATATTACATTGACGTCAAAATATAGTTTGTTGCCCATCTGTCAAGCCATAAACTGTCAAATTCTATAGAAGGATGGCTACGATTTCGATGGATTAAAAACCCTCTGAAAAATCAAAATTTTTCCTCTGAAATATCGAAATTTTTCATATAAATTTTTTTGCTCCGGAATAATGCGATTTCAAGGCCTTTGGGTGACAATTGGAACGAAATATTACATTTACGTCAAAATATAGTTTGTTGCCCATCTGTCAAGCCATAAACTGTCAAATTCTATAGAAGGATGGCTACGATTTCGATGGATTAAAAACCCTCTGAAAAATCAAAATTTTTCCTCTGAAATATCGAAATTTTTCATATAAAATTTTTTGCTCCGGAATAATGCGATTTCAAGGCCTTTGGGTGACAATTGGAACGAAATATTACATTGACGTCAAAATATAGTTTGTTGCCCATCTGTCAAGCCATAAACTGTCAAATTCTATAGAAGGATGGCTACGATTTCGATGGATTAAAAACCCTCTGAAAAATCAAAATTTTTCCTCTGAAATATCGAAATTTTTCATATAAAATTTTTTGCTCCGGAATAATGCGATTTCAAGGCCTTTGGGTGACAATTGGAACGAAATATTACATTGACGTCAAAATATAGTTTGTTGCCCATCTGTCAAGCCATAAACTGTCAAATTCTATAGAAGGATGGCTACGATTTCGATGGACTAAAAACCCTCTGGAAAATCAAAATTTTTCCTCTGAAATATCGAAATTTTTTTGCTCCGGAATAATGCGATTATAGATCTGAATCATCGGATATTAATATTATGACAAATCCTGAAATATTTTTCCCACCAAGTTATTTTCAATATTAGCTATCTGTATATTCAAATACTTACCAAAATCCCCGAGATCGTAGGTATCGTTACCAGTTCCTAACCAAGAACTGTAATCCCCGAGATCGTAGGTATCGTTACCAGTTCCTAACCAAGAACTGTACGCTACAAGTTATTATAGTAACTGGGAAAAAGAACTGGGAAAAAGAACTGAGAACAAGAACTGGGAACAGTAACTGGGAACAGTAACTGGGAACAGTAACTGGGAACAAGAACTAGGAACGCTTTTTGTTATAAGTTATTATAAAGTTTCTGTTACCAGTTATCAAAGTTCTACACCCTTTTTACAGGAACAAACTCAGGCGATTTTCGACCCCCCTCTAACTTCAGTACCAATAAAGTCAGGAACTTCAAATTCGGAACATTTGGTAGGCTAGCCAAGCACAAGCACCACACTAAATTTTAACACCTTAGCGTAAGTGGTTCCCGAGATATAAGACGTCAAAAATCGCGAAAACCGTAACTGACTCACTAACAGATCATCAAAATTATGGAGCACTTCTCGACACCGAAAAAACTTGATATTTCGCACAGCGGTAGGCCTGGTGGTGCATACGAAGGAAAAAATCGAAAATTTGAGGTTTTCCATTCAGGGGGCGTGGTATCCGCCCACTTTCCCAGAATTGTTATCAATTATATGGAACACTTCCGATTGCTGTAGAATAATGAAATTTAGCAGAGCGGTAGGGCTTTAAGTTTACACAAAAGAAAAAATTTTATATTTGAGGTTTTCCATTCAGGGGGCGTGGTATCCGCCTTCTTTCTCAGAATTGCAATCATTTAAATGGAGCACTTCCGATTGTTGTAAAATGAGGAAATTTGGTAGAACGATAGGGCTTTAAATGCATACAAAGAAAAAAATAGAATATTTGAAGTTTTCCATTCAGGGGGCGTGGTATCCGCCCACTTTCACAGAATTTTTATCAATTATATAAAGCACTTCTGATTGTTGTAGAATTATATTAGTAGGTATCTTACGAGGTATTACCTGACAACAAATAAATATCCTTGCAAAAAGCAGTGAGATCACAACAAAAAACATAAATGTTAAAAAAAACAGCCAAGTTCTTCTATATAAAAATCTGTATATTTAACAACTCAGCCGTGAAAAGTAGTGAGATCTAAAAGTATGCCAAGTTATAACTTTATGAAGGTTTAATATCAAATATTTTAAGAAGAGTAATATTGAAACAACACCAAGTTATGAGAGAAATTTATTATTTAATGATTACTGACTAAAATTTGGGGGTTACTTGGCAAGTTTGCTTTTAAACAAAAAACATAAATGTTAAAAAAAACAGCCAAGTTCTTCTATATAAAAATCTGTATATTTAACAACTCAGCCGTGAAAAGTAGTGAGATCTAAAAGTATGCCAAGTTATAACTTTATGAAGGTTTAATATCAAATATTTTAAGAAGAGTAATATTGAAACAACACCAAGTTATGAGAGAAATTTATTATTTAATGATTACTGACTAAAATTTGGGGGTTACTTGGCAAGTTTGCTTTTAAACAAAAAACATAAATGTTAAAAAAAACAGCCAAGTTCTTCTATATAAAAATCTGTATATTTAACAACTCAGCCGTGAAAAGTAGTGAGATCTAAAAGTATGCCAAGTTATAACTTTATGAAGGTTTAATATCAAATATTTTAAGAAGAGTAATATTGAAACAACACCAAGTTATGAGAGAAATTTATTATTTAATGATTACTGACTAAAATTTGGGGGTTACTTGGCAAGTTTGCTTTTAATTACTCACAGTTCAAAACGTTTTGAAAACTTGCCAAATATGGAAAACTAATTCCCAATTTCACAGTGTAAACTTATCGGAATAAGTGACACTTAAGTCTCCCATGTTGGCCACTTAAGTTCCACTTACTCAGGTAGTAAAACTGCGGCTAAAGTGCCAAAATGTCATAATTAAGTGCCACTTATTTAGTTAAGTGTGCACTGTGAAACTGGCCCTTATACTAACTTTATATTATATAAAACTAATTTAGTGTCGTTGCTTTATTGAAAAAGTTTTACAGTTCACATATCTGTGTTTTAAATGAAGAATATTAAACGTTTTTATTTTCTTCCAAGTTTATGATGGACAGATTTATCTCAATTTGGGTAGGTACAATGTAATAAGTATTTTTATGTAAAAACTAAAGAGCAGGTTTTTTAATGGAGCGATACAAGCTTTTTGGAAAAGCTTGAAACCAGATAATAAGAATATTGAATTAAATTTAAACAAAATTTTTAGTAGCTACTTTTGAATTTAATTTAACTTACATAACTATTAGTTTATATTTTCAACAATGTCAATCAAAGTTATATAATAACAACAAGGGTAGGCTCGTGCGATTCACTAATTTTATTTCATGTTGCAAATTAAAAAAATTGAATTTCTCTCAAGCTGCTAGTTTCAATTTTTAGTAAAACCTAATCGAGTTGCCCATTTTCTTTTAATATTCTGTCATACTCTATGGGACCAATAATCAAATTTAAAAATGACTATTTAAGTAAACTGAGCCAGATCCCATTGCTTGTTCGTTTTGTTATGTTTATCGAACTCGGGATTTTGATCAAAGTTGACATTACGATGATAGCGAAGTAATTGATCAATAATTTAAAAGTTTTGTATACCACCATTTTCCAAAAAAAATGTGTTTGGATTTTTAAAATAAAAGTTTAAATAATTCGAAAACGAATCGGTCATTTTTTATTAAACTTGGCACCCAGCAGTTTTTTAAAAACCTTAAATTGTTCGTGGTTAAAACTTTTTAACTCCAGGTTGGTGTTAGTTTTGAGTTCTAAGTTTTTTTAAATGAAAATTAAAAATAAGCGTTTGTTTTTTTTAAGCTTTTTAACATTTTTTTGGATAAACATTTTTGCTGTTGAAAAATAAATATTAAATTCTTACGTACTAATTTATTGTGATTTTGATGTTCCTACTTGTTTGTTTTTCTTGTTGTTGTTTTTAAATCGATCTTAAGCTTAGAAGGATCATAACCGATAAGAGTAATTTTATTTATTTTTTTAAATAAACTTAAATAGTTTGTGGCCAAAACCTAAAAAAACAAGTCTTTTTCTATTGAATTGAAACAGTTATCCCTGTTCTGATTTTCGTACCGGATCAAATCTGGATTCGGAGTTGATTTTTGTACGGAGAAGTGTGTAACTATACGAACATATTTTTTTTCGAAATAAGCAAATAAAATTCGAAAAATTCTAATTTGCTGCAAAAAAAGTCCTTATACCAAATTTAAATTTAAAAGAACAATAAAATATTTTTGGTCCAGTGGCTTTTCATGAGATTCACTTAGGGTATAAAAAACTTAAAATAATTCCAAACGTCAAATTCAAAACAAGGTTATTCCGCAAATTTAAGGATTAAAAGTTAACATCCAGAATTTGAAAACGGAAACATTTTACGATCTACTGAAATTTGAAGAATTTTTCTATTTTAATGATCAGAGTAACCGTTACCCAATAACTGCTAAGAATAACTGTTACTATAAAAGAACAGGAACGGTTATAACTGTTATTCAAAAATAACTGTTTAGGCCATCACTATTAGGTGAATGCGCAGGTTCATTTATCATGTAGGAGACAGAAACTTTTTCTCGGTTTAAGCAACTAATAAATTTTCGCAATTAACGTGTGAAAGAGCGGTTCTCTTCTCTCAGAATTTTTGGTCAAACGAAAACATTGACTGAATTTTTTTCTCTCTCAATAATTTAGTTAAATGTCCGCGCAGTTACCTAATACCTATAACTCTTTGTGACACAAGGAACTGGTTTGTTTGTGATCGTTCATTTTATGTCAAAAGACAAACTAATAGGTAAGTTGCTCGAATGGGCGACTGAATAGTTTCTGCATGTGCGCGGACTCTTATATGTAAGTCTATAGTGCTCAGATTAGAAACCAAACAGTTTCGAAACTAAAAGTTGCAAGTGCGCGTCTAGTCTTAAGGCTTTTTCACAATTAGACGTGAAAACGAGACGTCAGCGTGATGAGATCTCTTCACGGTTGTTCTCTCTTAAAAGAAAAATTTTAAACAATGATATATTACATATAATAAAGCATTTTTGTCGTCACGCCTCCGCGTCATAAGTTCGAAAGATAAAAAAAAGATGTGACGTGACGACGAGAAATGCTTTATTATGTAAATATATTATTTCATAGTTTTAAATTGATCTTTAAGAGAAGAAAACTGCAAAGAGATCTCTTTCTTATCTGCTTTGTTATGTAATATTTCATTGTTTACAATTTGTTTTTAAATGAAAATAACTATGAAGAGATCTCATCACGTCAATGCACGTCACTGGATAAATTTTGTTTAAGAGAGAATAACTGGAGAGATTTCTTCACGCCGAGGCCAATGTCTTGCGTTTTCTCATTGTGAACTGGGCTCGGGTATCTCTTCGTAGTTTACCGCTCCTAAAAACTACACAATAACGCATTTCTCCTTGTAATGCCGTGCCAATTTTTCGAACTTATGACGCGCTGAACGTGACGACGAAAAATGCTTTATTTTATGTTATTTTATTGTTTAAATTAAAGTTAGTTTTTTAAGTAAGAATAACCATGAAGAGGTCTCGCCCCGCTTACGTCTCCTTTTCAGATCCCATTGTGAACCCAGAAACAGGCTTCCAGTCCAGTTCCCAATGCGGCGTGAAAACGAGGCATCAGAGACCAGAGTGAAGAGATCCTCCACAGTTATTCTCTCTCGAAATAATATTTAATAAAGGAAGTAAGAAAAATATTATCAAGGGGACACGGTTATGAAAGAACACTCATTAAATAAACTCTCAGGGCCAGTTGTACAAATATTTAAACCGTGGTTCAGCAATTTTTATCCACCGATTCCGGCGGATTAATTGAGTTTCAACAGTGGTTTACTGTTCAAGTGTGTGATAATAACCAATTACATACTTGAACCAGTGTTAAACCTTAGTTAATCCGCCGAAATCGGTGAGTTAAAATCTTGAACCTAGGCTGAACCACTATTGTACAACTGGCCCTCAAAACTTTACAAGTGAGCTGACGATATTTAAATTTCGAAAAAAATAATAGTTTTCCTAAACTAAGGAAATTATTCCGAACGACGACGAAACTTTCGGCGGTCAATATATTTTACATGAGATTCGCTGGATCGCATCATCGTTTTGGTGTGCGTACTCTTATTTCCGCCTTGTAAGTATATTTTGACAGGGAAAAATTTCTTCTTCGTTCCAAGTGCTTCGGTTTGCTTTGCGAGAACTTTAACACTGTCAAATTCTGTAAAATTGACAGAAATTATTTGGGCCTTTGTACAATGATGTAGATAGTAAGTAGTTAGTTGACCGTGGGGAAATGGTTAATGCGTGTGACGGTCACGTCGAAGGTCTTGGGATCACATCCCAGTTTCTTCCACTTAAAAACAGACCGATTTTTGGACGGGTCCTGCCTCCTTGGTGGATGCTGGAATGATGATCCTAAGGCTTTAGCCGTTTGGATTTTGCCAAAAACTAAAGGTCCACCATTTTTGCTGTTAACGCAGAAATAGTTGAGAGTTGTAAGTCACTATAGGCCCTAATTCTCTATGGGCTGTTTTTAACTAAACAATGATGTACATATTGTTGATGTTCACACCTTTATTTAAATAAATTTTTTTTATCTAACAGCCCAATTTTAAAAAATTCTCCGTGAAAAAATACCCTGGGAGACGTGTTTTATCGGGAGTAGAATACTCCTACTCCGATTTCCCGTTATAATATTTTTCTAGAAAGCGGGAATAAGAGTTCTGAATATTCCAAACACCAGTTTTTCAGTATTCGAAATATTAATCAAAATGTAGACAAAAAAAAAATATTAATATTATTAATTTTAGAATTGGGCTGAAACATTTCAATTCTGACAAAAATCCAAGACTGTTAAAATGACACTTAAACAATTTCTTACATCAGAATATCAAAATTTTGAATATATTATGATATCTTATGAAACACACCATCTATACTGCTCAAACTCACCCTGGAATTTTTCAAATCATCAAGACGTTCTTCTGCACTTTTGCCCTTTTTAGATCTCAGCAACACATAAATAAATTTCACATCACATGATCGAAGAAGCTTCTCAATAGCAGCCTTTCCAATTACACCTATATACATACATACATAATATATCAATTTTAAAATTGTATATTTTTTTTTTCGTTATTTTCAAAATTATCTTTTCTTCACTTTTTAACATTATCTGGCTTACCAGAACCACCAGTTATGAAAATCTCGGAATCGTTATAAAAATCGGTTATCATCATGAAAATCCTCTTAGTTATTTTTTTTACTATAACAGCTTAATACTTTACTATGACAGACCACAACAACTACTAAATTCTGTATAAACTAAATAAATCGAATTTAAGAACGTTTTTATGTTAATTTTTGTTTCTATTACGTTGGTATAAATGCTAAATTAATTCAATTTATAAATCGTTTCCTGCTTTATTCATTTATGTGCAGCTTACTACGTGAGTTGTGATTTCTAAAGGCAAAACACATGGTATGACAGATTGCAGTTTTTTTACAATTACATACATGATTTTTATTTTATTTTTTTTTTATCATAAAGGTGTTTAGGTTTTTTTTAGTTATTTATTAATTTCTTCAATAATTCAACTAAAAATACAATACAAATTTTCAAGGTAAATACACTTTAAAGTCTTATAATGAATACAATTTCAGGTACTTACACCTACTTGTCTTATATTAAAGAATAGGTTTTTAATCAAATTCAAATAAGGTTTGCATGTTATTGATCCTCGGAATCAATTTAAACTGCATATTGAATTAAGTGGCTGATTGTTATCAAAGCAAGAAAACATATTTTTGACGTAATATATAATGAAAGGGCTTAAGCCAAGAAAGGTTAGGTTAGGTAGAAGTGGCTGTCAGCGAAAAGCCTACACACTTATGCCAATAGTGTGTCCGTTGCCTTGTGATATTGCAGAAAGATCTACAAAAGTTCTTCCCTACGTCTTGTTAAACCAATATTTCGAGCTCTTTATATGAAGCGTGAAAGAGAAGTTATACCTATTTCTATATATTTGCCTCCCAGTGTGATAAAAAAAATTTACTCATTCTTCTTCCAAGAATGTCTCAATCTCCCAAAATGATTTAAAGGGGATGGTTTTTGTTGAAATGTTAAGAAATGCTGAAGATACTTAAAAATGATCCGAAAGAATTCAGAACAAAAGAGTGGCCCATCTAGTTGTGAAGAAGCGTTAAGATGAATGGCTGTGCTTGAGGCCATTTGGTTACTAAAAAAATTTCCATGTGTTTCAGTTGAAAGAGAATTTCCAGAGCAACTGAATTAGTAGTGCAAACAGCAGAGTATTCTGGTTCTGTTCGCAATTAGGTTGATCGTTGGGCTTTACTAAATTTATCTTTTTTTTGTCTGTATATCCATAATCCAAATGTCAGAATCAGTCTGATTAATCGATGAAAAATTCTGGATTCAAGAGCACATTGATATTTGGCAGTAGCAAATCACCATTGTGGCTTTTTAGGATCTTTCTTGTATCGGGTATTTCATCTATAGGGCTTCCTATCTTTAAATTACAATAAAATAAAGTGTATGTGAGATATCATCGAAATTTTTGATTCGTTTGAAATGTCTATCGATGCTATTTGGTCTGTTTGGTAACGTGAAATTTCTTGCGAATTTGCACAAATTTTCACAAAATTTCACAATTTGCTGTCAAAACCCATAGAAAAAAACTCTGTTTTTGGGAAATTTGTTGAAAAAAAGTTACCAAACAGGCGTATTATGTATGTGGAATATAACATCGTTCAAATATCTGCCGCGGCTTCTCTAGGTGGCGCGCATCCGAAATGACTCTGACGCATATGACAGTGACTTTTTCGGGATGCATTGAACGTTCTTGGATCTCATGTGGATTGGTATCGTCCCAAATTCGACAATTTTTTTCGCTGAAGAAGAAAATTATGGTCAGTTTCCATTTGCTCCAGAGCCCATTCAGCGAACACACATCGCTATCTGTGGTCGTTTACCTTCAGCTTCTGGGTTAGTTGAATTTTGCACGCGTGCACCCCTAATTCACGACGCAAAATTCGCCAAGTTGTGAACTGCGAAAGGCCGAGTTCTTGTGCGCGACGCGAGATCTACTGCCTCGGATTCTCCTGCACATTCTCATGAACAGCGGTGATGTTTTCAGCAGATCTTGCGTTTTTTAACCTAAACTGTTAATATGTGAGTGCAGAGATTTTAAGGAAAATTCTTTTATCTCAAATTTGCTTTATGGATTTTTAATTTTTAAAAATATGAAAATTGTCAAAACCCTATTTTCGTTATTCGATTTTTTTTTTGCAAAAAACTGTTGCGGAATTTTCTTACAATTACTTTGGTCATTATGAGTACGAATTTTAATCAAAATCATTTTACTCAAAATAGCTTTTAACGGCTTTTAGTCCTACAAAAATTTGGCCTTTCGTCCCGGCGATCTCACTTGGACTTATCAGTTGACTAGCGAGAACCTTGTCAATACGCAATTTTTTTTTAAGTTCAGTTCATCATACATAGATTTCGTGAAATCATTTTAGCCGTTTTCTAAAAAAATTGAAAAAAATTAAATCGTTGTATGGCAGCTATCCTAAGGCTAAAGTACCACTTTAATACTTCAAGTATTCGAAACTGCAAGCAACTAGTTTAGGACCCTTAACTGGCTGGAGAAACTTAAATATAAATATCTAAACATGTAGGTACTCTAAATAAAGTAGCATGTTGTTGGATAAAATGTAAGTTGCATAAACATAAATTGAACAAGCGTTGAAAATTATATACAATAGTACGTATACGCTCAAGTGAACTATTTTTAAATTTAAATATTTTTAGTTATTCATGTATGCAGCAGCAATGTTTGAGAATTTTAAGTCACTAGGCCTTGGATATCCACGAGCTGTCACACCGCACTAAATTTATATTTATTTGAATAAATTTTATATCTGGAACGATCTAAACGAATTTTTGGACTCAAGTTTCTTAATGTTGATTTATGCGGAAAACCGATCGAGAAGGAAGTAGCAACATCGAAGTGAAGTCATAACATATAGCATAAAAAGATTTAACAATGAATAAAAACCAGAAAAGAATATTGCCTCAATTGGGAGAGTCGCGGAATTTTATACGTATCGGTACCCAAAATTCAAAAGTAAAATATGGAAAATTCCAAATTTTTGAAAAAAAAAACAACAAATTCACTAAATTGTTGTTACTTTATTTCGTTGGTTAACAAACTTACAAGCCAAAGGCACTAAGTCATATTTTTAAGATTTTTAGATTTAAATGCAAAACGGTTCAAAATGATGATATCTTTGTACCTACTGAAATAACACACTAAGTCATATTAGACACCATTAATGAATTATTTAAGGTTTCACTTTGCACGAAGTCAGAAAAAACATGATATGTTATACTGGAAGAACGCACGTTGACTTAGTGCGATTTATCCATTAACGCAAGTCAAATTAAATTACTATGTGTTTGCAGGAAGAAAGCATTAACAAGACTTAATGCCTTTCAATATATGAATCGGGTTTGCCAAATAATGCTTTTTGTTTTGCTTGGTCAGAGGCAAATGGGAAAGGTTGGAGCTGCGAAGTGGGTTTTTTTATTCTGAAGTACATCGAGCAATTACCTGAACACATAAAAGAGCTTTCAATATTTTCAGATACTTGTGCTGGCTAAAACAGGAACGCAAATATTGTGGCACTTTTTTTAAGTCTAATTTACAAATTGTTGAACAAAATTTTTTAGAAAGCAGTCATTCTTACATGGAAGTGGATTGATTGACATGCACAGTATAGAAAAACAAAAAAAGTTCGTGTCAATTTATTGCATTAATGACTGGTTGAATATATTCCGTCCTGCAAGAGTCCGTGTGCCTAAAAAACTTCCTTATGTAGCTCTGGAAATGAAGTTTGACAATTTTTATAACCTAAAGTTACTAGCCGAAAACTTAATAAAAAATAAGACAGTAGACATCGATGGCCAAAGAGTTAACTGGGTTAAAATGAAATGTTTTCGATACGAAAAAAATAAACCGGGAATACTTCAATTTAAACACGAATATGGGGAACATTTTCGCAGCTTTAACGCTGTTCAAAGTTTGTGAAGATGAAGAAACCCTGTTCCTAATTATCTCTCGGTAAAAGAATGGCCAAAACTTTATACCAATCCTCTTAAAATATAAGCACAGCCAAGAAGAAAGACCTTATGGAAATGTATAAAATGGATTAATTCCCAATTTTTTTGACCATTATCCTAGAAATATTTTTTTTTGATGTTTGAAAAAAAAAAATTGATACATTTTTTTAATTTTTCTCTTTATAAAATATTTTTTTTCTAATTGTGAAATATGACCACTTTGAAAAACACAATTATCTGAAATAATCATCTTTTAGAATTATTCTAACTCATTAAAAAAATTTTTGTTCAAAATTCAATAAAATTTTTGTTTCAAAAAAGTATCAAATACGAACAAATACTTGCAAATCATTGCAGGCAAAGGGCACTAAGTCAGCTTATTTTTTGCTTTCGCACAAATATTATGATATTCGTTGGCCAAAAACGAAAAAAAAAATTGGAAATAAATGTCATAATGTCACTTTTGTATTTAATGGGAGAAATAAAAGTTAATGTTGAATTTTCACATGAAAACTATCTTAAAAACTATGTTTTTTGACTTAGTGCTTTTGGCTTGTAAACCGACGATTTGTTCTCCAAAATAATGTCGAACAATAAATATCTTTCAATTCAACAGCAGAGCTGATTGTATAGCATAATTATATGGGATTTCAAAAAGTTGAAGATAGTTTCAAGAACACTAAGGGCCAGTTTGGTCACAGTGGGCTAAATTTGAACAATGACTTTCACAGCCTCTAACTGAATGGCGCTAATCAACCAAAATCGGCTGATTAGTGATTTCCATGATTAACAACTTAAATTATAGATTCCTTTGAAAAAATTTTATTACCTTGCACATGCGATGATTTACCAGTTGCAATAATCCTTGATTAAAGATGATCAGCTGTGAACAAACTGGCCCTAAATGAAATATTTCCGAGAATTTCGTTGTCGTGGTCATGATATTATATTTAAAAAAAAAAAAGTTTAAAAAGACTTACTGCTTATCTTTGGCCTTCAAAATCAAAGGTACCTAGGTTGATATATACATATATTTTAAAAGCACCAAGGTTAAACTTTGAAGAACATAATTGTTGAAATGTTGAAATCATTTTTTAATTATCTACCCAAGCCAATTAAATAAAAATTAAAACAATGTAATCAATTTACAAAATAACGAACTAACAATGTTTTATTTCTTCTTCCTATACATACATACATATATTTGCCATTCATGATTTATAAACTTAATTATAATTTTTGTATTGTTTGTAACCGTGAAGAGATAAATATAAATTAAAATAATATAAAATTAACTCACAACAGAATGCCAATTAGTGGCAAGTGTGGCATATCAAAATCTTGTCCAATTATATTATTATATTATTTTTTGAATTTTGACCAAATGTCACAATCACAACTCATTTGAATTTAAAAATCTCACCGAATATCCAAATGCGTGAGTAAAAAAAAGAAGATTACTCATTTTATTGCCGTATGCAATATTTTAATGTTTATTTTTGTATGAAATAAAAATGTCAAATTTAACCAGAATGTTGACATTGTAATTTTCAAATATACCACAAGTGTATTTTGGTGTTATTTTAATTAAAGTATTAATTGCTTCCTTGTCCACAAAGGGATATGGTATGTTACGTGTAAATGTACTTACATTCATGAGGTGTGTTTTGTTGATTTTTAATGAGTATAGCCTTGTTCTTCATTCTTGAACTTTGTTGTTGTCAACATAAAAACTTGAACTTCCCATTAAATGAAAATATAATTCTATTTGTATATTTTTTATTTGTATATTCGTTGTATTTTGAGTTGGGTAAAGACAAAAGCTGTGAATAAATTATTTTAATTTAGATTATTCAATAAGTTTTAATTATTCAAAGCATTTTTTTTTTGGTTCATACTAATTAATTAATCATAATTAAGTACTCATAGGTTATTGGTAGCTATGAATGACAATTGTCTGCATTTGTAAAATAAAATCAAACTCCAGATATTATTCAAATACATATGATATTTTATTACGACAATACATTAAGGAAAAAAGTGAAATTTAAAATAAAAAGTTCGCATTATTAAATTTAAACTGTGCAATCTAAAGTGTTTCATGAGAAACAAAAAACAAAATTGCCAAAGTTAAATGGAAATTTTCGTTTGAAAACGTTTAGCTTTGAAATTAAGAGAAAATGCTTTTATGTATTTAAACAAAAAAAGATTACGAATATAATATGAAAACATTTAATTTTATAGTTTAAAGATTTTTAAAATTAAAAGGATATCATTTGACTTTAAAAAAATTAAATTTAATTTGAAAGCGTTGTGATGAATAGTTCCAATCGATAGTGAAAAGTCCCCTTTTTTTTGGTTTGCGTTATTATTTTTTATTGTAAAAATAGTGTTTAATAAAGCACACGAAATTCACCTTTTTCCTCCGTTTCTATGAAAATGCTCGTAGGCGTGTGTACTGTGTATACCACAACACAAATATTTGACAGAATTGCCTGAAAATCTGGTGCGTTCTTTTAAGAGATGCTTCTTGTCAAATAAAATGTTAGATTTGAGGTAGCAATGCCATCTGTATTAATTTTCAGGGACTTATTGACCAAACCTCGTAGCATCCACCTTTTCAAAAAAATAAAGCCGAATGCGATTTTTTGTGTGATACGCTAAATTATCCTCAAATACAAAAAAAAATTGACCCTATTTAACCTGTTTACACAGTCGTTTTACTAAAAGGTGGATCTATTGAGACAGGTGCTCAAAATCTACCGATGCGCCAAATTCTCGAATGCGACATGAAAGACTTTTTCTTGTGTGACTGAGCTATATATCTACATGGATTTTAAGGGCGTGAGATTAGGAAGAGTAGATTGAACTATGTAGACACGGTTTCAGTAAAACAATCCTATAGATCCTTGATCCCCGTCCTCTATATATATATCTATAAACATATCATTTAAAAAAAAAATAGTTTTTAAATTTCGACGGTATTTTTTTTTGTTTAACTCGATTTTCATTTTGAAAAATATTAAGACATTTAGCCATCCCTTAAGTACAAAAGCTTTCAAACATTAATAGAGTTCAAATGCAACTTTTTGTGTTTCCTCTTTTTCATCCTAAAAATAGTTGAACATTTCGAAGAAGCGATTGAAATTTTTTTTGTCCTCAGTATTTTGACAACAAAACCAAGGTTTGAAGAGCGATAAAATAAGATTCGTTCCCTCGTAAAAAATTCAAAAAGGAATTTTATTTTTAATTCGATCGCGACTCTTATTTTTTGTTTTCTTTAAAATATAATTCGTTAACACGATCGAATCAAATCTGTTGGGATCTGTAAAATATGGTTTATTCAGGAATTTATAACCTGGGAACTATTGAAGATCCATTCACCAACCCTTCAAATAAGAAAAAAAATTATAATTTTACATAAATATCATTATTTTACATTAAATGAACTGAGTTTTATTTTTGACTTTTTCAGAAAATTTTGAATTTTTTTCTCAAAATTGAAATTTTTTCCAAAATTTTTGAATTTTTTTTCTCAAAATTGATATATTTTTCGAAATTTTTAAAATGTTCACTTTTTTCAAATTATTGACTTTTTTTCAAAATTTTGAATTTTCTAAAAATTTCTTAATTTATTTTCAAAATTTGTTCATATTTTTCAAATTTAACGACTTTTTTCATAATAATGTTTGACTTTTTTTCAAAATTGTAACTTTTTCAAAATTAACGACTTTTTCATAATAATGTTTGACCTTTTTTCAAAATTGTTTACTTTTTTCAAAATGTTTCAATTTTTTTTTTTCTTTTTCAAAGATTTTAACTTTTTTCCAAAATGTTTTACTTTTTTAAAAATGTTTTACTTTTCAAAATTTTGAATTTTCCTAAAATTGTTGCATTTCTTTCAAAATTTTTCATATTTTTTACTTTTTTCAAAATGTTTTACTTTTTTTCAAAATTGTTTGCTTTTTTCAAAATTTTTGGAATTTTTCAAAATTTTTCAAAATCCTGGACTTTTTTCAAAATTTGTTTATTTTGTTTACTTAAAAAAAAATCACTTTAAAATCGAACTGAATGAAGATTGATTTGTTTTAAGGATCTTTTCGGATCCGATCGCGAGAGATCTACCTACCTAAATTTAATTTTTCCGATCTCTCATTAACGAGAGATACAGACCAAAAATGGATTTAGTTTGTTCGTGAGAGAACTATAAATTGTTAAAGATCGAAAATTTGTATGATTCGCTAGTGTTATTTACTGAGATCTCCTTTTTCGTCCAACAGATGGCGCTGTTTTTTTTTTCTTAAAAGAATATACAAAAACGCTTGCGTGTTCCAATGCATTGTGTTGTCAAAATTTCTAAGATATTTGAAAGATATTAATTGTAAGTATACAAAGTTTTATTGCAGGTTGTTTTTTTTTTTAAGCTGACGACATAAAATTTCTAAAAAAATTGAAAAAAATTAAATCGTTGTATGGCAGCTATCCTAAGGCTAAAGTACCACTTTAATACTTCAAGTATTCGAAACTGCAAGCAACTAGTTTAGGACCCTTAACTGGCTGGAGAAACTTAAATATAAATATCTAAACATGTAGGTACTCTAAATAAAGTAGCATGTTGTTGGATAAAATGTAAGTTGCATAAACATAAATTGAACAAGCGTTGAAAATTATATACAATAGTACGTATACGCTCAAGTGAACTATTTTTAAATTTAAATATTTTTAGTTATTCATGTATGCAGCAGCAATGTTTGAGAATTTTAAGTCACTAGGCCTTGGATATCCACGAGCTGTCACACCGCACTAAATTTATATTTATTTGAATAAATTTTATATCTGGAACGATCTAAACGAATTTTTGGACTCAAGTTTCTTAATGTTGATTTATGCGGAAAACCGATCGAGAAGGAAGTAGCAACATCGAAGTGAAGTCATAACATATAGCATAAAAAGATTTAACAATGAATAAAAACCAGAAAAGAATATTGCCTCAATTGGGAGAGTCGCGGAATTTTATACGTATCGGTACCCAAAATTCAAAAGTAAAATATGGAAAATTCCAAATTTTTGAAAAAAAAAACAACAAATTCACTAAATTGTTGTTACTTTATTTCGTTGGTTAACAAACTTACAAGCCAAAGGCACTAAGTCATATTTTTAAGATTTTTAGATTTAAATGCAAAACGGTTCAAAATGATGATATCTTTGTACCTACTGAAATAACACACTAAGTCATATTAGACACCATTAATGAATTATTTAAGGTTTCACTTTGCACGAAGTCAGAAAAAACATGATATGTTATACTGGAAGAACGCACGTTGACTTAGTGCGATTTATCCATTAACGCAAGTCAAATTAAATTACTATGTGTTTGCAGGAAGAAAGCATTAACAAGACTTAATGCCTTTCAATATATGAATCGGGTTTGCCAAATAATGCTTTTTGTTTTGCTTGGTCAGAGGCAAATGGGAAAGGTTGGAGCTGCGAAGTGGGTTTTTTTATTCTGAAGTACATCGAGCAATTACCTGAACACATAAAAGAGCTTTCAATATTTTCAGATACTTGTGCTGGCTAAAACAGGAACGCAAATATTGTGGCACTTTTTTTAAGTCTAATTTACAAATTGTTGAACAAAATTTTTTAGAAAGCAGTCATTCTTACATGGAAGTGGATTGATTGACATGCACAGTATAGAAAAACAAAAAAAGTTCGTGTCAATTTATTGCATTAATGACTGGTTGAATATATTCCGTCCTGCAAGAGTCCGTGTGCCTAAAAAACTTCCTTATGTAGCTCTGGAAATGAAGTTTGACAATTTTTATAACCTAAAGTTACTAGCCGAAAACTTAATAAAAAATAAGACAGTAGACATCGATGGCCAAAGAGTTAACTGGGTTAAAATGAAATGTTTTCGATACGAAAAAAATAAACCGGGAATACTTCAATTTAAACACGAATATGGGGAACATTTTCGCAGCTTTAACGCTGTTCAAAGTTTGTGAAGATGAAGAAACCCTGTTCCTAATTATCTCTCGGTAAAAGAATGGCCAAAACTTTATACCAATCCTCTTAAAATATAAGCACAGCCAAGAAGAAAGACCTTATGGAAATGTATAAAATGGATTAATTCCCAATTTTTTTGACCATTATCCTAGAAATATTTTTTTTTGATGTTTGAAAAAAAAAAATTGATACATTTTTTTAATTTTTCTCTTTATAAAATATTTTTTTTCTAATTGTGAAATATGACCACTTTGAAAAACACAATTATCTGAAATAATCATCTTTTAGAATTATTCTAACTCATTAAAAAAATTTTTGTTCAAAATTCAATAAAATTTTTGTTTCAAAAAAGTATCAAATACGAACAAATACTTGCAAATCATTGCAGGCAAAGGGCACTAAGTCAGCTTATTTTTTGCTTTCGCACAAATATTATGATATTCGTTGGCCAAAAACGAAAAAAAAAATTGGAAATAAATGTCATAATGTCACTTTTGTATTTAATGGGAGAAATAAAAGTTAATGTTGAATTTTCACATGAAAACTATCTTAAAAACTATGTTTTTTGACTTAGTGCTTTTGGCTTGTAAACCGACGATTTGTTCTCCAAAATAATGTCGAACAATAAATATCTTTCAATTCAACAGCAGAGCTGATTGTATAGCATAATTATATGGGATTTCAAAAAGTTGAAGATAGTTTCAAGAACACTAAGGGCCAGTTTGGTCACAGTGGGCTAAATTTGAACAATGACTTTCACAGCCTCTAACTGAATGGCGCTAATCAACCAAAATCGGCTGATTAGTGATTTCCATGATTAACAACTTAAATTATAGATTCCTTTGAAAAAATTTTATTACCTTGCACATGCGATGATTTACCAGTTGCAATAATCCTTGATTAAAGATGATCAGCTGTGAACAAACTGGCCCTAAATGAAATATTTCCGAGAATTTCGTTGTCGTGGTCATGATATTATATTTAAAAAAAAAAAAGTTTAAAAAGACTTACTGCTTATCTTTGGCCTTCAAAATCAAAGGTACCTAGGTTGATATATACATATATTTTAAAAGCACCAAGGTTAAACTTTGAAGAACATAATTGTTGAAATGTTGAAATCATTTTTTAATTATCTACCCAAGCCAATTAAATAAAAATTAAAACAATGTAATCAATTTACAAAATAACGAACTAACAATGTTTTATTTCTTCTTCCTATACATACATACATATATTTGCCATTCATGATTTATAAACTTAATTATAATTTTTGTATTGTTTGTAACCGTGAAGAGATAAATATAAATTAAAATAATATAAAATTAACTCACAACAGAATGCCAATTAGTGGCAAGTGTGGCATATCAAAATCTTGTCCAATTATATTATTATATTATTTTTTGAATTTTGACCAAATGTCACAATCACAACTCATTTGAATTTAAAAATCTCACCGAATATCCAAATGCGTGAGTAAAAAAAAGAAGATTACTCATTTTATTGCCGTATGCAATATTTTAATGTTTATTTTTGTATGAAATAAAAATGTCAAATTTAACCAGAATGTTGACATTGTAATTTTCAAATATACCACAAGTGTATTTTGGTGTTATTTTAATTAAAGTATTAATTGCTTCCTTGTCCACAAAGGGATATGGTATGTTACGTGTAAATGTACTTACATTCATGAGGTGTGTTTTGTTGATTTTTAATGAGTATAGCCTTGTTCTTCATTCTTGAACTTTGTTGTTGTCAACATAAAAACTTGAACTTCCCATTAAATGAAAATATAATTCTATTTGTATATTTTTTATTTGTATATTCGTTGTATTTTGAGTTGGGTAAAGACAAAAGCTGTGAATAAATTATTTTAATTTAGATTATTCAATAAGTTTTAATTATTCAAAGCATTTTTTTTTTGGTTCATACTAATTAATTAATCATAATTAAGTACTCATAGGTTATTGGTAGCTATGAATGACAATTGTCTGCATTTGTAAAATAAAATCAAACTCCAGATATTATTCAAATACATATGATATTTTATTACGACAATACATTAAGGAAAAAAGTGAAATTTAAAATAAAAAGTTCGCATTATTAAATTTAAACTGTGCAATCTAAAGTGTTTCATGAGAAACAAAAAACAAAATTGCCAAAGTTAAATGGAAATTTTCGTTTGAAAACGTTTAGCTTTGAAATTAAGAGAAAATGCTTTTATGTATTTAAACAAAAAAAGATTACGAATATAATATGAAAACATTTAATTTTATAGTTTAAAGATTTTTAAAATTAAAAGGATATCATTTGACTTTAAAAAAATTAAATTTAATTTGAAAGCGTTGTGATGAATAGTTCCAATCGATAGTGAAAAGTCCCCTTTTTTTTGGTTTGCGTTATTATTTTTTATTGTAAAAATAGTGTTTAATAAAGCACACGAAATTCACCTTTTTCCTCCGTTTCTATGAAAATGCTCGTAGGCGTGTGTACTGTGTATACCACAACACAAATATTTGACAGAATTGCCTGAAAATCTGGTGCGTTCTTTTAAGAGATGCTTCTTGTCAAATAAAATGTTAGATTTGAGGTAGCAATGCCATCTGTATTAATTTTCAGGGACTTATTGACCAAACCTCGTAGCATCCACCTTTTCAAAAAAATAAAGCCGAATGCGATTTTTTGTGTGATACGCTAAATTATCCTCAAATACAAAAAAAAATTGACCCTATTTAACCTGTTTACACAGTCGTTTTACTAAAAGGTGGATCTATTGAGACAGGTGCTCAAAATCTACCGATGCGCCAAATTCTCGAATGCGACATGAAAGACTTTTTCTTGTGTGACTGAGCTATATATCTACATGGATTTTAAGGGCGTGAGATTAGGAAGAGTAGATTGAACTATGTAGACACGGTTTCAGTAAAACAATCCTATAGATCCTTGATCCCCGTCCTCTATATATATATCTATAAACATATCATTTAAAAAAAAAATAGTTTTTAAATTTCGACGGTATTTTTTTTTGTTTAACTCGATTTTCATTTTGAAAAATATTAAGACATTTAGCCATCCCTTAAGTACAAAAGCTTTCAAACATTAATAGAGTTCAAATGCAACTTTTTGTGTTTCCTCTTTTTCATCCTAAAAATAGTTGAACATTTCGAAGAAGCGATTGAAATTTTTTTTGTCCTCAGTATTTTGACAACAAAACCAAGGTTTGAAGAGCGATAAAATAAGATTCGTTCCCTCGTAAAAAATTCAAAAAGGAATTTTATTTTTAATTCGATCGCGACTCTTATTTTTTGTTTTCTTTAAAATATAATTCGTTAACACGATCGAATCAAATCTGTTGGGATCTGTAAAATATGGTTTATTCAGGAATTTATAACCTGGGAACTATTGAAGATCCATTCACCAACCCTTCAAATAAGAAAAAAAATTATAATTTTACATAAATATCATTATTTTACATTAAATGAACTGAGTTTTATTTTTGACTTTTTCAGAAAATTTTGAATTTTTTTCTCAAAATTGAAATTTTTTCCAAAATTTTTGAATTTTTTTTCTCAAAATTGATATATTTTTCGAAATTTTTAAAATGTTCACTTTTTTCAAATTATTGACTTTTTTTCAAAATTTTGAATTTTCTAAAAATTTCTTAATTTATTTTCAAAATTTGTTCATATTTTTCAAATTTAACGACTTTTTTCATAATAATGTTTGACTTTTTTTCAAAATTGTAACTTTTTCAAAATTAACGACTTTTTCATAATAATGTTTGACCTTTTTTCAAAATTGTTTACTTTTTTCAAAATGTTTCAATTTTTTTTTTTCTTTTTCAAAGATTTTAACTTTTTTCCAAAATGTTTTACTTTTTTAAAAATGTTTTACTTTTCAAAATTTTGAATTTTCCTAAAATTGTTGCATTTCTTTCAAAATTTTTCATATTTTTTACTTTTTTCAAAATGTTTTACTTTTTTTCAAAATTGTTTGCTTTTTTCAAAATTTTTGGAATTTTTCAAAATTTTTCAAAATCCTGGACTTTTTTCAAAATTTGTTTATTTTGTTTACTTAAAAAAAAATCACTTTAAAATCGAACTGAATGAAGATTGATTTGTTTTAAGGATCTTTTCGGATCCGATCGCGAGAGATCTACCTACCTAAATTTAATTTTTCCGATCTCTCATTAACGAGAGATACAGACCAAAAATGGATTTAGTTTGTTCGTGAGAGAACTATAAATTGTTAAAGATCGAAAATTTGTATGATTCGCTAGTGTTATTTACTGAGATCTCCTTTTTCGTCCAACAGATGGCGCTGTTTTTTTTTTCTTAAAAGAATATACAAAAACGCTTGCGTGTTCCAATGCATTGTGTTGTCAAAATTTCTAAGATATTTGAAAGATATTAATTGTAAGTATACAAAGTTTTATTGCAGGTTGTTTTTTTTTTTAAGCTGACGACATAATATTTTTTTCGGTATATAGCTATATAACTCCTTTAGCTAAGCGTTTTCATTAAAATGTATAGGAAAGAGGTTCTATCAATTATATCATTCAAAAAGTGTTTACCTACATTTTCCGTCGTACGTCATTTGTCGACAAATTTTTTCTTAAATAGGTAGGTATACATTATTATGTATTATGTACTTACCACCAGTTTTTTGTAATTTTTTCTCAATCATAAATAAAAAACATAAGTTTTTTTTTTTAATTTTTCAGCTTCATTTTATTTCAATACCATAAACTGTTTGAGTTTGAAAATTGAGAAGTTTTTTTAGGTCGCCATATACATCATCGTCAGCTTATACGAGTTTTCTCTTTTTGATTTTATTAGGATAAACGTCGATACTTGAAAAATAGATATATGTTAATAACAAAAAAAAAATTAAATAAATATTTTAAATGAAAATTATAATATAATATTATTTTCGATGTTTCCAAAATGGTTTCAAATAATTTTACTATGTTGGGCTATATCATATTTAAACGTTACTTTGCTGGATGCTTAAAACTGAGAAAAGAAAAAATTAAATAAAAAAAATAAATTAGTAAATATAATTATTAATATTATATACAAAATAAAAGTGACATAAGAAACAATTACATGTTGTGCGTTTTGCTCTTCTTACGAAGTGTGCTCTAAAATATAAATCAAAAATTCTCTTAAAACAATATTTAAAACATTTTATTTTAATTTTTCAATTGTTATTGACAATATTACTCTGAACCATCAAAATGGCAGCTATTGAAACACCTGCCATTTTAATGTCCTCCCATTGTACGTTTTTTTTTATAGAGTAAATAGCAGCAGAAAGATAAATAGAACTTATCCATTATTTTAAGTCGCGGTATGTCAAATCTCCGGATCTTTTCTTTATTAACAAAAAACCATAAAAGATTTTAATATTTTTAAAACATCTTAACTTAAGTTATAATAACTTTAATGTTAAAATAATTTTTGAAATCGATTAATTAAAAATCTCTTCCAAATTTAAAAATAACTTTGAATAAGAAAGAAAAATCTTTAATGATGTAAAAATATGGCCATAAAATTGTATTGATTAGATTTGATAGGTCAGTCTTAGCTGAGCATGCAAATAAAAATAGTTACAGTAGAGTATTTGTAATCCCATTCTATAGTTTTGCTACACGCAAAAAAACAATTACTAACCGAGAGGGTTTTTCCGTTGGTTAAACAAAATGTGTTAAATATTCGTAGTGAAGGGTTAATATTACATAGTTCACTATGTTAATTCTAATAGAGTCGACTCGATTGAAATAAAATGTTTAAAATAGAAATGTAAAAAGATTACGGAGAAAGTTGGGTAGGATTCAGAATTTTAAAGATCTTTTATGTTAAACGAGTAGCTTGCTTAGATAAATAAATTATATTTACTTAATTTCATAAATTTCTGAGTAGATTAGTTACTATATGAGCGATTTAATTTGCTACATTAACTAACTAAACTGCAGTAATTGAAACCGAACAAACTAACGCAGAAAAAGTTTAATAAAATTTATTACACTTTAACCGAATCAGTGTGTAGATTTAAACAATTTTGTTTAATCGAGTTGACTTGTATACTTTAACCTGGTGAGTTTGCAGGTTGTTTATAAACAATGTTTGTTATTTAACTTAACCGAGTATAACGTTGTTTTTAACCGATCATTTTTCTGCGTGTTACTTTATCACACTGTCCAACTTTAAAATCCTATTGATGTGTAATCATCTAAGCTCACGATATGGGGAAAATGAAAATATACGTAAATATTGTGGAAGTGGTCTTAAATAAAGGGAACATTTTGCAGAAGTAGCCGTAGTTATGGGTAAGACTACTGAGTTATTGAATGCACGAACCGGGTACTCTACATCATTCGTGGGAGAAAAATATTTGCAAATTTGTCTGTTAAAATTTGAATTTAATTTTGTTTGTGCATTTTTGATGTTTACACATCTTCACCGCAAGTCCCAGTGTTCACACATTTTTGTATCTATAATGTCCATTTATTTATCTAAAACATGCCCATTGTCCAATTCATCGATTGTCTAACTGCATTTTCTTGTCGAAACCTATTCCAAAGTGGGTACGTTCAATGAACAAAGAATTAAAAAGTTATCTTGAAATAAATGAAATGTTCATTGAACATATCCGAAAATTCACGAAATTGACAGATTACAGGGATGTCAGTGATTATATGAGGAAATATTTAGAATGCGTTTATAAATAATAAGATATTCAACTAGATAATGGTTGGGATAAATGTTAAAACCTTTTCTATAGGAAATTTAATGGTCTTTTTTAAAAAATATCCGTGTCATTTTTTGTATTTATTTATTGCACGCTCAGCAAAGACGACCCATTTACCACTTTCATCGGCATAATTTTGCATGAAAAAAATATCTGCATTTTTTTTTAATTTTAATTCGATTTTAACCTATACTAATTTCGAAATGAGATAAACTTTGATTGAAGACTTAAAGGAAATGGAATGCAATTACCAAGTCTCATTTTCTTATAATGCACTCTGCGTCACTTGATTTAGGTTTCATATTTTTAAAAACCAGTTTTAATATATAATTTATGATAATGTTTAGAATAAGAATAATTTAGAAAAATGTTTAGAATAATTTTGAAAAATTTAAACCAAAATAACATTTTATTCAAGCGACTTCAAATTACTTGTCTTTTGTTGACACTAAGCCGTATTTTTAATAATTTTTAAATATCTTAGGTAGCGACTTTTAACAACATTGAGTTAAAAAAAAATTGTCTCGTTTTTCCTAGACCAAACTTATAGCCCAGTCAATAAAGCCGTAAAAACATATTAGGAAATAATCGCCAGAAAGCTGGATTAGGGTTTAATGCCTCCTCATAATGTTCCTAACAATTTTAACAACAATTTTACGGAGGGTTTAAAGACCCCCAAAATGGTTTTAAGGAATAACTCCCAAATAGTAAGTTATACAGAAAGAATGTCAATCACTAATTTGTAGCTTAGAAAATTTCCTACAAAAAACATCAACATACTTTTTTTCATAAAAATAACCGTTTTCGAAATAAACCAATCGGAAGAGTAAAGTTAAGAGAAGTGGGGCTGTTTAGGTCAAAAATTGTGCATTTTGTGATAAAAGCATCAATTTTTTTTTGGTACATTATATAAACATGATTTTAAGATATAAGCCCACTCTATTTATCCACCCCTATATGTGAGAGGCAAATAAAAAAAAATATTGAAAATAGAAAATGAATATAAAAACACAACTGCAACACTTTCAATATCATGTTATAACTTTTTTTAGATCCATTAATTCATTCTTTAATTATGTTTTTTAAATAAAGTTATTTTAGTGCTTAGTTTTTGAATAAATGATTTTTAAAAACTTAATTTTTCGAATTATATTTTCAATATTTTAAGTTCAAAAATCATTTATTCAAAAGCTAAGCACTAAAACAACTTTATTTAAAAACATAATTAAAGAATGAATTACTGGCTTAAAAAAAGCTATAACATGGTATTGTAAGTGTTGCCATTGTGTTTTTATATTCATTTTCTATTTATAATCTATATTTGTTCCACAAACAGACACAAAAACTGAAGAGACATAATTGTATGAAAACCAAGAGCTATACTGAAATGTTTTAATTTTAGCAGACCGATGTCCAATTTCATAAACAAACACTAAAAACACTTTTATCGAAAACCCTCTTAAATTTTATCAGGTCCTTAAATATTTTTAGTTTCACCAATCTATAATAGGGAAATTTTGTGTTAAAATCGAGTTCTCTTCACATCCCTGGAAAAATAAATTGTTTTTTTCTTTCTAATAGAAAGCATTATTTATTGAAACAAATTCCAATAATTGCAAAATAAATCGGTAAACTTCTTCAAAATCAAAAAAAAAAAAAAAACATTGGGTCGCTGCCGAAAGGTTTTTATAAAGTGAGTTTCAAATAAATTTAACAATGAATGCGCATATAAAAAGAAGAGAAAGAGGCAAAAATTACACAAAAAAAAGGCCTAATTGATATTGTATCTCCAAAAATTGAAAATTAAAACGTTTCAAAATTTTGTCTGCAAACTTCAGCTGATAATTCCTCTTGTTAACTGGATCTGATGACATTTTAATGACACTTTTAAAATTTAATGAACCAAAAATGGGCATTTAGTTTATAAGGGTGTTTTAAAGGTTGTTTTATTTAAAAGTGCTTGGTGAAACCAAAATATCCCATTTTAAGGTTTAGGAGCCTGTTAAATGTTTAAAAGTCCTTCGTAAAATCGGCCATGAGACTTCAAGAAAAGTCGGTGGCGCAGTAGTGTCCTCGTTAAACGGCCTTTGAGCAACGTTTCTTAATACCTACACATTTTCCACTTACTGACAAACTTTTTAAAGGCGTATTAAAGAAAGGTGTATTTAAGAGAGAACAACTGTGAAGAGAACTCGCTTCAGTCAAGATTCACATTGCGACGATAAAAAGAGATCTCTTCGTAGTTTTCCCCTCTTAAAGACTTATTTAAAACAATCTTAAGCATTTATCGTCGTTATGTCACTTCATAAATTCGAAAAATTGATAAAAATGATAAATGATAATTGGGCTATAAAGAGCCCAAATCTAATTTTGGGAAATTTTCATTTTCGTACAAATAAATCATATAAAAAAAACATTTTTCTCCCCAGAAACATACCCTTAACACATTCCACTATTTGGCACCACTTTTTATTCACTGAACATAGGTACTCTATTCATTGGTTTTGACATTTCAAATCAATCACAACAATCTTCACTTAAATTCCATTCAGTTCTTCTGTTGTACCCAGAATTTCCATTCAGCAATTGTAAGATGTTTTCAATTAAAACCTCTGACGATGACCAATGAGTCTGACAATGTCCTAATCGACTGACAATGATAAAAATTGTGTGTTCATACGATTGTAAGATACCTGACAATTTTTTGTCAGATTGTCGTCTGACAATGACGTGTCTGACAATATTGTCAGACAAAATTGTGTGTTCAGATGATTGTAAGACATTTGGAACAGTTTTTTCACTGACTGATCTGACAATATTGTAAGATCTGACAGTCGTCTGTACTTCGCTTTACTCTCTTCGAATATTCCCAAAATTTTAACTGCAAATGGTTTTTAGAAATTGTATCCTAAATAAAGTGACGCGAAGTGTTAAAAACTAAGCAAAGAAATAAAACATTAGTCGTGTTTTGGTGAAAGACTTGTATAGCAAATCGTTTCTTGTTTGTTTTGTGTACAAAAAATAACAATTATTAGTGTTTATAATCACTTTTGTTTGTTATTGTTTACGTGTAAAAAAATGTGTTGAGCTGGCTAAACACTCTCACTAAAGCACGACTAGTAATAATTTTGTTAGTTCAAAGAAAATTAGTAAAGCATTTAAGAAAAAAAAAAAAAAAACTAAATCTCATAAGAATGTATAACATTACGTCTTTTTCAATTTGTCATACACACTTAAACAAAGTGTCTAAGTTTGGGGTTGTTATTTATATTATAGCTAACTCAATTAGAAGCAATATGTAATTCGAAAATAAATGGCAGTCTTATCGATGTTGTAGAGGAACTACCCTTCCATACGTCGATGACATTTTTTTGTAGGCATTGGTATGGCATTTGTTTAATTATTTGTTTATTATTAAAATTCGTTGAATTCGTCGCTTTAATGACGTCATTGACAGTAGTCGGTGCAAAATTTAAACAGAAAATAACAAATAACACAAAGAACACAGTGCAATTTCAAATTTGTATTTTTGGTTCTTTTTTTTTAATAAAACTTAAATAATAATAAAAATTATTAACAAACACATTGCACACATTTTTTTTTATCATACTAAGTATAAGCTCACTTGATTTCGTTTGTTATTAATTTTCTTAGAGTACAATCTCCAGCCTCTAATTTATCAAGAATTTCAATGACATCCTTGCAATATTGATCTCTGACCAGGTACTCATCCTCAGTGTAATCATCGTTGATTCGTTGCATGCGCCAGATGACATTTAATTTCGCTTCGACAAGGACATAATTGGATGGGGGGCAGAACCTTGGACAAATATTATTGATGAAATTTATCATATCACGGACGGAACAACTGTTTATTTTATTGTGAATTGCATTGAGGGTAAAGTCCTGGTATTTTCCCATTTTTGCATGACTCGATACGACTCCACATTTGCCGCATTTCCAATCCGGTTGCATGGCAGTTGTGTGTACGGGAATTGTCCAGCCTTTGCAATTTGGTTCGCGACAATAGAGGGCGGCCAGATAAGTTCCATTTTCCTGCGAATGTACATTTAAATAAAATATGAATTAATTAATTTATATATTATATAGATTATATAGGTAGAGTGATAAAAACAATGGTCGAAGAAGATTAATATTTATAGGCCACAATATACGAGTTATAAAAATACAGTCGGTAGCTTAAGAACAGGTATTAAAAAAATGAGTTATTGCGCACTTGAATTTTGTCCCATGTTTCACGGCATTAGTAGTTTTTTCGTAAACCAATTGTTATGTTTTAAATATGCTCTTTATATTGCCATTGCAAATTAATTACAAAACTAAAAAAATCGGAGATCGGTCTATTTCCCTTGCTTAGGCAGAAAGGGTAATTTGAAAAAAAAAATAGACTTGAAATAGAAAATAAAATCATTTAAAATCAACGGCAACATTTACAATGAAAAACTGTTGTCATTAGGATCCGTATCGTTTTATTTTAATGGGATCATCCATATGGATCTTCTTGGATAATAAAACGCGGCTAAATGTCATTGAACAAAATTTTGAGTTCGGAAATAAATTTTTACAAAACTGTTCACTAAAACAATTTGATTTGAAAACAGAATTAAATTAAATGCACGACCTGGTCGCACGAAATTGCTCTTATTTGCGAACACACTGTGAATGTCTGAATAGTTTAAATCTATTGATTTGATTTTAAAAGAAATAATTAATTATGATGAAGGTCTATATATTTTTGCCGACCTCCCAAAAATGTAGTTAAGTTAAATGTAGTATTATGTAAGTACCTACCTATTTATAAGAACAATATAGCACCGTGTTGCACATATGCATGGAACTTACAATATATAGACTTTAAATAAAATTGTTAAAAAAATAATATAATTATAATTAAATATATTGACAAACTCTGAATTTGTTTTGACACTAATGGGGTAAAATTTTAAACAACCTATTGTTAAGGGATTAATATTACTAGTTAGCAATTTGCTAAACATTTAGTAATTTACGCTCTTCGAAAATTTGAATTCTTTTTTTTTCGTTTTACTAATTAGTAAAATACTAATTCCCTTTTATTAAAAACGGTGCATCTGAACACGTCCAAACAATGACAGTTCATGAAAGAAAAACAAAGCAAACAAAACTCAACCTAGGGAATGGACTTAAAAATTTAAAATGTCAGAGGTCAAAGTGACAACCTACAATTTATTTTGTTATTTGTTTATTTGCGACAACGTACAATACAACTACTTTGTTATTTTATTTTGCCTCGTTGCTGTTTGTTAAAGGTTTGTATTTATTTTATAATATTATTTCAATTTCCCTTGTATTTTGTATCTACAAACAATACCGACATAATTCGGAGTCATTTACGAAAAACGAATGTGATGTCAAAGTTGCTGTGCACCTGGCACCGGGTTCAACACATGGAATTGGTGGTATCGGCCACATCGAATAGGCAGATTTGCCCAACTACCTTACCTACACATTTATGTGATTTTGTACAAAATATTCTTAAGTTTGTACATAATAAATAGTGAATATATCAACGATGGTGAATTTAAATACGTTCAGCATTTTAATTTAATTCGTTTCGCACAATTTAACTCTTTCAAATAAAATTGCCAATGATTTTTTTTTCAAGGACAATGACAGATTTCAAATGGATTTAGCAAGTTACTAAAAGTTAAAGTAGCCATTTTGTGATTGTAACTTTAGTAAAATGTTAACAGATAGTAAGTTGCTAAAAAATAAATTAACAAAATTTTCTTTTTAAAGCCTAGTACGCTGCTGATTCGAAACGAAAATTTCCTGTGAACTCCAAACAGACAACGAAACGCTTGCGAAAACACAACGGAAAATATCCTTGGAGAGTTTCACTAATTCCAAAAACAAAATCAAACATAAACGCAAAAAATCAGAGAAACCCATGATGTAAGAAAATGATAAACAAAAAAAAACACAAATATAACTCAAATGTCATTTTTCCGCACACAAAAAATAGTCTGTATAATTAATTCAGTGCGAAAAAGGAGCGGAGACTTCTCCAAATAATCTGCTACAATTATAAATTTCGCTCTTCGAACTGCGTACTGCAAAACGAAAAACATAACGAAATTTTCCGTTTATGATTTCATTGTGTCATTTTTGTATGGGATTTTTCGTTTCGCATCAGCAGCGTACTAGGCTTAACTTAGTAACTTATTAAAATCGTTTTAATATTTTACTAAATCGTTTAAAATTTTGCGCAAATATCATTAGCGTTTTCATTTTTGTTTATTTCTGTGCATCTGTCAAAATCGAGGTAATATGGTGGGAGAATGGTGGATTCAGTGCCCCTTCACATATCTAATATCAGTATTTTGTTGTTGTTTCTAATGATGCATGTTGAATTCCTGTGGGCACTCGAACAGCCATTTTTCATTTTTTAAACTTTCAACTTTGACAACCTGGATTAACCCAGCGGTTCAATGGGCAATATTTGAACAAATTAATTGCTTGACTCATTGCCATTGCCTTGAATATCGCCAATAGAGACGCTTTGGCAATATAGCAATGGCAATGACAATATCTAATACTCGTTAGGTGAAAGGCAATTATTGATTTCCATCGCTGAAGCAATAAATGTTGACGTTTCACCTTTTTAAAATGGTGTCTTCGCGATTTTTAATGACTTTTGCTTCGTTTTGAAATTATAGTTGAAAATATGAGAAATTAAGTAAATTAAAGTGTTTTTTTTATTATAAATAATAGTGATTTTAAGACCAAAAAAACATTTGACAGCAGTCGTAATTTCGTTGTTGACAATATTTGAGGCAGTGTCGTCTAATTGACACTGCCTCAAATATTTCCAATGGAGCTACAGCGTTAAAAACCTCTTAAATACTATTTATTTAATATTATTTTGTTATTAGGTGATAACTTATCACTAAACTCTCCAAAAGTAATTTTTTTTTTAAACTCCACTGCAGCAATTTTTCTATAAAGAAGCAAAACTATCAATTGAAATCAATACTTTCCCTGAAAAGATAATTGGATTTAAGAAAAGTAGCTTTCATTGTTTTTTTTTTTTTTGTTGTTGTTTAGTGAATTGTTGTGCCTTTATGTATTGATATAAGTATTAAAAGCGAAAAACAGAACAAATACTGAAATATACAGATACACCACGCTTTTTATGTTACTTATTCAATGACAAACTACGAGTATGAGTATGTACTGAGTTCATAAGCTAAAACTTGGCCACGGGGCATTCTCAGTTGGCGTCATATACAATTACCATTTAACCAATGCTGAATGCATAAAGTACAACTATTTACAAAAATATCGCAAGAAAATTCTCCTTTATCACTCAAAAAACAAAGCAGAAATATTGACCCAAATCATAAAATTGAAATATTTTTTTTTTTAATATAAATTGTGTTTGTTGTGGGGGCACGGGGAAATGATCACCCAAGAACTTAAGAAAATTTACTGTTCATTCATTCGAATTTTTCCATGAAGCAGATGACACAAATTGTAAAAAGCTATAATTTTATGTGGACGGCAAGGAATCGATCTTCGTGGTTATCTGTAACTAGGTGCACCTAGCATTAACAACGAACCTGACATTGGCCCCTTTCAGACGAGGAAACAAGTTTCCGGAGATTTTTTTTACGTTTTCTTTTAATTTCCTTAAAAATCTGTTGTACCTTTCACAGGAAGAAACAAAATCGTGGAAATTTTCTGTAGTTTCTTTTTAGAGTAGCTTGGTTGAACACACACTACTGTGTATGTGAAGAGGAATGTCAAAAAAATCTACTCAAATCGTTGACCGGGGCGATTTAATTTTCCTCTCTTACTTCTTCCCCTTCTCTTCTATAAACTGAAAATTGCTAGAAACTCAGTTTCCTCGTGTGAAATGGGACATTATAGCTTTGCATGAATGGAATTTCGGTGCTATTTTACGGAAGAGTTCCCAGATTGGGAAAAAATCAGTTTAGTGGGAATAATGGTAGGAAAAAGTTCATGGTGGGATTTATGGTAAGAAAATATTCGAAACGCTTTTTATGGGACTAATTAATATTTATACAATTATTAGTAACTTACTTTACTTACAAAGGTACCTACTACCTACCTACCTATTTGCCTCGAATTTTATTTTCTTAGTCCTTCTTGGACCTTGGTTATGCATCTACCTAAAACAATTAACTTGTCCCAGAAAACGAACATTTGTTGTTTATAACATCTGAATAGCAAGTGCGTATTTGTTTGTATTTAATCTACTTATTTAATTTTTCGATTAAAAAATGCTCAAAAAGAAGAATCTGTTTCATTGTTTAAATTGCTGCATTTTTTAGTCTCATGTATGTATGTATGTGTGAAAAAATATTCAGTTTTTTAAGCATTACGATATTTGGTATACCATCCAATTGGGTTTTTTTTTTCATCCAACACAAAAATTGTGATTTTTTTTCGAATCTGGTGGGATTTTTAAAATCTCATCTGGCATCACTGTTTCACGGTATCGGGCTGAGGGTGACGAAATTTTGAAAACAAATCTCTGAATCCGCTCCGAAAAATGCAACATATTTGAGCAAAAAAATTCAGTAATGAATCAATCGAAACGTGCCACAAGTTAATTAGTAAACAAATTCTTGTTAATGTGAATCAAGCTAGGGGATTCTCTATTTTAGCAGACGAATCGACTGATATTTCCAGCGTAAAGCAATTTTCTATTTGCAAATACGATACTTGGTTTTAAAATGGAATATCTGTGAAGATTTCCTTAAGTTTCTTTCTGTTACTGAATACTGACGTTTCTGGACAAGGTTTAGCAGATTCAATTAGAAATTATTTACATGATATTGGCGTGGATATAGTTCATTCATGTATGACAGAGTTCGAGAAATGAGTGGTGAAATTCATGAAGCACAAACTCATCTAAGAATATATTTTCCTCTGGCAATTTACGTAAATTGTGCTGGCCACAGCTTCGGTTTGGACATCAATGCAGCTTGCGAAGAAAACTGAGCAAAGAAATGAAAAATAGAAGTCTATCATTGTCCTACGAGATAGACCAGTCCCACATAAAGTAATTTAAACATGTTTTGAACTTCAACCGGCTGTTATGGAGGCTTTGGAAAAAATAAGAACGTGGAAGGATCGCGATACTTCAGAAAAGGCCTCTCAACATTTGACTGCGATTTCAACTTTTGAATTTCGAATATCTTTCCATATAATGGAATCAATTCTATAGTTTTGCGCTTGAGTCAGGAACTGCAAACAAAAAATCAAGACCGATGACTATAGGAGATGGCAACAAAATAATCAGAATTATCAAAATTTGATTAAAAAAAATGCGGAGATCTCTATACTTCATCCAACAAAAATAGGCAGTACACGTCTTATGGAAGAGTCAGTAGCGTGCCATATTTTTGCACCATACTAAATTGAAAGAACTCCTCCATAAAAAAGTGTGTGTCCGCCCGTGAATTTTCGATTGTATCTGACGCAGACTCAACGTCCTACTGAGCGCACATCTGAGTGCGCACTGATTTACTGAATTGCTGTGGCCTATGGCTGCTGCTACTATTCAACCCCCATTAAATATTGATGCGCATTCAGAGTTACCCGTGTCCAGTTGGTAACGCGTTCAGCTTTTTTTTCCTTGGGTTTCTGCTGAGGTGCTTTTGATTTTCAAGCTTTAAAAAAAGTTTTAATAATGAGTGTTATCGTGGAGTATTTTCATCTTTTGTATTTCTTTTAATGTGTTAAAGCTACAAAAGCTAAGCTGTTTTCTTTGAAGAAGAACGTTATTCGCGTAGATTCTCCTAGCGCGTGGTCAATTAATGTGAAGTAAATTGTATTTTTAAAAGGTAAAATGTGTTTTAATTTTTATAAATAAAACAATTAAATGAAAATTTCTGTCTAAAAAAAGGGCGGTAACCCTACATACTATTCTTTCATATTTGAGTCAATTTAAAATAAACACTACGACAACCCTGTGAGAGCTTTAATGAAGGACAGATTTATACAATCCACTGTAGCCAGAATGCGAGGCAAACGTCCTATCTTACCCACACTGCCTATTTTTGTTGGATGAAGTATACAAATTTTATGAAGCACCGAAGGAAATGTTGTCTCAGAAGTTAAAATGTGGAGACAAAGAACATTCAATATGAACATCCAAAATGCACTCGATCCTCTATTAGTATAAGTAACTTATTTATTTGATTTTCCCTTTTCGAAATGCGAAAGTTGATTAAAATCGGCGATGTGCACTTATATTTATTATTATACTTATAACGGGTGATTTTTTAAGAGGTTTAGAACTTTTTTTAAAAAAAAAACACAAAAAATTCGAAAAAATGAATGAAATATTTATTTGAATCGATAGTTTGAACTTTGCAATTTAATGTTAAAAGATAATTTCATGCAAATGTTGACCGCGGCTGCGTCTCAGGTAGCCCATCCGCTGAGTCCAATTTTGGCATACTCTTTCACACATATCGGCCGGTATCTCACGAATGAATGCATGGATGTTGGCTTCCAGTGCGTCAATCGAAGCGGGCTTGTCCCTATAGACATTAGCCTTGACATACCCCCACAAAAAATAGTCTAATGGTGTCAAATCGCACGATCTAGGCGGCCAATTGACCGGCCCGAAACGTGAAATTAACTGTTCACCAAACTCGCCTCGCAATTGCGCCATTGTTTCGCGTGCTGTGTGGCATGTGGCACCGTCTTGTTGAAACCACATATCATGCAAGTCAAGAACTTCCATTTCGGGCAAAAAAAAGTTTGTTATCATCGCTCGGTAGCGTTCACCATTGACAGTAACGCTGCGATTCGCATCATCTTTGAAGAAATATGGCCCAATAATGCCGCCGGCCCATAAACCGCACCAAACAGTGGCTTTTTCGGGATGCATTGGTAGCTGTTGCAATTCTTCTGGCTGATCTTCACTCCAAATGCGGCAATTGTGCTTATTTACGTACCCATTCAACCAAAAATGAGCCTCATCGCTGAACACAATTTTTCGATAAAAAAGCGGATCCTCGGCCAGCTTTCCAAGAGCCCATTCACCAAAAATTCGGCGTTGTGGTAGGTCGGCTGGCTTTAGTTCTTGCACCAGCTGTATCTTAAAAGGCTTTACGCCCAAATCCTTCCGCAAAATTTTCCACGTAGTGCTGTAACAAAGGCCTAACTGCTGGGAACGGCGCCGAATCGACATTTCGCGGTCTTCTGTCACACTAGCTGATACGGCCGCAATATTTTCTTCACTACGCACAGTACGTAAACGTGTTGGTGGTTTAATGTCCAACAAAGTAAATTTGGTGCGAAATTTGGTCACAATCTTCCGAATAGACTGCTCAGAAGGTCGAGAATGCCGACCATAAAATGGAAGCAGCGCGCGATGAACATTTCGAACCGAGCACGAATTTTGATAGTAAAATTCAATAATTTGCAAGCGTTGTTCATTTGTAAGACGATCCATGGTTAAATTGCAAACCAAACTGAAGCTGTTTGACAGTGACACAAGGTACTAAACACACACCAGCTGTCAAAACCAGTGTTGCCAAAACCAAACCAGCTAAAAAATCACCCTTTATATATTTTAGCATATTATGCACGTATCGGAATATATTTATGTTCCTACATAAAAGAAAATACAAAGAATGACAATTATTAGATTATAGTGTTGGCATCTATACTTAATAATATTAAAGTCCTTTTATCTTGTTTATGAATAAATAGACTTTGTGTATAGGTTTTTCTTTTCATCAATATAAAAAGGGAATAAATATTTACATAGTAGGAGGTATTTAGTAGATATTATTTTATCGCTGCATGTATTACACAAATTGTCGACGCAGCGGGGAGGAGGCCACGACTCCTGTATGTACTTAATTAACATAAAATATCTTTTAAGCTGTTTAAGAAATTTTTTGAAACGTCAATCTTTTCTCATTTTCTATTAATAGACAATTCAGCAGGAATATTTACAATTTACAATGCGAAAATTATGTAGTATTCTCGTATTTAGGTAAACAAAATATTTTAATATTTTATTATTCGAATTGACGATGGAATAGTTTTTATGATTTTAAAACCGCAATTGAAAGGCGTGCATAGGCGCAAGGTCATAAGCCTAATGGACTTATTTATTAATTTTGGACTTATAACACACCCTGATCAGCCAAAAGTCCACAAAAAATTTGGTCAAAATTCCATAATTTTGGAAAGGAAGTGGGTCATAATTCCACAAATATTTTCTGGAACTTTTGGGTATAATACCCAAGGTACTTTTTACTAAGAAAACTTTTGAAATTGGCTCATGTCTGATGACTAATTAAACGTACCTACTGTACAGAGGACCCAAACAATGGAGTTAAAATCCTTTGAACTCGCGATGGCTATAAATATGACCAAATATTTTCCAAAATTTAAGTCATTTATAAGGTTTAATGGTGTTAAATAAAAAAAAAACTGCCTTCAGATTTAAACAATCTTTTTGTTTTTAAAGGTTATATTTAAAGGATAGACTTCGATGATATTTTTAAAATTTAATTATTCATAGGGTGAAATAGGGAACATTTAAAAAAAACAGCATCCGATTTTATAATTTCTTTTTCGGCATTATCATGTTCAGGTATAAAAGAACCGACTTCTTCAACAAATTTTCTTATTTTTATTGTCAAAATACTGAGAAAAAAATTATTTAAAAATTAAGTTATTTAAATGGTGAGTAATAAAAAATTTATCCGACTTTAAGAAATATTTGTTTATGGCTTTAAAGGTATTTATTTGAGGATGTTGAGGCATAACTTTAGCCCTAGATATTTTTCATAATTAATCTACATAGGTATAGGGTTTAACGAAAACTTGTCAAAAAGTAACAAAACCCTAAACTATATAGGCGTATCATATGAATAATGAATAACGAGCACGTATGGTGTTGATTCTTCATTGAATTTTGAAATTTTAAGAATGGTTTATGAGTAGTATAATGAGGTTGATGCTAATAGAAAGGCTTTTTTTAAATACTTATCGAGTAAATTAAAAATAATAATTTGTCCCTTCTATTCAAATAAAAAAAAACTTTAAATATATCTTGATATTTTTGTGGTTAAGCAGTGTTAGAACTGTCAAAACGCTTAACTCTCACTTACTTCACTTTTTACTTGAAATGAAATTAAATAAAATTTTTGGGCACCCTTTAAATTCTACTAAAGGGTGTCCAAAATTTATATAGTTTAATTTTAATAGAAAGCATGGGTTTTTTTAATTACAAAATGTATTTTTTTTATACTGTGAAATAAAATTCGGCAAAATCTCAGTCTTTCTTTCACTTACGCAGGTTATTCACTTAAACGAACCTCGCTTGAGCGGAGTCCGGATAAATGAAAAAAAAATTCCATTTAGCGGAAATTTAATGCTAGAAAGGAATTTAATTTATCTTTTGGAGTTGGCTAAAAAAAATTTAAAAAAATTATTTTTTGTCAATGAAAAATATGAAATTTAACTGAAAATATGTTTCATGTATCCGGGTTTTTTTCATTTAAGCAAGTTCCGCGGAGTTTTTCATAAATATTTGGTCGACAAATACTCGGGGATAAAAATAGTGTTTCAGATAAGCGGGTTTTTTCTCTCAAGCGGGTTTTACTGTTTTTTACTGTATTATAAAATACCGGGTAAGTGACCCTTACGTGTTTGATGACACTAATTGTTGTTGACATTGTCCCTGAATATCGTTGATACAGCCTTCAATTTCAAAAATACCCATAAATCACCGTATGTATTTTCTGAACCCCATATATGCGACAATTTTAAATATTAACGAAGTCAAAAAGTTGAAAAAGATTTTGTTCAAACAATCACCACCAAACCCTCATTATTTTTCAAATTGTTGCTTAAAAATGAAAACGCCTGGTTTTTGCGTGAGAAGCGCTTCATTTTTAATAACCCTCAACTTTCAGTCCCTCAACCCCAAGTTGTCTTCTTTTTTTTTTGTTGACAAAAACTTACCGCACAAATGGCGTGAAATTCAGATCTTTCGTGAATTTCAGGAACAAACAATTTTCAACAAACAAATAAAGTTCTAATAAACTCTATGCCAATTTGTGTTGTGCGTCCTGCACAATGCACATGCGGGTCCACAGAATCATTATTAATTATGGCACATTTGAGTCTTAAATTTTCGAATGGCAATAACTACTCTTTTGGCAGTTCAATAATTGCCACTCGAAATGAGAAATAAAACCCTTGGATTTACTTCATTTTATTTTGGGTATTAAGACCCACGGGTTTTATTTATTTAATTTAGGGTGCAGTGCAATAAGCCCTAAAGAAATAAAGCCTATTTTTTTTTTTTTTTGAAATGGAAACAAAAGGTGTCGTTTTTATTTCCCTTTCTTGTAAATATCAATTCAAGGAATACAGAAAAATAAAACTTATGCACTGAAGAACAAAAGAACGACTTTGTCAACAACAGTTTTCTTCGACAACAGTAATTTGGATTGCACTTGCGGGTTCCAAGTACTTTAACTCCCTTTTTGGGGGTTCTGTCCCACTCACGAAACTCCATTGTTCCGCTTATGGTATGCTCAATCCTCAGGCAGGCATCAATGTCAACAGTTTTCATTGAAAACAGTATGAAGTTAAAGTATATATGAGTTATTATAAATCACACTTTAAGTATGGGTCTTAATACCAGTTCAGAAATGCAATAATTTCTGCGGGTCTTGATACTTTTTTTTGTGGGTCATACGACAGGTGGAACGACTGGTCATACCTATATAGAACCAGGGCCTAGTGACTTACAACTCTCAACCTTTCCTGTGTGCGTATTATTAGCAGAAATGTAGGGGACTTACAATATTCTGAAGAATCCGAACGGCTAAGTTGAGAAGCATTTTTTCATGACAAGAGATACCCTTGGAAGATTTGTTTATTCCTCGCAAGGGGCAGTAATTCGTTGAAAACATTTCTGTGTTCCTTTCATTTTGGGAAATAAAACCCACGCGTCTTTGTTTCCGGCGGTCTTATTGCACTGCACCTTATAATTTGCACTATATACATAAACCCTTAAGCCAAATAGCTCGCCGACCCAAAAAGTAAAAATGGATCTTGTGATTGAGCTTGGTCAATCCATTTGAATTTTCAGCACGTCGAAAATCCTCGATTCAAACGGTGGCCTATAGAACCCGTTTTACAGAAAAAATAAAAACTAAATGTCCACAGTTAAAAAAAAAAAAAATAAATACTTTACCAACATTTTTATTGAAACACTTTGAGATACAAACGCTGCTAATGTGCGCTGGTAATTTTTAATTCATTCATCATAGCAACTTGTTCTTTTATAACTAATTCAACAGGAGGATACATATCCTTGACATCAATTCACAAAGGGGTTTCTATAATTTAAACTTTGTATGTACTGCATTTTTTAATTCACCTCATCCTTATTGTGAAACATAAAATCTGCATTAAGTTGCAGACATGTCACATCACACTCACATGCATATACATACATAGCTAAATTGTTTCTTTTTTTCTAATAAAAAAGTATAGGTACTCACAGTTGGATCCTTACATCGACGACACTCGCATATAAAGTGTTTCGTCATCTTCAAAAATACCCTCCTCATTAGATTGCTCCACAAGATTTTCGTGTAAGTTGTCGTTATTTCACCACCTTTGGGAATAAATTTAGCCGCTCTCACAATAGCCAAACTGCCATCTTCAAAATAATGACACGCATTTGGGGTGCATTCATGATTCATAACGGCCGTCAGGGGGAAGAGGCCACGTAAAAGTATTTCATAGCCATCGACTTTTTTGGGTGCTTCAAAGGCATTCGTATTGAGTACACCAACAACTTTAAGCAAAAAGTCAAGGACTTTCTTATCCGTTGGAAAGTTCCTAAAACCCTCTGCAGCTCGACTGATTTCCCTGCGATACCCCTGGTCGATATTTGCTTGCATTGCAAATATCAAATCTTTTTGATCCTTAGTCACGAATAAACTACGAACAGCGGTGAGTATTCTTAAAGTCATAGGGCTAACGCCACCCACATCGTGAGGTTGCCAATCGCGGAAGAGTTCACATTCGGGCTTATGAATTTCTGAGTCTACACATTTTTCACACACCGGTAGGGTACAACCTTTGGGGCAGAGAAAATCTAAGACATCTAGTAGTTTAAAGCATGCAACACAAGTATTTAAAGCAGAGCCTTTTCGGGCAGTTGGACCCATGATTACGGCACGTTCCCTAAATAGCAATTCACCCTTTTCAATATCTCGCAAGGCAAATACACCACGACCGGCTACCGGGGACCAATCAACTTTCCAGTTGGGTTCGTCCGTTTGCAATTCCCCCAGATGAATGTTGACCAGACGGGCCAATTTCGTTGCGGACATTTTGTATATTTTTTATATAATATGTATTTTTAAAGAAGGGTATTCTTTTGAATACAACTTCGACTGTCAATATTGTCCCAAACCGCGACCAATCGAATCGAATTTACACCGTCGACTGGCCTAAGGGATATTCGTTGGTCATTATTTTCATTTTCTACAACAGCAGTGCGGGGAAAAGAGGACTGCAGGGAACGAATCGCGATGACGGTCGGGGGGTAGTTAAGGTATATAAGAGGATTGTGTATGGGGAAAGCTTAAATAACATTAATTTATGCCACGCTTGACGATGTTGGAGATGCTTAAGGAAAAAAGGGGGTTTCAGTTCGATTTTTCATTTTGCTGCTGCTGCACTTCAGCGAGTGTGGCAATATTATATGCACCACGATGCGATGATGGTGTGTGGTTTCTTGTTTTTCTTTTTTTTTTTTTGCATATCATTTCATTGGTGCATGTTATTTTAGACTTTGACGTGCAACAGGTTGCATATTTATGCACAAAACTCAAACTGCTAAGACATCGCATCAAACAAACACGCAAACAGACAGATAGATTATTATCGTCTCTTTATGTACATACATATATAAATACAAGAGAAATATAAAACAAAGTGCAAATGCGAAGAGAGTCATATGTCAGGAAACGTGAAAGCCATTAGATTATATTTGAGATATAGGAATTTAAAAGTGCAGGTTTTGATGATGGAATTGAATTTTTAAAGTTTTTGTTTTTTTTTTTGTTTTTGTAGTTGTATCCTACCCTTATCATGGATTTCAAAGGATCCTATGTATCCTTCATGACTAGAGTTGCACTTTAACTTTGAGATGTGACAACGTATAATCCATCGGATATCCTCAAATCCAGTGAGAAGATTTTCATCTGGGATCTGTATCACACTGAATTCAACGAGTTAAATGAAAACACGTTCATCTGTACTCAACTTTTTTTTTTGCTGTTCAAAAACTCTTGTTCGAATGGGTCATGGTTATACATGCTACTGCAGTGGGATACACTATTCAAAGGAAGTTCATGGCCTTTAAACTAAGTTTTGAAAAAAAAAAAACACTAGGTATGGAGTAGGTATATAGGCATGTCAAAAATGGGAGACAAAATTTCAGTTAGAGGTTATATGGGGAAAGACAGGTACTAGAAAAAGAAAATTGGAAGTGCACATAGAACTGGTGGTGTGGTGTAGTGCGGACATCCTGACTACATATAATTTCACATTTGTCAATACAAATAGAAAATAGTGTGACTTGAATCCTTTATTCCGGCATTTCCAATAACGGTGGTGTTATAGCAAATAATGTTACAAATTAATACATTCAAATTAGATTTTCCATCAATTACAACTATCTACCAATTGTATATGTATAAAAAAAATTTGTTTTAAAAACTTTCATTTATAATTCTTTTTCTATAGAGAAGAGCCAGTCTGCAGAATTTGAATAATTTTTTCACATCCATAATATTGTTAAGTAAGAGTACAACTTGGCTTTGTGTCAACATGCCGCTTCCAAAAGCATCCCTTCTTATTTCTATAAAAATCGGGCTTCTTCCGATGAAGTGGAGAATATCTTCCCTTTCACCTAAGTTGCACAAAGAGCATATAATGGGTAAATCATCTCTATGTGGTATGAAATTCAGCTGTATAAGTTCTCCCCGCAGCTTTACCATCATTGATATTTCGGCAATGCTGTTATCATCTCTGAAATAATTCCTCTCTTCCAAGTTGTGGTTTAGTTGACTGTAGAGTTGCCTGTAGACAGATCCTGTGGCATCATTCAAGTATTTCTCTCGCAACACTTGAAACAACGAATGTTTCACCGACCGTGGCTGCAGCAACAGTTCGAGCTCCTCGAGGCGAATCTCAGCTAGAAAAACTTGCTGAACAATTGACTAATTTGTGCCAGGCAGCGCTTCGAGCAGATCAATAGAAGATCACGTTGAGATCAAACACCTACATCTTCTCGACGGAGGAGGGATAGTTCCAAACGAGACAATAATCAGGGTTTCTGTTGGTTCCATCACAGGTTTGGCGAAAAAGCGACAAAATGTCGCAAACCATGTGCTTACAGTGTGGCGGGAAACTAGAGAGCCGAACTCATGTTGTGACGAATGAGTTTGGCGCTCCTTCATCACGTCTTTTCGTTTACGATAACCTTACTTGCCGCAAGTTTCTGATTGACACAGGCGCCGATGTATCAATTTATTAACTCAACAAAACGCAATTCAATGAATTCAATTTCTCCAACAGATAGCAAAATCAATATCTATGCAACGAACGGTACAGAGATCAAGACTTACGGCCAGCAGCGATTGGTTCTCTCGTTAGGCCTAAGACGTAGTTTTTCTTGGTACTTCATTGTCGCAAATGTACATTGTTGCCGCTGCGGTGAGATGAGAAGTTACTACAAATTCTACTGCAGAAATGATCTGGTAAAGAGAAGCTTTCAACTCTGCATTACCGGAATTATTTAGGTTTAAATCTATTCCACATTCTCTCAAAAAAATTCATCCAATCAGCACACCAGCTTGTTTTGGTCCTCACGGCTTGCAGAGCTACTATCTTTGGTAGTCGGTTATCATCCATCTTTAAAACTTTCATTATGTAATCCACTTGCATTTTTAAGGTTCGTATCAACAGAGGCGATAATCCTGTTTCCAACATGAAGACGTAGTTGGGTGTAGTAAATGGCAGTTGAAAAATTCGTGTCGCATAGAAGTTTCTCAACTGTGTCATACCGCTTCATTCCCCAAGTCTGAGCTTCGTAAAAAAGGACGGAATCTGAGACCGCTTCAAATATCCTAAACTTGCTGCTATGGGCGATATTTTAATTATAGAAACATCTATTCCAAGTTTCGCTTTTTGCCTTCATCAATTTCTCCTTTAGATGCCTTTCCATACTCAAATTACTTAAAAATTTTACTCCTAGGTATTTGAATTCGGTGACAACTTCGATGGCCTCACGATTATAGTTCCATTTTTCGTTTGCACAATTACGACCTCCTCTACGTTTGAAAATCAAAAATTTGGTTTTATCCAGGTTAACTATCAAACTCCAAAGCTTGCAGTACTGAAAAAGGCGATTTATCATTAGCTGCAATGATTCGGGTGAGGCTGCCAAAAGTACAATGTCGTCCGCTAACATCAATACTTTTATTATCTTCTTTCTATATAGAGATGAATTTCTTTACTCAGATTTTTCATTTACTCCTAGCTGTAGACAATGCCAAGGAAAACAAGGTGGCCGGGACAGGCAGGATTCCATCTGAATTCCTTAAACATGCTCCTCCCGATTTCATTTCCGTACTTTTAAACTGCTACAATGAAATTTTTAGAACTTGTTCAATTCCAGTCAGTTTTTTGTATTCAATAATTAATTTTTCCATTTTTTAAAAAGGGAGATGCATCTATGGTAGAAAATTATAGAGGAATTTCGTTTTTAAATTCATCTATGAACTAGCAGTGCCTATGTTCTGTAACTCTCGCATCGACAAAATCAATCGAGAAACGATGAACATTTTTCAACGTTTCTCGACCAATTTTATCGATGCGAGGGTTACAGAACGTAGACATAGTATGATATTTCGAAGTCTAACTGCATGGGTAAATGATAACTCAAAACTCAGTGAGTTGCAAGATGGTTAGACCAATTGTTTCTTCTTTTAAACATTGCAGAGACTTACCTTAATCGTGGGAATACAACTTTGATACAATCGAGTTCATTGGTATAATCGAGGATAGACAGTCCCTAATTTAACTCGATCGAGTGTTTTCGATTCGATTGAACAAAATTGGGAACTGCCTATACTCGATTGTATCGACTAAACTCGATTGTTTCAAGTTACATTGCTTTCACCCCAGGGATGTGCCTTGAGTACACTTTTATTCACCCTTTTTATCGATGATATAGCGGAGTATTTGGGAACAGGCGTGAGAATTGCTGAGGAGTCCATTTTAGTTTTATTGCATGCGGATGACATCGTCATTTTATCAGAGTCACCTGATCAACTCCAAGAAATGATCGATAAGTTAGAAGAATACTGCTGCACCAGGAACTTATCAGTCAATCTTAACAAATCAAACATTATGATTTTTAGAAAAGAGCGGGGAAGATTTGCTAGTAACGAAAAATGCACCTATCAGGGACAAGAAGTTAATATCGTAAAGGAATTCAAATATCTTGGCATGATAATTTCAAGTAACCTATGTATGAAAAAAAAACATGTAAAAGCAAAACTTCAGGAGTCAAAGGCAGCCATATTATGTGTTTCATGGAAGGTCTGTATTGCAAATAAATCTATCCATCACTCCGCAAAATACAAATTATTTCAAGTTGTTTCAAAGTCAGTTATGCTATACTGCGTGCAAATGTGGGGCTATAAAGAGTACGAGGATATCGCAAAATTATTCCGTTTTTTTCTAAAACGAGTTTTTGCTCTTCCATCTTCAAAACCAAACTACATGCTTCATATCGAAACTGGAGTTCCACCGATTTTTGTTGACTCACTTAAGATACACTTTGATTATGTCATTAAAATACTTCAAATGGATTCGTCGAGGATAGTAAACAAAATATGAAGATATCTGGTTTCAAATAAGCTTAACTTTGTTGGATCGTGGGATAAGCTTATCTGAGTCTGTGGGAGAATTGATAAACTTTGTGTTTGAAGATGTATTGCATCTAAAACAACAGTTATACTTTCTTCTATCCAAACTCGACAGTCGACACAAAATATTGGGAGAACTTCACGAGTCTCAGTTTAGAGAATACTATAAAAGACTTGAATTTGTACTAGGAGAATCCAATTATTTCAACGACAAACATTTTACGGGTATGCATATGATATCTTCAATTCTTCGAGCCAGAGGTGAAATTCTTACTCTGAACTTTAATCCGCATAGGCCAGACTTACCTCTTGAATGTGAACTATGTAATACCCACGAAAAAGAAAATACTGCACATTTTCTAGGCTCATGTCCAATTCTTCGAGAAGTTCGGTGCGACATTTTTGGCAAAAATCAACTATAGATGATGAAGATGTAGTATTCATTCTAAATGGCGCGAAGGGCTGGGACAAGCTTTATAGATATATTCGGACTGCTATGAACTATAAAAATAATATCCTGACTGAAAGTTTTTGATTAAATTCTCTTACTGTTTTCTTTTTTGTTTTTCATATTATATCGAAATAATTATATGTTTTTAATGCACTTCTATTTTATTTTGTTGTTAATTTAAAAAAAAAAAAATAATTTTATAAAGTGAAAAGTATCCAGTAAATTTTTAACTCAATTATTTTAATTTCTGTCAATTGTAAACCTGAGTAATAATTTAAATAAAGTCTATTCTATTCTAGAGTATATTTAAATAAATTATGATAAAAACATATTGGAAAAGTGGTTAAAAAAAAACCCAAATGTTTAACATTAGTATAGGTTAGGTTAAAACCAAGCCGTGTCATCTCACTCGGATCTCGGATCCTGGTATTGTATAAGGTAAGAAGGTATTTGTGAGGAGTGCCTCCTTGAACTATTCTCAATACCGAATGAATTTAAGGATGTTCCTTAGTGGCAATGTTGAGATGTTGCCCAGTTCCTCCAAAAACTATTCTCTGAGGGTAGTTTTTTTGATTTTGGCTAGGCTAAAGGGCATTTCCAAAGGAATGGAGATGATACCTCATTCGCCTCCTTATCTTGACGCACCCTCTGATGCATAAGTCAGATGTGCTAATGCCCAATCTGCTCATATGGGTACCCATTGAGTTGTGACCAGTTGACAGTTAGTATTCCAACCATGAGTGATAATTGAGACATTACACCCAGAAAAATGATCGGTTTAAAACAAAGTAAAACTCAGTTTCCTTAAATAACAAACATTTTTAATACAAATACATATAAAAAAATATATATATAAAAAACATTTGCTCTAGCTACTTCAAGCTTTAGATGCGTTTTAAAAGTTTTTTGAGAGATTATTTTTTTAGCTTATATCCTCTTGATGGATGTGGCCGACGCGTTTTCTTGGACAACAGTATATCTAGGGTGGCCCGCATTCAGAAGATTTTAATTCCCTTTTTGGGTTCCTTGTTACGCTTTAAAATATCACCTTATTTGTCTATATTAATGTACAATTTCAAAATATAAATAACACCCCAATTTTTCTTTTTAGATAATTATTTTGTTTTCAAAAATTAAATAACAATTCAAACACACATTTTTGGATTGTATCCTATGCAGTCAGTATTTGCAGCTAAATAAGACACTTTGTTTATATGTGAGGATCGATGGTGTTGCAAACCATCAGCGAGTAACAGAATAGCTGACAAAAGTGGCCTGAGTTTTTTGACTCTGTCAAACAAAAAACTTCATTTTATCATTTGTTTTTTTTTTGTCGCCCTTTTGAATGTGGGTAATCTTATACTTACTAAAATGTGATTAGAGTAAATATCGCAAATATGGCCCACCAATACTTTTTTTTTAATAAAACACCAAACTTAAATCGAATTTATATATTTTTTGTTTTAACATTCAGTCTTTAATAATTTTAAACATAAAAAGTAACTTAACAAAAAGATATTCAAAAAAATGAAAGGAACCTCATTTCGGAATATAAAAAAAAAATGCTGCTAATATGGCCCACTTAGTTTCAAATATATGGACCATGGGTGGTCAAATATGTTTTGAGTCTAATTCTGCAAAATTCACATATGAAATATTGTTTTTAATATTGCTTGAGCAGTCTGAAAGCCATGATGTGATTCTTTTAAACAAAGAAAAAACATTAAGGTTCAGTTAAAACCATGTATCAAATATGGCCCACTGCGATCCAAATTGGGATGGACCATATTATCAACACTACGACTTTTTCACTTTTTTTAATTTTTAACTACAATTCGACTACAATTCGTAGTATGTACCATAGGGGGAGAGGTTGGAAGATCGGTAACAGACCAGACTATTAAGTTATTATTATTATTTATTGTATTATTCATACTAGAATGTCAGTTTATTAGACTTGACCATTCTTTATTCCGTCAACTTCATTGAATTTCTGAACAACAACAACTTAAAGGTGCTACCACCAATGGTATACGAATTAATTTATAATTCGTTTTAATTAATTATATGGCTGGAGATATAGCTATTTCAAGGGCTGCCAAGCCCTATCATCAGTCTCCTTATTTATAGTGGTGCTGAGCTTTAATCCAATTTAATTTGAAAAACTTTCTACATGCACACCATAGGGATCGAACCTACGTATATCACATTACTCGGTCTTAGAAGTCGTATGCACTACGCATTCCACCGCTAAAGACCACTGACGTCACAGGTCGAGATGTGTGTTTGTTTGTTTATCAAATGCATTTGGAGCATCAGCAGACTGATGATAGGGCTTGGCACCCCTTGAAAAAGCTGTATCTCCAGCCAAATAATTAATTAAAACGAATTATAAATTAATTCGTATACCATTGGTGGTAGCACCTTCAAGTTGTTGTTGTTGTTCAGAAATTCAATGAAATACTCAATTAACTTCAATCAAAGTTTTAATTTCAAATTTGATAACATAAAATATAACACCACATATGTATATTCCGAAAAAACTTATTTAATTTCCTCAAATTTTAATTTAAGAATCCTTAAGTAAACTCAACCAAAAATTACAACGATCAACGAGATACAACGAAGCAGAACGGGTTTGAATGTATTTGATTTGAACTGGGAATGGAGACTGGAGTCCCTATTTTGTTTTATTCAAGAAATATTGCGGTGGGCCATATTACCAACGTGGGCCATATTTGCGACACTTGCTGGCTGAACACAATGGATATACGGAGCTGCAATTCAATGTTATACGAACACAACGCAACGCAATTACTGCAGTTGGTGCTGCAGACGGTGCTGCAAAGGTTCACCAACTTTTAACTTTTTCACGTGGAGCACTTTAGACTTTTCAATTTATATGAAGAAAAAAAGATCCGGAAAAAAATATTTAAGTTTTTAGAGCTTATTCGTGTCGCGAAAAAAAAATTAATTAAAAGAAAAATATTGGAAATAAAAAAAGTGAATAATAAACTCATAGTTGTTTTTTTTTCCTTTAAAATATATAAAAAGCTGTACAGCTCATTGTGGGCAGTTAAAAAAAACGACGTACTACATTTTTTGAAAGCAGTTGCAGCTGCAGCTCCGATTCCAGTTGCAGCAGTGAGCAGGGCATTGTGTTCAGCCAGTTACTCTGCTTAAATATCAACGAAAAAATGGAATAACAGTTCAGTTTTTTTTTTAATTTCTTTCTCTTTCTTTGATACTCTTCGTTCTCTTAACTATTTCCCACACTCTTATTTTTGTAAATCAACTAAAAAAAAAAAAAAAAAAAATTAAATTACAAAACCACAAATTTTACTTCCCTTATTTCTTTGATGAGAATCTTAAAACCAATATTTGAGGAAATATATTTTTATTTCTATATTGAATAATTTAAGGGGCGCGTCTCATGAGAAAAGAACGAGACATATGTTTATAGATATAAAACTGTATTTTAAAAACACTCTATTGAACTTCTCCTGCATTATCTTAATGTATAGAGCAGTTCTGATAGTCGATTTACAAGTGTTAACTACGAAAACTATAATTATTTCAATACTATAAACTAAATTTATTAGTTTTTATTAATACAATAAAAAAAAAAAACGAATTCAATAATATTGCTATTTAGCACACAAAAAAATCATACGCAGTGTTTCGACACAAAATAAAGAACTTTAAGAAAAGTTACGCCATAATTTGTGCTACTTAAATTTTATTTCATTTTATTTTCATCGTTGTTTATAAGGCGATCCAACTTCTTTGTAATCATCAAGTATTGGCTTCAAGAAAAGATTTAAGTTCTTTTTAATTTTATATTTTGTTCCCCATTTTTATTGATTAATATTGATATTCATGTAACAAAATGTTGTCTTGAAATTCAAGATAAATAATAGGCAAGATTTTCGAAATGATGATTACTGTGAGATAAAAATTTGCTGAAACGAAATTTAAATATTCATGTTCATCATCAGTAGAAGCGATAGTATATTATGTGCGCTGCTATTGCATTTTATCCAAAAACATCCCTATAAAAACAGAATTCACTGATAAATCAAAAAATAAACTTCAAAAATGCTTGACAGAGAAAAAATATCAACTTGTAAGCCTATTATGACACATCTGTTATTCGGCTATATGCATTTTCTGCTATATTCTCCACAAAAAAATTGATCAGAATCAAGAAACAATTGTACCGTTTTTGAGAAAGATGGTTCTATGGAAAGTACCATTTATAACCTTTTTTCCGAATTTCGTTAAGTTTTTTATTTTTTCAATAATTTTTTATGTATTTTTAGGTTAAAAATGTTAAGTATTTTTAAGAACACATATTGGGTTTTCATAATAATGAAAATAAAAAATCATACTTAATAACTTGTTTTTGTGAAAAAATCATATCGAAGTCAAAAAAACAACCTTAAAATGCTTAAAAAAATGTATTTGATAATAAATTGCGGGGTTATTCACACAGAAAATAGTTGTGTGGTAGATACAAATTTCTAACTGTTCTTGTTCAAATAGAAAAAAAATTTCAAAAATCGGTTGTAGTTTGGCAAAGTTAGAGCCAGTCAAAGGAAAAAAGAATACAAATCATAAAAACCGTTATAAGTCGAAAAGGAAGCGAAAACGAGAAAATTACCTTTTAAGTTTTTCAACTTGAAATAACCTCAGGAACTCATGGTTTTCTTCTGAGGCGGTGATTTCGGGACACCCTGTATAATATACCGCATAAAAAAAATCAACTTATAAAATGTTATATTTAAGAGAGTCAAATTTTTAATAGTGATTATAAGCAATGAGTTAGTATTTATGCTAGATTTACAAGTCTGAAAAATTGGCATTATTTCTTTTAAAAAACTGGATAAAAAATACAAAAATTCATTTTGACATTTTGTCAGTTTTGTTTTTACAGGAATACTGACAAATTGCACAGCACACATATTAAAGGTAATATCATTAGCGTTTTCATTTTTGTTCAGTTCTGCGCATGTCAAAATCGAGGTATTATTATGGTGGTAAAATGGTGGGTCCAGTGCCCCTTTTTTTGTCTAATTTCTATATTTTGCTGTTGTTTCTAATAATGCGCGTTGAGTTTCTGTGGGCACTCGAACAGCCATTTAAATTTTTTTGACATTTTCAACTTGCGCAATATATTACCTTAGATTTCTGTACTGTGGACAAATTGTCAGCAGTGTAAATCAATCATTAATCTCCATGCAATGATCTGTGATAGATCAAAAAAGCAAGTCGGGATTGCGGTACTAAATTAGTACTTAATAAGCACCTAATTCCTGCAATATTATCTAGTATTTTTAATTTCAGAGTTTGGCGCTCCCATCTTGACGGACCTCAAAAAAGTTAACTTTCAGAGAATGCCACCGTATAGATTTTAGATAAAATTATAATTTATTTTTTTCATTTCAACTTAAATTTATTATAACAATATAGGAATGGCGTTATAAGAATTAACCGTTCAACAAATTCATTTCGAAATTATATTCAGTAATTAATATATTTTACCTACTTGTGGGTTTACAAAAATTGTCCACATATTTAAAAGGAGTCAAATTTGAAATTTTCAAAAAGATGAGTCCCTAGAGTACAATAGTTGCTTGATTATATTTTGAGAGTATCAAGTCAAAATATTTGCTCTCTAATTAAATAATAAAAATTGAATGTTGTCCACGGATTTCATTTTCTTTTTGAATTCAAAAGATTTACCACTGAACCGCCATTTCGTTTTTAGTTTTATGGCATTTGTGTGGTGCCGTTTGAGAGAGGCACTATTTATTTATTGTTTACAAAAGTCAATTCAGTTTACTAACGTAATTTTGCTGTAAGAGTGAAGTTTTTTTATTCTAAAATCGTGTGTCACAAAATTACCTGTCTTATCCAAGCGTGTTATGAAATTTGTTGGGGTGATTTTTAGAATATTGTATTTCTTTTTAAGTCATATAAGTTAAAATTATAACGGATTTTATTTTTCTCAGAAGCTTTGAGATATGAGATTATATTAAAGCCCAAATGTCAGTACCGTGGGTGTCAGTACCGTGGTACATTTATTTATAATGAACTTAAATTAAATGATTTCAAGCAATTTTGCTAAAATTCTTGTTATTTTTTTATTAAGAATGGTACCAGTTCTTCGGACAAAACATATTAAAACAAATCCGTGCAATAAATGTTGAGTTATAACCTAGCATAAAAATTAAGACTCCAACCTCAAAAAACAAATTTCAAAAACTAAAAAACATATAATTTTGAATAAAACATTGCCTTTCAAAGTTGAAAACGTCAAAACGTAAGAGGGAATTAAGAAACTCACCAAAAATATTGTCAAAATGAATAAAAACGTTTAAAAATTCAAAAATAAAAAATCAGTGTCAGCATCATGCCTTCGAGATTTAGTACTTTTTACGATATTTTTTATTCCTTAAAAGTTGTAGTAAAATGCTCTTACAGATTAAATACCATGTCTATTTAAAGACAAATAAAGTAAAAAAAAATAATTTTCAATGAGTTTTAATTCTAGCAAAATTCTTATTTAAAAAATCACAGTTGGCAGAGAATCACCCATATTTGTATTGTTTTGATTAATTTCCCTTCCAAATTGCAATTCGTAAAGAAATAGGTAGTCTCGGCAATTTTTGTTTTTCTTTAACATATTTTTTCTCAACAAACACTAGACAGAAATACTTAAAAAAAACTTTAAAAGAATATTTTACAAAACATAAAACTACATTGTTGCTATACCTAGGTAGTAAAAAAAATTCACTTGTAAAGAACTAACAATTTTCAATTCGTCCTTTTTCAACAACACTGTAGTTTTAAATTTATCTTTTCGCGGATTTTATTCATATTAAATAGATTTAGTTTTTTCGGAACTTACCGCGTTTAAAAAAACGTCGGGTAAAAGAAATTATAAATACATATTCCTATAAATTAAACGCGGTAAGTTCCGAAAAAACTGAATCTATTTAATACTGTAGTTTTTTGGGTAGAGCGCTAGAGTTCCTAAAATTTATCAATTATATTAGAATTTGCGGTAATTATTTCTTAGACGATTTTATTAACTTATATATTTTTGGTAGAGAAAATGGGTTGGGGTCATTATTCTGTAAGTACCAAAATTCTCGTTCCAAAATTCTGTATTTCAAAATTCTGTAAATCTGAAATCCTGTACACCAAAATTCCGAAAATCCAAAATTCTGTATATCAAAATTCTATATTCCAAAATTCTGTGCTCACTTTTTTTTCATAATCAAAGCAATTTTTCTTTTATAATTTACAGAATTTTGAAATTCAGCATTTTGGTGTTCAGAATAAAAAAAATTGTTTATACCTAATAAGCTTTCATTAGAATCCAAATTAATTTATTTCAAAATTTTCAGAAAAAGTATGTTCATCTCAAATTTGGTATTCTTTTTCACAGCTGATAGAAATTCAGAATTCACTTTGATATTGATTGCATATAAGGATTTTTTTTTTTTTTCATTTCCGTTCAATGAACAAAATGTTGAAATTTGTTTAGCATAATTTCCATCTAATTTTTTGAAAACAATGGATTTATTGAAAACCAAAATTAATTTTCAAGTTATTTATGAGGATGTGGTTAATGCATTATATTTTGAAGGCATTCTATTACTTAATATAATTGTTGACAAAATTTTGTAATATCAAAACAACAACAAGAAAATTTGCCCATCGGCGGATTTATATTTTTAAATGTAAGATTAATTGAAAGACGAAACCTGTATTTTGATTTTTGATGATTTGAAACGTCTTTTTCAAGACTTTCAAATATATAAAAAAAGATAAAAAATAAATAATAATTAAAAAAATAGATAAAAACCATAGTTTATTTTAAATAATTTTTTAGGATAATCTAAATAGACCTGAAGAAGCACGTAACCACGTGCGAAACGTCGTCTATTTAACAAAAAGTTAAAACAAAGAAGACCTAAAACCCAAAGAATTAGGATCAAAAAAAAAATATATATACTATAAAATTAAAGGTCACGAAAAAGGAATTATAATTATTATTCCTGTATAGTAACAGTATTTAAATTTTTCCAGAATTTTGGATTTACAGAATTTTGATATACAGAATTATGGATTTACAGAATTTTGAAATACAGAATAACAGACTACAGAATAACGAACCGGCGTTCCCAGAGAAAATCTTGTATTAACAATTTTGTTACAATTTGCTTCTTAAACTTTACCACGTTATTTTGTGTTCCCAGGTTGATTTTTAACGAAAAAAGGTGTTCCTTGTATGATTATTAAAATATTTAAAAATTATACACCAGTTTTATTTCAGAAAAAATAACAGAAATTTTATATGTACCTATATATGCAAAAAATTAGAAAAAAAATAATCGAAAGAATTTTGAATTTTGTAAAACATTTTTTGCAATAAATTCATATCTATTTATGCAATAAAATACTGAATTCTTTTGTTTTTTGCAATTTAATATTTTTTTTTATAAAATATGTTTATAAAATCACTAAAATTCGGAATCACTTGAACTCCACGAACAAGTAGGTACATACGACACAGTCGCACATCTAATTTTTAATTTTTTTATTAAAATGGATTATAAGGAATCATTTATCACTTTTTGGGTAATTTAAACAATTTTTATTTATCGAAAAATCAATTAAACATTTAAACACCACGCATATTTGTACACAAAACATAAACCGTTCGTCCGTCAGCAGCTTAATTTCTTTTGGAAATAAAACAAAAATAAAGGTATACAAATAAGAGGAAATGTGCGCATTCCAAAAATAAATTATGGAAAAATATTCTATTTTCAAATTTCATTCTCATATATTATTCACTTTTAGCTGTCAACTAATCTCACATTTTGTTTGTTTTCGAAGAATGAACATTTTCAAACAATTTATCATTATGAAGAGAATTTCTATATATTCATATTCATAATTACAAAAAAAAAACTCACCGTTGGATCCTTACATCGGGAACAGTCACAGTAAAAGTGCTTTGTCATCTTAAGAAATACTCGACGTGATAGATTACTCCACATGATTTTTGTATAAGTCGTCGTTATTTCAGTGTCTTTAGGAATAAATTTGGCTGCCTTAACGTAGATTAAATTTCCATTCTCAAAGTAATGACACGCATTCGGAGTGCACTCGTGATTCATAATCCCGGCAAGAGCAAACAAACCTCGCTGCAGGATTTCATGTCCTTGGACTATGCTCCTAGCTTCAAAGGCATTTGTATTTAGGACACACACCGTTCGATAAATGAAATCGATGACTTTTTGGTCTTTGGGAAAATTCTTGAAACCCTCGGCGGCTCGTTCGATTTCTAAGCGGTAATATCGATCGGCATTAGCTTGCATCGAATAGAGTAGCTCCCTTTGGTCCTTGGCGAGAAAGAAGCTCCGAACGGCAGTTAGAATACGTAGGGTTTGAGGATTAACACGTATCATATCAATCGGCTGCCACCGCTGGAATAGGTTACACTCTATCTTGTGTTCTTCTGCATCAGAGCATGCCGGACAAATCGGCAATGCACATCCCTTCGGACACAATGGGATGTTTTCGCTATCAAGGAGCTTATAGCATATAACACAAGTATTGAGTGCGGTTCCTTTCCGGGCAGTGGGACCGATTATAAGGGCACGTTCCCGAAAGATCAGTTCTCCGGACTGGATGTCCCGATTGGCGATAATACCACGACCACGTCCTGGCGTCGGAGAAGTATCAACTCTCCAATTGGGGTCATTATCCTTTAGATCACCTAAATTTTCATCGATCTGACGAGCAAGATGCTCTGCCGACGACACCATTACGATTTAGTTCGCTGAAGATGACAATCTCTCGACAAATAGCTTGCGACTAATTGAAATGAATTTTCCGCGGCAACTGATCGAAAAGATTTTTCCAATCGTATTTGAGTCTTTTCTTTTTATATTTTCCAACAACAATTTTTTATAGTTTTTCTCTTTATTTTCTTTTCGATTATTTTCTCTCAGCTTTACTATCAGCTCAACTCGCGTAATATAAACTAAAAAAAAAAAAAAAAAAAAAAAACATTAATTGGTGCCGGTTGGTGGGTCACAGCTCACAGGGCCACAGATGCTGCCATGATCGAAAGGAATTATTGTGCCAGCAGCTGTATTAAAACGTAAATAGATTAGAATTTTATAGCACGTGGTAGAAAGTGTCTATTGATGGATGGATATAGAACAAAAGATTCCAATCGTAAGCATTCACCCAATTAATTATAAAAAAAATTATCAGCTGTGGGAATCACATTTTGGGGTGCATTTACCTTTTCATAACAGAGTGGCGTTTAGAAGACAGTGGAAGACAAACATATTCAAACGTTGGGTATGTATAGGTGCTTCGAAAAATTATTTTTTTAATTTTCTTCTCGAATGTTTTTTTGGATTCGTTATATGTATTTTTGTTTTATGGGCCAAGTGTTGGTTTCGTTTCAAAAAGGTTGTAATAATTGATTGAGAGGGATTTTCGGCATGCCATCCGTCGCACAGTGGGGCCATGGTGGAAAAAAAAACCATTGATGTGGCTAGCTTTTTAGCCGAATATTTAGATATCAAAAGAAAACTTAAAAAAATAATACCTACTTAATAGTTTTTTTTTCAAAATTTTTCGTTATTGAGTACTAATTTGGGTTAGAATTTTTAATACTCTTAATATGTTTCAGTCTAACGCTAAAAACCAGATGGTCGTAAGTGTTTTAGTTTTTGAGAAAATTGAAAATTACCAAAATTATTATTACTTTTTTTTTTTCAAATTTTATTTTTAAAATTTTGAGTTTAAAAATCATTTATTCAAAAACTAAGCACTTAAATAACTTAATTTAAAAACATACATAAAGAATGAATATCTGGCCTTAAAATAAGCTATAACATAATATTGTAAGTGTTGCCGTTGTGTTTTTATATTCATTTTCTATTTTAGAACTTTTTTTTTTTATTTACCCCTCCCACCTAAAGGGATGGACAAATAGAGTGGACCGATATCTTAAAATCATGTCCATATAATGTACCTATAATAAAAAAAATTAATGCTTTTATCACAAATGCACAATTTGGGAATTAAGTCGCCCAACTACATAGAAAAGTGAAACCCTTAACTCTTCTGATTGGTTTATTTCAAAAACCGTTATTTGTATGAAAAAAGTATGTTCTACGTTTTTTTAGGAAATATTCCAAGCTAAAAATAAGCCTTTGACACTATTTTTACCATTTTGGGGGCCTTCAACCCCCGTAAAATTGTTAGCGGCTGTCATATCCATGGGGACTTTTGACAATTTCTTAAGAACACAATGAGGAAGCTATATACCAAAATCCAGCTTTCCGGCGATTTTTTCCGAGTCAAATGCATCATTGACTGGACTATTAATTCAAAGTGAATTGAACGTGACTTGCCTTCTGCGATGACATTGCTGTTGGTACATTGCGATTTGGTGATGGGAAAAGAAATTTAAAAAAAAGTGAATTTATATGGTGATGTTTGTTTGTTTTGCAAGAAAGAGTAAATAATTTTGAATTGCGAGTAGCAAAAACCATATTGTTATTGTGATATGGGTAGGTTCCTACCTCCTACACAAAAAAATCCAACTGTGGTATACAGTAGAATTTCAGAAAAATGAACGGTTCTAAAAGATGAACAGCTCGGAAAGATGAACGGAAAGTTTTCACTTTTCAGTGTTCAAAAAGATGAACTGGTTGAAATTTTGTACTCGAAAAGATGAACACTTTATTCCCAACATAATTTTTTACTTCTTCTTTGCCTTTAGTTCCTCCTGAACAATACTTTTGAGCTTGTTTTAATTTGTTATGTAAATAATTTTTAATGTTTACCATATCTTCTTCCTCAAACATACGTTGATGGTCGAAAAGATGAACAATTTGAAAAGATGAACGGGCCCTGTTTTATATCTGTTCATCTTTTCGAGATTTTACTGTATATACATAGGTACCATAGGATAAGAAATTTGCTTAAAGGTGAATGGCTTAAATCGGAACTTTGTAATACTTATAGGCTTTAAATTCATGTTTTGAATAATTTCTACACTACACCTCATCGATTTTATTATTAAAAATTGGTCCTTAAATGAAGATATTGAACATATACATACATACCTAGTACTTTCTCGTAATTGATTACCCAAGAAAATTTTGCCAACATTTTTATAAATCAGACGCATTTCAAACTTAAGAAGGCGCATACAAAAATGTCCACCTTCTTATACCTAGGGTCTAGCTCAGTTTTTTGCCCGCAGTTCTGATAGTATGTAATGAAATAAAAATTTCATATCCTGTTTGGAGCTCAGTTAATAAAGATTTGGAGAGAGAACTTATTCTGTCTTCATTTTATCGGTTCACTGAATAACACCGAAAAGTAGGCAGCACTTCCCTCAATTGTACTAAATATTCAAGTACTCCTTCCATTTTTGAAAGCTAACTGTCATATCAGTCAGCTTTGAATTGAATTGTGAACGGTAAATTTATCCGCTCGTTGAACATCAAAATTGGTGAGATAAGTTATCCGCTCATTGTCAAATGCCATTTAAGGCTTAAACACGTTTATTATTAAGAATTATAAGTTAAAACATTTGTTAGTGTTGTTTCGTATCTATTTTGTGATTATTAATAGGGCTGTTAATATTTTATTTTATCAAACGGATAATTCCACTATCCATGTGTTAGGTAAAACGTGTATTTACGAGCTGATGGTGTATTTTTATTAATAGGGCTGTTAGAGTTTATTAAGAAAATTGGTTTCAAAAACTATAAATCTTCTCACAAACAATCTAGGTATACCATATATATAGAACAAAATCCTAGCAAAATTATAACTCATTCAACGAGAAATTTGAACTTTTTCCAATATTTTTCCTCTTTAGTCAACTTTACTAAGTGGTTTGATGGTCTGGTCAACATTCCATGATTAAGTTTAAATAAGTGTTGTTATAATAATATCCACGCATGTCGCATATTATGTACCTATTCTTGTTTCTAAATATATTCGTTCAACTACGAATATTTTCCACTTGCATATTAATTTGTCGCAGCGGCATACAGACCTCAGTTTCCCACGTCTTAAAGCATTTCAAATTCATTATTTATTATGCATGTATTCAAGTTGTTGCTAAAGAAATTTGCACGGTTTCCTGTTTTCTTTAATGTTGCATAAAACTATGAGAAAATCATTTTATAAAAACACAATGTAAAGCCTAAAATAATACATTTTTAAAATACATATATCGTACTAAAGTATGCAAATGTATAGTGATGGATATTTCAAAAGTTATGGCGCCTTAAAATATGTAAAACATGTGGAATGAAAGTATCAAGTATGCAATGAATGTGGAATCAATTGTATTTACATATGTACATATGTACATAATTATTATATTATGTATTCTATCTATGTATATTCTTGTTTGCTCTATAGTCGCGTTTCCCAAAGTGTGCTCCGCGAAGAATATCCAAGTGCTCCGCGGAAATATTAGACAAAATATCAAAATTCCATTACACTAGTTAATTTTTGCTTTTGTGCATTTCTAATTTGAAATGTTCATTTAAAAGAAATCACATTCAAACAAATATGTAGTAAACTACCTACCTTTTTTTTCAAAAAGCAACCCTTGTAAGCAGTCAAAATGCCGAAAAGAATCAAGAATTAGTATTTTGTAGGTGTGGACAAGATACATTTTACAACATCAAAGCTAACAAAAAACCCTTTGACGACAACTTTGTTTTGGGCGATAGGCTGTGTAATGAGTGTTGGCTTTTGAAATTAACGTAGATATCTAGCCGATATTAAAAAAAAATTCACTATTTGAATGTATCACTTCTGGGAAAGGCTATTGCTTGTTTTCGATGCCAGTGATAAAGTAGAAGCATTTAAAAAGAAAATCCAATTTTGAACTAAACCGATGAAAAATCGAAACCTTGACAGCTTTCCAACGATCAACGAATTTAAAGAGGAACAAAATTTCAAATTCAAGAAGATATTTAAAATGAGTTCCATAATTACCAACACGGTTTGCTCGATAGCTTCCACTCAAATATTAAAGAAAACGTGTGGGTTGCAAACCCATACTCTGCTGCGTTGGAAAATCCACATTCTCTGACATTGTTGCAATTTGATTTTAAATAAGATTCTTCGATAAAGGCAATTTTTTAAACGAAGAAGGCTTTTTTCATAATTCTGGTACATGTTAAAGGAAAAATTCAATATTTTGTCAAGCAAAGCGAAAGTGATTCTTCTGCCGTTTGCAACAACATATCATACATGTGCGTATCAGTATTCTCTGCCTACGTTGGAACCTAAACAAAAAATAGACCGCTTCTCAATGCAAAGCCAGATATTCGGTTGCAGTTGTCGGGTCCCAAATTCAACCAGATATATACCAACATTATGCAAAACAATACAGTCACATTGTTCTCACAGTACACATATTAAAGGTAATAGGTATCATTAGCGTTTTCATTTTTGTTCAGTTCTGCGCATCTGTCAAAATCGAGGTATTATGGTGGTAAAATGGTGGATTCAGTGCGCCTTTCCTTGTCTTATTTCAATATTTTGTTGTTGTTTCTAATGATGCGCGTTGAGTTCCTGTGGTCACTCGAACAGCCATTTTTAATTTTTTGACATTTCCGACTTTGACAACCTGCGCAATATATTACCTTTAATATGTGTACTGTGTACTGTGCATTGTTCTCACTAAAGACTAACTGGCTGAACACAATGCCCTGCTGCAACTGAAATCGGAGCTGCAGCTGTAACTGCTTTCGAAAAATGTCGTACGTCTTTATCTGCCTACAATGAGCTGTACAGCATTTTATATATTTTAAAGAAAAAAAAAAGAAGAACCACGAGCAGCGTTGCCACAATGCTACAAATGTAACAAAAGTGTTACACTTTTCTAAAATTTTTTGTATTTGTTAGTATTTTTCTTCGAATTATTTTGTTTATCATTTTTTTTAGTAAAACTGGTACCACTTTTCTTACCTGTGGTACTGATTTCACATGACTGCTTTATGTCCATTACTGAAGTGAGCTTGAACTACATTTCCACCTATTTCATATTTGTACTCCATCGATTTGAAATCACCTTGGTTGGACTCAATCGCACTCGTTGAGTACAGTTTAGTCGAAATCAAATTATATTTCTCTTCAAATTCGACCCTGCTTATAAACATTGTTAGATACATATATCTATTTCCAAAGTGTTCCAGTTTCTACATTCCAAAAAACAAAATTATTTGTATCGTCGTTGTAAAAAAAAAGAAAATTCTTTTTCGCTGTTTTGTTATTCCTTCGTCCATTGTTTGCTGTTTTTATATTTTTTTGTCGATGAACTCAAAGTGGACAAGTAACTCACTAATAAAAAATTATACAAATATAAATAATTGTTGCATTAGTAAAAACATATAGTTAGTTACTATAACAAAAATAATATCTAACGCCAACACCGATGCCGGTGCCAGTTCCGCCAGACATGCTCAAAAAGAAAATCTTTTTGAAAATATTAGAGAATTTGTTTATAAAATATTAAAAAATATTAAGTTTACCACAAAGTTCTGCGGCAGCGTAACGCGTTTTTTCAGAAATAAATTTGATAAAAATGATTTAACCATATAGGTATCACTTTAACATTGAAGCAATATTGTTCGCAAAACAAATAAAAGATCAGTTTTCTTAATGAACCTAAATATATTTTATGTAAAACTTAAAAACTGACAGTCGTATTTATAAAATTTTCTTGGAAAAAACTCTTGGAGAGTTGTTCAGCTATAGCCATACTGTCTTAAAAGATGGACATCTCCTTATTTATAAACGCATTCCAACAGTTGTCATGTGCTCATACATTCACTGACATCTCTGGAATCTGTAAATTTCGTGAACATTAATTGGCTTCGTTCAAAGAACTTTTCATTTAATTTCCATTTTTTTTTTTCATTGAACACAAGGCCGTAACCAGGGGGGGGGGGATCACCGGGATTTTAAAGCGATAATTAATGCTTTGGAAGAGTTGTGTAGGGAAAAGGAATCTGCAACTTCTAGCTGCTTTTTAATATCTATTTTAGCTAATGATTTTGCTGTAAGTTTGTACTGTTTGAGCGTTTTGTTTACGTATACATTGCCACTTTGTAAGATCTTACAATCCTCTTCATGCGACTTAGTATCTGGACTGGAGCATGTGGAATTTATATCAAACAAGTTCCAAGGAATTCGAGAAAATATAATCATGGAATTCAAAGTAGTTTTAAAGACTGCACAAAACTTACTAAATGTTGCAGATGTAAATCTGAAAATTCCACGAATAATATCAAGGCGGCAGCATAGGCAAAACGTTAGCAAAACAGATCCTGAAACCTATTTTAGGATAATTTTAATGTTTCCTCTTTTAGATGATATCTTAAGTCAGCTTAAAATGCGATTCCTATACCTATTCAATGGAACTGCATGATATATACATTATGTATATGCATAAACCTACATATCCAAGTGTTTAAAAAAAATTGTGTATGATATTGTTGAATTTCGGCTAATGGGCTATTCTAGTTGTGATTACTAATCGGTGAATTTTTTTTTTCCGAAAAACTATATCCCCCCCGAAAAAATTGTCTGTCTACGGCCTTGATTGAACATACACACTTTAGAATAGGTTTGGACAACCAATTGCTGTGTCTAAATGAGTTTTTTGAGTTTGACAGCTGTGCAAAGTTAATATAATATGTAGTTAATGTAGAATATGGGTTCATAAATAAATAAGACTAAATGTTTTTCTTGGTAAAAGACTGAAAGAGTTATACACATAACTTAGGCAACTGTTTAATTTTTTTTACTATAATGAGATACCAAATGAAAGATTTTATTTTATAAATAGTAAAAGTTTAATAAAAAACGAAGCAAGTTGTGGAGAAAGAGAAAAATAACAACTTCTTAAACTATTTTAAGGGTAATTTTGGAAATAAAAAAAGGAAATTTTCTTAGTCAATAATTGTTGCCAAGAAAACATTTTTAACTTCCGTGGTGCGTCCATCTTGCTGACACACACAAATAAATATTTTTATTCTTTATGTTATTTAAATGTTAATTAACAAGTATATTCATATTCTTTTTTATACCACTATAACTTATATGTATATTTTCAAGATCATTCTGAGACATTGATTTTCTGAAATTGTCCTCTACAAAGTTCATTATGAAGGTCGACATTTTTACAAAAAAATATGTATCTATAAAACTCGTGAATTCATTCACAGCAAATGAAAATTAGTTATCTAAATAAACAAAATATAAAAACATATATTCTATTAATAAAAGAATGGCGCCGGAATTTCATTAAACCTCTTCCCCACCAACATTTTTCCATTGTGTATATGAGAGAAATTCAGTCTCTTTTGTATATATTTAATAAACTCAACATAATTCTAGCTAAAAAATGAAAATAAATTTTATCTTAAGGTAAATTCTCGAAATTTGTCACTTTTCAAAAAAATTTTGTCAAATAGTTTGATAAAATACAGCCAATTCTTTCGCTGCGCGGTGCCATCCACTATAGCTACTTACCGTTATGATATCGAACTGACAACGTGTCATGTTTATGTCAAATATTTGAAAAAGTGTTCAAAGTCATTTGTTTTCAAAAATATAAAATTAAAATAATATATAGCTATACTTTCGAAAAGCTGTTGATCTGCAAATTGCCTCACTTTCTCACTTGTCCATACGGAAACAGCTGTCAGCCGCATGCATGATTAACGAGATCGGGTCGGTACGTTATAACGATCTCTTGAGTCGTTTGGTGGTAATCAAAAATACTTTGTTAAAATATGTGTATTTTTATAGCTTAGTTTTATTGTTTCAGAAATACATTAATCTTACTCAAATTTTGTGTTAGTAAACAAACAGGATGTCTTTGGAGTTGTTTTTGTTTTTTTTTATTTAACCTCTAAGAATATTCTACATATTTGACTTTTCTTTTTTTGTTTTTGTTTTAATAATAAATACTATCGCGCAAAAATACATTTTGGACTTCTGTTCGTTTTTGATTTTGTTTTTAATTCTTTTTTTTTTTAATTATAATTTATGGTACATATTTTATAAAAAAAAAATATTATTATTTAGTCAAAAATTATATACTACTTAACTTTTTCAGTTTCTAAATATGTTCTCATGGGACAATCACCCACACCCAATTTATCTAATATTTCTAAAAGATCGGTACAGTAGCGCTCTTTGTTTTTATATTCATCTTCTGTGTATTTGTCCTTTGATTGGCTAAGTTTTTCTATGATCTGAAGTTTTGCATCGATTACAGTATGATTCGAACTGGGTATGAAGTTGGAGCTTTTTTCATTTATGTACTCAATGACAACGCTTAGAGAATCTGCATTGAATTTAGCATTTAAGGCTCCGGATGCAAAATCTTGACTTTTGCTCATTTGGCTGTAATTGGATTTTTGTTTACATTTTAAGCAATTCCAATCGGGATGCGGCATATTTTTTGTTTCCGGCACAACGATACCTTCACATTGAGTGTTGCGGCAATAGAGACCAGATATGAAGGAACCCTTTTCCTATTGAAGAAAAGAAAGAAATAATTAATTGTTAAATATTATTAATTTTATTTATATAATTTAAAAAGATAAATTTAGATTACTCGCAGTCGGTGTCGAACCTGTCTGTAAGCAAAACAGGCAATTGCCTGGGCGGCACTTGACTAGGGCGGCAAAATCAGTACAATAATTTCGTAGCAAAAGAAGGGTAGCACATCCGTCTACTTCTATAACTAATTGCCTTTTTTTTGTTCTTCGTTAGAATTGTCCGCAGCGCTGGGCCATTCTTCAAAAAACATTTTTAATATTCTAAGCTAATTGCTTTAAAAAATTTATCCGACACCCGGTGTTTCAAAGAAAATTTATCAGAAATGTATGATTCTTTAATTGAAATTTCAAGAAAATTCAGAAATCAAGTTTTGAAGCAATTAAATTTGGTAATTGCGTGCACAAATTCAAGTTCGTATTGTTCGTTCAACAGTTTGGAACGAATTTTAATGTAAATAGTTATCCTTTCAAAAATGCTTCAATTAAAATCAAAGAACTTTTAAACCTGTTTGGAGCATTTAGATAAATTGCGACACTATAATAGGTATACTTCAGATAAACCGTTCGTAGGAATCTTTGTTTGAAACATTATACAAGGACGCTTTAAACATTGCTAACTTATCAATCTTAACAATCTCTTGAAACAATCGATCCAAAATTGAAATTTAAACTTGATTTTACGTTATCGATGTTACGCCATCTTCTTTTGATGTGCATTATCAATTTCACAGCCAAAATTTCGGATTTCGTTGCGATATTTCAAAGAAGGTGGAGTTAAAAGACTGCGAACAACTTGAAGCAATATCAACATCAACAATTAACAGTATATTTCAAAAGGATATTTATGCTAAATATTTTTTGAATGAAATTAATACATTTAACCAAACACTTCTTCTGTTGTTCATTTCAAACCTTTGTCAATAATTTTAAACTATTTAGTTTCACACCATCCAAATCTAGTAACGACATTTAAGGTACTCGAAGCTTAAGTTCATACAAAACATATCTTCGCTCAACAATGACCCAAGGAGAAGAAGAAGAAATCGCTAAAAGATTTGCAAAAATAAAATCGCGCACATCAGCATTTTATTTTCAAATTTTGTAAAAATGTTATGTATTTTGTCGAAAGCCTTGGATTATTTTTAAATAAAACCGTATGTAAATGTTTATCTTGTCGTTGTCTTATTTTTTTTATGTGAGTTATGTGAGCAAAATAACAATTTGCCTAGGGCGGCGAAGGTTTTAGGTTCGACACCGCTCGTAGTACATATTAAGTTAATTGTATGAAAGGAAAACAATTTAATTAGAAGCATTCCAACTCTTGATGCTCTGAACAGCTGATGTAACAGAAAGTTATTTAAACGGATAACGAATGTCGATTATCCGGCTTAAAAAAAACCTATTTAATTCTTATTAATTCTTCAATAAGAAAAAACAAAAATGGGTGACGATCATGATATTCATGAAAAAATTACTAGTTGCTTTGTATTTACTTTTGAGGGTTCAGTTCACCCAAATACAAAAATCTTATTCGGCAATGGTCAAATATTTCAAAATGGGCCGGATACTAAATATTAACCGGATATCCCTTCACCCCTTATTTTTAATTGCTATAAGTTTGTGGACATGTATAGGATAGATTAAAAGTGCGACCTTGACCTGCCAATAATAGCAACAAATTTGATAAACTTGGCATCACTCGTACAAGAAGAATCGCAGAAATACTATAAAATCAGATATTTAAGAATACGGATTAAAACTTTCTCCATTGTTATTGAGCGTTTGTTTATATACATAAATCACATTTCGAATCGATTCGAGGAACTTTATCGTGACAAGAAATTTTGTACATGTTTCTTTCAAGAGGTGGTAGTACCTACTCCTTAAAAAAGAAAAATTTTATTTGAATCCATACCCAGAACTTCGGAACATTCGTAAAACACTACAATTTCAAAATTTCTGATATTAAAAATTATATTGTGTTTGTCCCTTAAATGATCGCCAGTACCACTTTTTGTATAAACGCTCCAAAATCAAGAAAAAAACAAATAATTTTGAAACTTTCAAGAAATCTTGAAAAACTTGAATAATTTTATTGACTCGATTTGCGGCTGATTTTTCTGTTTGGGGATTTTTTTTTTTGATTAAAAATTTTCTAAGATTTTGTTTGATGTTCGAATGTTCAGGTGAACTTTCTCTTATAATGCAACACATTGTGGAAATACAAAAATTTAAAAAAAAATAAGAAGCTATACAAATTGGCAATAATTATTAAGGCCTTTTGCTATGAGGATATTGTCATTTTATTAAACTATTCATTTTCGCTAAAACTTTCGACTGAAAAGTTTAAGTTATCTTTTAATAATTGTTTTATGTTATCTATATTATTTCTTAAATTATTTATTTTTTGTTGCTGAAACATCTTGAATTAAAAGTTTAAGTTATCGTTGCATAAAACAATTATGTTTTTTTTATTTAAAAAAATTACGATTCATTTTCAAGTAATCGACATTGTACAGTAGATGACGAATATAAGAAAGTCAAAAAATCCGAAGTATTCCTTTCTCATATCCGTATTTTCTTATATAAAAAAATTTATATTTGAAGGAAAATTTCTTATATAAAAAAAATGTATAAAAGAAAGAAAATTTCTTATATGTATAAAAAGAATAAATAAAATTTAGCCGGCAGTTACAAAGAGACATTGCGGAATGTGTCAATGTGTGGGTTTTTTCTTTTCTTTATCATCTTCAATTTGTCACTTTTTTTGAAAAAGCAATAAGAGTGGGTTCCGAAATTTTGTAAAAGTTAGGTGGCGCATCATTTTGATGTTCGCACGGGAAAATTTCTTATAAAAGTTTATTTTTCTATGAAATGAATAAGATTCTGTATCAGAATAAGTTTCTTATATCGCAGTGTTTTTCTTCTAAACGTGTTTCTTAGAGGAGGTAAATTTAACATTTATCTTTATGGGAATGTGCAGTGTGTTTTGGAATGTCTGCCTTATTAGCGTGTTTTTCTTATATGAGACTTCCTTATATCCATCATGTACTCTACATTTGATGACCCTACATTTTGAACACTGATTAGTATTAGCTCATACAAGGGCTTTAAATTTAAATTTATGAAGGACCATGATTGAGGTTCTGCTCGAGGTGTTCCTTGTGAGCGACGACGGGGCGCACATACTTGTTCTTAATACATAACTCCACTCTAGAGTTTTAAAGAATCCTAGAATGCCAATTATATTTTTTTCTTAAACTATAACTTATTCCTCACAATTTTGCGTCTTTATTTTGAGGAATTACCTCTTGAGTCGGTGTGTAGAAGTGAATTTGTTAACAAGTTTTAAAAAATGAAAAACTAGCAAAATTTTGAATAGGGACATTCAGGACCTAAAATTTGGTAAGCCTTATTTAGGTATTAATACATGTTTATCTATCTATATATAAATAGCCTTAAATAAATTTTGTGGTACCATTTTCTCAAAATTTTTTTGACCGATTTCGATAAATTTTATATGGTTGGAAAGACACAATTGCGGAGATGTGCAGAATATAATTGAGACACGCATTTACACACTGTGCATCATTTTTGTTTTTGCACTGTCGAGCACTGTGCATATTGAAAAAAATTAAATTAAAAAAGAAAAATGTCGAATTTCGACACAGGGCGATACTAGTTGTATTAATAAGTTTTATTTTTAACAATTTTTTGTAAAATTAATTGGTAAATCTTTAATAAAAAGAGTGCCAATAGTTGGTTCCAATAAAAATAGGGGTTCAATTACTGGCACCAGAGTGCCAATTAATTGGTTCTATGGAATATCAACTATTGGCACTGCCAATGAATATACTCTGAAGACTGGAAATAATTGTATCATTGAATCGTTACTTTTTAAGGTTTGAAAAAATGCCGAAAATAAGGAAAAATTATCAAGAAAATACTGGTTTATTTAAATTCAAGGGTGCCAATAATTATACATTTACGGGATGCCGACAATTGTAGTCGGATGCCAATAACTGTAGTTTTTGGTAAGCTTTTTTTAATTTTCCGTATTAACCCCTTTTTTTATTAATAAAATACAAATTAAAAAATATTTCTAAATAAAAAACTTTCTAAATTTTAATTTGGTATATTTAATATATTTTTAACTCTATAAAAGCGAATTTTACGCTCATTATAATTTGAAAATTCCTTAGGGCTGCCAACAATTATTGTATCCGTTACGCTATTGTATTAGAAAATACCAAAAAGTAAAAAAAATTAACTTGTGTTATATATAGATAATGTAGGTATAATAAAATATAACCCCGAATATACCGGAACATATTTTCTTCTTTACTATTACATTAAAATTTATCAAAAACCTTGCGTTGTGGAACTTCCGAGGTCGAATTCGAGTTCAATGCATCAAAAACATTCTATAAATTATGATAAGTATGTATTGTATATTATGTCTGGGTTTATTCATATTATAAAAATAAATTAAATTTTATCAAACGTCATGTGTTATTGACCTTAAGCCAACTAATTAATTTCAAATTTATGAGCGGCAAAATTTTTCAAAATTCCGTTCTCTATATCTTTTTAGGTATAGAAGTTACTACAAATGTTCAGAAATACAAGCCGAATATTTTTTTTCGACACACTTCTACATAGCGATAATAGAAATATACTAACATTTTAAAAACGTATCTTTTCAATTCTAGAAACTGTTATCTAAGAAGACTCTTCATAAAAACCTAGAATGAATGATGAAAACAAGACATTTCGAAATTCTACCGATGTTGCTGAAAAATTCGTCTTGAATTTCTGAGTTTCTTTTTAAATTTCAGCCAATAAGCATTTGACTCGAAAAAAAATCGCTGGAAAGTAGATTTTTGGTATATATCCTCTTCATACTATTTTTAAGAAACTGTCAAAAGTCCCCATCGATATGAGCGCCGTCAAAAATTTTACGGAGGGTTGGAGGCCCCCAAAATGGTTTTCCAGGATTCTGGAATAACTCCCAAGTGGTAAGTTGTACAGAAAAAATGCCCAATACTGATTTATAGCTTGAAAATTTTTCTACAAAAAACATTAACATATTTTTTTTTTTCATAAAAATAACCGTTTTCGAAATAAACCAATTGGAAGAGTTAAGGATTTTACTTTTCTTTAATATAATTGGGCGGTTTAGTTCAACAATAAAAAGTATTCATTTTTGATGTGTAAACATCTATACTGGCGGTATGGTGAACAAAATACGTAACGTCTCTTGTGATCGTGATTGTGATTCACGTTACGTTACGTATGTTTACACATCTTAACCGTGAGTCCCGGCACTCAAACTTTTTATTATTATTGGTACATTACATGAACATTATTTTAAGATATTGGCTCAATCTATTTTTCCACCCCTTTTGGTGGGAGGGGCAAATTTAAAAAAAAATATTGAAAATATAAAATGAATATAAAAACACAATGGCAACACTTACAATTTCATGTTATAGCGTTTTTTAAAAAAAGTAAATTATTCTTTAACTTTGTTTTTAAATGTAGTTATTAAGTGCTTAGTTTTTGAATAAATGTTAAACTCGGAATTTTTCAAATAAAATTCGAAAAATTTTGTTTGCTTGTGAAGACCAGATTATATTTCTCCGAGAGTGTTTGATGACCTGAAACTGATTAACTCAGATTTTCGAGTCATTTGAATGTAAAAATTCAAAACAACACTGTTTTCCATGGAACCTAATGTTGCCCCACGATTTTATTTATCAATAAGACCTTCTTTTTTTCAAAATTCATTTAAATTTTACTTTCCGAGACAAAAAAAAAACAGTTTTTTTAAACTTTATCTTATAAAAACCTGAGTCAATTTTGAGATCCGATTCGAGTTAAAACATCAAAAACTTTTTAAAAAAATATGATCTTGCCTGGGCAACCAAATTATATAAACCAGTGTAATTTTTTGTTCAACAAGTTTTGGCAACCGAATTATTAACCACTGTAATTTTTTTGTTCAGCAAGTTTTTAAATAAGTAAAACATCACGAAGAAAAGAAAACAATATAAAACAAACATTTTTCCTTGTTTTTTTTTTACAAAAATTGTATGTACAACATTTCCATGCAGAGCATTACAGAATGTTGAGCGAGAATTTTGATATATAAAATTATATGTACATATTTGTATGTAGGTATTCACAAAATTTTAGAATAAAGTTGTAACGACCCATAGGTCGATCATTTTTGTTAAGACTTCTTAATTAGTTGGAGTCAATTTTCTATGTGGGTTATGATTGTGTTGTCGAAAATCTGGTTGTACAAAATTTTACCTGACAAAAATTCAGTAATTCAAAATTCTATTTGTTAAAATTTCTGGTTTGAAAATTGTGTGTTTCAAAATCAAAATTCTGTTTTTAAAAATAAATAGAAAAAAAATAAGTTTATATTTATTACCTCAATAATTTGTTTTTATTTTTTTATTGTTCAAATTTTGCATGTATTAAGCAATAAATTTTGAAAATTTGTTATTTGAATTTCGATGTTTACATGAATTATTTAATAAATTTCAAATCTATATCTAGATTTGTTTCGTTTAGTGTTGTTTAAATTTCATTTTCATTAAATAAATCTTTAATAAGCACATTTCTGTAACATACTATTTCAGTGTCCGTAAACAGAATTTTGCACATACAGAATTTTGAAATTAAAAATGTTGCATTTACCAGTATTTTTAAATACAGAATTATATATATGTAGAATTTTAAGTATGTATATAGAATAAAAAAAATAACATTTCGATCCACTCCCCTATAATTATTCTTATTAATTTGTATTATTAAATATTTTTTACGAAAATTTGTATGTGAAATATTATTTTGATCTAAAAGTCGTATAAAATTTTTGATCGAATTCAATTTAGCCGTTAACGAGAAGTCAATCCAAAAAATATTTCCATTGCAGCAAAAGTTTTTTTTTGGTAATTTTTGTTTACCAAAATGGAGACCATACCTATACAAATTTATTTTCATAAAAATCATTAAAAAGCCGTTCCCAAGATAAATAACGATTGTATGACATTTACCGTTAAAACAAAATTAAATTTTGACTCAATTAATCCATTAAAAAAATTAAGTTCAAAATTATTATTAAAATTCGAATTGAACTTCGAAAGTTTATTTTGTGTGATTTTGAAAATGTAATTTAGACAAGAACTATTTATATCAAGATTTTCAAAAAAAAAAGTGATTTTGGTCATCAATAAAAAAAATCGAAATTGTAAAATTCAAGAATTTTGGAAAAACAAAATTTTTTAGCTTACAAAACTTTGGTCAACAAAATTCAAGTCTTTTAAAACTCTGCACTCACCGTTGGATCAATACATCTAGGGCACTTGCAGACGATTTGTTTTTTCTGTTTCAAAAATTGATATCTCGCAATATTGTTCGAGAACAATTTGGTATAAGTTGTGGTCAGCTCAGCGCCTTTTGGAATATCCAATGCAGCCTTAACTGTCATCATATTTGTCTTTGGTTCCAAAGTGTATGTAGTATTTGACACACAATCGTTATTCAAAACTCCAAATAACGGAAACAATGATCTGTGTGGACATTCCTCGTTGTTTGTGGTCTTTTCTGGATTGGCTGCATTAAATCCATATGTCTTCACCGCTGCCACTGATCGATTGATAACATCAATGATTTTCTTGTCGGTTGGGAAGTTTCTGAAACACTTGGCCGCATATCGCACCTCTGTCCTATGATTGTTGTCCAAACTTGCTTGCAGGGAATATATCAAATCCTGTTGTTCCTGGGGCAACAACAATGCCCGAGCCACAGTTAGTAATCGAAGAACTTGTGAATTTGCAATACCCGGCTCGTTGGGCTGCCACGACTTAAACAGTTCGCACTCATCCTTGTGCTGCTTCTTTTTTGCACACGCCCCGCACACTGACAAACCACATCCCTGGCGACACATAAATTTTGTTTCGTTTAAAATCTTAAAACATATCGAACACATATTCAAAGACTCCTCATTTTGGGCTGCGGGCCCAATAAGAAGGGGATTTTCACGAAATATCACTTCACCACGTTTAATATCTCGCACGGCAAATACTCCACGACCCGCAACCTCCGAAGGCGCGATTTCCCAACAAGGATCTTTTTCATTTAACGGGCCCAAATGAAGCTCGATTAATTCGGCAAGACGTTTGGGAGAGCTCATTTTTATTAAAAGTTAGGTTAGTCTGGTCGGAATCAAAATCAGAAATGCGGATGGATTATATAAATTTTTTTTAAATAATTTTTTGAAATTTTTCAAAACGATCGGTTTAAAGGCTTCTCGAGAACTGTCGTCCGTTGTCCAGTGTAGCTCATATTTAAAAGTATTTCGAATAGCCACGCATCGATCGGATTGCTAGCGCGGTATAGGTGGCAAAAGTGCTTCGCAGTGGTGGCAATTATTTGAAAAACACTTGGCCATTTGCCAGACCATCAGCTTTCAAAAAAATTCACCCACCACCTTGTGCCTTACAAACGTTTCCGATTTTTTTTTTTTTGCTAAACAATTGCTTGTTCGCTGCCGCTGCTGCTTGCTGCTGTGGTGATGGCGTTACAATTTGTGAGATTTTGTTTTTGAACAAAAATATACTTTCAAGTGGTTGTGTGATCGTTTCAAGTGGGATTGAAAATTAGCGCTCGGTTGGAATTGCTTGCTGCAAATTGCAACCATCCGGGGGACCGTTCCGGTCAATGGTGGATTTTTGAATTCTGCGTGGCATTGCGTACAGTTTTTTCAACCTCTCATATAGGCAAATAAACTCAAGAAATGATGGGGCAATAATTAACAAAATGCAGACACGATGTCGGCGGTGGTCGGTGGCGTGGCGGGAATGTCAGTGGCTATGGCTATGGCTATGGCTGTACTATATATAACTGTCGACTGAGGCACGATGAGATTTTTATTTTTCTTAGATGCGGGATATGACATGTAGAAGATGATTTTTGAAGAGATGGGGAAATTTTGGGAACTAAATCTGAGTGGACATGAGATTTGTTCTTAATTGGATTTTGCATGGCGATGCAAGGTGACATGTATGATGACAAACAAGCAGTTCGTACGGATTTTACGAGAGGGCACGACAGGATTTTGTTTTCGAAATTATTAATTAATTATAATATTCCGTTGTGGGTGGTTTTTATGATTTATTCGTAACGGCATTACAATATAGCAAATTTTTTTTTGGCATTTTGATAAAAATACAAAAAAATATTGTAAATATATTGTGTTATACAACAAGAACAATTTTATGGATGGAGTCAAGGTTGTGGCATTGGGGCCTTCATGTTTACGGTAATGTCTTGTTTAGTGTAAAAATTGTAATACAAACAGAGAATGCACAGTGCGGCTGGTGGGAAAAGATCAAAGGCTGTCGTTTTAAAATTATTGTTGTCAGAAATGCATAATTAAGAAAGTGACGAATTAATTGGACTTGATTTAGAACATGGTATAATTTTTGTTTATACATGTTGTTGGGTTGACCATGATTTTTTTTTTTTTAATATTTTCAACAATACCGAGTATTATAGGAAGAAGCTGGTATAGGCAAATGTCCTTGGGGGAAAGTAAAACATTCAACCAACGAAAAAAAAGACAAAATCACTCACCAACAAGATATTTCTGGTCTCTAAAATGACATTTTTGGCCTATATGTAGCTTTCTGTTCTGTCTTATTTGCGCGAATTGCAATCTGTTAGTGACGACCAATTTATTTTCTCAAATTTCTCTTATTTTAGAAATTAAAACGCAAATTTTAGTATCTTCACATTAATTTAAATAAGTTTTATACCATTTTGTCTAGTTTTTGTGTAGAATTTAGGCTTATTAGATGTTTTTTTTTGTTCTTGTATTCGTCGGTCGTTGGTCGCTTTCATGTGAATAGGCCTTTAGACATTATATCAAAGGCTTGGTAGATTTTGAGAAATGTGGTTCAACATACCTAAATTAGTTCTTTTTTTTTAAAGACACGCAATAGCTTATAAATTTTATGAGTAAGTAAATTGTCATGTTTCGTTTACGTATCGATGGTTTAATCGTTGTTTTTTCGGAATCTATATTCTAAAAAATGGGCCTTTTACTGAGGAAGAAAATGGTAAAATCGTCCAGTAAAATCGGGTTTAAACATTGAAATAATGCTGCTAGAAAAATAAGACGAAGTACATGCCTCTTTTTATTTTAATAAAGTTTTTTTCAGAGGAATTTGTAAGTCAAACCATTTTACACTGAATTTATAAAAGTTGTTTAAATTTTCAAATAAATGTCGAACAAATTGGTAGATACTACACTGCGAAATCAAAGTCATACTCATATGGCACGATATCAGCTACCAGCGTTGGTGGAGAAAAAAATTAAACAAATTTAAAAAAAACACACACAAATTTTTAAGAATTTTATTCATAGAACAAAAGTTTTAAAAATAGAAAATAAATAATATTTTTTTATAACTGCAGAAGCTTTGCATTTGTATTTTTTTTAACTCAATTTTTCAGTTGAAAAAGGCAAAACAAAATATGCAAGGAAAAGACACAAATCATTTTTATATTTTCGACTTTTTTATCATTTATATGTATATGCATTTATTATTTAAATAAAGTCATATTTAATTTATAGCTCACCAACCGTGACGACATATCAGATTAATTTTTTCAGTTCTTAATTTGACATTATCCGATTATTTTATTTTATATTTTGTATTCAAATATTTAAAAAGCATATAACTTATGTTTTTTATACGAATGTTTTATTTATAGGGTATATTCTTCATTCGTATGCCAATAAGATCTTTTCTAGGAGATATACTTTTGCTTGAAATAATCATAAAACATTTTTTTTGCTAATGCTCTGTTTATACAAAAAATACACAAAAATACATACATTCACAAAATACAACAAAGAACTGCACTTATATTATCTATATTTCATAAATAACTGGACACCCGGTTTTTAAATACTTAAACCCATATAAATAAAAAAAATGATTATTTGACTTCTTAGTCCTTGACTACATAAGCCACTTTTTGCAAAATTACAAAAGTAAACCTATTTGTGTACCTTCTATCAGTTTTTTGTGAAAATGATTATACAAATTGTTTTTTAAACCAAAATTTAAACTTTCTGCATCTTTTTTGTAAGTTTTCCAGTCTGAAAAACTATCACAAAATAAGATTTAATATCTTTAGTTTTGTACTTTTTTTCACTTTTTTTTCCAATGTTTATTCAAAAATTCACTAAAACATTGATCAAATGTTAATTCACGAATTAAAATTTCCTTCAAATTAAAATAATTAAACTCCATGCTAATTCAATTTTAGTAAACCAAATCTTAATGAAAATCTACTACAGAAAAAAAACCCCACTGTCATCAGAGTATTATGGGCTTTTCCAAAAACTATTTGACAGCTCTAGTTGTAGGGAAATCAATGCAATACAAACAAATATACATACTTACATAAATATGAATACAATGACAAAGCCCAATGTTCAGACTAGTCCCGTCTATTTGAAAAAGTGTTTGTTTTCTCTACAACTGCCCTACAGTTTTTATAGGTCCGATCCTTTACTTTCTGCACAAAAATTCACATAGTTTCAAATTTTGAAGAACAATGAAGAAATTCTCTCAAAAATATTAAAGTACTGTAGAAAATAAGAGAACGCTAATTCACACAAATTCACAATATTCAACACTCCCTCATTAGGAACAACAACAAAATATTGAAATTAGAGAAGTAAAGGGGCACTGGATCCACCATTTTCCTACCATATATGAACTCCATTTTGACAGATGCGCAGAACTGAACAAAAATGAAAACGCTAATGATATTACCTTTTATATTCGTTGAGCTTGATGTATCTGCCAAATACCTTCAAAATCGGTGTTGGGCCGGTTTCGAGATATTAAAGTTGGCAGCTATAAAAGTTAAAGAAATCAGCTCTTTTTGCAAACAATAGCCCATATTTTCCGAAGTATTGCATGTAGGAAAAAGTATCAAATAAAAGATCACATAAATATCTTTAAAATGATACCAAATTATTTTGTCTAAACTTAACATATTTTGAGATATCAAGTCAAAAACTCTTCTAAAATAATATCATTTGAGTTACTTTTTGAGACGGATATCTCAAAAAAATCAGTGATCACATGTTTTTTTTTAACATCACCACAATCCTCAATTATTGATAACCATTAATTTGATGTATATAAAAGTTCTCATAACTCAAAAAATGCCTTCTTATAAACAAAACTTGCTTAAAAAAGCACCTTTTACCTAAAAAAATGATTTTTCATTTTCAATTTTAAAGCATTTTAAATAGATTTCAATTGGATGTGTTCGTAAATTTTTTACGTAGGTAATTTCAAACCTTTCATTTAATGCAAATTTTGTTTAAATTTGCACATTTCAAAATGTGTAATTTGGAATTTGGAAATTTTCAATGAGATTACCTCTAGAAAAAATGTTTCAATAATTTAAAAAAAAAAATTACGCATTCGCCCGGGTGTATCACATGTTTCATCACTGTAGTTAACGGCATATTTCCTTCTGATGAATTTACACCACTTTCATACAAAAAGATTTTTGTCTACATCAACTTATGTTTTTCGGCAAGAGAAGTGAACAAAATCGCTTTGGTCTACGATTTGAAGAGATTTTTTTGACATTCCTTTTCTTATAGCATGTGTATTGTGCATTCAACAAATCTTTAGTGATTTGTTTTTATTTTATTTTTTCATGTTAAAGGTACCAAAGTTTATAGAAGAAATCAAAAAAAAAAAACGCCACAAAAATTGTTTCCTTGTATGAAAGGAGACTTGGTGTTGTTTTTTTTCGCAATTGGACATTCCAACATAACCGGAGTTTTCAAATCCTAAAAAGACCTTCAATAACAAAAATATTCCACAAGCATTTTGAAAGTGGTATTTAAATCCAGCTCATCTAAAATCTGTGACGTTTTCGTTACCTTAAGCATATCACGTGTGAGGTGATTAGAAGGAAATGATTATTTTCTTTTATATATAATTATTTTTGTTTTAGTACGCCAAGGTTTTATTATCTACGGATCTGGATCAGTATCATCCCATGAAAATAAAACGATACAGATCCTAATCACAACAGTACTGTATGCCTATCCCTTTTTTTCCTATATTTGTTTATTTCTCATGTAGATACTAGCCGCGTTTTAATATCTACGGGTCTGGGTCGGGGTTATCTTTCAACACGTAATACAAAAACAAATTTGGATCTAGGTTTATATCGGGGATTGCTTTATGGAATCAGAAATAAGTTCTTACTCTGCCGAGTAGACGGCTCTTCAGTCGGTAGAGAGTACAAACTTCAATGCGAGGAAAAAAGACAGTATCTACATGAGAAATAAACAAACATAAGACAAAAAGAGATGAGCATACAACAGTGTTTTCATTAGGATCCGTATCGTTTTATTATATCGGGGTGAACCATATGGGTTATTGGCGATAATAAAACGTGTCTTTTTTATTTACACTACAGTTTGTACTCCCTACCGACTGACGAGTCGTCTACCCGCCAGAATAAGAACTTATTTCTGGTTCCATAAAGCAAACCCCAATAGAAACCTAGATTCAAATTTGTTTTTGTATTATGTGTTAAAAGATAACCCCGACCCAGATCCATAGATAATAAAACGAGGATAGTATGTATTTTTTGAAAACCGTACAACACGTTTTATGTAAAATGGTGTTAAAACTTGTTTACGCTTCCGTGTTTCCGCTTTTTCTTGAATGTGATAGCGTTTCTTAACATTTTCGCCGATCACCCAACGAGTCCCCGAACTTCCTTATAAGTTTTGTTGTCCATAATAAGCTTATTAATAAGTTGGCGTCGTTCTGGAGTGCAGTGTTTACCACGACCCACTTCATAAGAAGAAATCCTTTAATTTTAAAACGAAACAAATTAAAAATTTTAACAAATTCACTCCTATTATTTTGTTCGGCACTGTTAAAAGCACTAAATTGACGCGAATCACCTTAAAACGAATATTTGAGTCAGCATTTCCTAAGTTTAATAAGTTGTTTAGACCTTTGCCTTGGATTCCTCAACACGATAAATGTAGTTTAATCGTTTGTTTGTTGAGTTATTGAATTTTACCCTATATTCTCCTGACTTAAACGTTATAGAAAATGTTTGGGGGTGGTTAAGCCTAGTACGCTGCTGATGCGAAACGAAATTTTTCTGTGATCTCCAAAGAAACAACGAAACGCTTGCGAAAACACAACGGAAAATATCCTTGGAGAGTTTCACTAATTCCAAAAACAAAAGCAAACATAAACGCAAAAATCAGAGAAACCCATGATGTAAAAAATGATAAACAAAAAAAAAACACAAATAAAACTCAAATGTCATTTTTCCGCACATAATAAATAGTCTGTATAATTAATTCAGTGCGAAAAAGGAGCGGAGACTTCTCCAAATAATCTGCTACAATTATAAATTTCGCTCTTCGAACAGCGTACTGAAAAACATAAAGCAGAACGAAATTTTCCGTTTATGATTTCGTTGGGTCATTTTTGTATGGGATTTTTCGTTTCGCATCAGCAGCGTACTAGGCTTTAAGCCGTAAAGTTAACGAAGGGGGATAATAAAGAAATGTAAAATTCTAAAACTTCTTTTTAACTCACTGATGAAAGTCCTTGATTTATAGGGACATAACACTCGTTTTAGTTAAATAAAATTGTTGCCCTTGTTCAAGTGAATCGATTTTTATATAGTTTTACACAGCCAGATAGATAGTCCTACTAGGTATATATAATTTTGCTTTTCAGGGTGCTATTCGATAGTAACGGGTCATACCTATAGAACCACCATAAGGATATGCTACCATAAAAATTAAAGATGTGTGAGTTATTTAATTATTATTTATTAATGTGTCAACATGTTGACATAATCTGCTTACGTTTTTTTATTTCTCATCACATAATTATTCACAGCTGTATCTTTGTTTTTCAGTTTAAATACAAACAAAAAATATAAATAAAATTAAAATATAAGTTTTTTTTTAGCTAAGAATTGTGTGGGAAAATCTGACTCATGTTGTGTTGAAAAAAAATTCTTATTCGCCTAATTAATATTAATGTGCTTTCTCAAGCGTGTGATTGCTTTTTTTTATCCAAAATAATCTACAAGATCAAGATCACCATATGATTGATTTGATAGATTTGACAATTTGACATTTTTGCACAAGCTCGAAAGTTTTATGAGATTTAATTGCCCTTTTGTTGCGGATACAGAAATAAATCAATCAGTTTGATATTTTTTTTTTTTTTATACATTTTATGAGTTCTTGTTTGTTTGTTTTTATTTTATTTTAACACGTGAAATATTTGTATTACCTACAGTGAGAATATTCAAAAGCTTCCCGAATTGTTTACTTAATGATTATTTTGGGTAAATCATGAAACACCATGATTTTAAAGTGAAAAGTGAGTTTTTTTATATTCCTAAAAGAAAAAAGGGAATTTTGTATTGATTTCATTGTTAATTCACCAATGTATATTTGCTGAAATAAAAAACCTTGTTTAGTGTTTTAATTATTTTAATTTCCATGGTATTTATTACTTTGGGCAGGAGATGGATATTTTATGCCTTTGGAGGAATTTGCCTCTTTTTTTTTTTAAATACAAATGTACATATGTACATAAGTATGTAGGTACACCTTGTATTATTTAATACTAATTGCTTCCTTTGATTCAGCCATTCAGTAAACACTTTTTTTTTATGTTTTAAACGTAATCAAAATAAAGGAACACAGAAGACTTGATGATGTAAACAAACCATATACCTACTAAAAAATTGTAGTTTATATTGTGTATTGATCTCCTCATCACACACAGTATGTTAGTGTATAATAACTTCTATAATCTATAACTTAAGTATTTATTAATAAATATTAACGTCTTGCGGTCTTTTACGGAGAAAGTTATGAGTAAAGCCTAGTACATACTTCATCGTGAAGTGAACAAACATCAGTGGAGAAAGGGATTTTTTGACACAATTTGCTTGACTTTTGCAGCTTTCATGGTCAAATTGTCAAAAGCTACACCAAAAATCAAAGAGTTCCCGTTCATTTTGCGCGGTAATTGGTTCACCGCTCGTGAACGCAAACTATCCACTTATTGTCATTGCTTCACGAGCACGTTCACCGATGAACAAAAATGCAAATTTGATTCACAAGTATGTACTTGGCTTAAAAGGTAATTTACCTATGTATGTATATACTGCTTAACAAAATGCTACAGTTTAACAAAATCTCAAATGCTCACTTTTTTATTAGAAAAAATAAATATTATTAAACATTTTAACCCGTAAACTTGTCACAGTTGACAGTGCCAAAACTAAACCTAAATTAAATTGCCTGTCACAATTATCAACTAAATACTGATAAATATGTACCTACATACATAGATTGTAATATTTTTTTTGTCTCATACAAAATTGGAAAATTCTTGACAATTGATAGTCATATGATAAGTTTTTCTATGATCCGAAAACTTGACAATCGGAGCATATTTTCCAACAATTCTAGAAAATTGTGAAATTATTATTTATGTGGGACAGAAATTTGACAATTATAAGGCTTGCTAAGGAATATGAGATCTCGGAGATCTCAGCAATATCGTTTACATGAATAGGATTCCTCATCAAAATTTCTCAGTTTTGCTATCAAAATGGCGAGGAAAAATAATTTTGAATTCTCTTGCTCACTTTTTGATGGAACGAAATCTCTGAGATCTCATTTTTCTGATCGTGCCTATGATGATGTTCACATTGGACTACCTCCTCCGACTTTTTTTTTGACATGAATTCCAATTCTATTATTCAGACATACACTAATTTAAACACCAGCGACTTACTCTGAGGTTCAGTCATTAAAACAAAATACAAATCTAAGCTCGTTGAATTGAAGGATTAAAAAGAAGTATTTTAATCAAAAAATTAATATTTTATTAAAAAAGTATATTTCCAAATAAAAAAAAAGTTTCTGAAGTAGGCATGTATTTAACTGCCAAAGAAATAATACAGACATATGACACAGATGTCACAAAAAAAACGCCAACAAAAATCTGCACAAAAAAATCCTGCCTTTGTCGGCCATTTCTTTCTCTCCATGAATAGCCTATCCTGTATGTTTCATGAACGCAAATCAGCAGTTGTTGACATTTCTTATAATACAGATGAGTATCCCAGAATTTTTAGGATAGCAATTGAGATTTATTTTTTTGGCAACAGTTGATATCAAAGCTGTGATTTTACAAGGAATAGCAACAACACAAAGCTATTTAGATCGCTTTCGATACAAACCTCAACGTTTTAATGATAGCTATTACAGGCAGAAATAATAATTAATAACCGTGTGCATTTTCAGGTGGATTTTAAAAAATGTATTGAGGGTAGTCGAGGGTAAAAATTACATAGTTCAATATGTTAATTCTAACGTGCGTCGTGATCGCAATTAAAATAAATTATTTAAAATGAAAACCCAAAAAAGTTATGTTAATGGAGAAACTTGATTAGAATTCCCAATTTTGAAGATCGTTTATGTTAAACGAGTAGCTTGCTTAAGTCAAATACATAATTATATTTATTTAATTTTACACATCTCTGAGTAGATTGGTAACTATGAGCGATTTAAAAGGTTTCATTAACTGACTTAATTGGTTATTGGTTATTAACCGAACAAACTAGCCCAAAAGTAAGTTTAATCAAATTTAATGCACTTTAACCGATTGTTTAGATTTAAATAATTTTGTTTAATCCAGTTGACTCGTATAATTTAACCTACAACCTGCAATGTATATTAACAATGTTTAATATAATTAACTTTGTTATTTAAATAAAGATAAATGCGTATAAAAATGATTATCTCTTGAATTTTTTCCGCAGATTGGCTATTTTTTTGTAAATTTGTGTGGATTAAGTAAGGTCTCACAAATAAAAAACATGAATTCTGTCATTGATTGATTGATGTTTTGTTGATATATTTTTACAATTAATTTTGTTTTCCTTTTAAATTTATACTAAATTGTCCCACAAAATTAAAATTTGTAATTTACCTGTCTATAATTTTGTTACATATGTATATATATGTAAATATTCAATACATTATTTTATTATATTGGACAGTGTAGTAGGTACATACATTCATACGTGTTTTTGTACCGCAAGTAATTATTACCTATCAATCATTTTATATACTAAAACAAAATTTCTTCAAAAAATTGACTTTCCTTCAAGTAAATTATCACTAATCAATCGTAAATTATTTTTAGTTTTTGCTGTACATTTCTTACTCATAGACTTATTATTAAACGAAGGTACCTTAACTATGTAAATTTTGTATTAACTGTCAGTTTTTCTATCGACAAGTTGACATTTTAATTTTATGTTTATAATTAGGTAGATATTGAGATATTTATTGTATTCCTTGTTATCTACATTTTGTTTTTTTATTTACATAGCCGCATACCTATTTATGTATGTATATAAAATATATTTACCATATAAATAAATAAATACATTATACACTTTACGGTTCACTTGAATAAAGGCAACAATTTTATTGAACTAAAAAGAGATTTAGATACGTCCCAATAAGTCGTTACATGACTTTTCTAAGTGAGTGGAAAAATAGTTTTAGAAACTCTCAAGAGAATACATACATACATCAACAAACATCAGTTTACTGTACAATGTAACGGGGCTGTAACCAAATTTGTAAACAGATTCGGAAATTCAAGCAAAAAAATCAGTTCACTTGAATAAAGGCAGTTGTAAAATTACTTAGTACGTAAATATTTGGTATGGAATTCCGTGTTATGTGATGGTTGAGTAAAATTCGAAGTGAAATAAATTAATATTGTGCAGTACGGTAAAGTGATTTTTGTTAGTTTATTCTCTTGAGAGATTCTGAAACTATTTCCCACTCACATATTCAAGTCATAAAACGAATTATAGGGACATAATTCTCGTTTTAGTTCAATAAAAGTGTTGCCTTTATTCAAGTGAACTGAAGTGTATGTACACTGCAGTGAAATTTCAAGAATGTGATTTTTTATGAAGTATAAAGCAAAAGTATCCAGTCTTATTTGACTGTAATATAATAATAGGTGTGTTTTATTCATTGATGCATAGCCAGCGCAGCAAAATTTACCTTGGAAAACAAAAACAATGTGATTGCTGGCGAAAAAGAAGTCAGTAAAAAAAAAGATGGCTGTGCTGGCGATAGAGCTTTCAATTATTGAAAAGAACGTATAGAGTGAGTGATCGTTTTATTCAGACTTGTACTGCCCTGGCTATGCAGCAATGAATAAAACACACCTAATATAATATACATATATTTAATATAATATAATATGTGTTATATAAAAAGTGGGTACCTATATAGCTGTTAAACAAAACAAATCTTCAAATATAAATTATTATTTTATCTCTCATACCAAGCAAACAAAAGATATATATCTTAGCGTTGATTAATTAAAAGCCGCACATAAAACCTACGCATTTAAAACGATCATCATAAATAGTCTTAAAATGCCACTTATATGTATACATTTATAAAAAACAAATATAATACAATATATTGTATTTAATATATTAAAAATTATAAAAAAAAAATTTAAAAATCGCGACATATCTTTAACATTCTTTTTCCATTTGTTTTCTTTTTGATTTTTTTTTTTTTTTTATAAAAAAAACATAAATAGATCAGTGCGGAATTCAGATTTTAAGCATTTACCATAGTGATATGTTTATGTGTATTAATTTATTTTCAAAATGTCAAGCTACTACCTATATGTATAAAGAGCGCAATAATCTTTAAGGGATTTGGAATGATATAAATTCCATTGCTTGCAATGAGAGGTGAATATTCTCGTATGGATTTTCGAGAAGTTAATCCTATAAGATTGACTTAATAATTTGTGAAATTTTCGATGAATTTTGTTGATCATTTAAAAATTGAAAAGTTCTTGAACTTGAGTAAATTTTGTATTTTCTTCTATCTGTATGTAAATAAGAAAGCAAAAGTTCTTCAAAGAATACTCATATAAAAATTTCTATGGAGTCTGGTCAAAACAGCATAAGTCAATTTTTTCGAAATTGAGTTTTAGATGCGGAACTGTAAAAAAAAATCTGTTTTCACTTGGTCTTAACAGTAAAAGTCTAACAGAACGGATTCATAAGATATTCCATGGTCCTAACAACACTTCAGTTTTGTACATTTTTCTCTTAACAAAGATTTTGGACTTATTTTGTTTTGATCAGACTCCATAGATTTCATGTATTCGCACAAAATATATTCAGTTCCGTAAGATTCTAAGTTATAGCCTTATTTAGCCTAACTCATTTCCCTCAATGGATTTACGGGGCTATTCTGCCGCACAGTACACAAACCTAAGGCTAAGTATACGGACGATTGTCAAATCTTACAATATTGTCAGATCTGTCAGTGAAAAAACTGTTCCAAATGTCTTACAATCGTCTGAAAACTCAATTTTGTCTGACAATATTGTCAGAAACGTCATTGTAAGACGACAATCTGACAAAAAATTGTCAGGTATCTTACAATCGTCTGAACACACAATTTTTATCATTGTCAGTCGATTAGGACATTGTCAGACTCATTGGTCATTGTCAGATGTTTTCATTGAAAACATCTTACAATTGCTGACAATTTCTTCATTGTTCGAAATGTCAATGAGTTGGTTAAAGAGAGATAAAAAAATAAAATTGGGAAGAAATCTACCAACCGTGTGAACGGACAATTTTTCATTGTAGGAAATATGTCAATTGTCAGCTAATTGTTACCTATTGTCAGACCATTGACAGTTCTGACAATATTGTAAGATCTGACAATCGTCTGTACTTAGCTTAAGGTAATATATTGCGCAGGTTGTCAAAGTTGAAAATGTCAAAAAAATTATGCCAAAAATGAATGCCCACAGGAATTCAACGCGCTTCATATATTTTCGGTATTCTTAGACAATCCTCACAAGAAACTCACCATAACAAGGTGTTTTTTTTATTTGATTGTTAAGTTCTGAATTTTTGTTGAACGGACCCCTTAAAAATTGTGGGTTCTTGTGGAGCTCACAAGTTGTGACGATGCTACTAGAATACGAAAACGAATTTTACCTCGGCTTAACCGCGTTTTATTCATGTCGATTATGGAATACGCAATACTGGATCCGATGTGTTTCTGAGAACAGTGTTCTCCTTTCTTTTCACGACAAATGAGTAAAGAGAAAAGAGAGCACTGGACTGCGGATCCAGAATTGCGGATTCCATAAACGCCATGATTTTCTACGGATCTGGATCAGGACCATTTTTTAACACGTATATATAATATCCACTTTTAAACCATCGCAAAGTTTGTATGCGTGTATCAAAATCAACTGTCACAAAAATGTAAAATCACTTTTAAAAAGTTAAGGGATGTGTTGGAAAAATATTGTCTTTTTTATGAATTGTAATATTCAGGTTTAGTTGAATAAGCGCTGAGTAACTGATGAAATATTAAAATAATACAAAAAATGTATCTCGACGTTTTTCTTACATTTTTTTTTAACATAATAAGATTTACTTCTGCCTCTAATAGTGACAGATAATATTTAAAAAAAAACACGTTACTTAAGTCATAAATACAACTTAAAATTGTAAACTCCATCAAAACATAACCAGATAGTTTTTCGTTTATGCTGGATTAACACGACTCACGACTGACTGTCCAAACTTCTGTCCCAAAATAATTAATGACATTTGCTTATACGAAGTAAAAAAAAAATGAAGGAAATTATTGTCACAATTATTAGGTAATTATTATTATGTCTAGATTAAATGTCACTTGCACTTGTCAGTTTTATGACGAACAAAATGGCAAATTTTAGGCCATTAACACGCTGAAGTTATAAATCTTAAGAAAATGGTAGAAGTTATGAAAACTTGTCAGTCGTCTAAATCTGCCATTAGTGTTTTCTTTGGAAATAATATTTTAGTCATTTCTGGAGGAAGCTTCTTGAAATATTTCTTAAATTTCACTTTCATATTTCGACACCATAATAGAGGAAAAACATCGTAACCAGCGTTTTAAGTTATTTGACACTTTTACTTGACTGATGGGGGACGAAATTTTAACGTCTATAAAGTATTTTGTTCCAAATGCAACCGCAATGCGCTCAATATGCGATACGAAATATGAAATATAAATTTTGTTGGGTTTTCCAATTTCCATTTACATCGTAGCCATCCTGCGATAGGACCTAATTACCACCCTTACTTGATAGATAGGGAATGAACTGCATAATTATCTTGCTTTTATTCAGTACCTACACATGTTAACTGTCACCAAAAAGTGCAAAAAGCGTTTTTAATTCGACTGAAAAGAATAGAAAATGCATCTAAATTTAATTTTGATATAGAAGCCAGAAGCAATCACACGTTTACATAGAGATTAAGGGTGGTATTCATCGAGCATACTAATAGCGGTATTAAAGTTAAAAGTCTATTAGTTTTAAATTTTTGGGTCCTATTCACCAAGCTCTAATAGGTTCTGGGTTTCGCTAAGTAGATATTTCGAAATATTAGTGTTTGGACCTGATGAACGTACCCCTTTCGAACATGCCAAAGACGATTGTGAATCGTGAGCGTACCTCTTTCGAACATGTCATTGTCAACGTCGGTTTTCATTTCAGTTTTTTTCCTTTTGCTATTAATTGAAATAAAATAAAACAGATTTTTACTGTGCATACAATGTATCAACAAATTTAAAACTTATTTTGAAAATAATAATCATAAGTAAGTTTTTCCTGTCAAGATCTAACAATAATTTAGATTTATCAGCTGAGCATTCAGGTAGGAAGAGTTTGGAGCATTTCTGTCTGGAGGTGAAATTATTGCGTTCTACATTGTGATTTCGAAAAGTTTCGAAGTTATTTCTGATATCCTCCGATAGGTTTTGCTCTCAACTTAATATTGGTCAGAACCACTATTAACTTTTGAGAGCGCTCGCAAATCAGCACTAATATACGTTGATGAATAGGTTTACGAAGCTATTAACCTAATAGTGTTCGATGAATACCATCCTAAATGTACTGATGGTTTTTTGTGACGTTTCTCGACCAAGTAGAAGGAGTGAAAAAAAAAATCCATATTCGATTGAAATGAAACACTCATAAAATCCAACCGTTATATTCTACCAGAATAAAACAAACAAAAGATGTACCTAAATGTGTTAGATGTCAAAATGAAACAAACAACTCAATTTATTCTTCGAATAACAATTCTTAAGAATTAATTTTAATAAATAAAATGTATGTATCATGTACCTACTGTAAATAGATATAGATATACATCTGATATATACATATGTAGATACGCAAAACTTTTTCTCAGAAATAGAAATAATCACCTTTGAGTCACATGACCGGATTCCCCAGTACAACGGATATTTTACAGATTTTTTGTATTAATATGATTATTATTTTTGCACTAGCAGCTTACTTTTAAAAATAGCTGCAGTTTTGCATTCAAAAAGTCAAAGAGTGCAGTCTGTGCTTATATACTACCTATACCTACCTTTTTCGTAGATTTCTTTCGAATTTTGCCAAAAATCAAGTTATACACCTTTTAATTGCTTACATTTCTCAAATCGCTGCAGAGACATTCATTGAATAAAGTACTATATTATCTACATACCTACTTATGACGCCAATTACAGGCTACATTCCGTGAATTCTACCATCGGGATCGGATCCAACCCGATCCACCTCCATCGCAAATACATTTTTATTTTGATTTTTTCTAATGAATTTCTAAAGACTCAATTTTCTTACACGAAAAAATCACGAAATAAAATAAAAATGAAAAATAAAAAAAAAAACTGTACCTATATGCGTTGAAAGAAAAATCTTTTCGAATTGTATTTTTGACATGATGTGCATTTGATTAAATCAGCTAATTTTGATTGCACAACTTTTCGCATACGTTTTTATAGCTGATCTGATTAATTCAAGCGAAACAGTTTTTGGCGATGAAAAGGAGGACAGCAAAATTATGCAGCTGATTCTACATTCTGGTTATTTTGATAAATTATTAATTTTCCATTCACTGATGTGCCAGATCAGGCAGTGGCTAGCATTGCCATCATCGTCTGTTCACTGCCCACCGATTTGACTGCAGTTCTTGTGCTGTCGCCCAAATTTGCCGCCACTATTTTATACTAATTAGAAATATAAATAACGGTTTATATGTACCTATACATATATTTTTTTTTTTTTTCTTTTTTTATTCAGGTATAGAAATATGTAGGTATATTCTATAAATTTCAAATAGGTACAAATGTTAAGTTTTTGAGGTGCAAAATGTATTTTATGATGTTTATGCAGTGACAATCGGATTTATAGTCGCCATCATCTGTCATTTTGACGAAACGACAAAATGTCGCTAATGTTTATAAATATTTTTGTTTGTTTTATTTGAAAATACATTAGCGTTACTCATTTCCATTTTGATTTTTTAAAGTTTATCTAACTAGACATAGTATAATCCTAATTACTCAGCTGTCAACATCATGGGCCACTTTATCGAAGAGCAACATTTTTCGTTGTTGATGTCAATATTTGTTTTGGCCATGTCCCATATGCCACCAAAACAGCATCCGTTTGTTGCAAAGGGGTCGTCGTCAGTTTTCTTTAATATTTTTGATGGAAGATTTAGAGCAAAAACATGTGAATGCAATCATCAGTGTTGGAAACCGAATGAAAAAAAAAAAATAATAAATACGAAACAGATTTATATTCGTTTTTATAATATTTTCTTGTTTTTTTTTGTTTGAAAATTTTAATTAGAATTTAAAATTCAAGCTGCATTTTTGATGTTGATGATTTGTGTCTATGAAATTGTTAATTTTGTTACTTTGTTAATAAAGATAAAAAATATTTTTATTAGTTATTGGTTTTGAAATTAAACAACATTTTCCTGTTTTATATTAGTTATATACAATGTATACATAATATAGGTAAATATGTATGTACACATTGCAGATATGTACCTATACATAGGTACATAAAACCGAACACATTCCACAGCTATGTTATGAAAAGCAGAAAACTCAAAATCGAAAAAAAACCATACAAAAGTGTAAATAGGTATGTACTTAGGTATATACCTACTTTTCAAATTAATCATCATTTAAAACATGCTCTGCCATTGAGAAAAAGAAAATCACTTAAATACGCGTGATGACAGAGCCACAAGATTAATGTTAATTTTTGGAAAAATTCCATGCTTTCAGTCATAACCTATTAACAAGTTTTTTGTTTACTTGTTTTCCGATGTATATATACATATATATAGGTACCTATATTGTTGATATTATTGAGAGATCCCAATTGGAGCTGCAAATTGCATGTAACCATTGAAGTACCTATAGTAACATTTTTTTCCAGTACACTCGTGCATCATCAACATTTATATTACTAGAAGGGCCTTTTTGTTCACACTGGGTTATATCTGCACCACCACTTTGACAGGTTCTAATTAATTGCCCCGATTAACATCGATTTCCGATGCGTTCCAAAAATATTTTATGGCAACACTGAGTATAACAGTTCAGTCACATAAAAAGGGACGATAAAAGGAGAGTTTATTATGTTTATTGAGTGTATAGTGTACACAGGTAGTGCCATTTCATTCAGTTTCGTTGGATTTTTTCAACAGACAACGGGAGAAAAAAAAGGAAATGTGTGTAATTGTTTTGGGATTTTTTTTTGAGTTTCTATCAACACTGAAATTTCAAACAAAATCTAGTTTATGTGTGGTGTGAGCGATTTAACGAGATTTGATAATCTTGCTGCCGAAATCCTAGATTTTGGTTCGGTTCAATAAAAAAAAACATATTTGAAAGTAGAATGACGTCACTGTCACTCAGTCTAATGTACGTGGCCGTAATTTTTATTTCCGTCGCTAAGGATTGTATCCTAATTATGTACATATCTACATAACAATTTACTCAAGCTTAAAAACAAAAGAACAAACTACATACATAATTGCCAACAAAATATAAAAATAAAAAACAATTATAAAAATATGAAAAAAAATCAAAGAAATGGGATCGTTTTCCTCTTCCTTATTTTAGATTAAAACTCTTTCGCTTAGATATTGGGAGAATTCCATTCCTATCGAATATAAATAGTTTATTTCACTCTCTCTACTCTTAATTTTCCAAATTCGATAGCAATGAAAACCTCCCAAAATCAAACTGAAAACGAATTTAACGGACGGAAGGAAACGTCTGAGATCTCATTTTCTTGTATAGAAATTCACACAAATAAACTTATAATTTTCCTGTCGAAATGTCACTTTGACTCAGACACAACATTTACATACATAAGTAGATATAAGGTAGCGCTTATTTTGGCAATGTTTAAATTTCTTTTTTGTCCCCTCCAAAAAATGATTATTTTGTACCTGTGCAATGTACATACAAACACGTTGTGCACTTTTTTAAAGCGGCTACCGTAGTAATGCCAAATATTAAGTAAAGGGATTGAATCCCAACCTCTTTTCACCTTAAAAGTAATAATATAATTTTTTTTATTGGATTACTACCTCTTCCGAGGAATTAATTTTTTGCACTCTTAAAAGGCTTAACTACATAAGCCAAAAAGTACTGAAGTACAAAAGTATAAATATATTTTTTACCGCTAGCGCCGTTGTTTTGTGAAAAAGAATACACAAATTTGTTTTTAAACCAAAATTTAAGCTTTCTGCATCATTTTTATAAGTTTTCCAGTCAGAAAAACTATCCTAAAATGAGTTTGAAAATTTTCACTTTTTTACTTTTTCACTTTTTTGGCTTATGTAGTTAAGCCTTTTAAGAGTGCAAAAAATTAATTCCTCGGAAGAGGTAGTAATCCAATAAAAAAAATTAGCCTTTTAGGCTTAACTACATAAGCCAAAAAAGTGAAAAAGTAAAAAAGTGAAAATTTTCAAACTCATTTTAGAATAGTGTTTCTGACAGGAAAACTTATAAAAATGATGCAGAAAGCTTAAATTTTGGTTTAAAAACAAATTTGTGTATTCTTTTTCACAAAACAACGGCGCTAGCGGTAAAAAAATATTTTTACTTTTGTACTTCAGTACTTTTTGGCTTATGTAGTTAAGCCTTAAGGATTCACATAGAACTGGCTTAAGGTTTTGGTGTGGTTCTGGCGCACAGTACACATATTAAAGGTAATATCATTAGCGTTTTCATTTTTGTTCAGTTCTGCGCATCTGTCAAAATCGAGGTATTATGGTGGTAAAATGGTGGATTCAGTTCCCCTTTACTTGTCTAATTTCAATATTTTGTTGTTGTTTCTAATGATGCGCGTTGAGTTACTGTGGTCACTCGAACAGCCATTTTTTAATTTTTTGATATTTCCAACTTTGACAACCAGCGCAATATATTACCTTTAATATGTGTACTGTGGTTCTGGTTTGGTTGCAACATTTGTCACTTTGTGTAATTTGCAAAAGAGCCACCGTAATAGATATATTTTCTTTTCAATACAAACACCACCGTGTAGAGTGAATGGAATACACAATTTTTTTTATGAATCAATAAACATACATTTTTTGTTCCAAAATATTTTACTTTATAAACAAACAACACAAATAACAATAATCTGAATAATATTAGGAGCAAATAAAAAGAATCCAATCGGCCGCCAACAGAATTGTTTTTTTTTTATGAACAGCTGAGATTGGTTTGTCAGTTTTGGAGGTAAAACGTAATAGATTTTCTCTTTTTGGTACTTTATTTGACAAGAGCAAATAATATACAGTGTAGGGAAATGTTTTATAAATGGGAATTTTTGTAACGCTACATAGTGGCTACATAAAACATTATGCAGTGAATAATTATTCATCTGTTTAGCGAAATATAATAAATGAGACTGTATCAGATTTATTTATAAACCCATTCCAAAGTATGTCTAACTTTGGATAGCTTTCCAATTGGTTGTCCAAACCTATATTCTAAAGTGGGTATGTTCAATAAACAAAAAATTGGAAATTAGATGAAAAGTTCATTGAACGAAGCCAAATGTTCACGAAATTGACAGATTGCAGAGATGTCAGTGAGTGTATGATAACATATTTAGACAACTGTTGGAATGCGTTTATAAATAAGGGGATGTCCAACTATTTAGACACTGCCCAGGAGTGTTCTAAGGAAATTTTATAAATACGACGTCAAAAAAGATTTCAACGTCAGTGCAAGCACCACCTTAATAGAATCACCTAGTTCTTATATGAACCGTATAGCGCTACAAGCGTCATGAAGAAAAAGAAAACATCAAAATCAAAGTGACAGCTTGGGCTTGGTGTTTCGGTTTTCTGTGTCAAATGATTTCAGAAGTTTTCGAAAACATTTTAAAAAGAATACTTTAAAATTTAAAAGAATTGATTGATCTGAGAATCAATAAGAATATCCCAATAGATTCATTGCATCTTTATAATGGATAAAAAATCCAAAGAAGCTCTACGTCGTTACAAAAAAGCCCGTGCTGCTCCTTCCAGCTCAGACAGTTCCAGTAGCTCCGACTCGGAGTCTGGCTCCAGCAGTGGGTCGTATTCATCGTCTAGCACCGAAAAGAAGCCCGGCCATCGCAAGAAGAAAGGGCGTGATAGTAGCTCATCGGGCGATGAACGTCGCAAGCGCGACAAAGGCCATTCGTGTCAACAGAAGAAACTCGAAGCCAAACGGAATCATTTGAAAAGGAAACTACGCGAAGCTAAGGCTGCTAAAAAAAGAGCTCTGGGTACAAATGCTGTGCGTCGTCGAGCAGGTAGTCCAAGCCCAAACAAAATTAAAGTTCCAGGCGAAAAAAAGCATATGCGTACAGATAGTAAGGAACGACTGCGCCATGCTGCTGAACGAGAGAAAATGCGTGCAAGAGAACGTGAACGCATTCGTAGTCGTTCTCCAAGAACTCTTGCTAAATTAGAGGCAAAGATGCGGGCAAGAAAATCGCCAGTTGCAGCTGTATCCCGACATCAGCTGTCGCCTCGCGAAAAGATTATAATTCAGACGAGAACCCGGGAAAGAACACCTGAAAGGAAGCGTGATTTAAAGATCCGACTTGATGATTCTAGAGAACGTGAACGGAGGGACAGAGAGCGTGCAGAAAGAGAAGCCGAACGACAAAAGGAACGTGAGGAAGCTCTTGCCCGTTGCCAGGAAAGACAACGCGAGAGAGAAAGATTAGCCAGGGATAAATTGCGTCGAGAAAAGGAAAAAGAATATGCCGAGCGTGGGGGTGACCGCTTGCTGCCCCGACCAGCTGAACGGGAAATAGCTTTGGCACAAGCCAGAGGCTATGGCAGTCGTGAAAGGTCCTTAGAAGATGAAGGTAGGATTCGGCACGGCCACGCAAGCCGGATAAGGGACCCAGCTTATGAGAGGGAGCGTGAGTATTTGGCTGCTGAACATCACCGAGTTCCAGTACTGGAACGTGACGAAAGAAGGGAACGAGATTACTTAGTTATCAGACGTAGAGAAGTCCTCAGTCCAGGACCCTACCGCGATGAGAGGGATTTATATTCCGAAGAAGAAAGGTAAGTACTAAATAGTTGATTAATCAATACAATTTTAAGGATAAATTACAAAAACAATTCCTTGAGTTATTGATTTTGGTGTTTTTTTTTTTTTTTTGATTCAGTGTCATCTTACACAATATTTCTTACTTTATTCTCTTCATTCATTTCAGAGCTGCTTATGCACGCGCGTATGCAGAAGAAGAACGCCGTCGTGACCCTAGATGGGATCCCAGAGAATTAGAACTCCTCAACGACCGTGAGCTTGAAAAGCTGTATCCACCAGTTCGGCGTGGCGAAGATTGGCCTGAGGAGGACCGATGGGATGACAAAAATTGGGGACGTGGCAAATCAAATCGTCCTTCTTCTGAGCCTGACTGGGATGCTGAAGAATTTGCGGGTGGTTCTCGCCAGCTTTGGGAAGAGGCACGAGAAAAGCGAGAACGTGAACGCGCCTTAGATCACGTACAGTCTCCTAGTTCGGGTCGTTCTGGACGCTGGCCACAACAAGATTGGCGTGGTGGACATGCACAACCAAATGAATCGGGTAGTAGTCACCGGAAGGGAGCCAACTACCGTCATGGTGGCCCGCAGCTCGACTATTTACACGATCGTCAGAAGTTCCGGCCACATCCTCCACCTTTGATGGCCATTCACAGTGGGTACCATCCCCCAAATAGACAATTTCCTTCAAAACGTCAAATGACCTACACAAATCCTAATTTAAAGAAGAAGCTCGGTGGACCGACTACACCTGGCGGAACTGCAATTCCATCGTTGTTGGCCTTGCCACCAATTCCACCACCAACAATCAGCGAATTAGTTGCAGCTGAAAAAGAGCAACAGCCTCTCATAATGGAAGTAAATGAACCAACTCCAGCTATGATACTGCCTCATCATGATGAGGCACCCAAGAATATCGAAGAAGTCGAAAAGACTGAGCGTGAAGTGAAAGATTCTTCGGAAGCAGAAAAGGAAGAATCAAAATTGCCAGAAGTCGAGGAAGAAGGTGCTTTACCTGAACCCACTTCCGACACTGAACCGGTGGCAGTAAAAGAGAATGAACCCTCAGAAGCAACACCTAATTCGGAACCAGTTGTAGAGCAAGCTCCAATAGCTGCTGCAGTTGCAGAAGAACATCCAGCGGAAACTGAACCAGTTCCAGATGATCTTAGTGAAATATCCGACAGCGATGATGAAATTCTAGATAAACTGGAAGAAAGTAAGCCTGCAATAGAACAACCTGCTGCCGAAGCAAATGGAGACGTTACCTCAGAAAACCAATTGACTGGTAGTCCAATGAAGGATGTCGCTAATGATGACTCCAAACCGGAAGCAATGGATGATGATCTGTTGGATTTTGAAGAAATTTCCGATGGTGAACTGGAAGAAGATTCGCGTACTAAGGGTGTGGGCGATGCTCTAGGAGTCGATTGGGCATCGCTTGTCAAAGAAGCCAAGGTTCCCACATTACATCCATTAGAGCGGACAACTGCCAAAGAGAAGTGGCAGGCACATAGAATCATCCTAGATGTGGGTATATCGTTTAAAATGGCTGGTGAAGAGTTTGGAAAACGGATTTTGAGTGAGGCCAAGGCGAAATTGGACACGGAACTCGGCGAGACAAAACCAATCAAAATGGAAATCAAAGAAGAATCGACAGAAGAGGCGGTCACAGAAGAAGGTGACGACATCAAAAATAAAATAAAGTTAGAAACTGGTCTTGAAGTCAACGAGCGGCAGGACTTTGATGTAAATCGCTTACTTCCATTTGCATTTGCTCAAGTTGGGGAGCGGGTGAAGCGAGCGGAGAAAAGAGCTTTAATAATTGGTGCATGTGGGCCAAACAGTCGAGCTCTAAGTGCAAGATACGACTTAAAGCTGCGACGGCAATTATGTGGTTTACCGGCATTGGAGTGTGACTTCCGTCGTCCAGCAAGTGAGAAGATAAAATCAATTGCATTGGCCCTCTTCCAAAAAACAATGGAAGTGAAATAAGGCGATAAGATTGATCGAATAATGTTATATTTGAATTGAACACACTTAGCTGTTGTCTAAAGTATTGTAGAGGATTTTTTAGTTGAAAAATAAAAATAAGATTGATGTGTGATTGTAATGAAAGTGGTTGTTATGTACTTATTTTATTTTGTTCAGTAAACTACGATAATTAATAAAGTCTTCAATTGGGTCACACCTACTAGCTCTTAAGTAGCATCATACTTTTGTTTTAAAGCTATTCATCATATTTTAAAAATAAAAAAATCTATTAACCGGTATTTTCGATTATCCGTGTTGAGCTACGGCCCACTGTATGTATTTGGCAATCGATTGCAGGGGAGTCAAAAATCGATATACTTATAGTTAAATAAATAAATTGGGTGGCGCGAAAGTTCGTGTAGAACCAGGACCTAATGACTTACAACACTCAACCATTCCTGTGTGCTGTTAGGAATGGAGGGGACCTACAATTTTCTGTCGAATCCGATCGGCCAAGGTAAGAAGCACTTTTTCATGACAAGAGATACTCTTGGAGAATTTGTCATTGTTTTTAGGTGGCATAGGCTGGAAATCGAACCCAAGACCTTAGGCGTAAAAGTCCTACGAATTAACAACTACGCGATAAGTGTAAGAAACTTCTACTCAACTAGAAAATATGTTTTCATTCTATTTCTATGTTTTTATTTAACAACATATATTATTCAATATTATTTGGACTCCAATTTATTATAAAACAGTACCTAAGACGTACTTTAACTTAAAGCCGCAGTCAGTGTGTCCGAATTTTTTAGTTTTTTCAATATCTACCCTTGAAAGCGATAACATTTTGGGAAATTAAACTTATGATTGATGGGATTTCGCCTACGACATTAACTTAAACCTCAACGTACGGATAGGGAACGAATCATAAAAATTGATTTCCTACGACATCTTTGAATTTTCATACGTACCACAATTTAACTCAAAATAAATTAAAAAAAAATACTTTTGTTTTAATGAATCTTTATTATTTTCCAACTTATTTAATTTTAGTTTTCATGTATTTTTGTTCCGTTGTTTTATCAAAAAAGATAAAATATATAATAATACATACATCCTTGTTCTTTCTATTTTGTTTTAAATAAGAAAAAAGCTTAAATTTAATTTATTCATTTTTTTTATTTTTCTATTCAACTATAACTATGTTTGTTTAAAATATATAAATTTACAAAAAGAAAAATAAAAAGTATTAAGCATAGTTAAACATAACTTTCTTAAAGATAGTATTTGGTGCATTCACATTTTCGTCTCAAACAAACAAAAGTTTTGTTCAATTTAATTTAATTAAGTTTACGTTTAATCAATCGAAAAAAGCTTTATATTTATATTCTATGACGATCTATTTTGTTCTTTGTTTTTTCCTTTTTTTATTTTTTTTTTTGTCTTAAAATTTGTGTTGCATTTTTTCTACTTTTTATTTCATAAATAAGTATATTTTTTTTTCTTTAAAAACAAAATGTGTGAAATAAATTATTATAATTTAAGTAATTAAATTTTTAAGTCTTAATATTGAATACAATTTTGTGTGAGTGTGTGTATGTGTGAAATGAATGATTTTTTTTTATAATGCAACAGTGAATCCAAAAATTTGACTCAATAATATTGTGAATTTTTTTGTAGGAACAACAAATCTTCATAAAGGACGTGTTTACTTGTGAGAAAATCTTGCCAATTTTTAAATATAGAGTTCTCCAAAACAACAACAATAAATAGTAATGCAGATAACAATTGCTTTTGTTTAAAAGATTTTTATAACAAATGTTACATAAAAAAAAAAACAATGTACAATGATTAAGGAAAAAGGAAACTTATGAATGTAAAAAACTAAATATAATGTAATTATAAAAAAAAAAATACTTTACAATCTAAGTGAATACCGCAGGCATTACGAAGTTAAGGAGATGTGATGAGGTTATGGATGGTCGTGTGCTAATCCGAAAGCGCACTACGCCGTTTAACACTCCAATACTCGGATGTCCTTTTGTACAACATAGAATTTATGCTTTTTACCGAACAGACCCCAGATCACTGCAACATTCTCGATTACAATATTCACTGGGATCGTGCAAATTGCGCCCATGACACACAGCAGAAATCGTAGTATTCCAAAGCGATATAGTGAAAATGATTTGATTACGCCAAAAACGTACATGTAAATGTTAACGGCTGCAATGAACGCACACACAAAGTCCATTATATTTGGACACGGAATCGGATAGAGTCCGGCAAAGATGATATTTGATGTGGACAGAGGCATTGTGACCCATGAATAAACGCTAATGCCTAGCAGAAGTTTGTGCTTAAGGGGGATGATTTTTGAGTGCACTACAAGCAGAATTCCCTGGAGCCAACGCTTACGTTGTTGCAGAAAGTCCAACAATGTGAATGGTGATTTTTCGTACATTTCACCTTCGATAAAGTTGAATGAGTATCCTTGGGCAAAGGCGCGCATAGCGAAGAAGCAATCCTCGGCCACGGATCCATCGATGCCATTGTCGAATGAGACCTTACGTTCAGCGCCGACCTGTAAGAAAATAAAAAAATCAATATTAATTTATTTAAGTTTTTAATGCAAGGGTAAGTGGGATATGTGTGTAGTTCTAATCAATTTTCAAAGGGTATGCTTCAATCACTTTTTATTTACTATATAAGAAAAGAAAATACAAGTTTTCAACTTCGAATGCAGTGAGTGCGGTATTTGATTGTGCTTCTAAGAATTTTCGTCAGTTAGCACTTAAGTCTCATTTCGCATGAACTGTGAAGTAAAATTATTCTTTATCAGCCACACTACAAGAATATTAAATATTCTTACTGGTTATTTTGTTCCTTTCTCATTGTTATATTCAGAAATTAAAAACCATTTTGCATCGGTATCTCTTTTTTGCATCTTAGCCTAACGCTCGCAATGTGTTAAACATTTTTTAATTGTAATCATCGCACGTTTAGAGTGTGTAAATTATAAAGATAAATACATAGATAGATAGCAATAGATTCAGATTTTGTTGTCACATGAGCTAAGCTAAAGAAACAACTTTTGCAAACACCAGTATTTAGAAAATGTACAATCAAACGCCTATCGAAAAAGCACTGGGGCCTAATTCTGTAAAACCAAAACGATCGAACGATATCGTTTTGGCAATAGCTGTCCCTATCTTTCTCTTTAGATGTGATATAGATGTGTGTAGTCAAAACGATATCGTTTGAAAGTTTTCGTTTTACGGAATTAGGCCCCTGAGTGTGACATCATAAGTTTGGAAGTATGAGATTTCAGCAGCTTTGTATACCTATCAGTCAAGGTCATGACATCATAATTATTCTCCTTAATAGAATCATCCGAGGGAATTTGTATGTGATTTTTTCATTTTTTTTCAATATTCGGTATAGAAATATTCAAATAGATAAGAAGTTTTCATTTTTTAAGTCATCTTCTTTGTCAAATCCACCCATTGAAACTAAGCGAGATTGTAATTAAATAACAATAAAATTATATTAACCATTTAATAAATAAATATTAAAACTTTAATCACCAGACATACGATGACGACTTGACAATACTTATCATCCACAATTACTGACAGACAATTTTCATTATTGAAGTGCTCACCAGGTCAAAGCTCATTAAATTATTTATTTACGCTAAGCTAAGCAAGTGGTCATTTTTGTGAAAATGGAATTTTTGTTTAATTGTTTTCTTAAATTAAAGAAACATCACTCTCCAAGTTGGACAAATGCCAAAATTTGTAAAATTTCTTGTCTGCCCCAATTATTAATTGTTTTTTTTTTTGTATGTACAAAGTTTGTTCTAATTTCAAAGTTTCTAACTATAGTGTCTTTCAATATGAAGCTTTGATGTTATAATTTCTATTTATTTATTTTTCATCTTGGAAAGATATATAGTAACTAAATGATCACGAGAATGAGTTAATTAGATTGATCTTTCAATTATGTATTTGATAAAATGATTGGTCGTCTTGAAAAACGTTAAAAAAATAAAATGTTTTCTATTAGTAATTCTATACGATTGGAATTCTTGTAAAGATTACAAAATGTATTCATGTGTTAAGCGTTTCATGAGAAAAAAAAACATTATACTAAATTTTTGAAATTTTTTTACTTGCTGGTATAGTCGTTTTTTTCTACTCAAAGGCAAAAACTCATAACCGAACGTTTATTTTTTTTTTTGTAAATCCATTTTCATATCCATTAACTAAACCTTCTCAAATCCAATTCGATTTAATTTCTAACAGAAATTTGATCTACGAGATTATTGTCTATTATTTCATATTAACTTGAACTTCCTTGACAAAAATTGTTGATATAACAATACAAATTATAATAAAAGTGCCGCAGTTCGATGCATCTAACGATTTCCAGGTATTTTCCAAAACCCATTTCACAACCATACCTGTCTAGAATAATAATAAGCATAAAGAAAAACAATAACAATATGTGAAAAAGAAATAAATAGAAAAAAAAAAGAATCCTATGTTCTTAAATCTTGAGAAATAACTATGTACATTCATAGCTATCTGGTTGAAGATTGTGATGTGTACAAAAACATTATATATTATGGCTATATAATGTATGTGGTATTATTGAAAGCGGCCACAGTCTCACTTTGCATGCTAAATTAGCTTGAAACATTGTAAGAACTTGGTTTTTATAGAAAAATGAAAAATACAAACATTAACGAATTAATTTGCATTTAAATGTTTGTATAATTGAATGATCAAATGATTACGATTCGCGATTTATAGATGACACTGCTACAAGGTCACTTAAAAAGAAAATTGATGAATAAACAAAAATGCACGAACCTTATAGCTGAGAAAATTAGACTGCGACAATGATGAACTTAAAAATCGTTAAAGGTTTGAAAAAAATTCTTTATACACGTTGAATATTTAGTAAATGAAGGGTTAAGAAATATGAAATTCAAATTTGAAACTACATCATCCTCTTCAGTTTATCCCTATCTCAAAGAGAATTCCTTTAGATATGGAAACTTCTTTTATAACCTTTCTGTCAAGTTTTCCTTCACAGAAAATTAACATCTCAAGATTTGAGAGCATTCTTTTTTTTTTTTTTGAGTCACAAACATGCACTGATTGTTGAATTAATTAGGAATCAGACTGAATTTTGGTATTTCGTTGAACAGTAAAAATTAAAAAAAATTGAGTTTGATTCCCTCCGTATCTCATTCATGGTATTCTGTGATCAAGGTGAGTATTCTAGTAGTAAATAGTTCTATGAGCGCATTACAAATTTGTTTAATAAGAACCAAAAATCTATCTCAGTTACAGTAGATTTTAAAATTAGATTAGTTACAGTATACCTTTGTATCTAAATTTCGAAGTATTTAATAAATAATGTTTCATATTTTCTTTTGGCGATCTGAATGTATTTATATTTTGTTTTTATTATTTAAATAATTTGGGCTTACATATCTTTATCTTGTGAATGACGTTTCGTTGGTTTTTTCCAACTTCTTCAATCAAGAGTCTGTGATATAGAGTTAAGGCTCTCGTCCGTCGTCAATAGTGTAAAAAGTTTTAATATTGTTTTTATTTATTTATTTATTTTTGTTTAAAAAATTATTGTCAACTGCAATTGATAAAATAATTATATTAATGTAAAATCTTAAAACCTAATAAATCAAATACCCTGAAGAAGTTGGAAAAAACCAACGGAACGTCGGGAAAAGGATGAAATAAGTGTTCTATTTGCATTCACAAGATAAAGATCTGTAAGCCCAAATTATTTAAATAATAAAAACAAAATAATGTTTCAATTTTAAAATAAGTCTCTTTTGAACGACTCAGAATATTTTCAATGAAATCTCTTTGGTATATGTACATACGAATATAGCAAACCAATTATGAACTCTGACTTTGTACTACAACTCAAGTACTTTACAAATATAATAAGATTTCTTTTTTAAGTGCCCCCTTTGAGAAACTGGTTATTATATTTACATTATACATTCATTGCACTTTAAAAACGGGAAACTCTATGTGAGTCACATTATTAGATTTCACAATTAATATAGTGCACAAAAACAATTACAGATTGTAATAGTAAAATAACTTTTGAAAATTACAAACAACATTACTAAAGGCTATGTTATCTTTTATCTCTGTTATCTAGTAACTTCTGTAGCCTCAGTATGATTCATTTAGTTAGAAATTCAATGAATAAATGAATTCAGTTTTTGTCGTTAGGCAAAAAGATATTAAGTCAGAGATTAATTTTTGATGTGTAAACATCTATGCCGGTGGTAGGGTAAACTAAAAACGTGAGCTTTACGTGTAATACGTTCCTTGTCACACGGTACGTGTCACACATTACATTGTAATTGGGTACGTTCAATAACAAAACTATGGCACTTGCACGAAAACTGATCGTTTACACATTTCACACAATTTTTTTTTTTCAGACTAGTTCAACATATTGAATATCATGGATAAACATAGGCCTAAGTTGAGTGATATTAAGCTGGTCCAAAAATATTATTCATTTCCTTGAAACAATTTCAGAAGAATCAATTTTTGATGCACATTTCTTTCTAAAAAATAATAAAATGAAGTTATTGTTTTAATTTTCATTTTTGATTTTAAAATTCATATTATTTACTTACTTGAGTCACGACATAGCTTCCTTTCCAGCTAAACAATGGCTTATGGAATAGCTTGAATTGCAGACGCAGCTTCCCCATATCATCACTGACACGAAAACTATCCGCCAATGTAGTTAACCAATTAACTACATTCTCATTGGCATATGTAATTAAGCCCTGCCCGAATGGATGCTTGCCATCGAGTACAAAATTGATAATACCTCTCACGCAATTCTCGGTTAATAAAGTCTCCTCATCGAGATGCACGATCCAATCGTTATCATTCAATACATTAACATTGTCCTCGAGACAATATTGCAATGCACGTGATTTAAACAAAGCACCGGTTTTTGTCTTGTACGTGGTCGGCACCACTATCTCCCGGATTCGTCGGTGCTTGGCTAGATTAACAGCCTTATCGGTAACCACTTCAATGAGAAAGTTTTCCAGTCCTGTGTCTAGACAGATATTCATGTTTCGTAAAACATTTGTCTTAACCAGTTCGGGAAAATCACCACGCGTCACTACCCTTATGCAGATAAAGGGTGCGAGTAGGGGGCTCCCTTTAAGCACCACTTTCTCGGGAAAGGCATTGTAGAAGACCAAGCCGCAAAAGTTGAATAGCACCTGCGGCAGAGTGAGGAACGTGAGGAAACGCAGTAAGTACAAAAGTATCGTTGGTATCTGGCCATATTCAGTCCAGGGATCGACCAGGGTAAACGATTCTTCGTTGATCTTGATCCCGCCAGACAGTATCTCAAAGAAGATTATCACAATTATGAGCAGGGTGCAGTGCAGTAGATGTCGTGCGAAAGACTTCATATTTTTTTTTTTTATTTTATTTTGTCTTATTTATGAACTTGTTTTGTTTTTTTGTTATTATTCTTTGTTTTAAGTTTGTGCTTGTTCGTTTTTTTTTTTTTTTACTAAATTTGTTGCAGTGCTTCTTTGTGTTTTATTTCTTCTATTGGCTCTAAAGTCTATATATGATTTATTAATATTGTGGACGAATTTATTTGTATTCTGAACTTAAATTTGTCCGTTTTCAGCTATAATCTCTGTGTTTTTTTGTTGTTGCTATGTATTTATTAATTATTATTTTGTTCAAAAATGCAAGTCAGTTGACCTTGCAGCAGCAGCAGCGGTAGAAGCAGCAGTTTGTATCCTAAATATTAGTGCGGACACTTCTTGTGACATCAACAGCACACGAAACGGCGTCGGTTCGGTGCTGGGTGGTGGCCAATTCTGGGACATGAGACGATGAATTGAGGCGCCAACTTGAAAATACTTTTCAAATGACGAACGACGTTGGTTTGTGTTTATGTTTATGTTTTTTTTTCGGGATAAGAACGTTAAGCAATTCAAGAAGAATTACATGGGTTTTTTTCAGTGCAAAAAATGTGCAGCATTTCTGTAAATAAACAAAAGAAAACAAAAATTAGTTAAGTGATTACAAAGAAAACAAAATAATATATGAACATACATATGTACATACAGTAGAATCTCGGAAAGATGAACGGTTCTATAAGATGAACAGCTCGGAAAGATGAACGAAATATTTCCACTTTTCAGTGTTCAAAAAGATGAAAGGTTGAAATTTAGTACTCGAAAAGATGAACACTTTATTCCCAACATAACTTTTTACTTTTTCTTTGACTTTTAGTTCCTCTTGAACAGTACTTTGGGGCTTGTTTTGACTTGTTATGTAAATAATATTTAATATTTTTATTTATAAAACTGTATCTTCTTCCTTAAAGAAATGTTGATGCTCGAAAAGATGAACAATTTGAAAAGATGAACGGGCCCGGTTTTATATCTGTTCATCTTTTCGAGATTCTACTGTATGTATGTATGTACATATGTATATTTAAATATAAACTAAATAAATAATTATAAAATTTTTGGGGGAACCAGCTTGTTGTTTGAACATAAAATATTTGGGAGTTATGTCGGATTTACACGACGTAGTATTGGTAACGATAAAATAAAATGAATTTTCTTGTTTTTTTTTAAATTCACAAAAAAGTGAAGGGATATTTCTATTGTGTATTCCAAGAAAGACACATTTTGACAATTTAGGTACATACTTCACCGTATACGTTTTACTTTTTTGAATTCGTCAATAATAACGCTATCATTATGCAATTAAAAAATCGGTAAAGAAGTGGTGTTTATCGATATGAAATTGTTGTTTTTTTTCCTAAATCTTTCGAAGTGTGAACATTTAATGGTTTAAGGCGATCATACATGATTTAATATGACACATTTAACAGGCTGATGTGTCTGTAATTGACAGTTAAAGAATCTATTTAACCTATTTGACAAAAAAAAGCTAAAAAATAGACCTGTCAAAAGTTGTGATAAGCACTTTCAATATTAACCGATTCCATCCAAGAATTTTTGTTGATTATGCGATACATGCTTCGCTGAGCTATTAACTAATAAAGAGTTTTAATAGTTCCAGTATTTCGTTTAAACAAAAATTAAATGCACAAGTGAGTCGCACGTACTTTCTCTTATGAACGATCACAATATGCACTGATTTGTTAAAAAAAAAGTTTTTATTTATGAAAAAATAAATTTTAAATCTTTTAGAAAGACAATTTTGTACACAAAATTTATGAAATATAGAATTTTCGATAAATTGAATTATTTTTTTTTAACCAAAATAAAATAATGACACCAATTTTGAATTTGTTAAAAATTTTCTTAAACTTTTTTTTAACTTTTAAATCATGTTTTGAGAGTTTTTTTGGAACAACAAAAATTAGACTTATATATTCGAACCAACGAATGATAGGTACAAAAAGTACACGAACATACAAGATTTTTCGAACTATATCAACGGTGTTTTATTTATTTTTATTTGCTTTTTTTACGACAAAACAAAAATTAAAGGTTACTTAATTTCGGTATACGCACATTTTATTTATGAAAATCGTAAAAGCCGTTTTCAAGAAAAATAATAGTTTTTGTTTGGTAGGGAGGGGAGATCCAAAAAAAGAAATGGTACTTGCGAGACGAATGTCAAAAAATCGATTATATATTAATACGCTAAGCATTTTTTTGTAGTTTCTTTTTGACTAACTTAAACCGAACGGAAGATGATAAAAAAGATAAAGGTAATTTTAATTACAAGTGCCATCAGAAAAGATTATGTAAATTGGTCAACTACATGGGTGTAAAAGTAGACATATCTGAAATCATGGATTCCACAGACAAAACGTCTATAATAACAAATCTTTGGATTCAATGGTCGGCTTTTCAAAATTCAAATTAAAGCCAGAATGACAGTCGAGTACGAGCAGCAACAAAAAAATTTCAAAACCGTTCAAAATTTCATACTTAAAACGTTTAACAAATATTTTGAGAATAAATTTCATCGAGGCAAACGTACTAGAGTTGTGTAGTTCCGGACCTAAATAGTTCCAGGAACTATGTCTTTCCTCGGATACATTTCCACTCGTTCCTAAAACTGAATTTAAACATGTCCATAGTTCCGACCACGTAGACACAAAACAAGACGAAATACACACATGCATATCTTGCGAAATGCCCAGCCAAAGCCAACCACACAAGAATGAGAACGAGTTGAGTATCACACAAAAATACACAAACCACAACTACACTCTACACAGGGTAGGTAAAGGCATATATTGTTTGTTTGTATTGTCTTGTTGACTGCCCTCTACCTACACGCATTACGCACCGATTGCAAAGACAGCATAGAGTATAGCAGATACATACAGGAAAGGAACGAGATATACGTTAATCGGTCCGACCTCTCATCATGCAAATAGTTCCTCCTTTAGTTCCATATCTTCGTCAAGCACATTGCATATAACATTTCTTCGTAGTTCCACTCTTATAGGTATGGAGTGGAGTATAGTGCATTTGTTGTAGTTCCTTCATGTTCGGCTGAATTTAAATCGGTCCGATGCGATCTCGAGGTTTTAGTTCCTTTCCCTTTAGTTAGTTCCATACTCATTTTTAGTTCCATATCCATCCAATCCATTCTCAATTCAATTGACATAGTTCTTTTTTTTTCTTCTGTATTGTCTGTTGTATTTTGAAGTTGAATTATTTGTTTGCTGTTTAATCTTGTTTTGTTTTGTTTTGTTTTGAAAAGTAAAAATATTAAAATATTTGCATTGGAATATTGGTAATTTTAATTTATTTCTTGTATTTAGTTTAGATGAAGTTTGATTTGTATTTAGTTACTTTGCAAAGGCAATTAGATATTTGATTTACGTAAAGAAATGTTAAATGTTATTTTAAATTCACCTACAATGTAGAAGCCAAAATAATTTGTTTTGAGTCACATTTTAAGTGTGTTGGTATGTGCTAGAGCCTAAACGAAAGGATTATTGTAGGTATTTGGTTTGTTACGGGCATACAACAATTTGCAGAGGTCATAAAGATCTACGAATGGATTATATTGAAATTTTGAAGAACTTTCCTATGAGCTTCTTGCCATTGTAGCTTTTCTTGAAACTAAATCACTAATGAAAATTTAAATATCTGAATTTGAGACGTTTAAAATAGCAGATTCATTCATAACTTTGATGCCAAAATAAAACTTATGGCTTAAATTAAATTATTTTAAATTAAATTAACGGCTTGGCTAAACAGAAATTGTTTTTAACTAAAATAATTATTCAAATAATACCTAATAAGCTTAATTATTGTGTCATAATGACTAATTTTGCTTTTTAAGCGTCTTAAAACCGTAAGTTAAAATTTTCAATAACGAGTTTCAATGATAACTATAACCCTATCCCTATCAAATTGTTTTATGCTCGAAATTGAAAAAAATCGTTTTAAAAATGTAAACTTTTTAATCAATATCAATCATACGTTAACTGAGTAGTTATTTTAATTAAAGGCTCAATGTTTTCTAAGCTTTGAAGTTTGTACTTTTTTTGTTATTTTCCTAACTTACTTTTTTGTATACACATTAAAATGTTTAAATTGGAAAAAATTCATTTAAAGCTCTTTTGTTTTTTTTTTCTACCGGATCTGAAACGATATCTTCCCATATTATACACGTCATATACAATATCATGTAGTTTCAAACATGATAATTCATCTATATTAAAAGAGATGAAAAGTCATGTCCGTAAGTATTGTACCCAGTTCAATTTTAAATTCTTCTTTGAGAAGAATAAGCTAAAGAATATTTAAATAATTCATTTCAAACTGAACATTTTTTTATTGAATTCCCTACGTCAAAACAACAAACAATTGAATAATAAAGATATTCTTTAGTCCATTCTAATTAGAATCGAACTACGAATGAAAAGAACTATGTAGGTATTTTTATGGAAGTATACCAACAAGCATTAACAAGTAAATTGCTAAAATCTTAATAGTTCCGCGGACATGGTTCCAGGAACTAGTTCCGATGAGGAAAAGAATCGTTCCATGTCCGTTCCGCTTTTGGAACTGTTTTGCGCAACTCTTTAACGTACGAGAAAGAGGAATACACAAAAAAAATAAAAAAAAGTTTGATACTAAGAATATTATATTGGTGGGACGGAGATAGCAATTCTAAAGACGGTGGAGTGTGTGCAAAAAAAACCATTACCTTGTCAAATTGAGTTCGCATAGGGAAAAATTTGCTATATTATGTAGGTATGCACGTTTGTGGTAGGTATTCTTCATTCATAATAATTGTTAAGGTGCCGTCATGGTTGGTTCGGTTGGCTTTAACTTTTGTTCTAATAGGAGGATCGTTAAGGTTGGGGCCTTAAAATTTAGGTAGAATGTCATGTTATATTCAGAGTAACATAAAAGTATGTGTGTACAAATGTTTTTAATTAAAAATTGAATGGAAACAAAAATTTAATTAAAAAGAAATATTTTCATGCACGTGTGCTTCACCCTTTGTGATTGAATATAATATAAAAATATACAGATGGTCGAATTTCGACCATAGGCGATACTATTATTTATAAATAGAGAGTATTATGAGCAAAAATAGGTTTGTATTGGAGCCGAAACATTTGTTAAAAAACAAAAAAAAAAAAAATTTTTACGAGTATCTTATGGAAAAAAAAGTTATTGGGTGATGCAAATAAATAAATTTAAACAAGACTTTACCGATCAGACAGACAGATTAAATTTAGTGTATATCAAGTTTGTTCAAAACAGGTCGAGTTTAATTTTTGTATGAATCCATAACTTGGCATAAATTATATCTACACCAGTACACAATACACATGTACATTATGTATGTATGTATGTATATGTCGCAGGTCCAAATGTTCGTGACTGATATGATATCATTAATTTTTCTTTTACATATTGTATAGTTTCTTAATGATGCAAGGACGTATAATGAAGGTTAATAATATGGCTTATCAATGTCGATAAGTTCTATCTATTGCCTGATAAGTTTATGTTTACTTAAACTCGCTAAATGTCTAGTTATTAAAATTGTTTTTACTTTTTTTTTAAATTTATTTTACATAACAAAAGTTCAGTGATAAAAATTATAAGTATTAATTTAAGCATCTAGTATAAGTTGATTTATTTACTAAAATATGCATTCTGATGAATAAGAATTTATATACACTTTCACGGAATTAAATTGTTACCATTCATAACTTTTAAGTACATATGTACCTACCCGTTATTAGTAAGCCTTTAGATATATCAACTCATAACGTTGTTTTTTTTATATTTTTGTTCAAAGTTTAATTATTGATAAGAAAAAGTATTTACGATTTTTTTTTTAAATATTTGGAGTAAAAATATGATGTACAACGATTATCTACATGTGCGGGGCAAAACAGATACTGGCAGTTTAAACAAATTGAAATTTTAGTTTTCATTACCTGTGGAGAACTTTAATTATTTCTCAAGCTTCAGTGGCAGATATTTGTTTTGTTTTTTTTTCGAAGAAATATTGTGCGACTATCACAAAAAAAAATAACGAAAGAAATACACAGAATTAAAAAAAAAGACACAATTGAAAGACCCATTTTAATCGACTTCTCTTATGGTAATGTTATACATCCCTCTTGATTCAAATATACATATTTACCACAAATTCGATTGTTTCTTTTTTTGTCGCAAATGACCAACTTTAACTTATAGATTTTAAGATTTCAACGGAAACACTTTATCTGATAAGGTGAATTCGGCTCGATTTATCGATTCCGATTAAAATCACGAGTTGGAGTTTATTGTTGTAGTATATATACAAAAGCACTCTAATAATAATTATCAATATTCATACATTCAAATATCATTGAGCACTCAGCGCAAATTTGTTATAAATAAGAGTTCCTATATTATCAACAAGTTTAAAGTTTTGTTTAGTTCAATTAAGGTATTATTTATCATCATCATCAACATGGCCGGTAAAGCAATGGCCAATATATACCTTATCGTATCAATTACCCAATATTACTCAACTCAACTCTTAAAATTAATAATAAACATATTGTTTTTAATGAAATTTCTTATATGCGGTAAAAAGAATTTCTGATGTGTCAAAGTTGGTCGTAGAGATACAGTTAATGCGCTGACACATTCTGTCAATGTGTCCTAACTGCGTTGACAGGGTGATTACACGGTCAAACAAAATAATCAACGCTAAAATTAGTGTCAACTTAATTTTACGTCATTTTGACGTGAGATAGTCAACGCCTTGACCATTAGCGTTGACCGTCTAATGGTATGATGAAATATGAATTAATTTAAAAATAAATAAAATGAAAAAAGAAAAAATTTTGTTTTACAATTAAACTTTAGGAAAGCGACGCGTTTCGAATCTATGAATCCATCATCGGGCTTATGCTGTTGGATTAAACAGCATCGAGACTACACCACACATAAAGTCTAATCGTAGTTTAAAACGCATTTAAATTTCACTTCAGATAATTTCTTAGACCTTGTTTAGATTGGGAAGATTGAGTCCGGACTGTTGAGTGCCATCGTGTTTACATTGAAACAACAACAAAGTAGACTCATGAGTCCGGTTTTTATGTTTTCTTCGCGCCTCATGAGGGGCCTCACCCCACACTTCTCTTGCCTACGAACTGCCGTGATACCGGCCTCAATCTTCCCAATCTATACAGCGCGGCGTCTTATAAAACCCCTGAAGTACCATGTCAAGAGGTCGGTTTTGAAGGTCGTGGCTCACTTTGTTCGTGTTCTTATATTATTTTCGAAATGTCAGATTAAAAAATTGAATTTGGTTAGGCTAAAATATAGTTAGTTGAAATAATTTTGTTTTCGGGAAAATATGGTCCAGAAAAACTAGACAAAAATAAGAAAAAAAAAAAAATAATAAAACGACAAATTTGAATTTAAGTGAATAGCTTTATATTTATGTCTTAAGCTAAGTACAGACGGTTGTCAGATCTTACAATATTGTCAGTGCTCTGCCAATGAGCTGATATGTATTAGCCAAATTACTTTCAATGAAAAATGTCTGTTCACACGGTTGGCAGATTTTGTCCCAAAGTCTTACAATTTCATTGTACAGTATAAATAAGTATAAATACAGCTGTACACAGTTTCTAAAACAAAAATACCCTCAATTTGGATCAGAACTTAAGTTTTTGTCAGATTGAAATTAAGTTTTTTGTATAAAAATAACACGAAAATTATTAGATTTTTGGAAAAAAAAGTAGGAGCAGTAGATTTTAAGAATTTCGTATGTTACAATTTTTGCTTTTATGTTGTCTTACAAAAAAAACTGATATTTTATGAACAATTTACAAAACAAAAATACACTTTTCTTATAACAAAATCAATAGCCAAAATTAAGGGTACTTTTTAGGAAATGCATTACACATACAAATAAAATAAAATACAAAATTCAGCTTTGTCGGATAATATTTTTAAAGTGAAAGTTTTAATTTTAGTTTTAATCATAATGAGCCCTAATTGCGAAAGTAATTTCCCCGGAGTTAATTCCATTTTGGTCATTCATTTTTCGGTTTCGAAAGTCAAGCTAAATAAAACAAACACAGCGATACATTTTTGATGAAAATTTTATTTAATTATAAAGTTTGGACTTTGCCATTAAGTGTGAAAAACAATATCATTCAAATGGCCGCCTAGGGAAGTTTCGGAGTATGCGATTGTTTTGAGGTAATTTTTAACCACCTTTTCGGACATTTCGGGCGGTACCTCGGCCATAACTTGAGTAATGATGGATTTTAATGCGTCTAGCGTTCGGGGATTATTCGCGTAAACACGGTTTTTTGCGTATTACCACAGAAAAAAATCTAACGGTATCAAATCGCATGATTTTTGTGACCATTGACGTCGCCAAAACGTTAAATTACGCGACCAGGAAACTCCTCACACAATAAAGCCGTAATTGGTCGTGTTGTGTGGCTTGTTGCCCCCTCTTGTCCATGTCTTCAATCGCCGGCCAAAAACAGTCGGTTATCATTTGACCATACCGCTCCAAATTGACTATAACCGTCTGTCCATTGGCATCTTCGAAGAAATACGGACCAATGACACCTTTCGACCATAGAGCACACCATACAGTCACTTTGTCTGGATACAACGCCACCTCTTCGATCACTTGTGGGTTTTCTGAACCAATATTTGGCAATTTTGTTTGTTTACATACCCACCGAGTAAGAAATGTGCCTCATCGCTGAAGATGAAGATGTTGTTCGAAAAATCGGTATTACGGTGCTACGTTTGAATCACCAATTTTGCAGTAAGTTTTAATAATTTTAACACTTAATTTTCGATTGTTAAGCGATCCATTAGCGTAAATGGCAAAAATTCAACTAATATTATGACACTTCAAATGACAGCTGAGTTTGACAGATGTCAAATGCCAGCGCTACCAACTTTAAACCACGAAATGAATGACTCTGTATTAAAGAGAAAAATGGAAATATGTTCTTTTTAAGAAAGGAAAAGCACTTATCTGGTTAAAAAAAACAATATGAATTGTCAACATTATTTAAAAATCCTTTGTTGTTTTTTCTTCTAACAATATTGCAATATTTAATAAATTTATATTGACGACAATATAAAATATTCCTTTTTTATCGAAATGTTTTTAAAAGAATTGTTTTTTTTTTTATATTTTTTGAAATATATTTTAATTTTCAATTCGGAAATGTCAAAAAAGCTTCCCGGTGGGTATATCATTTGGTATGTTCAGAAAAATGAGATCTCAGAGAATTTTCTCACTGAAAAAGTTAGCAAGCGAATCCAAGATTTTTTTTCCTCAGAGTTTTGACAGCAAAGCTGAGAAATTTTGCTGCGAGGAATCCTGTTTAGGTAACTGAGATTGCTGAGATCTCCGAGATCTCATTTTCCTGAACATGCCTATTTTTTGTTCGGGTAGTTTTTTTCTGAATTATATTTCAATTTTCAATCAACATACGTTGTACTTGTCAAACTCAGATCAAATTTACGGTAAACGAATTTGGCTTACAAAAAAAAAAATTCTTTCTTATCTCTGACGAATTTTATTGGTTTCCACCCCAAACTAAACCCAAAAATATTTGTCAATTATTGGTGCAATCGAACTCAATATTTGAAATAAAGCACGTAATACAAATAAGTTATGACGTTTATCTTGAAAATGTCGAAGAAATCCGATAAATATAATTATATTAAAAAAAAAAGAAGCCAATTTACCTATACGAACTCGGCTAGTGTTGTGATTTGATATATACAAGATTAAGTTTGTATATTCTTCAAACACAATTAACAGTGATAATTTGATAGGTTCTGCTAATCAAATTAACTTATCAAAATTGAATTAAATTTATTTTTTTATTTTAATTTTCTAAATTGCTTAATTATAATAGCCCTGACACAAGTCACCTTTTCTGGCCTTTAGTGCGTCATTTGTTATCTTTGAATTGTGTTGTTTTTTTTTTTAGTGAGTCATCATTGCATGTGATGTTTTATTTTTGTTATCATTACAATAAAGCTAGACTTCCTATAGCCTCAGAATGTTGTTAGCTTAAGACTTTTGGGCGTACATATATATGAAGAAATGCAGTCATATTCTCGAAGAAAAGTAAAAAAAGAAAAAGTTATCGCTTACATTATAACAATCCACTGAAATTCTTTTGGAAGAACAAATCGTGGGGGAAAACAGCTTATCAGCACAAAGATAAAAATAAATACTTTCTTGTTGTGTTTAAAATATTTTTGATAATAATGTTTGAATTGCAAATGGGTGTAAATACAACTTTATATACAGACCTATTATTATACTTTGTAGAGAATTTAAATCTTTTAAGAGCTTAAGAGTTATTTATCATTTTTTGGTTATTTTGTTGCAAGGGTATATTCACGAGTATTCCGAGACATTCGGCTCCGATTTCAAATTAGTTTGGGAGAGTTTCTCCGTTTAAAAATAACTTCGAAATCTGAACACGCTTATTTGTACATTAACATATTAACCTTGTTCGTTTACTTGCTAAACCTACCCATTTCTACCAATTTTAGCCCTAAAGACTGTCAAAGTTCATATAAAAAAATAAATCTGGTAGAATCTGGCAGTTTCGGGTTAGTACGCGAACAGACCTATTTTGAACTTTAATATTTGACGTTTTACGAACAGCTGATTCAATTACACAGCATTTAACCAAATGAATTAAAAGGGCGTTCATGCAAACTTACGACGTTGTGTGAATACCCTTTACAGTTAACTTTAAGATTTGAGTCATTTGTTTTGTAAGGAATGAGATTATTCACCCCTTTATAATTACGCTACAAAATTTATTATAAATGACGATCTAATTTTGCATGTATCATTTCGTAGGTAGACAATAAAATTTTGTTGTTTTGTAATCATTGAATATTTTTTATTGGGCATTGTGTAAAACGATACAAAGTGAAGAGTGTATGGAAAAAAAACGATGAGTAATTATTATATTTATAAGATTTTTTTTTTATTTGTTTGTTTACATTACAAATAATATTACAAGATATATACATACATCCATACAAGGATAAAACAGTCATCAGTTATTTTTATAAGCAAGTAGAGGTTGTACTTAAAGGCTTTGGAACATTCGGAACAAAAATATTATATTTGCGGATGAAAGTAAGTAGAATCTCTTAGGGTCACATGTTAGGGTCAACGTTTGAAGAAGGCCGAATGGAGAGATGAATAAAGCATTTTCGTCAAATAGTTAAACATGGTGGTGGACATGTAATGGTTTGGGGTGCGTGCTCAGCTTCTGGAGGTTGGTAACATACATTTTATTGAATTTAAAATATATTTGGTTCTTTGGAAAGAATTTAACGGTTCGCGTACATCTTATCCGTCATCGGACGAAGTATGCTCGGACGTCGTCGGCGGAACTCGACCGATCGATTCAAACGTATGTTAAAGAAATAGAGTGCGTACACCACTCCAACCTACATCGCCCAAGCAACTTTTAGTGTTAATCCCAATTCAAGTAGATACATTGGGATTTTTATGGGAGAAGCCCACTATAGGCCACTAAGTTTCCGTCAAATTTCAGATGCTCCGAGTTGTTCACAGAATTTAAAAGATTGCAACACGAAGCCACTTTAAATAGCTTGTCTTCGATCACTGAACAATTTTTATTGTCGGCAAATTTATTTAATAGATATATGGTGTTTTTCTTTTTTGGCTCTGAGCAAAGCTCTGAGCAGAGGCTGAGCGATCAGAGCAAAGCTCTGAGGAGATTATGATCAGAGCCCTCAGTTTTAATTATGAAATACACTTGAGCACTGAACTGTCATATGCTTAGCAATTACATAAAAATTGTATGAAGTTGGCTTCGCTCAGCGTTTTGCTCAATTTGCTCGGTCATTTTATTCTGAGCATACAGAGCATGCTCCGAGCTAGCTCCGATGGAAAAAAAGAAACACGACTTATGTGCTCTGATATGTCTGGGGTAAAAAAGAAACATAGAATTTATTTTTGACAGCTCGGTGATCTGCTCTGAGGTAAAAAAGAACAACACCAATAGTATGTATGCAATAATGGTGTTTCCGTTTGCAATTGAACAATTTACCCCTTTGGATCCTACACCTTGACAGTCATCGTCAAAACAAACCAGACAAAAAAAAACCAAAATGTTTAACACAACTTAATATGAAAAATCACAAACGTAAAATTCCCAAAGTTGCTCGGAAGTTGCCTAGTAGTCGAAGGCAACCCAATTTAGAATAATAATAATATTTAGATATTTTGAAAAACAATTTGAAAAATAATACTAAAATGCTTGAAATTAAAAATTGGAATCGATTTTCATTTTATACCAAGACAATTATCCAAAAAGCTCGTCTAAAATTGTTAAAGAATGGCTGCCCTACACAATCCGAAAATAATTGAAAATTTATAGCCGAAATTTGGAAATTGAACTTCGGAAACATGAGATTTCTATAATCAAAGTGATTTAAAGAAGTTTTTACTGTAGAATAGTGACAAAATAAGCCCCGATTATATACCAAACAAAAAACTTGTCGGATCAGTTCCAATTCGTCTGAAATCAGTGTAATAATTAGACTAAAAGGATTCCTTACAAAATATTAAACTTTATTTCAACATGTTTTCTACCAAACTTTTTACTACCAAAATACTGTAGAGCCATTTCCAATTTGAGATGAAAATATTGATTTTGTTTTTTGTTATTTTCTTTAATTTTGTTTTCTTATCAAGTTCCTATGTTTTTCGATGTTTTTGAAACGAGAATAAAATACTTTATTGAAAATTGGACTTTCTCTTTTTATTTTGCTTAATTTGATACAGTAATTGTTCTACGTTACATAGATTTTTTTAGGTGGAACATTTTCACTGTGAGCCACTGTATATGCTTAGTAATAAAAATACTCTATATATAATTAACAATTCAAACACCGATAACCTTCATCCTGTTAGCGAGCGGCGACAAAAAACAACCCTACTTGTGAGTTAAGAATTATAACTATTCTAATCAATCATTTTGACATTTTATGAAGGCTGCGGCGCACAATGACGTATTTTTTTGAGAATTCAATTCTAAACGAAGTAAATTTTGGGGAATTTTGAGTTGGAATTACTAAGAAGTCATACAAAATTTGAAAAAAAAACTCGGAAAAATCTACAAATTGGGACAAGTAGGTACCTTCCGGGCGTTTGATAATGAAAATTGCGAAACAAACGTTTGAAAAATAAATCAGTAATTCTCACACTTTCGGATTACAAAAAACATCAATCAACAATTGGTTGTCAAAATGCTACATTAGGGTCAAAAAAAAACATCTTAAAAGGCGTATTTTGTCGATTTAGGTTTCAAATGTGAATAATTTTTTTTATTGTTAAATTTTTGAATTTTAATGGCGAAAATAAATTAAATGCATAATTAATGTAAAAATTGGGGCTAATTATTAGATATTACATACATATCGTCGCTGTAGATCGAATACCTTCCTTGTAACCCAGAAAAGTTAATTTTTCAGGAGAAACAAAAAACTTGATATAAAAGTATTGAGGACCAATAACATTGACCTGCTTTTTATGCGTTTAGCTTTGAAATTATCGTTCTTAGGCTAACAAGGTATTCTTTCCTTAGATCCGGAAAGTTGTTTAAAATAAAAGTGCATCATTACCTAAAAAGTGAACTTTTCTGGGTTACGAGGTATTCGATCTACAGCGACGATATGTAGGTATTTTACCATAGAAATTTCTGATGTAATTTATTTAAAAAAAAAAAAATATATATATTTTTTTGCCTCAATTTTTAGAGTTTTTATTTAAATGTTTATCCTTTTTTAAGGTTCGTTTAACATTGCATTACGTATACAAGCTAATAACTCTCTATAATGGAATTGTTAAGTTTTTTTTTTAAATAGATTTTTGACAATTATTTTGATATTTGTATATATGTATATGACAGTGACTGTAATTGCTACATGTATAGAACCTATCCAAACTTAATTGCAATATAATTGAAAACAAACTAAGAACATTCAAAATATCAAAAAAAAAAAAAAAATCAATATAAATCGAAAAAATATCCTGGTTATAGTCGTTTGCCGACGACCACCCACCACCATTCAATTAAATAGAGAGGGTTTATCTTTCTACAATCTTCGAAAATAATAGATAAATGTATGAAGGTAGTTCCATTTCGAAGCCCATATTTAATTTAAGTAAGGAACTTCAAGGTTAAAAATGTATGTTGGGTGTCATAATGAAAGTTAACTTGAGGTGATTTATTTTTTCAGACTTAAAACCTCTTTCGATTTTTTGAGAAAATTAAAAATTACGAAAACTGTATTTTTATTTTAACCTTACAATTTGGATATTTAGTACCTACATTAAAATCGTAATTTATGATTTAAAAAACGAACTAGACAAGATAAATTTTAATTTATCAACTGTTACAGTTTTTCGCAATCAAAAGTGTGCGCGTATTACCGCGCTTTGTGAATCTTGAAAAGGTTGTCTAAAGTATGTCCACCAGCGCGGCGCGGCGGAGGGCCCTCAACCTGTAATTTCAGCTATAGAATCTAAACGGGTGAACCAATTTGCTTCAAAATTGGAGCAGAGCATTTTTATGTAAAAATCTCTAGAGAAGAAATTCTAATTTTTGTTTTCTCATCTAAAACGGGTAGGTGCCATACAACGATTTTGTTTTTTTTTTTTTTTAATTTTCTCATAAACGGCTCTAATGATTTTGATCAAACTTTGTATCTGAAAGGTTTTCCAATAGGGACTACCGATCTTTGACAGTTGATAGCGACTATATTGCTGAAGCTACATCTGTCAAATTGGCTGTCATTTATCCAGTTTGTTTTGCCAAATTACCATGGACGGATACAGCGTTCAACAACACATGCAAATGAGAAAATTGTTTTATTAAAATGAGTGTTCTGTTTGGGCGACGTTCCGTGGGCTTTGCCCATTTTAAGGTCGCCATAATCGTCCTACCGAGACGTGTGCAGGAAAAGCTCACAAGAACTCGGCCATTTGCAGACCACATCTTGGCGAATTTTGCGTCGTGACTGAAGCCTGCACCCATACAAAATTCAACTGATCCAGGAGCTGAAAGTAAACGACCATTAGACAACGAAGTGTGTCCACTGAATGGGCTCTGCAGCAGTTGGAAACTGATCCTTATTTTTATCGAAAAATCATCTTCAGCGACGAGACTCACTTCGGAATGAATCGTAAGACAACAAACAAAATTGTCGAATTTGGGACGATACCAATCCACATGAGATCCAGGAGCGTCCAATGCATCCCCAAAAGTCACTGTTTGGTGTGGATTTTGGGCTTGCGGCGCGGCGTTATCGGTCCATATTTCTCTGAGAACAACATTGGCCAGGCCATCACCGTCATCGGGAAGCGCTATAATATGTCGATGATTACCCACTTCTTTTGGCCTGAATTGGATGATATGGACATTGGACACCAACGACATGTGGTTTCAACAGGACAGCGGCGCGCCGCGGCGCTACGTGCCCACAGCTCACGCCACATTGGAAATTCTGCACGAGCGATTCGAGGGCATGGTCATCTCACGTGGAGGTGATAATAATGTGAACTGGCTACCGAGATCGTGCGATTTGACCCGATTAGACTTTTTCTTGTGGGATTTTCTGAAGTCGCAGGTCTATTTGAATAAGCCACAAACCACAGCGACTGTCTAAGCCATGCCATCGATAAAATTTAGCCTGATTTATCAGCCAGAGTCATGGAAAATTGGTCATTTTGGATGCGCGCCACCCAGAAAAGCCGCCGTGCACATTTGAACGATGTTTGAATGTCATCGATAGGCCTTTCAAAATAATACAAAATTTCAATGATTTCTCACACACATTTAAATTTAAAGATATAGGAAGCTCTTAATGAAAGACTAAAATACTAATTGTAGGTCCCCTCCATTCTTGCAGATAATAACGCAAACGGTAATGGATGACAGTTGTAATTCACTGATGGTTATGACGACGTGCCATCATTTACCATTTTTTTATAAAATCTTTGAAAAGCTCTAAAAAAATTCACAAATAAAAAATCCAACACTTGGTTTCTAAATAAAACAAAAAATATAACAAACTTAAATAAAATCAAACAAAAATTATGTTAAATAATAATTTTGTAAATATAATTTTTTAAAAAATCCAAAAATTGTTAAGTTTCTTGTAAACATGTACTTTTAGATTTCAATATGTCATTTCATTAGAATTGGCTTAATTTTTGTTTCACAATTTTTAAAAGCCCCTGTTCCTGTTGAATGGAATAATCTAATTCAACCAGTTTATTTTGTTTTTAACAAAAATGGTTCTTAATTGATTATATACTCGATTACTAGAGAATATACAGTATGTCTTCGATCAAAGTAAAAACATAATAAACATATCTAAATGTATTTGTGTTTGTTATACAGAGAAACCCACTTGAGAACAAAAACCGACATTCTGAAACAATTTTTTCATTCCCGAGTACTTGTCGACCAATTACCATATAAAACACTCCGCTTAAGCGAAGAAACCAATGTCTTCATGTGTATTCCCATCTATTTGGAAAAATTCTTTCATAATTTCTCTACATAAAAAAGGAAAGAAAGACGAAATTAAAAACTACAGGCCTATTGCCAAACTATCTGTGATTCCTAAACTTCTTGAGGCTATTATTTGTGAATCTTTGTGTTTTTATGTTAAATCATTTATTGTTCCCAATCAACATGGTTTTACAAAAGGTCGCTCTACTGTTACTTTTTTAATAGAATTGGTTGAAAACTGTATTGATTCATTTAAAAACTAAAAGCAAGTAGATTGTGTATTTACTGATTTCAGTAAAGCCTTTGACAAGATGTCACATCGAGTTTTGCTTTTTAAATTAAGAAAATTGGGATTTAGCGAATACTTTGTAAGATGGATTCAATCTTATCTATTCGATAGATCTTCCTCGGTGCTATTTAACAGTTGCGAATCGAATGAGTTTAAAATCAACTCTGGAATCCCACAAGGTAGTCATTTAGACCCTATTCTTTTTATTTTATTTATAAACGACTTACCATCTGTGTTAAAATACTCTAAGTGTCTCATTTACGCCGATGATGTGACAATTTTCAAAGCAATTTCAAATACTCGGGATTGCGAAGAATTACAATGTGACCTTAATTCGTTTTTCGACTGGTGTATTCGTAACTGTTTGTTTCTCAATATCGATAAATGTAAAACTATTTGTTTTACCAGAAAATTTTCTTTTACTTCGTTCAACTATTTGTTTAATGATATATCAATATCTCGCGAAATCAATGTATCTATTCTTGGTGTCACATTCGATCGCAAGCTCGAATTTATTGAACATATTAACTGCATTTCTAATAAAGCCAATTTAATTCTTGGTTGGATAAAAAGAGAGTCGAAACAATTTTCTGACCCTTTCGTGACAAAGCAGTGACTGGAACAGGTGCAAAAAAGATTTCTTAGATTTGCTCTCGACTGGGATGGGTAAATCCTTATGATCTCCCACCTTATAACAACAGACTAAGACTTATTGATTTACCCAGTCTCGAGGACAGACGTTCCTATTTATGTTTTGTTTTCATTGTAAAATTAATCAACGGTAACATAGACTCTTTGCACCTTCTGTCTCGTATTAACTTTAATATTCCACAAAGAAACTTGAGGAACATACCGAATAGTGTACTTATTCAAAACTATCGTACCAATTACGAAAAATGTTCTCCTTTAAATAATATGTTTAAACTATTTAATTTTTACAATAATAAATATAACAATCTGTTTGATAAAACAATAATTAATTCATGTAAATTAAAATCAACATTTTTTTTTGCAATTAATTAAAATCTTAATATAAACTTTGGTAAGAATTTTGTAAAAAATTTTTTGTAAACTAGCAATTTAGTTATGTTAAATAAATAAACTTTCTTAAGTGAAAAACCCGGATACCTGAAACATATTTTCAGTTAAATTTTATGTTTTTCATTGAAAAAAACTCTCAGGTGAAAAAAAAAAAAATTGAACCGAACAAAACAAAACAAAATTGCTGAACACTTTCACTTCTTTTTTTATTTTTGCACCTTCAAAAGATAAATTCAATTTCGTATAGCTTTAAATTTTCGCTAAATGGAATTTTTAAATCCGCTTAAATGAAATTTTTTTTTACTTATCCGGACTGTTCTTAAGTGAAACATTTGTTCACTTAAGTGTGGTTCGTTAAAGTGAAAACCCTACTTAAGTGAAAGAAAGACTGACATTTTGCCGTTTCTCTTAAGCGGGTTTTACTGTACTTTTATTCTTGGTATCAAGGTCGAAATTAAAAAAATACGTCCTCAGACGCACTATTCTATATTCATTCATTCATTCATTCATACATATATGAAATAAATTTATTATTATTTGTTAATTTAACATTTCAGAGACAATCATTTTCCCCGAAATTCATTAATTCGTTTTTTCAGACGTCAGAATTCAGCTTATATTCATTTTAATAAAGAAACAACTAAATTATGTATATCAAATTAATAAATTTATTTTGTTGTTGTTTTTGAATGCTACACATATTGTACATCTGTTCTTATTGCGTAATATTTATTGTACAATAATTTTCAACGAAGATTTTACATCATCTTAGGTAGGTATATGCACCTATTTACTTGGAAATTTATTAAACAAAAACAAAAGTGAAACTCAAATAATAATTTTCAAAAAAAAAAAAAAATATTTTGTTTGTTTTCAATGCAAATTGTGTGTGCGGCGAATTGAAAGTTCATTCAACTTGGTCATGATGCTTTTTTATAGCAGAATGCTTCAGGTGAACAATGCCACAGCAAAACATAAAAAATGGCGCTGTTCAGAGGTCAATTAGATACGGTGCATTGTTTTATATTTTTATTTTGTTTATACGAGTAGGTATATGTAGATTGTAGGTACATACTATATGATTGCGTAAAATGTTTTTGTTTGATGGGTATAGGCAAATTTTGGCAAGGAAAAAAAAAATGACAGGCCTTGTGGATATTGATAACTGTATATAAAATCTAAGATTTGAAAAGTTTATTTTAAACAATTAAATAGGGGTGGAATCGTGTAAAGTGATTTGCGATATGTGAGAGTCACAAATCACAATAAAATAATTCAGTCGGTGAAAGATGATATCACATTTAATAGCTAGAGCTATCACAGCAAAACTGAGATTGTTTTTTCCCAACAAATTTGACGTTTCTGCAACAGTACGACTAGAGTTCCACCAGGGGCCTATTTCACCAAATTACAATTTACAATCACAATATTGTATAAATGGAAACTACTTTTACGAATTTGTAAAACAGAGACGATTTTTCAACTAAATTTGTCGAAATTCGCTTTTTGATGAAATAGGCTACAGCCTACAAAAATTTTACAATTTTTTCTTAATTTATTTTTTTAACTACATATTCCTAAAAACAACATTCCTGTGACCAAAAAATGTTACTATGTATAATCCGGAAGATGAAGAAAAGACGTCATTTTCGTTCTATATTTTCGACAGCTTATTACAAACAATTGAAAAATTCATTATGGCAACCATGTTTTTGACAAATGTCATTGGAAAGTATTCAATTGGCTCTAAGCAAAGCTCTGGGCAGAGGCTGGGCGATCAAACCAAAGCTCTGAGGAGATTTTGATCATAGCCCTCAGATTTATTTATGAAACACACTTCAGCACTGAACTGTCATAGTGGTTAGTAATCTATCAAATTATATAAAAATTGTATGAAGTTGGTTTCGCTCATCGTTTTGCTCCGTTTGATCGGTCATTTTATTCTGAGCATACAGAGCATGCTCCGAGCTAGCTCCGATGGAAAAAAGAAACACGACTTATGTGCTCTGATTTGTCTGAGGTAAAAAAGAAACATAGAATTTATTTTTGACAGATCAGTGATCTGCTCTGAGGTAAAAAAGAAAAACACCAAATTACATTGAATTAAGGTGAATTATCTTATACAGACGGAAAACTCAATGACAATCACAAGTGGTGAAGGGATAGGGTTGCCACATTTAAAGGTCGTTTTTTGTTTTTTTTTTTCAATTATCTGACCCAGCTCACATGGCAGGTTTTAGTGATTTTTTTAGTTGTAAAATTTTGAACAACAATAGTTTAAATACAATTTTTAAAAATTTTGTCTCAAAACTTTGAGTTTGAAAATTAATTTTTTCAAAAATGTTCACTTAAATTTTGATTTAAAAATGTTGAAAGTGTTTCCGTTTATTTGTTATGTTTTTTTTCTATTAAAAGTCGATATTTCAGAAAATTTCACATCCCGCCTGAAAAAGGGGAAATACACCCCCCCTCTACCATAGTTTTTTTTTCTTCTCTGGACCAAACATTTACACCCTAGCCTTTTGTCACATTTTGTGCAAAACGTCTTGTATATGTTTTAAGTTGAACCACATCATATTATGTTTTTCTTCAAGTTACAAAATAGTGTCTGGCACGGTTTTAGCAACGTCAGATTGCTGCCAGATGTATTAATAAATATTAAAAGATACTTGTAGAATTCAATGAGAAAAAAAAATATGACTGTTAAAATGACATATCTGGAGTTGGCCTTACGTCAAATTTGTCACGACAAATTTTTCATGAATAAAGTAGAGCTTTGCTAATTTTCAATTTCCTCGAAAACAAAAAGACATAGAACCATCTAGTTTTCAGTGATTGACTAAGAATTGATAAGAGTATCGAATACTTTAAGATAAACACTCACTCAATAACATAGAATTTTTAAGAAAAAAAAGTAAGTATGACATTTTCTTTGTTGTTTTTAATTTCAAGTTAGAAAATTAATATAAAAAAATCATTAATATAAATGCAGAATTTTAAATGTGATATAAAAGAATAAATTCCTCTGTTTTCAAAAAGCCATAGTACAATAATGTAAGTGTTACCATTGTTTTTTTTACTAATTTTGTCCGAATAAAATTCCTAAAATTCGATTATTTTTCTTTTATTAAAAAATCGCTTGCCAGACGTATTTTGCAATTCGTCTGACACCTGCCAGACCTGTATTTTCCAACTGCAGACAGTTTATAGAACGAAATAAAAAAGGAGCCAAGACTGTTGAAATGAATTTTTTTTTTTTTTTTCAATTTTTTAACTTTACAAAAGTGACGCCTACAGAAAAACGCAACGTATCCCACCAGCCAGACCATCAAAATTTCACTAGACTTAGTGAGCAATACAACATATTAAAAAATCATGACTGTTGAAATGATTTGTCTAAAACGTTGCTAGCTCTTAGACTATTAGTGCCGTGTTGGTAGTTAGTAAGCAACAAACTACTACAAGTGGATCGAATCTCTAAAACCAAACAAAATTGTTTGAAAACAGAAAGATTAAGTTTTTTTTTATAATCCCCCCTGATGTTACGGATGTGACACAATAACTTTTAAATTATAAATTCATGCTCAGAATAGTTTTCAAATTCAATGAAATTTTTTTCTGAGGTTGAATCACAATTTTTATCTTATTTCCCCAAAATTAATAGATTTATAAAAATAAATAAATAGCGAAACAACAACAAACAATAATCCCCATATTATTCACTCGATACATTTAGATTAAAACTTTGATCCAGATGTAAAGTATATACAAATTCAATGTAAATACATCAGGATTTAAGTTTCAATCTGGATGTATTGAGTGAATAATATAGGCGTAAGATAATACATGGTGTCTAACTTATGTTATAACAAAAAAATATTTCTTCACGATAAAATGGCCGTTAGTGAACCAACAAATATTTACTGTTATATAATTTTGTATATAAAAAAGGAAATAAAAATAAAGTGAGATTACTTAACAAAGCCTCCTTAGTAAGTAGATATATGATTCTTTTATTATATTTTATGAATAGTCTACTTTGTTCAATTATTACTTTTTTTAAAAAAATTTAAACTTGCCCTTCGTAAGCTATTATCACATGTACACACCAATAAACATAATAAAAGAACATTTATGTAATTTCGACATTCAGTAGCAAATTCAAACTATGTTTACATCTTAACTACCTACCTAAAATGTACTTTTAAGCAAGTGCTAATCACCAAAATTTAAGTACATCATAATTCCATTATGGTTTCAAGTGGGGAAACACTTTTTTAACTGTGTGTGTGTTCCACTATATAAAATGTCATATAACTGTCAACTGACATTTTGAAGTCGTAAAGTAAAACCGTATATTTGTACTGTACAAATATTTGTGGCCCATATTCATTTCATTAGTACGAGTACAAGTATAACCCCGTTGCCGCATTGATATGAATAGCTAATCTTATAGACACGAAGCTCCATGAATGATGAGTCAAATGCTAAATTAAAAAAAAAAAAAAAAAAAAAAAAGAAGTTGAAAGTTGCTAGAGCATGACTGTAAAAATGGTATTTACAAAAAAAAAAAATAAAAGTTTTACAAAATAAAATAAATATAAATTGGTAGTATCTGGACCAAAACTACAATTAGATTACAACAACAAAATTATGTACCTACATTATGTAGGTAAGGTACCTATACGCAACTGTCATAATTAATTATTTCAAAGTGGAAATTCCAACTATGTATATGCTGATAACAGCAAAAATTTTAATTTCAATCCCCTGCTGTACACTGATATTGAAAAAAAAAATGCAATCTCTAAGTCTGATGGGCGTGTAGCAATTATTATCAAATAAATTCTTCTGATTCTAATTGCCACTAAAAGAAAATAATTATGTTTTGTTTTTTTTTTTTTTTTTTTTGGTTCATGTAGTTTGAAGTCTGAGAAGGTTGGGCAAATAAAATTGATATTATTCAAGCGTGTGAGATTTTTTTTTTGCGAAATAAAGAAACACAAATTTTAGTTTTCCGCATGTTTCTAATTAAAAAACAATATTGTCTACTTAGTAAAAAAAAAAAAAACGACTATGACACGCGTGAATAAGATTCATCATTGGCGAGGTTTGTTCTACGCTTATATTAACTTTTGCACACGAAGTGTTTCATCATAGACACACAAAACACTGACAACCGTATTTATAATCTCAAAGAAAACATGAATTATTTGTAATCATATAATAAAAATTTTGTTAACACTAGCCTACCCAAGCGAGAATTCGCGCAATTACATAAAAACGCACGAAAGCAAACAAATGCAGTTTTTGAACAAATTATTAACACTTTTAAAATAAAATTATAATTCGTCAAATCAGCAGGTAATTTCGCTTCGTTTGACACCCCATTTGTCAAAATCGGCGTAGTATGAGCGTCGGAAAGTGAGTCTAGACTGTAGAAATGATACATACACTGCCGCTCATCTGAATAGGTTAAGAATAACGGTAAGCTTTAAGACAACATTTTGTCTCCCAAACTAAGCATAATATAATGATGCTTTTTCATTACATATACATATGTACATATAAGAAAAAAGTGTGCAATTGCAATATACAGGGTCATTTCAAGTCGAAAAACTTAAGAGGTAATTTTCTCGTTTTCGCTTCGTTTTTGACTTATAACGGCGCGGCGTTTTTATGATTTTTATTCTTCTTTCTTTTGACTAGCTCTAACTTTGCCAAACTACAACCGATTTTTGAAATTTTTTTGTATTTAAACAAGAACAGTAAGATATTTGTATCTATTGCACAACTTTTTTCTGTGTGGATAACGGTTTTCCCGCAAATTATTTTCAAGCATTTTTAGGTTGTTTTTTTGACTTCGATATGATTTTTTTCACAAAAACACGTTATTAAGTATAGTTTTTTTTTCATTATTATGAAAGCCCAATATGTGTTCTTCAAATTACTTAACATTTTTGTACATAAAAATACATTTAAAATTATTAAAAAAATTAAAAAAAAAAAAAATAAAGAAAAAAAAAAGAAGTGTGATATCTGATAAAAACGAATTAAAACGAATAAAAAACTACGCTGAGCGTTTAGTGTTGAAACTGTTAAGTATTTTTAAGAACACATAATGGGCTTTCATAATAATGAAAAAAAACTATACCTACTTAATAACGTGTTTTTGTGAAAAAAATCATATCGAAGTCAAAAAAACAACCTAAAAATGCTTTAAAAATGTGCTTGAAAATAATTTGCGGGAAAACCGTTATTCACACAGAAAAAAGTTTTGCGGTAGATACAAATATCTAACTGTTCTTGTTTAAAAATCGGTTGTATTTTGGCAAAGTTAGAGCCAGTCAAAGGAAAAAAGAATACAAATTATAAAAACCGTTATAAGTCGGAAACGAGAGAATTACCTCTTAAGATTTTCGGCTTGAAATGACCTCAGGAACTCATGGTTTTCTTCTGAGGCGGTGATTTCGGGACACCCTGTATATGAAGAGAGGCTAACAGTAAGGTGAACAAAAATTTGAACCTATTCAGATGAGCGGCAGTGTATACTTATGATTTTTATGAAAAAAAAGATGCTCCTTTTTTTATTTGAGAAAAATCATCTACCCATTTTCGAAATATCAAAGTATCAACATCAATATAACTACCAGAAGTTTTTAGGGTAAAACTTCTCTATAAGGGTAAAACTTCTCTATTGAACTAATTTTATAGATAAGAAAGTCAAAACTGATTATATTTTTTGGTCTTCAAAAATGACAGTTTGAAAGTTTTTGAGAACAAAGTAGTTTTTGTAATTTTCAATTTCTCAAAAACTTCGAACTAACAACAGCCTTCTGGTTTTTAGAAATCGACTAAAAACTAAAAGGAGTATCTAAATTAATTTTTTGAAATACTAAGCACTAAAATAGTAGTAGCCCGTGCTTTTTGGTCCCCTCCATTCGCCAATAACACGCACACAGGAATAATTGAGAGTTGTAAGTCACTACTTACTAGGCCCTGACTCTACACGAGCTATGCGCCACCCAATCTATTTTTTTTTATTTTAAGCACTAAAAAAACTTAATTTAAAAACATAATTAAAGAATGAGTTCCTGGCTAAAAAAAAATGCTATAAAATATTATTGTAAGTGTTGCCGTTGATTTTTAATATTAATTTTCTATTTTATGTCCTCCCACCTAAATGGGTGGATATATAAAGTGAGTCAATGTCTTAAAATCATGTTCATATGATGTACGAAAAATGAGATAATGCTTTTGATGCTTTTATCACAAAATGCACAATTTTTAACTAAGCCACCCCACACTTAGAAAAATGAAACCCATACTTTACCTATTGGTTTATTTCGAAAACGGTTATTTTTATGAAGAAAACTATCAACATGTTTTTTGTAGAAAATTTTCCAAGCTACAAATTAATTCTTAACATTTTTTTTGTACAACTAACCATTTGGGAGATATTCCTCAAATAAGCATTTTTTCGGTGTAATTAAACCCTCGTAAAATTGTTAGCGGCGCTCATATCGATGGGGCTTTTGACAGTTTCTTAAGAATACTATGTGGAGTCTTTATACTAAAATCCGGCGATTATTTCCGAATTGGGCTATTTTTATGTCTTAGGTTATTTATTTCAACTACAGACAATAATGTCAAAAGATTTTATTTTTATAATTTTATTTTTTTATATAATAACTTAAATTTCAACAATCAAATCAAACATTTTTTAAAATTAAATAATTTTACTATACTGGATTTCTAGTCGATCTAGGACAGATATTAATGTTAAGTTGGCTTAGAATAAAAGATAAGTCAATAGATCCTAACAGAATTTGATACAGGAACATGACGTTGTTAACCTCTCTCCTTTTTCCCAAGGTCGAAAGATTAAGAAAATTTAATCGATGGTGGTAAACGTTGTGTTGGATTCCATGGAAGATGTCGCAGGACGTTTTGAACACTTTCAAGTTTAATTATAGCATTTTCATAGCATTGTCATAACTAAGACACCAAACACAGCTACAATATTCCAACACAGGGCGAACAAGTGCAGAATAAAGCGTTTTCTAGATGTAAGGATCTTTAAACCAATGTGAGAACCTCATTATTAATCCAAGACGGTCCCGTGCCTTGCTTGCCTTGCCTTATTGTATGGATATGACGACTTAATGAAAGTTTACAGTCAAATAAAACTCCCACTATAACTAAAGGTATCAACTCTATTAACAAGAGTCGAAGAAATAGAAATATTCAAAAAAATATCGTTTCCGATAGTAAGTCATTATCTTACACTTTTAGTGTTTAGATCCATTCCGTTTCTGTAAGCACCATTCGGATACCTCATCAATACCGTATTGCAGAAATAGATAACCATTATAGCTTTTGAAATCATAAACTAGTTTGAAATCATCAGCAAACATCAAAATCTTATTATATACGATGGTAGGGTGTATATCATTAAAAAATATTATAACAAGAATAGGTCCAATATGACTGCCTTGGGGAACTCTAGGTAAGACATTCACAGGCGTAGTTATTAGATTTCTTACTAGTTAGACAATGTCTAGATAGTTCAAAAAAGTTGGAAATTTGGTTTATTTGATTAAATTAAATGTTGCATTAACCAGACCAATTGTTGGCGCACTGCTTCCCTACTCGTTAAACAATTTTGAGCTCCTTATGAAGCGTATAAGATTACTTATATAGCAGTATTTGCTAGTTCACTCGGATCGTTATAGTAGAAATGAAGTCTACGTCACAGAGCAGGACAAGTACAAAGAATGAGGGAAATTGTTTTCTCCTCATGTATGTATTTCCTACTGAAAACATTTCACGACCTCAACTAAACTTGAAAAAAAAAACTTGACATTTTTCAAGTGGGACTCCATATGGAGTTTTCGAGAAAAAGTTTGCCAGAATTGTTGGAGGATATTCCATTGATTCAACTATAGCTTCAGCATTATTATAGGATGGTGCTCCAGCTCACTACTGTCTTGAGGTTAAGAATTGTCTTGAAGAAAAGTGTAGTTTAATCAAAAAAAGAAATGGACCAGTTCATACTGACCTGCAAGATCTCCAGATCATATTTTTTTTGTATGGACGCGAATGCTTTCCAAAATATCATACAATCTTTGGGATTTTCTCCAACCTTATCAATATAATTTTTTTGTTTAACATCGTAACGTTTATACAAAAAATAAAATAAAAACAAAAACGATAAGGACGTTTTATATTTTAAGAAAATATTTCTTCAAGACCGTAACGCACGACTACCAAATTTTTCAATTTTTGTTCGTGGAATATTGGACTTACACGTTGAATGATTAAATTTTTAAAAATCTTTTGACACAAATAGTGATAATAATTTGTATCACTGTCTGTCTGTTCTGTGGTTGAATTATTATTATTTTTCAAAAGTTTAAAATGAAAGTGAAGAAGATAAAAAGACAATTAAAACCACAGAATAAACAACAAACAAATCAGAAACTAACTGAACTGAGATGCGCAAAGAGCATCAAAAAAAAAAAAAAAAGGTTTAAAGTGTTAAGATTTTTTTTTTGTTTTAAATAAAGTCAGAAAGTATTCAGAGGCACTTGTACATTTATGTCACATGATTTAATGTTGTTCATAGGTATGATTGCTTAAATTTTGTCTTCCAAATTTCAGTACTTTTATGTTACTTCCAATATAATCTTTACTCTTTGTGTTCCTAAACTGATATAAAGGTTAACATTGGTTTACTTAATTTTATCATGGTCTTAAAGAAAAAAAAAATACACTAAGCGTCCATTGATTAGAACCTTTGTATTTAAAATTTTAGTAAGATGCTAGGTAAAAAATGGGATTTTTCAAAATTTATACGAGTGAGAATCGAACTATATTTTAATTCATTTTATTAAGTTTTAAATCACCAAATGATTATTTTTTTTTTGTGTAAGTATCATCATAACTCCAAATGTCACTTTGACAATTACAAAATGTCAAAATGTTGTGTTTGCTTTCTTGTTTGCATGAACTGTCACTGTTATAGGCGTGTTCAACTGAAGTTTCTTATAAGAAAATAGGTTAAGTATGAGACTGTATACAAAATTGTTAAAAACTAAGAACCTTTTAGTAAAGAGCTTTAAAGTTAGAATACTTTTTAATACCTTGGTGCTCAAAACACCAGAAATTCTGAGTCCTTTTGTATTTTGGTATTTGTTTTGGGTTGATGATTTGCTTTTTTAACTTTAAAAAAAAAATTATTATGTTTTTAGGTTATTCAATGTTAAATATTATTTCAAAATTTTTGCTAATAAAATGAGAATTTTAACGAGAGACCCGAAGTGTATGTTTGATACGACGATACTACATCTTAATATGTTTTATGATATCACATATAGATTGTGCAGAGACATAGAAATATTTTAGTTTTAATAAATTTCAAAAGCAGTTGATAAAGCCATTTAAAAAAAATATATCTCATAAGAAATTGATAGTACTTTTCGAGTTGGTAAATGATATGTACATAAGTAAATAAAATGTACTTTAAGATAAGTTAATTTTATTGGACAAACTTATTTTATCTAATGACGAAATAAATTACCACAATGACACCTTTTGGTTTAATCTGATTAACATTATTTCAGATTCTACTTCAGACAGACCCGAAATAAAATTGCTTTAAGTCAGAAAATATCAAAACAAAAAAAATTGATTAAATAATAATAAGAACATTAATTTCCTGAATGTTATAAAAAAGCGCCAAAGAAATATGAGTAGATAGGGTATTATAAAAATAAGACAAATTTTTTATAGATAAACAACTAAAAAATTTAAAGTTAGCAACACTGGAGCTTAATTTAAATCAAAATACATTCAATTAAATTTTAACGAAGTAAGTTCTAGGTAGGTATATATGGAGTGCGATCTGCTTTATCTCAAATAATTTACTGATAAATTTGAGTGCAAAAGCTGAGACTTGAATACATCGTCATATTGACAGAAGGTGGTAATTGATAATATTGATTGAAAAAATAATAATCTTAAGTGGCTTTATTATAATATCACAATACAATACGGTACCTAATGTTCAAGAAAAAGCTTATTTTCTTGGAAATGTTATTCGATATCGATTAATAAAATTAATCACCGCCGCCGGATTGCCACGTACCTATGTACTTTATGGTAAATACATTTGCATTTGAGCTGAATCGTTTTCCGAAATTACGGGAAATGGTGTTTGTTAATTTAAAAAAAAAAAAAAAATAAGTTTTATGGCCCGTCATATCATGGAAAACCAAGACCTAGTGACAACTCTAAACCTTTCCTATAAAATATGGGTGATGTCAACAAAAATGGAGGGAAATTCTGTAAAAGTGCTCATCGTTTGGTATTAAACTTAATTAAATCAGAAGCCATCACTGGTGAGGTGCAGATTTTTTTTTCTGTGAAATTATAATTCACATCCAGTTTGTACTGAAAACGAATACGAATAGGAAAATCATCTATGCTTCCGTATATGTAAGGACTTCTTCTTAAACTGTGGGAACTTGGGCTTCACAACTTCTTGGTATGATCTTATCGAAAAATTTGCTTTTAATAGATTTTTGTATGTAAAGAAGAATCAATTACCAAAAGAATCTTCGCTGAAGTACCGCAAGAATCTAAACTCGGAACCCTGGTGTTAAAACAAAACAAAACTGATCTGCTTCCGAATATCAGTGACTATCCTTACCCAGCGACTCCATTCGCAATATTTGAGGAAATAAATTGCTTGGTTCATTGTCATTGCCTTGAATATTGTTAATGGAGACGCTTTGGCTATAGTGACAATGACAATATTGCTCGGCTGATGGAAGGCAATAATTGATTTCCATAGCTGAGGCAATAAATTTTGACGTTTCACCTTTTTCAAAATGGTTTCCCACGATTTTGAATGACTTTTGCGTCTTTTTGAAATTAAAGTTGAAAATATGATAAATTAAGTGAATTAAAGATTTTTAGTAATTTAAAAGATCTTCAATGTCAGATCCTTTTATTTTGAAATCTGGCGTCCCACAGGCGGCCGTTTGGGACTTATTATTTTCATCCTGAAAATCAATGATGTCGATTCTGTAATTAAAAATTCCGGACTATTTTAGTAGACATGAAAATTGTTCTAGTAATTTCGTAAACTAATGAAGTTTTACACTTGCAGAATAATTTCGACAGTTTAGAATTTAATGTTGCCAAATGCCAAGCAATCAAATAATATTCTCGCAAACGATCCCCCACACCATCGCATAACTACTTTATTAATGATAACCTAGTTTCCAGAGTACGGTATTTAGGAGTTATTTGCGATATTAAGCTGAATTTTAGACTTCTCTATGACAACATCGTGGTTAGGGCTAACGTTGGTCGAAGGAGTTTTCAGACCCTTTCGTTACAAAATTTCTTTATACAACCTTTGTGCGACATTTGCTTGAATGTTCTATAGCCAAGTGTTGTCGCCATATCACTTAGTTCATATTAAAAGAATTCAATCAATTCAGCGTCGATTCCTTCGTTTTGCTCTTAGTGGACTTCCGTGGGTAGACAACAAAAAGTTGTCTCAAGATCGTTTGCAGCTCATTAGCTGCGTTTTTCTCTAGAAAAACGTCATGAAGTAGCTGATGATATTTTTGTTCATCAAATACTATCTGGTTTAACTGATTCTTCTATCCTCAAGGCAATAAGTTAGTTTTGATATCAACTCACATTCCCTCAGATCAGTACCTATTTTCCATCAAGCTCTTTACTCGATTATCGTCAGACGATATCGTTTGAGCGATAGTGTTGACTTTATTGGCTTCACTTAAGTCAATAGCTAAATTGGTATCGTCTTGTATTAATTTTGAAGTTTGTAGATGACTGTAGTTGAATGATTGAGTTGCCACTGTAATTTGACATCTTGTGTGTTATCCGTTGCATTGATAAATTGAGTTTGAAATGTTTCGGCGAATCAATTTTTCGCATGGTATTTGTAGTCTGTCTAGTCTAGACCTTTCTTCATATGCAAATGCTCTTCGTGGGAAGCCCATTGGCATTCAACTTTGCAGCCAAATCAGCCCACAATTTGTTGATTTCATTTCGACTTGGACATAGTTCGGCTTACAGTGGGTGATCAGGCCACCATAAAAAAATGTTATTTTCAGGATTTGATTCGAACAAATGCATTAAATATTTTAATTTAATTCTTTAATTATGTAGTGACTTTTATTATTTTTTACTTAATACATATATTATTTTTACTCCGAAATTATATTTTAACCAATTATAACTTCAAACCTTTTGCACCTTTTCACAAGGCCAAAAGAGTGACTGCCTTTTTGGAGGAGAAGAGTATGGACGTATTAAAAAATGGCCAGGTAACTCCAGACTTGAATCCCATAGAAAATCTTTGGGAGCTCATGAAGAGGAAAATAGGAAGAGAAAAAATTATAAATAAGAGGGCATTAATAGAACGCCAAATTCAAGTGTGGCACATAAGTGAAAATATAAAAAATAATTGCTTCAAATGCATTCAAAGTATGCCAAAAAGTATTAATTGTTTTTAAACTTTTTTGATTTTTGATACAAAAAGTTTTTTTTTCAATAGTTTCTAAGTATGTTCTTACATTAAAATAAAATAAAAATAAAAACATTTAAAACAAAAAAGTTATGTGCGTTTATGTTTAAATAATTTTATTTTTAGTGGTCGTAATAATTTTATCACACACTGTATATCCACTATCCAAATCGGGATGTGTTCATACATAAACGAATTTAAAATCGCTATTTGAGATGACTGCCTTATCAAGTATTTTCATTTATATTAATTTGTAAAAACATATTATAACGAAAAAATTACTTACATTTAAAAAAGATTTCCCTTTAGTTTCAATCAGCACCAAACACAAAACAACCAACTCAAACACTAAAAATGCATTTTATTGCCAATTATGACAACTAAATTTGACTTTTCAATTACAGTTTGAGTTTCTGAAACGCACCAAATGCTCTCAAACTGGGAACGATAGACGAGACGATAGTGGTCGAGTTACGTGAAGCAAATCATTGACGATCTCGTCCACGATTATAGTTTAGAAAATTACGGAATGACCCCCTGACTATGGTAGCAATGAACCCGCCACTAGAATGCTGAGAGAAGTAAACTCAAATTCTAAGAGGCGTGGGATAATTTCATTGTGTATTGTAAACTGTGTATTTCTATCCAAAGAAATTTCTTGGAACAGACCGATAGTGCGCAAATGTTATACTAATTCGACAGAGTTCTTTTTTGTGGAAAATATACGAATTTTTTTTAATACGAGAACGATATTGGACTGAAATTCACAAAAATGCACAGAAAATCACAGAGTTTTCAAGTAAAGGAACGCACCTAATTGTTATAGTCTAGAATTTAATTTTAAAAAAATTATTAAAATATGCCGGAATGGATACATTAGAGAATTTCTTATGAATGTGATATTGAACGTGTTAACATTTGTTTAATTTTCAATAAGTTTTTGTATTATTTTATTATTTAAATGCATATCTTTCTCCTAAGTATTTATTAATCCTTCTGTTTCGTCCAAGTCCAGAAAAATTTAATTTCCCCTATCTATTATATTTAATTGACAACTTAGCCGTTTTTTATTGGAAATTCTATAGGCAGCACAGTAAAATTTTACACAGTGAACAACAACAAAAGAATAGTGTCGATAACTTAGTCCGTAAAAATAGTGAATATTATAGTTGAGATAAAATTTTGGAGTGTCTGGAATAGTTTGACAATCAATGAGATTGCAGAAAAAATATTATGTAGTGAAGGTTGGCATCTTAGGATGCGTTCGTTTATGTTTATATGCTTTGTTTTTCATGTGTTGGTTTGGAAAATTAAGCTACGGTTAGACGGTCAAAGTAAATAACCAATGCGTTGACTCGTTGACGTCACAAAAAATCTTCGAAATGTTGTTTTTAGTTGCGTTGGCATGTAATCTGTGTAAACATGTGATCGCCTCTAGATTCGGTTCTTTAATTAAATATGTAGGTGCATATGTATGTCACTTTCTGGTTACAGTTCGCATTAAATATGTACTGAATAAAAAGAAGATAATTATGCAGTTTGTTCCTTATCTGTCAAGTAAGAGTGGTAATTACTATCGCAGCATGGCTATGATGTACATGGAAAACCCAAAAGAAATTATATTTTCTATTTCGCATAGAAAATTGAACATTATTTGGAACAAAATACTTTATACACGTTTAAAGTTCGTTCCCTATCAGTCAAGTAAAAGTGTCAAAACAATTGTAACGATGTTCTTCTTCTATTAAATGTCGAAATATGAATGTGAAATTTAAGAATTAGTTTAAGCAAAAGCAAAGCATACCCCTGAAAGTACCAAAATGTCAGAAAACACTAATGGCAGATTTAGACCACTGACATATTTTCTTCTTTTCATTTCTTAAAATTTATAACTCCATAGTTTTAATGATCTAAAATCTGCCATTTTATTCGTCTGACACTGACAAGTGCAACTGACGTATAATCTTAACATACTGGCCTCGCGTCGTATAAATATTAAGAGAATAATTTTCTTCATTCTTTTTTGTCTTCGAGTAAATAAATGTAAATCCCGCATAAACGAAAAACAATCTGTTTACGTTTTGATTGGGTTAAGATTTTCGCATTTTATTTATTTTTTTTTTTTTCAAATTCAAATTATTTAAAAACAAAAACAAACTTGAAGTTCCTAAAACTATTATTTTTCACTTCTAGAAGCCTAAGTTAGTCTAATTACATGAAAAAAAAAGAGATACATTTAATTTCAATCTCAACTCTAATCCAACTCAACCTTCATATAACCATTCCCTTGAATTTAACTTCACATAAAGGGACAATATTTTTCAACACATCCCTTAACTTTTTAAATAGTAAATTAGTTATAAGTTTACTAATTATGATAATATATAGACTTAACAATGCTAGTCGAAATAAACTCCGATTTTAACCGTTTTTAATTTCCATTTTTTGTTTTCCAATTAATTTTGAATTTCGGTGACAGCTGATTTTGACACGCATACCAACTTTGCAACGATTTAAATGAATATAATAGTGATTATACGTTTTATTCGGATTTGCATTGCTGTGCTAGCTAAAGTTTTCCAATAAAAAACGCCTAATATAACTTATAGTTTAATTTATCTTTAAACAATATTTTTCCTATAATAAACAATTCACTTTAATAGTATTAAAAATTCATAGAAAACGTAGGTACATAATTAATATTCCATCACGTATGAAATAGAAGTAAATTTAAAATTGATAGTAAATTTCTTGATGTACTCGTATAATATGTCGTATCTACGTATAATAATAAATTTGTGTTACCTAATTTTATTTTTTTTGTTCAATTCAAATTTAATTTCTACTAAATAAGATTAACAAAGAATTTTAATTGAAGATTCGTGTCAAGTGCACATTTGTTAGTTGCGTAATTAGCGATTTTTTTTTTATTCTTGCAATCACAGAGTACCTACCTAACCTACCTACTTTGTACGGCTATAGCATTAATTAAATGCAAAAAAAAAAAAGAAATAAATTTATTACAGAGAGTAAGAAAAACCCCATATGAATCACTGTGTGTTGTTTTTATTTTTTAAGTCAGAGATGACAAACTTGTCAATACCAAGTAGCTATTTACTTCAAGTTACAAACATTTGTACATATGTACTTCTTACATTGCCAAGTATTAATGTTACTAATTTTTGTGTATATTTAGGGTTTGTTTCACAATGTCTAAGTAAGTTCTGATTAGTTACTCGACACATTAAATATTGACAGAGGTTAATAATTTCACAAATTGTCTTTTGATGCATTGAATAGGTTATAAATGCAAAAGTATAATTTTATTTGGTTTGTGGACTTATTAGTCTGTTCCAATATTTTTTTGTGTCAAGTAACTAATCAGAATTTTACTCAGAAATTATGAAACACGCTCTAAGGGATTTATGGTTACAGAGCCTTAAACACAATTAGGTCAATAATATTTTGAATTAAACTCATTTCAACTCAAAGCAGGTTTACATGTTGTTGTCTCTTATTAATAATTTCTGTTCCTTGTCAATCTTGCTCGTGACGTTAGCTATTAGCAAATAAAAAGATGAACTAAAAAATAATAATAACAATAAATAAGAATGGCAGCGTTTGACATTTGCTTAAGTTACCAGAATCCATTATGGTAACTTTTTGTTTGAACGATAACTTTTGAAAACATTTCGTTCGGTTTTGACATTAGCTTAAGCTCGGTTAAGTCTATTATAGTTGGACCTTAAGGTAAAGCACTTCACATTCGTGTATAGGTGTTAAAAAAAGAATCTCTATACTTCCCAGTAAGTCGGAAATTGTGCTAAACTATAGCAACTAGCTATTTCATTGTAACATTTTTTATACAAGTAGCGATAAAATAAGGAAATTCTACTATAGCAAAATTTCATTGTATTTAGTCCAACCAGTAAGCATTACGTGCTGTTCTCATCAGCGCTAATCGTGCGAGTAGTTTAGCCGTAAAAAGTTAGCATGACAATTTTGGAAAAAGCCCAAAATTGCCGAAAATATGCCGTGAAAACAAAAAAAAAAGCACGCCCCCCTATTGTCGTGCTAATTTTTCATATAAATTTACCATGACACTTTATTTATTATTTTGGAATATGCCAGATGTTGCAAACAAATTAATTGCCTTAAATATTCTCTGGAAATACAAAATTTTTCCGCTCAATTTAGTTTTTCCGAAAATTTCCGAAATGAGTAGCAATTCAAAAATATTTTTTGACCAAATTTTCGGGAGAATCAATTAAGCGGCAAATTCTTTATTTCCACAGAATTTTTAAGGCAATTAATTTGAACCATCTGGCATACTCAAAAATAAAAAAAACTGTCATGCTTATTTTATATGAAATAAAGTGTTTTTTTTTTAGACGTGTGGTTTTCAATCTGGCAATACTTTTTTCGGAGTTGGTCTTTTTGACAGCTGTCACTTGATTTATGCTCAGTTTAGTTTGCCATTTCATAATGAATAGACTTACTCCTGAACAACGTTTGCAAATCGTGCAAATTTATTACCAAAATAATGGTTAGGCATCGCGCTTGGTTCAATATTCGGTCGACATAATCGCCCAGCAGAGTAATTCGAGCAACCATGGATCGGTTTCGCATCACGTTTACTCTAGTGGATAATGCGCATCCTCAGAGACGCCGCGCCGTACAGTGCGCACCGAAGACGCTATTGCTTCTGTGGAGCAGAGTATCGAAGAAGACCCGAATGAATCCATCCGCCATTGCCTGCAACAATTACAGCTGGGGCCTCTTGGGCCTCTCGGCTGGAAATTATTCGAGCCAGCCGCGGCGGCCACTTGCCCGAAATAATAATGGCAAACCCTTATCTTCATAATAAAGCTTAATTCTTGGCCATAACATTAAATTTTATGCGTTTTATTTCTTCTTGAAAACCATACGTCTAAAAAACCCTTTATATTTATGTTTTTCAACCCTGGTTGGAAGATACGCTGATTTTCCAGCAAACGATAACTTACCTTATACAAAACATTTTTAACCACATATCTAACCTATCTATACCTACTCGTACCTATACAATGTATTTTAATACGACGCTCTTCGAAAATGTTTGCAATCAAAACAACAATCTTCGCTTGAAATTACCCGTTGCGCTATTAGATTTGTTTAAATGTTCTACTGATAGTTTTAAATTTGTTTAATGTAGGTATGTTTATCTCTCTAGTTTTTTTTTAACCTATTTGGAATCTCTATTAGATGCATCAGTCACGTGAAACAATTTTTATAGGTACCTATCTCAAATAGAAAATGTGAGATCAGGTGAGACTGATGACAATGGAGCTCTGCGTTTTATTTGCAAAAGATTGTTTGCCTTTTAATTGTTTATCATCTCCTAGTGATTATACTGTTTTTTTTTTTTATTCTAACTGACAATCTTGCTGATTGTGTAGATGATTCACTTTTTCTCATATCAATAAATCAGACTGGTTATTATTGTTAAATGAATCAGTCAAGTCTAGCAGGGGTGAAAACAACTTATCAATCTGAATACGTTTGTCTAAAAGTTTTAAACCTTTAGGAATATTAGGAATGTACCTTTACCTGTTTCAAAAAAAAACAAAATCGAGCCGTTAACGAGTGATATGCGAGAAAATGAAAATTCTTGACAATTTATACAAACAGAAAAAGTCAGCACACTATTGTGTTATTTATATGTGAATTTTTAATCAAAAGCTTGAAGGAAAGTATTTTTAATTATCACTTAAAGAGAGATTATTTAAAGAACGAAATTTAATAAAAATCGTTGGAACCATTTTAGAAAAAGTAAAAAGAAAATTTTCGGAAATTCATTAATGATGTTTTTCATGAGTTTGTTCGTTATTTTGTCATATCGCTTTATTCATTTCTGTTGCTTGTATAGAGCGAAAAAAAAATATACGTGTATGGTTTAAGCACTTAACGCTATGGAAACGGTGACCATATTTTAGAATTTTAAATAATGAACATGTGAAAAGGGCAACAAAATTCCATTTAATTAAAAAAATATCTACTTAAAAATGAAGGTACAGAAATCAGAAATTCAGTCTTTGTTTGCATAAAACTTAAATTTTAAAACAAAAAAGACTTACCAAAAAAAAAAAATCCATATTAACATATTTCATTTTTACGGATTTTGAAATTTTTCTGAACCCGCGAAGCGGGCCATTCAAGGTATCTATAAAACTATTGACTAAGTCAAAAAAAAATTTCGTTTTAAAATCATTAATTGAAAAATATTTTAAGGCAAAGTATGAATAGGTACTTTAAGTGTGGGTCTTAATGCCAATTCAGGAAGGCAAAATCTATAGTGGGTTTTAATGCTTTTTTGCCACTCCAGTAAGGAAAAATATCCTACAGGTGTTATTAACATATTATTTACATTTTTTTGGAAATATGACCCATGGGCTTTATTTCCGCGGGTCTTATTGAACTGTACCTAGAAAAAAACTCTTTCTGAGGAGCATTTAACTAGATGTCTTGTTCGTTCTTTCAAGCGGTTAGGATACGTTAGCATCTTTATTTTTTATTTTATTTGCCATTGAATTTTGCTTTAATATTTATGTTATGGTTTTTAGGAATTTGTACTACATAAATACAGAAAAAATAATGAACAACTTCTGAAATACTGAACATTTGTGTTTTTGTTAAACAAATAATTCATAATGAACATTATCTTCAAATACTGAACTGTTCATTATTATAATGAACGGATGGTCACCGTAGCTATGGGTGTTCACTTAATAAAACAAAAGTTATTTAATAGCCTTTGAAAACCACACAATAAACGACGGTTTTGGTGAAGAAATTCAAAACCACACACGTTATCTACAAATTTGGTAAACCACAAGTTTTCATAAACCACACATTTTTTATAAAAATATCTCAAAACCTATAGAATTACTTTGCAAAAATCAGATAACTGCACTTTTTCATGAAATATGTTTAATTTATAATTTATTTTCGATTTTTCAAAATTCAAAACTTTCAAAAATATGGAGTTATCTGGTTTCTGTACCGGATGCTTAAATTGGGCGATAAAGTAAACAAGTTGTTAAAACTAGAACCTCCTATTGCACGTGTACACGAATACCCATGTTACAGGTGTAATTAAATTATTCGTGTATTCTTAAACTTGTATTTAGGCAATACACGTGTAATTAATTCTAAATCGTACTTATGATGTTTTGTGGTTCAAAAGACGTTGAAAAATAGATAAACTGTCGTAACTAGTTTTTTTTTGGAAAATATTTTTTCATGGTGTAACATAATGTAATATCAAGTAGTACCTAAACCATTGTTTTACACTGTTCAAATACATATCTTAAAATCGCTTAACCTTGTCAGCAACAAAAAAAGGGGCACTTTCATTATTACACGTGTATTTAGAACATACACGTGTTGACGTGTTGAATTTTTTTACTACACGTGTACACGTTGAATTTTGTTTACTAAACGTGTAATTAGATACACACTTACAATCGAAAGGTCTAGTTAAAACTCAATAAAAATGCATCTACTGTTTATTGTGTTGCATTTACTACTAAACCATTGCCAACAAAATTTTTGGGGAACAACAACTTTATACTGGTTTATAATATTCAATCTTATTGTGAGTTTCGACTGAAAAATATTTTAACTTAAAATCATTTTTTGTTCGCCCGGAATTTAAAAAAAGTTACATTGTGAGTTTCACCCAAGCGCAATTTCGTTCGCCTACTAAAAATAAGTGTAAATTGAGGCTGCCAGTGGCATTACATTCCGCCCGAAATTAATGTTTACAATATTCGAATTATTCGAACATGAAATTTCGGGTGAAACTCACAATAGGCGAAAAAGTGGAAAGTTATTCGGGTGAAACTCACAATAAGGCTGATTGATTTCACTTATAATCTTCAATTTTTCCACTCTTGGCTTTCAATCCTCTTTGTTAAAATTAGTTTCGTTTAATCTTAGAAAATCGTTATTACCTAGTGTTCGTTTCATATCTGCCACCCATCCAGCCCTATCTTGACCACCATTCGTGTCCTAAAAGGCAGCCACTTAGGTCCATTTTTATTCGCTTCCCCGATACTGAAATGGTCAATGGTTCACTTTGCTCCGAAGATAGCAAATTTCATCGATACATGACTCTTCTCTTATATAGAGTTTTTTAAGTCGCGTGTCTTGGAAACTACTGCTTAACATTGCCTAATGCTTAGGGTCTGTTTCACAATGTCTGAGTAAGTTCTGATTAGTTACTCGACACATTAAATATTGACATAGGGTCATAATTTCCAAAAAGAAAAAACTTACAAATTGTCTTTTGCCAACTTAAATAGGTTAAAAATGCAAAAGTCGTTTTATTTGGTTTGTGGACTTATGACCTTGTGTCAGTATTTAGGGCCAGTTTCACAGTGCACACTTAACAAAATAAGTGGCACTTAATTTTTTTCATTTTGGCACTTAAGCCGCAGTTTTACTACCTGAGTAAGTGGAACTTAAGTGGCCAACATCGGAGACTTAAGTGTCACTTATTCCGATAAGTTTACACTGGGAAATTGGGAATTAGTTTTCCATATTCGGCACTTAAGTGACACTTACTTCACTGTGAAACTGGCCCTTAATGTGTCGAGTAACTAATCAGAACTTACTCAGACATTGTGAAACAAGCCCTGAGTGTATTAATTCTTCTTGCAAATGAATTAAACCTTTTTTCCGTGTCACTACCTTCTACTTGATCAAGAAGTTTCGTTCCTGGTCAAATGAACGGTGTCAATACCCAGGAACTCAACCTCTTCACACATAACAATATCATTCTTAAAGCTTATTCAGCATTTGCTGTTGTCCATTGATCCCGCCTCCCAATCTAGACCGCTTTAAATAAATCAACTTCAATGCACTGGATTGGAAGAACAACGAATTAAAAACTTTAATTATCTCAACTATTTTCCGATTTTTTACATTATTTTCAAGAAGGAAATTTTCGGTAAACTTGTTAAAAAGAAAAAAAAAATACCTAAATATCCTAAGCAAAAGAAATTGCAAATTAAAGCACTAACCAAACATTTCTGAAAAATTCTACCATACGTGTTGTCATAACGAAATCCTCTTTATAGCTTTTACTATATACTTAAACAAAAATTATCCACAAGGACAAAAGGACAATGAAATTCGATATACTGGTGTTTTTTTTTTACATAAATAGCCACAGTACAGCCCCGCTTATCCGGTCCAGGTACTTAATATGGATAAAGCTCTGTCCGAAAGGTAAAATTAATGGGGTTTTATAAAACAAAATCATTTTCAAAATTTTGCCCGAGGTTATCTCGGAGAAAATGTTAAACAATTTTGAATAGAATTACATTTATATTGGTCTTTAATTTCTAAAGCGCTATAAGCTTAAAGCCGTTTACCTGTACTACAATGAATAAATTCTTTACATTTTTTTTTTCGATAGATTTAACGCCTAAATTTTCAAATTATAAGTGTGTCTAGAATAATGAGGTTGTACTGTAAATAAATTCAATAAAGAAAAGGAAAGCAGCACAAGTTCAAAAAAAAAAAAAAAACAATGTCCATGTCCATGGTTTACTGTGAATGTTTTTTGTAATATGATTCATGCCATTGAATCGATTTTCATTATGTCACTAGCACGAAAAAGGAGTGCTACTAGTTACCCATTTACTTATTTATACGAAACAGTGTTGGTTTAAGGAAGGATAGTCTCATTTCCGTCAAAGTATTATAGTCCTCATAAAATGAAATGGAGTTGGGTGCATGAAATAACCTACATACCTATATAGGTACCTCTAGTTGATTGCATGATTTATAAAAATCTAGGCGGAGTATGTAATTTTTATTTTTTATATTTATTTTTTTTTGACGTATGTAGTAGATACATTAATGATAATTGAGTAGTAGTAAAAAGTCATTATTATTTATATTTTTAATGCATTTGTAGATGGAACAATATGAGAAAACCGGTTTTTCAAGTTAAAACTGGGTTTTTTTTTCTCCAAAGATGATAATTGAATTGAATTCTTTATTTAAATCGTTTGCTACTCATTTGCGATTATGAAGAAAAATTGTGTTTACGTATTTCGATATAATTAGTTTTTAAAAAAGAATTTTTCAATTAAATGGTATATGTGAGTGTTTACTTTACATGAAGGGTCCAGGGGCAAAACTGCTTCAACTTAGGTATGATTCCGAGAATAAACGAGAATATAAGTTTACTTAAATAATAAAACGCTTAATTCAAAGGAAAATTAATTATATAAACAATATTTTGTTTAATTGAGTGTACTTTAATATGTAAGTTAAATAATTGATTTTAACTTCATGAATTATGTAGGTACTTATTTACAGTCTACGTTTGAGGCAACATGAGAAACACTTCTTTTTGTTTTTTTTTCCAAAGAAACTCGACATGATAAAAATATATTATAATATAGGCGTGTTTTTTTCCAAGCCCGAAGGATATTGGATGAAAAAAACGATTCGGGGCTAAAGAATTTACATGTCAAATGCAACAACAATTAATCCCCAACGGGCTTAGCTAAACCCAATTTATGAATTTATTTATTCGATAAGCAATTTTTACAAGTGAAGTGTTTAAAAATATTTTAACTTGAACAAAAAAAAAGTTCAAAGGCTATAATTTAAAAATGTTCTATTTTCTCATTTTGAAAAAAAATCGGTTAGTTCTTAACAAATTTTCATTAATCTCTTCCAAATTTCCTGACAAACCCTGACCAATTTTTATTTCCATGACTTTCCAGTCCAGTGGCAATTATAAGGTGTCCCAAAATTAATGCAAGATTTGAATTTACCGCCATTTGAGTAGTAAAGTGTTGACAGCTGACAGTTTAGGCTTAATAAAAATGGAGCATTTACAGCGTGTTTTTCTTGTTGAACAATAGCTGTGTTCGGGTACTTTTCCGACAAAAACTGCAAATCTGTCAAATTTGGAAAAGTGGTGGTAAAATTCTTCTAAAAACAAGCGAAACTGTCCGAATATACACGAACTCCTTGAACCAAAATATTTTCCACTTTTAAACATCAACAAAAAATAAACAATAGCAAAAAAGTAAACAAAGCGACAATATTGAAATGTCCTTTATTACTAAATTCTCTTAACTTATTCTTTATTAAATTTGACAAAGAGCAAATTCCAATTTGCATTGTAAATATTTACAAATGAAAAATCAATTAATTTTTTTTTATCAATCCCAAATTCGTTGAAGAGTCGTAACTACAGTAGAACAGAATTAACAAAAGATGAAATCTTTCAAACTGGGATAAAAACTGTCAGGAAGGGGAAATAATTTTTTCACTCATGAGCGTTCTATTCCTTCCAGAAACTACCCAAAATGTGGTAGACAAATTTAATTTCTGGTAGTTTTGTACGAGTACGCGAACGAACCTAATATATCATAAAAATAACGAAATTTTGGCAGCAGATCGCAGTTCGAAAATTTCAAATTATGGTCGGAATAATGTTATATTATTTTTATTTTATATTATTTGTCAATTGTGAAAAAAGTAGGTAATTGAAAAATTCAGGAAGACTGAATCATTTGGTGATGCCAAAAAAACAAAACGTTCTAACGTCAAGATCGAAACAGTGCTTGTCGTGTTGTTGAAAGTTCAGGAATATCAATTTGGTGGACAAGAATTGCCAAATTCTTCGTCTCAGCGCTTACAAAGTTCAATTGCCTTTTTTCTAATTATTGTGAGGAGTATAACAACTTAAATTAATACCTATATTGAAAACAAGAAATAGTCTTTTTGATTATTTAGGTGCTCGGCTAATCTTTTTTCTAATTTTTTTGAAAATGGTGTACTTAATTCGAGCTAGCCGAGCACCTAAATAATCAAAAAGATTTGGGTCGAAAAAAGTTGAATTGTTCGAGAAAAATCGAAATTAAGTTAGCAGAACATGGTTTTCTATGGAAATTGAATTAATTATTTTTTTTTTTTCTAATCTTTTTTCTAATTTTTTGAAAATGGGGTACTTAATTCGAGCTAGCCGAGCACCTAAATAATCAAAAAGATTTGTGTCGAAAAAAGTTGAATTGCTCAAGATAAATCGAAATTAAGTTAGCAGAACATCGTTTTGTATGGGAAATTAGAAAAATATTTTTTTTTTTTTAAACTATTTTTTTGGAATTTTTTTTTTTGATTCTTTGAGCACTTAAATAGCTCCTAAATACTAAACCAAAACTTTTTTTTTCCTTGTGTATTAAGTATTTTCCGGTAATTGGTCTGCTAACTTGAAATCAAGTTAGCAGAACATTAGTTTATAACAAAAGTACTGGAGCACTTAATTTTGTTGTTGGGTACTTAATTAGCACTTAATAAGCGCCTAATGATGACGTCACAAAAAAATTTGTTCTGCTGACTTTGGTCTGCTAACTTGAGGGACATTAATTTTTGACCTCTCAGATCAATCACAATTTGAATTTGATATCATGACACCTTTACCTTTTAACCCACTTATTACCATTTTGGTTATATGTACTTTCAATCCCCAAATTGTCTGTCACCTCTCTGAGACTATTAGAATAGTTTTCTTTAACGCACTGAAAAATTTCAAAATACCGATAGTTAAAAGTTCAGAAACTCCGATTGTGGTCAATGTTTTTGGAAACAACATAGTACATAGCTATAAAACTTATTTCTAGAAAACATCATCCTGATTTTAGATTATTTTTTTCTTCGACGCACGTCTAAGTTAAGTTAAAGGTACCTTCTTTATAAGATCAAAAGAGTAACAAGATCATGCATAATAATGTGTACATTTAAACATGGCTTAGCCGTCTGCCGAGGATAGAAAACTAATTTAAACAATTTTGATTTATACATAAATATGACAGTAATGACTTGTAGCTAGATTACTTTTTAAAAATGTTCATCAAATATTCTAGTTCTATAACTGAGCGCACGTCTTTTTTTCATTTTTTGTTTTTCAATTGTTTTTATCTCGAGTTTTGGATTTTCTTGAATTTTGTTTGTATGTATGACTTTCTTGTTTTACCAGATCTATCGTGAAAGAAACAAAAAACTCACTAGGTACCATTTTTCGTTTAGAAAATTGAATCTAGACCTTTCTCTTCGTTTACCCTAATTAAGTATTTCAAATTTTTTAAATAAAGTTTCCTTTCACATGCTATTTTTTTTTATCACAGAAACCTACCATATGAGCTGGGCCAGATAATTAAAAAAAAACGACCTTTAAAAGTCTATGCCTTGACCATATTTCGCCAGGCAACCCATGCCCCAAATGTTAGTTACCTAAAAAACTGTAGATATATACTCCTTATCTGGTAACTCGATGAGGGTGATCTTAGACTATGTAATTGTAATGTTAATCTCAAATTGATGAAATAAACTTAACTAAAAACAAAACATTAAATCTAGTGTAAATTTAAGGACACCCTTTATGTATTACCTAAGCAAAAATTTATATTTATATTTCTGCCAATCAAGAACTAAGATTAAACATTTGCATGAAAACGTGTATTTTAATTGTACCTATATGTCAAATCTACATCAAATAAGTCAATAATAAAATTTGTTTCCTTATTATTTTTAAATATTTACATAAGATACACAAATACACAGTTATAATAAAACATCCATATTATGAATAATTTCAATTTGTTGTCTTATTATATTTCCGGCCGCCTGCCAGCATCAACAGGTGCCAAGTTAGGTATCTCAAATTCTCACTCACTCAGTGTCTCTAACTCTAAATTATTATATATATTATACATATGTACGTACAATTTATAACGCTATATATTTTTTGCAATGTTCGTCATTGAATTTTATAAAATTTTAAAAATAAAACACACACAATATTCAAAACATTTTATTATGTTCCCTTGTCAAGTCAAGTTCATTCTTATAGTTTTTAAATAAATTTTATATTTTTAGATTAGGTATATTGTATAGTGCCCATGACTGTGTTCGCTGCACGCTTCGACCATCATGAATGTAGAAGAACACCCTTCATGCACAATATTTATCTACATATCTATGTACATATTTATAGAATATTTTTAATTTTTGATAAATTTAACTTTGTTCACTCTTGGCATTGTTTAGAAATCAAATATTTAATAAAATTAAATTTCTCTCACCAAATTTGTAAGCAGTAGGTAACAACAAAGTAGCCCACATAGCCCACATGCATACATAATATATTGAAATCAATCAGCACCTAATTAAAGGCAACAGCTGCCACAAGTGGTACACACTTCTAGATTTATAACAGTTGTCACCCTCTTTTCAAAAAAAAGAAAAAAAAATATATAGTTATCCCTATCTTTTTTTGTTTACGTAAAGATTTTTATTGCAAATGATATGGTGGTATAAAATAGAAATTTTAATTTTAGCTAAAATCACGCTTCTTTCCCATGAATTAAAAAACAAATTGATAAGAGCAACTATTATGCAATAGAATAAGAAATCCTATATTTTATCATATATTTATGCTATGTCAAACAGTCAAAGTTTCGTATCTGATGTTTGAATTTTGTTTAGCTCAAATCGAATATTTAATAAAAACACATATGCCACAAAATGTATGCTGCATGCAAGGCACGACGCATGTATTTTGCTGCAAACTGGGTATCATCTTAACTTATTTAAAATCTTCCAAATTTCACTCGTTTATAAAACTGTAAGTTTCAGACGGTTATACCGCCTGGTTTAGATATTGTACAGTTTTTGATTTTGAGAAATTTGGTGTCATTCATGTTGAAACCACTTGTCTTCCACATCTGACAGTACCTGATACCCTCGAATAAAAATATTTTTTATCATGCTATCATATCATGTTATAGTCAAATCCTTCCTTATTATTCTTGAATTACGATAATAAATTATTATATTATCATGAAGTGTTTATTTATATTTAATTCCATATTCATTTCAGATACTAGGTTTTGACTGTTTGATAGCGCCCTATGATATGACTAATCATTTTTAAGGTTATCTTCAAATGGAGGCTTCTCAAATTCAAGAGATTGTACAGGCAATTTGAAACAATTAACGATAAAACTATCCCCAAAGTAAAATTAATGGTTTCTTCTAGGAATGTGTAGGTCTATAAGTCCTGATATGATTTGACCTTATTTATGGAGGGCACTGGATAAAAAAACATGTGTCACTACACTTATACTTAACACAGATGGAATGTCCCAAGATAATCACTACCTATCATTTAATCTATTTTCGTATAATAATATTATTCTTTACGATTATCAATATGATTAATTTTGCTATATTATGACATAAAGGGCTAATTCCAATAAATTTCGACAGCAAAAAGCCGAAGCGAGTATTTTTGTATCGATATATGATATGATCAAAATTGATTGTGAGGGGGTTTTATCACCAACGTATTGTTTTAGTATACAATACGACCCTAGGTCTCAAAAAAGACAGAATTGATTGTTAGATTGTTCAGGTTTTAAAAAAAACGCTTTAGGGGGACCCCAGAGTGACTTGAGGACTCACGGAACAAACCTCATTTTATTTTCAAATTAACAGGACGATTCTGGCAAACTTCACTGATTCTTCACAAGTCACAACAATCTCACAAGGTGGAGTGAACTTGATTTTGTGAGGTTTTCGTATTCTGGCAGCACCCTCACAACTAATGAGCCTCACAAAAACCATCGAAATTGTGATCTTCTTCAGAGCAGGTCACAACTCACAAATTTGACAAGTATTGTAGACATTTAAAATACACTTTTGTTTTTTCTTGTCTGAAAAAAAAATTTTATTACCAAATAAATATATTAAGGGTATTCATGCAACGTCGGAAAAGCATCGTAATTAACGTCTTAAACGTCTTAAAGTTTACGACGTCGTAAACGAACTGTCAAAATTTGTATGGGAAATCTTTTCAAACAAATCCTAAACTTTAAGACACAAATTTGTGTGTAAAACGAAGATGGTAAACATCGTAAACATGGTAAACTCTTGTAAACTTAGATGAAGAAATAGAGGAACGGGCACATCGAGGAAAAATGAGTTTTTTTTTCAAAATAGTGAGTTACACAAACACAACTGCGTTTAAGACGTTGCATGAATACCCTTATTAACTGATAAAAAAATGTATCGCCTGTCGTAAATCGAAAGAAATTAATTTATCCATAAAAGAAAATTATTGTCGACAAAACAACTCGACGAGTACGATCGTCAAGTGGTGTACATACATTGGTATGTATGTATGTGGCTCACAAGTCACAATCATCTTCGTGGTCGATGAGTTCAATTGGTGCGTTCACAAAAAATTCAGACCTCAGCACAATAAAAAATTCATCTTGCTGTGTTGAGTTTGTTTGTAAGGTTTTTGTAACTGCCATATTATTCACTGAGGGTGTAAGTCAGGTGTAAGTGATTTTTAGACCTGGCCATTAAAACCACATTTTTTAACCCCCACAATTTAAATTTCTGTTCATAATAATCACTCAAAAACACGCATTAAACCCGGTAGATTAAAAATTAGTTACAACCGCAGGTAAAACTGATTTGAAATCTACGTAATGTCATTAATTTGACACATTGCAACCAGGTATTTACTTTTTCGTGTTTTTTTTTCTATAAGGTGCCTATATTAATTTAATGCTTGCATTTTAAACTGAATTTGGATGTGAATAAAGGTAAATTTAATGTAATTTTTCGTTGCAATATGATAATATTGTGGTTTGCATTGTTTTCTTCTCTTGAATTAAAAAAATCAAGTTTTTGAAATCGTATCGCGTAGGCTAATTCAGCGAATGCAATCGCGTTAGCAAGTCGCTCTTGTCCTGTCTGTGGCATGCGGATGACCGAATGCAGGTGTCGCAGAATGGCATCACAGACCGATGGGAAAATATTGGCGACAGTAGGTTTTGAAATACCTATATAATCGGCTGCGGTTTGTTCCATGTTGCCGCATGCAAAAAGGCGTAAAACAGCCAAATACTTATGTTCGGCCGTAAGTTCTCTTGACCTTATAATTAAAACATAATCAACATAACAACAAACATAATCAACATATACATATACCGTCGTTTATCACCGTCCAATTCCAGTTTAATCAATGAATGTAGTTTCCAAAATGCTGCTTTTTCAGTCGAAAATACTTACGAAAATATACGTCATCATAATTATATCGACATGTACATTTGGTACATTCGGCGAGGGGAAAGTTGATTCACCATTTGGGTCCTGAAATTCATCTTCTAAAGACGAAGACAATAAAATTTCATCTATTTTCTGAATAAAGTCCATTTTCTTTTTCAGTCAGAGAAAATCTAAAATGTCAAATTCCACTTTTACACAAAATTATTTATTATCCTGAAATTTGAGCTTACACCCGGGTCTAACTACTTTAACAGCTCCTCGGAGTGGAGTTTACATTGAATTGGTTTAAACGCGGCAAGGTTTAATAAAATGGGTTTATTTCCGAGTATAACGAGTGAATATTATGCTTTTGGTTTTAACTTTTGGGCTTAACTTACTTTTAACTCAGGTGTTAATTATAAACGCATTAAAGTCAGTGAATAATATGGCAGTAAGAGTTATCGGAGAATATGGAAATCACAACAACCTCACAGGAGCTTGTGACTTGTGGGCCCTCAAAATCAGAATCGCCCTGTAAGCTGTTTTTGAAAAATTTAATTTTCATACTCAAAATAAGGCAGTTTTTAATATTGATTATGTCTCATGCTACTATACCACTAAATAGCTCCATATTTCTTAATGTTTAGAAAATGACGAAAAACTGTTTTAAAAATCTTAAAACAAAGTATGTATTATGTATTTGTAAGAAACTAATTTCTATTGCAAAGAGAACATACAAACAATAAAGTAAAAAATATTTAAAAAAAAACAATGAAGTGCTAATATAACTGAATTAGTTATAAATATTGTAACTTCCAAACGAGAGATTCTAAGAATCCCTTGAACAAGGTACAATAAGGAAGATTGATTAAAAAATAAAAATACCGGCAAATTTACTCTCAGATATTGAAAAATTTGAAATCAGGAGGCCCATCAATGTTTTCAAAATGAATGTTACAAGATTCCCGTCTCACCAAAGAAAAAATGTACAAACATTTCTCTTGTTAATGACGAAACCTATTATGTATTATTATACAACTTAAATTTTTATAGTAATTCAATTAGACTAAGGTGAACTCTCCTTTTCTTCGAAAAAATGTTATGGCAATACTATAACTATTCATATTTCGAAGGTCATAGTTATTATAAGGATATCAAGTTAAGAACAACGGCCGATGCTTGACGCCTTCGTTTTGGTCAAGGTTTTTCTCTTTTACTGTGTATTCTTGACTTATAATATAGTTAATTTAGCCAGGGAGGCATGATCTATTTACAGACCCAGCTATTCTCAGAAGAAAAAAAAATACTGCTAAACCTAATGACGCGTTATTTGTTTGCTTGTAAGAATGAATAACAACAAAAAAAACAGCAAACGGGAAATGAGTGGGTGCTGCCCGATATGTTGTCAGTTGGCACAAGTGCTTGCCGGCTGATGATGTGATGCTGTTTGTCATGTTTTATGTTGGTAATGTCTTTAGGGGTGTTTGTTAGCATCATTCTTTTTTCGAGTTTATGATAATTTGTTCAATTACACTGAAAGCATGCATGACAATTCTTAATGTAAAAAAGAAAAGAAATATCTAAATAGAAAGATAAAAAAAAACAAAATCCCAAATTGCAATCTTCAATGAAGAGTGTGATATTCAGCATCTTTTATTCATTCACTTCTTCTTCGACGCGGCTTCTATAGAATAACTATACGTCTATATAAACATTGTACATACATAGATAGAGCAATGTAGAGAACGTCACTTATTGCCATTAGTAATTTAAATGAGACTTTTGATAGCTGAATGGAAAGATTGGTGTTTTTTATTTTTTATGTTTTCGATTTGTGATTCAAATTAAGATGAGATGTAGGTACTTTCTTTTTTTCTTATTTAGCTTATATAGACAAAGACTTTAAAGTAGGTATAAGAACGTGCAAAATCACAGGATTTTACAAGTATGCATGCATCATTGAAACCATTATTTAATATCTGAATACTAAACCCCATGAGTCTTTGGTTCGGAGAATTTCTTTGTCATTATAAGAGAATGTGATCAGGTTTGAGTAATTTGGCAACTAAATTTATTCGACTTTAGGAACCTGCTTTGTGAAAGAGATCATTTTAAATAATATGCATATTAACAATTTCTATATAGGATCATGAAGTTCAGTAGCTGACGACGCACGGTGTCTTAAGAAAATTTATTTATGAGATTGGCTAAATTGCACGTTCTCCTTTAAAAAAAATATACGGATAACTCGCACGTACTTGCATTTGTAGATGAAGTCACTTAGTATTTTTAAGATCTAAATGCTTAAAATGTATAAATATATAGAAAACAGAACTCTTTATTTTTTTTATTTAACTACACACAAATGTTCAAAACGTCGTGTGTTTGCTGAATGAGCTCTGGAGTAGGTTTGGAACTGACTGGCAGTCTCTAAAACATCCCGAAAAAGTGAATGTTTGGTGTGGATTTTGAGCTGGCGGCGTTATCGCATCGGTTCATATTTCTTTGAGAAACGATCGACCAACTTCTTTCAGCCTGAATTGGATGATATGGACACCAACGACATGTGGTTTCAACAGGACGGCGCTACGTGCTACACAGGTCACGCCACATTCTGCACGAGCGATTCAAGGGTTCAGTCATCTCACGTGGAGGTAATGTGAACCGGACACCGAGATCATGCGATTTGACCCAGTTACACTGTTTCTTGTTAGGTTTTCTGAAGTCGAATGTCTATGCGAATAATCACAGCGGAAGCCAACTTAACCCATGCTATCGGTCAAATTCAGCCTGACTTAAGCGCCAGAGTCATGGAAAATTGGAAATTTCGGATGCCCGCCACCGAGAGAAGCCGCGGCGGACATTTGATGTTATATTCCAGGCATAATGGCATCGATAGGCCTTTCAAACGAATTCGATGATATCTCACACACACTTTGTGAAAGACACTGTATGACCCAAGATGCGCGCGACTAGATCGCTCTTGTGATTTAAAGCTATAATATGGTCTGATATTGCAAATTTATGGTAATGGATTATTAACGTTATGATATATCGCTTGAGAAAAAAATCTGAAAAAATCAAAAGTATTAAACAAAAATTTTTTTTTATTTAAATTATCCAGAAGTATCGGATTTCAAAATTACAATAGAATCGGTCTAGCCATTAAAAAGATATACGGAAATAATTAAAAAAAATTAGGTAATTTTAGGAAATTACAATTGCTACCCGCTACCCGTTCTAGATGAGCTGAAACAAAAATTCGAATATACCTTCTAGGGATTCACATAAAATTGTACCAAATTTTTGTTTGTACCCGCCGATCTTTGTATCCAATTCTAGGCGTTACTCACAATGCTCATTTATAGCAAATCAAATTGTTTTAGTGAATAGGTAGGTAGTTTTCGAAAAATTAATATCCAAACTCAAAATTTTTAGAAAAACATGAAAAAAATTGTTCAAACTTATTATTTTCAAAATTTTACTTTAGGTGTGTTCAATGAGGCTGTTCGAAACAGTTTAAAACACTTTATAACAGAAAAGTACAAGATTTTGCTGTTCAATGAGAAATTTTCTGTTCGGGATTGCTGTTCAATGGACCAGTTTGGAACACTTTAGAACCGGATTTTCTGCACTTGGTTTTTAGGTATAACAGGTTACTGATTTGTGAGAACTGTCAAATTCACCTGTCACGGTATCATTATAGGAATCCGATGAAGAATCAGTTGATAAATCACTTTCCGTGCCGCAATCACTCTCAATTTCCTCAAAAATAGTTTTTAAATTAAATTCAACTCCATTTCAGATTATTTTTAAGAATTTTTCTGCAAGAACAAACGAACTAGAATTGCAGGTAAATAAAAATTATTTGTTTTACATATCTGGCAGATGACGCACTGTTGTTCTAAATTTTTCTGAAGTTTCTCACGAGTCTGTGCTGTTCTGTTCTGTTCTAACATTCTCCTCACTGAATAAGCCTTTTATTAAATAGTACATACATATTACATACATACCTACATATTTGTGTTGTTATCAATTTTAAGTTAAAAACTAAAAATCAAATTCTGAAATTACTGCTAATTACATCATCAGTTTCTAAAATTTGCTCTAAAAATCCATCTTCGCTTAAAGTAGATTTTAATCTTTTCGATGTTCACTGGTTTAGTTAAAAACCAGGTTTGGTTCGATGCAAATTTTAAATACTTACTTCGTATCTGTCAAATCCAATGGCTTTGATTTTGACCTTATTCTTCTCCTTTTTCTTATTAGATCAATTTTGTTTGTGTCTTTTCTTCAATTCTCACGTTATCAGTGTTATTATTCATGTTTGTCCTTTTTTAGAATCACAAGTTTATTATAAATCAAATTTTTGTACATACCTATATATCGTCGCTACAATGCAGAACTAGTCTATGTCCAAAATTTCAAAATGAGTTTTTTTTTGCCTCATAAGGAAACTTGTTATGTTCCACGCATTTTCTACAAATTCTGAATATTCCTATGTGCAGTAATTCCTCCGGATTTTAAATAATAGAATACAATCATAATGTCGAAAGTCAGCATTCTACGCACTAAGGTTCTTCTTGAAAAATTTTGAAAATGTGACTTAGACTAGTTCTGCATTGTAGCAATGATATATGAATTTGAAAGAACGAATTTCTTTTTAACATACAACTATCATTATAATATGCAGGATGCGTGTTGATTGGATAACAATAGCGTTTATGTAAAGTAAAAACTCTAAAAGCCAAGAAATTGACTCGACACAAAAGATGACTATAATAATTGTCATTTAAGAAAAACGCCTATTATAATAAAGGTGATTAAATATTTCTTTTTCCCCCAACTGTCAATATTCTATCTACTATGACCAAAATTCAATTTTTAAATCAACTTAATTTAATTGTATTCCGACTTAATCATCAATTTCCTTATACCTACGTACTGGATATAATATGACGGAATTTTTGTGCTAACAGCAACATTTAAAGTTCACTTCAATCAGACGGCATCACACTGCATTACTTTTTTTATTAATTTCTCAACCGAAAATATTGTTTGAAAAGATGTCAGAAAATTTTATGATTTATTAAGTGACTAGGTACCTAGGTATATGATCTTATTTTTTTCAGCTTGAGGGAATTGAAAAGTTGTGCATTTTGACCTCCGAAGTCAATATTCAGCATTTTATTAGTTATAACCGTGCGTTGGTCGAATAAGCGTCCAATTGACAGACAGGGTGCTCTTTTGCAGAAGCCTTTAAGGTTGCCTAAAAATTGTGTGCAAAGCTCATGATTCATGAATAACTCCTCCTAAATCATAATCAATATTTTCGTATCATTTTCAATTCCAAATTTCCTTAAAAAAAAAACACGTTTATAAAAATAACTTTGAAGATAGCATAAAAGGTAGAAGATAAATAATAACAAAAAAAAAAATAATAAAAATATTCGCAAGTCTGTCTAGTACATAACTCATTCACATAGCTGAACGTACTTTTTATTTAATCAAGTAGGTAGGTACCTAGGTGCCCAATTATGGAAATGTACAAATAAATGAAAAAGAAAAAACCTCGAAACAAGACCGGGAATTCGAAATGTCCTTTAATTGACCTACTTAGTACGTATAGAACCATTTACGTATCTAATCCCTCAAATTCACATACCATAATATGTTTTGGTTATCATTTACTTATTATGAAGGTAATGACAATTGAGTCTAACTTTATTGACCCACGAATGTACAATATAATTAATTTATTCATTACCCCAGTTAATCAAACAAAAATGTAATAATCATTCTCTGGCTCGTAGTTTTCGGTGTGACTGGAAAGAAAACATGAAAATAATATTTCATTAGTCATTGCGATCAGCGCATAGCCAACCGATTTCCCTACTCCTTATTTTATTTTCTTCTTTTAGTGTAGACACACTTTTCCCATAAATTGGGTCAAGCTATGCCACAGGACTTTGCTTCCTTTTAAAGGGGGACCGTAAGTAGGTACCTACTTTCTTCGTCGCAGACATAAACCATTGTTTTGATTATTTATACCAAACAAAATTGCAACGATACAGAGAAGTAAGTATGTATAATCATTTGATAGCCACCGCCTAAGGATGCCAAATAAGGAAGCATTTTAGTTATCTGGTTATGCATGTTATTTTGTGCCTTCTTCTTTCGATAGTTTCAAGAATTAAATAAAAAGAAGAAAACTGCACAAAAATGATTGCTATTTTTAATTAACGGTGAATAACTGCAACTACACACCAACTTGCCCGAAAAGTTAGTAAACATCTCCAAAATAAAAAGTCGAATTAGAATCAAAACCAGCGAAACCCGGTCACACCCAAGATTTGCAAAATGCAAACATTTCGTAAATTAAAAAAGGCAGAATATTTACCAATTGGTTTCCCCCATTCCAATTTTGGAGAAAAAATGAATAAAAGCAAAAACTCATCAAACAAGTTTTTTATATTTCAACAAAACTTTACCTTTTTTGACAGAGACGCTCGTGATGTTTTTTTTTTTTAATTTTCTGTGCAAATTTTTATTTTCACCTCTTCGATAGTTGTTGTTGTTGGATGCGGCGATAAAATTTTTGTTTTTTTTCACTTCACTTTTAAAGAAATTTAAGCAAAGAAAAATCAAAGAATCTTCTTTGATTTAAACAAATTTCTTCTAACCATAACAATAATTAAAATTCCTGTTACTAGGAGACGCGAGCCCGTTGTATTATTTTATTTCCTTCCTTTATTAAAGTTGTATCTTTTCAATTTCTATTTCTTTTTCACCTTTCACCACCCGGGGTAACTGTGAGTGTGACTGAAGAACGACGAACGAAATCGATTTTTTTGCACTCCGTTTAATTTATGCACTTTGGATTTGGATTGATTTTGGATTTTTCCTCACACATGCACATAAATCTCTTTTTATGGTCGAACACAAAATTGAATTATTTTATTGGACGCTTAATTATGTTGATGAGAACTTTTTTTAATTGGGTGAAAATTATTTTATTTTTTTTTTTCAGTTTCGTTCGGAGGACGCGAAATAAATATAAAACAAGAACTTCGTTCGTGAGAGGTTCACCCGATGCGGCGCTCTGTCACTCTGTCAGAAAAATTGACGTTTGATAAAAATGGAGGAAAGAAATTCTGGTGAAATGTGCTGTGGTGAATATGAACTGACGTTTTACCAGGGATGGCATTATGTATTCATACGTTTAAAAAATCCACACATAGATGGCAATTCATATGATTCGTTTTATAATCGAATTGAATTGAATTGAATTTTATTGAGACTTAAAGCCTCAACTACATAAGCCAAAAAAGTGAAAAAGTGCAAAAGTGAAAATTTTTAAATTGATTTTGTGATAGTTTTTCTGACTAGAAAACTTATAAAAATGATGCAGAAAGCTTAAATTTTGGTTTAAAAACAAATTTGTGTATTCTTTTTCACAAAACAACGGCGCTAGCGGTAAAAAAAATATTTTTACTTTTGTACTTCAGTACTTTTTGGCTTATGTAGTTAAGCCTTAAGTCTCAATAAAATTCAATTCGATTATAAAACGAATCATATGAATTGCCATCTATGTGTGGATTTTTTAAACGTATGAATACATAATGCCATCCCTGGTAAAACGTCAGTTCATATTCACCACAGCACATTTCACCAGAATTTCTTTCCTCCATTTTTATCAAACGTCAATTTTTCTGACAGAGTGACAGAGCGCCGCATCGGGTGAACCTCTCACGAACGAAGTTCTTGTTTTATATTTATTTCAAATAGGTTTATATCGGGGTTTGTTTTGTGGAACCAGAAATAAGTTCTTACTCTGGCGGGTAGACGGCTCTTCAGTCGGTAGAGAGTACAAACTGCAGTCCGAGGAAAAAAGACAGTATCATACATGAAAAATAAACAAACATAGGACAAAAAGAGATGAGCATACAACAGTGCTTTCATTAGGATCCGTATCGTTTTGTTATATCGAGGTGAACCATATGGGTTATTGGTGATAATAAAACGCGGCTTTATTATCTACGGGTCTGGGTCGGGGTTATCTTTTAACACGTAATACAAAAACAAATTTGGATCTAGGTTTCTATCGGGGTTTGCTTTATGGAACCAGAAATAAGTTCTTACTCTGGCGGGTAGACGGATCTTCAGTCAACAAGAAAAGTTTCACATCGGTGGTATAAATTTTAAAATGTAAGATTAAAATTTATTTATTATACAGTATTTAAAATTTTCCAGAATTTTGGATTTACAGAATTTTGTTTTACAGAATTTTGTAATACAGAATAATGACCGTTCCCAAATAAAACACAACACAAACAGCTATTTACTGCCAAATCAAATTCAAAATTAAAATATCAGCAGTCAAACGAAATTAGAAAATTTGCAATGAAAACACTTTTTCATCTTTAGAAATTACCTCATATTGGCTCCAATGAAAACGTAGTATTAATATTACCAAAGCAGCCACAACATACTTTTGTACAAAAGTGAAAAAAATGTTTTGTCTTTTTGAACACAGTACGCAATCCTATCTTCTTTCACAAAACAAAAAAAAACAAAGGGAAAAAAGAGTTGGCTATACAGGGTGTCCCGAACCTGGTTTGAAGTATGCGACTAAAGTGCCAAAATGGGAAAATTTAGTGCCACTTATTTTCTTAAGTTGTCCATTAGTTTTCTATATTTGGCACTTAAGTGACACTTTATCGAGTATGAAATTGGGTCTTAATTCCCAAACTGTATCCACAGAAGAATGCAAGTACCTACACCACCAATAAAAAGAAAACGTATAGTAAATTATTGTTGTTGATATTTCTGTTATCTTAAAATGGAACTACAAAAGCAAACAATTAAAATTATATTTACATACTGTCGTATTTATTAGATTTTTCTACTTAGACACTGTCTAACTATTTTCAAATTGGTGGGAATATGCTTTTTTTTAATAAAAAATAAATATCACATTATTCACGGTTACTACTCTTATGTCTTAGTTATACAGCTATAAGACAACAATAAACAAGGTTTTTCAACACATTTTGTAAAGTTGGACAGTTGTCTAAAATTAGACAACGTTTATAAATAAGACCATATACATATGTATATTGTGTTTAGATTGTTCATCATCTACATGGGAAGTACTAAAAAGTATTTTGCAAGGCCCAATGGAACACACCTTATTTATTATGTACCCATACTCGCAACTCCCTAAAGTATACAAATTAGTATACAGTTCAAAATAACAGCCAAATGCAGCCTATGATTTTTTTTATCAATTTTTAACACCTTAACCTTGAAAAAAACCCATAAGAACTCAAGTTTAAGGCTTAAAACAAAATCATATCGTCTTTATCCAAAGAATTTGTATAGGGAAATGGGCCCCTTCACTTTATCTAGTTGTTGTCAAACAAACAATACAGGTAATTTTGTTAACTCATTCCATGCTTTATATTCCGTTTTATGTTTGAAGTAAATCCGTCCATCCGTCTCTATAGCTCTACCAACACCTGGACGCATATATGACTGACCACTCGCCGACCAAAGACGCGGCGTTATGATTAAAAACACTTTTCCTAACTTCCCCATAATCGTAACGTTAACGTTAGGTTTAATTAAAACTTCGAACAATATGGAGCAAGGAATTTATGTACATACCTAATACCTATGTATATCCGCAAAAAGTAATGTTACTTAAATTAAAAAAAAAAACATGATGAATTTTTTAAACTTTAAACAAAAACACCAGTCAAAGTTGAAAAGATATTGAATAAATAAAAATCAACCAATAATATATTATGCTTCCAGCTTTCCCGCTTTAAACTTTATCATAATGTACTAATATTAGTAAGTACCTAAAGGTATGCTATGTTTTTGGGGAAAAAAATATTTTACGGTTGACTCAACGATTTAAAATTCAACCACCATGCCACACATAATATCTACTTATACAACTGGAGAAACCCTATTATTTTAAAATATCTCTGGGGCACAATCTAAAACTTCATCCGTTATTTAATTTTAAAAGTTCTTCCAACACCAAACCTTTAACAGCTGGTTCATCACACACATCTTCTAAAAAAAAACTGACAGAAAAGACTGCTCCATACCATACCTATAGATATATACACATAACTACAAACAACAACTTTCCTAACTTCGCATAATATTTTAGGTAAATGTATAGGGATTTATAGAATATAGGTTGGATGAAGTTGATCACGGCTTTTCTTAAAGCATCGGAAGTTTCAATATTTGCATCGAAAGAGGATTACATGGATGTAATTTGAATTTACTAGGGGACTTACATTCCGGACATACCTATGTACCTATCTGACGTATACCAAAAACCATTCAAAGTAAAAGTTCAATTCAAAATCGCTGAGTTACAATTTACAAGCTTTTGAAGTTGTAAGTCCTGTTCCTGCTGCCAACATTTTACTTCATTCGATATCGAACGAACGATGGATATACAAGTACCTATGTACCTATACATAATATAATTGAAAGTTTTTAGCCCCGAACCGGAAACACACCCAAAAGATAAAAAACAAAAACATCAAGGTGCCACAGAGTTGCTGTTATAGTCCTTAACTGTAATCAAGAATTTTGCTGTTTCGTTAGATATTCATTGGTTTTGTGTTTAAGGCGATCGAATTCGCCAACAAATCTGAATATGTAATTGGTATTGTTCGAAAGGCGGAGTAGGGTTAAGTTTCTATTTTTCGAGTCATCACAGTTTGGCATAGGAATAGGATGATGTTTGTTTGGGATGGAAGGATATCGAGTGTTGTTCCGGACATGAATGTTTTTGGTTACAATAGTGATAAACTTGTCTCTTGTAGTGCCAGGATAAGCTATCAGTTTGAAGAAGGGTTTCCATATAGTATTGTTGTAAGGAATTTTCACTTCCGCCAATGCCAACATATATACCCCCATTTCATAGGTTCAATTAAAGCTCAAACACGGCCACCCCGGTATATCGGTCTGGTGTAAACGAAGAATCCTCATATTCTGCCAGAAGGTTCATAGTGTTGGCTTAATCGGTTTTCAGGTCAAAAGCAAGGGTATCTATAGTGTATTGATTTAGCACTGTATCTACATTGTGTCCTTCTGACATGCATATTCTAAATATAGGCATAGATGTCGGAACTTGATTTTCGACTATCTGTGGGATATTTGTGGAAAACTTAAGAAAAGTGTAGATAACGGGAATAGACCATGAAAAATCAATGAAATGAAAGGAATATTTTGAAGGTCTTATACACGGTACACCAACCATTGTCGTCAGAGACTTTTTGTAGTGTATTCGGATTATGTAGGTATAGTGAAAAAATTATAGTAGAAACTATATAAATGAACACCTAGGAGCTTGTATTCTTTTTAGAGTTTAAAATCAATTGCGTAATATTTTAAATAGCTTCAGGTATTAGAACGATACTACCAAACAATTTTATAACTTTAAAGCTCTAAAATGTTCTTAGTTTTAAACTTTTTTTTAACTAGTGTCATACTAAGGACGTGTGTGAATTGGATTTTACTCGCGCTAAATTTTATTCAAAGCTTAATTTTTGACACTAATGAGTTTGACACTATACGTCGTGGAAACGTGAATCTATATGTCTACACGTGCGTCATGGAAACGTCCTATTTTATTCTTGGATAAAATATAATTCAAATTTTAATCCAATTCACAGACGGCCTAAATCTATTTTCTTAATAAACTCCAGGTGAATTCAGCTTTAAACAGTGACAGTTGAAGCAAAAAATAACATTTTCACAATAATTGTAGTTGTCATAAGTGACATTTGGAGTTAATAGGCATGTTCAGGAAAACGATCTCAGCAATCTCAGTTACCTGAACAGGATTCCTCAGCAAAATTTCTCAACTTTGTTGTCAAAACTCTGAGAAAAAAAAATCTTGGATTCGCTTGCTCACTTTTTGAGTGAGAAAATTCTCTGAGATCTTATTTTTCTGAACACAGCAAATATTATCATTGAGTAGGTATATAGAATGATAGTATGTTATTTAAGAAATAAAATAAGCATTTGATGATTTTAACTTGATTAAAATGTTAAAAAAAAAATATATTTTAAAATTTGGAAAATTCTGTTATTTTTTTTTTTTTTTTTTTATTAGTTTTAAATTAGCTAACAGTTTATCATAAACTTACATTTATTAAAAACCTCTAACAAGCTTTATGCTAAATAAATTCATATTAAAAAAGAGAATATAGCTATTCAAAATAAAAGAAAAAAAAAGAAATTTTTTTTATAAAATTTAACAATAAAAAATGTGTACATACATATTATGAATATGCATGTTATTTAAATAATACAAAAAATCAAATTTACCTAGCATCCTACTAAAAATACAAAAATGCGTTTGTATTGTGAGCTGCTGTTTTTCTATTTGTACAGCAAATTGACAGTTTATAATAATACTGCATTACACGTCTTTTCTTTTCATTTCATTTCATTGTTTACTGTTGCCAACTTCGCTGCACTCAATGACACTTGCCGTCAAATATGAATTAGTTGTTTTCTGTTACTTTGATTGATCAGCCTTATTGTGATCAGTTCTCATAGATACGTGAACAACAATAGCCGCGTTTTATTATCTACGGGTCTGGGTCGGGTTTATCCTTTAACACATAATACAAAAACAAATTTGGATCTAGGTTTCTATTGGGGTTTGCTTTTTGGAACCAGAAATAGGTTCTTACTCTGGCGGGTAGACGGCTCTTTAGTCGGTAGAGAGTACAAACTGCAGTGAGAGGAAAACAGACAGTATCTACATGAAAAATAAACAAACATAAGACAAAAAGAGATGAGCATAAAACACTGTTTTCATTTGGATCCGTATCGTTTTATTATATCGGGGTGAACCATATGGGTTGTTGGCGATAATAAAACGCGGCTAATGTTTTTAAGGTTTTTTTTGTGTGTTTGCTGGGGGATTCCTCTGCAAATTCCTTTTCAATAATTATCTATTCTGCTGCTATATGGGTTGGCAGCAAATCCCATAGACAAATATATCCAACAAAAATCAATCGCCTTAACAAACAGCTTTGGGTGTGTTTTAATCCGAAAAAGCGTCTTCCCACAAGATAATTACTCTGAAATGCAACAAACTTCTTCTGCAATATCACGGAGTATAAAAAATGAAAATAACCATTTTGTTACCTTTTTAATATTTTTATTTGTATACATTATACAACGTATACAACCTCGTTCTTGTAAAATATAAAACTAACTAACAACTAATTTTAATGATAAAGGTTCCCAGCACCAATAAAAACAATAATAACAATGTGTTGTTTTCATTGACAAGTGACAACCACGTGTTGTTATTGTTGTTTTCGTCGTCGCCACCGAAGTTTCGCGTTGGTGTGGGGGAACCTTAAAACTAAGAAGCGATATTAGTCATAGCGACTAGCTCGGTGGTGAAAGCTTAGTACAAGTAGTGAATAACTAAATTAGTGAGTGTATTTTTCAAACATAGTAACTATTATCTTAATTTTCGTGTGCTTTAGGAAAAGCCTAAAAGTAGGCTATAATTTTTTAAAAACGATTTTGAATTACATAATATATGGTTTATTTATAAACTGACGTCAACAGTGTTTTTATTTTGATCTTAAAGCTATCATATGACCATAGTGAAATGAGTGGTTCAATTAAGAGAAAAATTTGTCAGGATTGGTAATTTTCTTTCACACTTGCTGTCCGTTTTTTGTTTTTTATGCCAACAATGCTTGACCAACGAATCAATGAAACCAGGTCGTCTTGACGCATATTTGAAGGCAAAACATAAAGCCCGTATCATTTCAGATTTGAATTACCTCCAAACATTAAAGACAAATTTTGAAAAAAAGAAGACACTATAGGTAAAGGCCACTGCTCAACATGGAACCAGTGCTTCTTCATTTGTCAATTAATATCAGTATTTTGTTGTCGTTTCTTATAATAATCGGTCCATTCGTTTACTTCACAAAAGTGAAAGTTTCTACCAATTTTTGCCAAATTTAAATTTTTTAGTTTATGTTTTTGTTTTTTTTTCTTTACACAACAGCTAGTGCACTACCTTACCATTTGCAAACAAACTGAAAACTCGCAAGAGTGAAAACTAATTTCTGGATCTATAAATGAAAACCCGATGGAAACCTAGATCCAATGTTGTTTTTGTGTTACATTTTAAAAAATAACTCCAACCCAGACCCGTAGATAATAGCCTAGTTTTATTATCCACGAAGATCCATATATGTATTCGGTGCCGAACCTGCCTTAAGGCAAAACAGGCAGTTGCCAGGGGCGCCACTCAGCTAGGGCGGCAAATTGGTGGAACAAATTTAAAACTGAAAAAAGGGTAACACAAATGCGTCTCCTTGAAGTTGGCCATGTAGACAGAAAGTGCAGAATTTGATGAAAAGTCAAGTTTCAAAGCAACTCAACTAGGTAAACGCATATACAAATTTAAATTTGTTTTGTCAACGATTATTTGGAATGAGTTTTTAGGAAAAATAAACTTCCTTTCAAAAATGCTTTAGTCAAAATCCATGGACTTTTTAACATGCTTAGAGCATTTAGATAAACTGCGGCAGTACTTTCAGGCAAACCGTTCTGAGGAATCTTTATTTGAAGCATTATACAAGAACGCTATAGATATTGCTACAAAGATGAATATGCATGTAGATTTCATTGTGTCCGATTCGATGAGCTTACGTAGTCGCCATTATCAGTCTGAACAATCTCAATCAATTGATCCAAAATTTAAATTTAAAGTTGATTTCTTCTACCATGTCATCGATGTGACGTTATCTTCTCTCGGCGAGCGTTTTGGACAGTATCAATATCTGAACGAAAACTTCGGTTTTCTCTGCGATATTTCAAAGAATTTGGATTTTAAGGATTGCGAGAAACTTGAAGCAATTTTAACAGCAAGAATTGACGACGAAGTTCAAAAGGATGTAATAGCTAGGGATCTCTTGAGTGAAATTAATATATTCAATCCAACGTCAAATCTTACTGATCTCAAACCGCTATCAATTTTAAATTATTTAGCTTCAAACCATTTGCTTGAATTGTATCCAAATTTAACAACTGCGTTAAAAATTCTCTTAACGTTTCCTGTAAGTGTTGCTACAGGGGAAGCTAGTTTTTCAAAACTTAAAATAATAAAATCATATTTACGTTCAACTATGGCTGAAGAGCGATTAACAGCCTTGGCAACAATTTCCATTGAAAAATACATGCTGAATTGTATATTGAAGAAGAAGAAATCGCTACAAGATTTGCAAAAATGAAATCGCGAAGAGCAGCATTTTAATGTCAATATTTTGTAAAATTATTTTATCGAAAATCCTTAAAATGTATTAAATAAAACTTTTAAATATTAATTTGTACGATTTTCGTTTTTTTAAAGTTTGGGGCGCCAAAATTGAATTTGCCTGGGGCGACAAAAGTCCCAGGTTCGGCACCGTATGTATTATTCCATGAAAATAATATACGATATGGATCCTAAAGACAACAGTATTTTATGCTCATCTCTTTTAATTGCGATACATATTTATGTATATGTATGGCTAATAATACATTCGTAAAAAAATCGAACTCGAGATTTTGATCAAACTTGACAGTGAAGTTGACCAAGTGGGTCTCTCAATTCTGTCTGTCTGTCCTTTAGCCTGCAGCCTAAACGGGTGGGTCGTTTTTCTTTAAACTTGGTACATAGCGTTTTTTCGGAAATTCTCCCTTCACGGTTTTTTTTTTATTTTTTTTAGGAACAAAAATATCTGTACCTGCTTTACAATTATTGCTTAGCAAAAAATGAAAATCTTATTTTTCTTACAAATGTGCCCACAACTTAAAAAAAAATCAGTAATTTGATTTACAAAATGGCAACTATTTTATATAAAAAAAAAACTTTCCGAAAAATGGTTATAAATTGTTACTTCACGTAGAACAATTTGTTTAATTTTTTATTTTCTAAAAAAACGGTTCAACTGATTCCGATCAATTTCTTTATGACGAATGTTTTAAAAAGTTTAAAAAGTTTTGTATACCAACATTTTCAATTTTTTTTTTTTGGAATTTAAATAAAAGTTTCAAAAATTTTTTTTGAGAACTTAATAAATCGAAAACGACTTGATCGATTTTTATAAAACTTGGCACCTAACAGTTTTTTGACATTATCTAGCAGATTTTAAATAAAAAATTTCTTTTAACCGAAAATTACGGTAGGTACCTCCCATACAAGTGTTTAAAAACTGTTAAGGAAAATCTCATTTTTCTCAAACAGAAATTAAATTTTGTACCTACGTCAATACCATCTACCATATTTTTGGAAACAAAATTTTATCTATCGTTTAAAAATGGTAGGTATCTCTCATAGAAGCATTTTCATGGTTTTTGACTATCTCATTATTTATTTAACGAAACACAAGAGCTTCTTACAAGTTTTAATAATGTTCCATAACAAAATTTAAAAGAAAATAAATTTTGGATTTAAAAAAAAAAATTTAAATTATTTTTTGAAAATTTGATATTTCTAAATGGGTTGATGATTTTTTTTCAAAATTATTTTCTCAATTCCGCATTAATAAGTCAATACTAAAAAACTGCGTGGCAATTTTTTTTTCTTAAAAATGTTTACAAAATTATATTGAATTGCCCTAAAATTTAATTTTTTAAAAAACCGCTACAACGATTTTCAAAATTTTTTCTCATAAATTGAGATTTATTTAAAAAATCCGATGGCATACATACGAATTGGTGTCAAATCAATTTCATATGTTGTTTGATCGATTTATTATTAATTATATTGATTTTTAACAATTTTTCAGTCTAAACAGAAAGTACCCACATAAATACTAACTTAACTATACATTTTTGGGAAGTGGTATAAAATATAAGTTCTAACTAATTTATTTCTTTTAAAATCAGAAGAATAGATCTAAACTATTCAGACTTTAAGATGTATAACAGCAAGTTGCGGGCGACCCAGTCATGCTTTTTATTTTTTTATTTTTAATATTTTAAACTTTTTCAATGTTTCTATGTGATGTTTTTTAAATGTGTAAAATTTTATGATCAACATTTTTCGCTAAAAACACAATTAATATTTAATAAGCCTTTTTAGATTGTTTACTGCTTTTCTTTATCTCGAACAATGTTTTTTGTTCATTTCAACTCAAAACATTTATGATGTTTTCAATCTAATTATTCTAATAATTTTTATAAGATTCACACAACAAATTCTTATTGTTTTGCTGCTTTCAAAGAAAAAAAAAAACCTTTTGCACACTTCAAACTTTTATATTACCTACTTTTAAGTTGTATATATCCCACAGAGCGTATCTAATAACTCACCACATTGATGTTCTTTATACGTTTTATAACCCAAACCCAGCAGATTAAAACCATCCCTTAACGACGAACGTTAAGACAGCAGAGTTGGTATAATTGGTTTTATTTTTCAAACATTTTGTCAACTTGTGATTCTAAAGAAGAAAAAATAATAATAAAATTAAAAAAAAAAAAAAATATAAACAAAAACTTTTTATAGAATTTGACGACCTCAAAACATCTCATTTTAAAAACTTTCTTCAACCCCAACGAATAACTGGAGACAGAGGCGCTCTCGCTTTGTATATAGCCTTAGCCTTTTATATTTTATATTTTCTGTTTTATACTCTTAGAAAACGTAACACTTCTCCGGCGATGTGTAATTTGAAAGTTTGTTCCTCGTTCAAAACGCTGCATAGTGTAGTGACGTTTAGTAAAAGTATACCTATACCAATGGTACAACATAGAAGAGAAAAGTTTATATATGTGTCTGACCCAGTTTACCCGGAATTTGCTTTAACTTAATTAACTTTGACTCACTTTACAAAAGTTCTTAGACATTCAACGGCGCTGCTCAATCTCAGTGTATACCTATTCCAAAAGTTTTTAGTTCAAAGACTCCATTCTATACCTACATATTTATAAAATAGGAAACTTAATTTGGGGAAATGGTTGAAGTGGTGCAGAATAATTGAAATATTTTGGAGAGTTAAGTAGATGACTATGAAATAACAATTGTTGCTGTCCTCTTTCATCTAACTTGCGCTTTTGTAGGCAATGGGATCTCTTTTTTTTTTTTTTGCAAGGGTGGAGGGTGGACAAAAGTTCGGAAAAATATACCTAACAACTTTTCAAAACAAAGGTTAAAAAGGTAAACCTACATATACCTATACCTACCTAAATGGTACTATATCTACACTATACATGGTTGAAAAGTTCTAAAAAACTCTTGGAGGTCGTGCTGTTAGGTAGTTATTATTGTTTAGGAATAGTTATTCTGCACTTTAACAAAATAAGTTTTTGCACTTTTATAATGGCTCTTAATTGGATAACAGAATTGGTTAAAATATCACCTACATAAGTTCAGAAAAACCTATAACGAGGATGTTTTGTGAGTGTTTAGTTAAGAAAGGTTTTTAATTATGGTATGTTAAAAAAAAATTACCAGATCAATGGAACATTTTAAAAATACACACTACCAAAATATATTTAGAACACTAGCTGACCCGCCCCGGAATTTGCATGGTAAATGATCCTTTCACTATTAAAAACCTCTTTCAAAAACAGAATAGATTTTTTTAAATTTAATGCTATTTTGACCCTTTTCACCCTGTAAATAGTTGAATTTTGAAAATACCTAACCCTTAAGTGATCTTAGATATCCATCGTATAAATATCACCTTTCAAAAGCAAAATGAATTTTAGCAATGTGATGGTATTTTTTGATTTACCTTATTTCACCCTATAGATAATTCTGAATTTTGATAAAAAAAATAATTATCCGTAAGGCCAGCCATTACTTAAGTTAATTATTTTAAACACAAAGTGAATGTTTATTAATTTTTGTATTTTTAATCAATGTTTTTTTACTCCATTTTACCCTTTATATAGTTAAATTTTGAAAAATTTCTGTCTTTTTAATGATCCCCTAACAAACAAACACCTTTCAAAAATAAAACAGAAATAAAACTCTTTAAATAGCAACATTTTAGAAATATATGTACCTAGGGCTATATAAAATGACCCTAAAAACAAAATGAATTATTAAAACCTGATGGTATTTTTTTTACCCCATTTCACCTTATAAATATCAGAATTTTGAAAAATTCTGATATTTAAACACTATCAGCCAAATTAATAAACATGGAATAGCGAAAGGTTAGGTCTTATTCCGTGGACTAAGTGCAAAATGTTATGAATAAAAGAAAATTTCTAAAAAGTGATGTGGACTAAGTTAAACCACCGAAGAAGGTGGTTTAGCGAAGGAATAAGAACCAGATGTGCCAAATTTATTCTGAAATAAAAAATATAAAAAAAATATAATAAAAATAAAATAAGTGAAGATTGCCAATTTAATTTTGAATAAAAATAATAATGTCTGCTAGATTTAACGAATTTTTAACCCATTTACAATTATTGGACAACCAGAAAAAGAAAAATATATAAAAATAGGTATGATCCAATGGAAGTGCTAAAAGCCCTTCCACACTATCCCACTGAGTATTAATACATGTAAAAAAAGGGTGAAACAAATCATGTATAATAGTGTGGAAACAAAATATGATATTCCCAGCCTACACGATTTGACATGTGTTAATACATGAGAATTTTTAGAAATGGTTCTAATTCTGTCATACATTTCATCACATTTTTATTGAGGTTAAATTAAACTGTTGTGTGTGGTCAAAAAATGAAAAGAAATTTCTTTCTCACAATTTTGGCAGTAGCATGGAATTCTTTTCCACTTTGTATTAATACTCAGTGGGATAGTGTGGAAGGGCTTTAACTTTTAAGTGAGGAGAATTTTAGGAAGAAGTATAGATTTTGCAAAGAAAATATGAAGAAACTCATTGCAATTGTTGAAGATGACTTAAATGGGGACCCAAGAGGTGGACACATTCTTGTCGGTTTTTGTTTATATTTTCCATTTTAATATTTCAAAACAAAACCGACAACAGACATAACACAACACAAACAACTGAAAAATGATAACAATTTTGACAGTAATATATTAACAAGAGAATTCTTAGGTTTGTTTGGTAACTTGAGCTTTTTTTTACAAATTATCACAATTTGCTGTCAGAACCCATACGAAAAATACCCAACTTGGGGAAAATTTCAAGTTACCAAATAGGCATCTTCTTTATTGTAGTAGATTTTCTTAAGGGATTTCTGTAGACGTCAACTTACTATTCCACGAACATTTTGGTTTAATTCATGGAAATTTTTAACCAATAGCTTAACTCTTATTCCCTGGTTTAGTTAAGTCGTGGAATAAAGGTGGAATAAGCGTTTTTTATTAATTTGGCTGCATAAAAAAGAATTTTGAATTTTTAAATTTTTAAATTAAAAATTCTATGTAATTAGAAATAAATTACATAATTAAACAACCTCTGAAATTGTTTGGCCATCAATCGTCCACCATCTGATTTCTTAAACAAATCTCAATTTAAGAGAAAAAATTTTTAAAAATTGTTGGAGCAGTTTTTTAAAAAAAATATTTTTTATACATACATATTACATATGTATGTATGTATATAAAATTTTGTAAACATTTTTAAGGAAAACAATTGGTATGCATTGTTTTAGAATTTATTAATGCGAAGTTAAAAATCGGTTAAACAAATAATGTGGTAGTCAAAAACCAAAAAAATGGTTCCAAAAATTTAATCAAAATCGTAGGAGTCGTTTTTGAGAAAAATGAGATTTCCTTCCCGGTTTTTGAACCAAGTGTTCAAAAAATGGTAGGTACAGTTATTTTTGGTAATAAGAATAATTTTTATTTAAAATCTGCTAGATAATGTTAAAAACTGCTGGGTGTCAAGTTTGATAAAAATCGATCCATTCGTAAAAAAATTTTTTTTTTTAATTTTGGTATACAATACTTTTAAGACTGTTTGAAACATTCTCCATAAAAAAAAATGAAGACTATAATCAGTTGAACCGTTTTTGAGAAAATCGAAAATCAAAAAATGGTTTCGTGCGGGAGGTAACCATTTATAACCATTTTTCGGAAATTTTGTTTCATAAAAACTTTTTGTAAAACAAATTACCAAATTATTAAAAAAAAAGTTTTTGCGAAAAATTATATTTTCATTATTTGCTAAAAAACAAATTGTACGGCAGGTAGCGTTATTTTTGGTATTTAAAAAAATTAAAAAAACGTGTCGGGAGGATTCCCAAAAAACGCTAAAAACCTAAAGCAAACTCACGGAAAACAATTTTTTGTTAAGAAAAATTAAATAAAAAAATGAAAACTTTGCCTTAACTCCATTTATTCAATCAATAAAGTAAACCAATCTATAATATATATAGAGGCAGCAATGCGCCACAAACCAACAAATGCCGCATCCTTCCGAGGATCCTATATAGAGAGGGTTGATTATTCAAATATCCCTATGCCTGCAGCCAGTCGAGTCAATATTTAAAAAAAAAAAACTAATTTGCATATATCTTTAGCAATATCCTTTCCAACATTATCCTCATGAATATCAATTTGAAAAGCGCAACAACGCCAGGACATTCATCATCATTGGTACATTATAATATTATATAATAGCTATACGAAAAAAGAAAGACATACAAAAAAAAAAATAAGAAAAAAAAAAAGAAGCTTGTAAGCTGCAAACAATTATTCCATCCTGTTCCCATAGAATCCACAAGTTTATCCTTGCTAAACATCTTGTCAACGAAAGGATAACAATGTACTTGCCATAGAAGACTCAGAAGGAAATCTCCCTAGACAAAACATTTTTACTACGAGTATATAATAGAATTCGATGAAAAATTGAAAATACGATGGACAAACAACAAAATCCCCTCATCCATATATTCATCCTGTGGGTTCGCGTGTTTTCTCATAAGGATCAAGAATGGTGTGGTGTCCCAAAGAGGAGGACATTGACTAAAAACAACACATACAAAAACTAAAACAACATTCGACTATATCCCTTGACAGATGGAAGAATAATAGATAGAAAAAAAAAACAAAAACAAACTATATGCAGAATCCCGCATATAAATCGCAATCGCCCTATGTCCTTCAGGGAGATTTTCACAAATAAGGTGATCTTATAGCCTGCGGGCGACCAACAAATGGAAGTGGTTATAAAAAGCACCTGATTTCAATTCTGTTTGTTGATTGGTGATGGCATAAAGATGCCGCAGAAAGTCCTTCAGGCTTCTCTATATCTATAAACCTATACCAATGTATAAGGATATAGTTTGGTGTCCTCTCCTTAGCTATGTTAAACAGGATAGGGACAGTGTTGTTTACCCTTTCGAAGGCAGCAAACCTGAATTTGAAGCTGTTTGGACCCTTAGGGAATAATATAGTGTACCTATGCCAACATTACGATAGCTTTGAAAGTCGAAGCCTATAATAAATGCAAAATTACTATTTTGAATAGCACATAACTATATACATATGTATAAGGAGGAATGGGTTCTTAAAGGACATGGATTTATTTGGAAATAGCTTGGGGTGCTTTATGATAGGGATTTCAGTTGCCGGTGGGTTGGTTTTGCTTATGCTATGAGCCTATGACTGTGTTGAGTCGTTATGGCCTATGATTGTGTCAAAAGTTTTGATTGTTTTGTTTGGAAAGTGTGGTGGTGTTTTTTTTTTAAATATGATTATTTGTGTTTTGATTTTAAATTCAAATATTGAAGGGTCTTTTTCTCATTAAAAACAAGTTCACTATAAAAGTTTTGAAAGAACTATAAAAGTGTGTGGTGAATGTGTCATTTGAAGGGTACCTATATGTCAAGACTTGAATTGAAAACAAAAAAATGCTAATTAGTATGGATTATCTTATACAAGCAGATTGGAGATAATTATGTTTATGTTTTTTTAAGTACACAGCCCTTCACAAAATTTAAATTTTAACGGAGAGGGAAAAATTATACTTTTTAATAATAGAAAAGGTTTAAACCGGAAATTTGATTCGATATTAATTATACCGACTTCTATATTTAAATATACGTATCATCGCTTGAAAAGCAAAGTGACATATGTAAGTCAAAATTTGATCTTTTTTGCTAAAAATTAAACAACAAATTATTATGATTGTCACAATTATAAAGATAAATAATGCATAAATAAGTAGATACGTATATAAATAATATATTTTCACCCAACGAACATTTAAAATATTTGTGTATGTTAAAATTCATTTAAAAAAAATTAAATAAACAATAAAAAATTGGACTTATGTCACTTTGCTTTTCAAGCGACGAAATGTATGTATAGGTATAGCTTGGGAGGTAGACCAGACCATCAGTATTCGTTAATTTTTTTAAAATAGTACATAATATAAGCAATCAAATAATATAATGTGGGGCCTAAAGGCATAATTTTAATTCATAGGCTGTGTGGTTTGTATTGTTTTCTTCGCATAGATCTGCGACTTCAGAAAACACCCCAAGAAAAAGTCTAACGGGGTCAAATCGCACGATCTCGGTGACCAGTTCGAATCACCTCCAAGTGAGAGACCATGCTGACGAATCGCTCGTGCAGATTTCCAATGAAGCGTGAGCTGTGTGGTACGTAGTGCCGTACTATTAAAACCACATGTCGTTGGTGTCCATATCATCCAATTCAGGTCAAATGAAAATGGTAGTCATCGACTTTTAGCGCTCTCCGTTTACGGTGAGCCTGGCCAATGTCGTTCTCAAAGAAATACAGACCGATGAATCCACACCAAACATTGACTTTTTCGGTAGGCATTGGACGCTCTTGGATTTCATGTGGATTGGTATCGTCCCAAATTCGGAAATTTTTGTTTGTTGACGTACCCATTCATTCAGAAATGAATTTTCGAAAAAAATTAGGTTAATTTTTCAACTGCTCCAGAGCCCATTGAGCGAAAAAGTCAATATCTAATCGCTCTATAAAAAACAGAAAAATAAAAAAACAACCGACTAATAATCCATATCAAATTAAAATTCAAAATAAAATAAACGGTCAACCGAAAGTACCAAATTTGAAAAAAACACTTTAATGAAAACGTAGCAGGTTGGTAACTTTTGACCCCCTTTTTTCATAATTTTTGGTAACAAATATTTTATATAAGTGGCAACTCATGCAGTTGATGAAAACTCTAATCTTTTTATTTGTGAATAGATTAGCAGAGTATAGTAAATGGTCATTCATTTTTCGGTTTCGAAAATAAAGCTAAATAAAACACACACAGCGAAAAAATTGTATGAACATTTTATTTCATTATAAAGTTTAGACTTTGCCATTAAGTTGAAAAAAAATTTCATTCCAATGGCCGCCTCGGGAAGATTCGCACCATATGATTCTTTTGAGGTAATTTTTAACCACTTTTTCGTTTCGGGTATCTCGGCCATAATTTGAGTAATATTGGTTTTTAATGCGTCTTATAGAATTCGAAGATTATTCGCGTAGACACGGTCTTTTGCGTAGTCGCACAGAAAAAAAAAATATAACCGTGTCAAATCTCATAATCTTGGTGGACAATTGACGTCGTCAAAACATAAAATTACGCGACCAGGAAACTTCCCACGCAATAAAGCCATAATTGGTCTTGTTGTGTAGTTAGTTGCCCCGAACCACATATCGTCCAAGTCACGATCTCCAATTGCTGTGCCGCCGATCAAAAACAATCGGTTATCATTCGACCATATCGCTCCGAATTGACTGTATCCGTCTGCCCATTGGCATCTTCGAAGAAATACGGACTAATGACACTTTTCGACCATAGAACAGTCACTTTGTCTGGATACAACAGCACCTCTTAGATCACTTTTGTGTTTTCTGAGCCCCATATGCGGCCATTTTTTTTTTTTTTACATACCCACCGAGTGAGAAATATGCCTCATCGCTGAAGAAAATGTTGTTCGAAAAATCAGTGCTACGGTGCTACGTTTGAATCACCATTTTTGTAGTAAGTTTTAATAATTTTAACGCGTTGTTTGATTGTTAGGCGATCCATTATCGCAAATACAAATACAAATACATTATCGCAAATGGCAAACATTCCACTAATATTATGACACTTCAAATGACAGCTGAGTTTGACAGGTGTCAAATGCCAGTGCTACCAACTTGAAACCACGAAATGAATGACCTTGTATATACGAACCTAAATACCACCAGAGGGCATCTGTTTAAGTTAAGAGATTTGTCATGCAAATGTCATTTTATTTCAATTTATTTACGAGAAAATGCACTTTTGAAGAAACCAACTGACATTTTGTCATTTACTTTTGTTTTTTTTTATATTTTGTAGCAATTTAAAGGTAGCTTTACGTTCGTTAAACACTTCTTAATTGTTGCTTCATCGGTTGTAGGTACTTGTGTAGATGCCGGAAGAACACCCCATTCGATCAGAGACGTTTTTTCCAGGTGCACTTTGAATCTTTCTTACTTTCTTCCTTGTAGCTGTTTCTTATTTTCAATCCACTGATTCAAGTCAAAATCTCTCTCCTATCCTACAGAAGAAATTCTAACTAATCCCGTGCAATCCAATTTACACTGCATGGTTTTAGCTCGGCTTACGATTTTGTCAAAAAAAAAACGAAAATAAATGTCAAATAACTGCCAACAAATTACACTAAAATTTAAAATTTATTTGCTATCTATCTGCAAAAAAAAAAAAAAAAGAAACATCTTTATCAATAAACTTTAAATGACACTTCAAATGCACTCGCTATTTCCATCATACAAGAATTTCACATCTTTTGGAAAAAGTTTATGATTTTTTTTTTAACTCTTAGAACTACTCTCCTGAAAGAAGAACAAAATTCCCTCAAGTGTTCAAATCATCAGCCAATTTTCAGTAACAACTTCATCCTAGCTGCTGTCTTGGTTTTTAAATAAAAAAAATAAAGTAAAAGGAACTTTATCGTCATATTATACGAAATTTCATACAAATAAATCCACTTTTGTGCACAGTGAGTTTTCGGTTGTGCTTTTCGATGGCTTTTATTATTTTTTTTTCAAGCGAAGTGAAGAAAAGTGAATGAAAAGTTTTCGCATTTTCACAAATTGCTCGATTTTTCTTTTATATACTTAAAGTGGCTTCATTTGTCATTGCAAAAATATCCATATATACATATGTATGTAGGATGTAGGTAGGTACAGTATATAATATATTTTGGCAAATGCATCAACTGGTGCTGAGGTGTATAACTGCGTGAAATATGGACACAGTCAATCATGTTCCATGACATTAAAGAACTTTTTTTTTTTTACTTATAGCACGGTTTTTTGAAAAAGCTAAAATGCATTTGGTGCAATAGGGTAAGTTTGATTTTTAAAAAACTGGTTTTTATTATTATTTTAAATTTTAAATTTTACTTATTTTATTTTAAATTTTACTTACATGATTTTTGTTATGTAAATATTTGACTTTGAAAAAACGGAATTTTGTAGAACGTGAATTGAGGCGGTAAATTTAAATTTATGTATGGTTGAATTAATTGGAGTATGGATCGCGATGGATATGCTGTAATATATTAACAAACATTTATCCTTTTTTCAATTTTCTAAGGATCTACACTAATAAGAAACAATCTCAGACATAAGAAATGTGAGCGATATTGTAGGCGGGTTTATAAAAAGTGGATGGAAAGTGGAAGGATTTTTTCTAGCAGCTAATAGAAACAAATTTTTTAAATTTCAAAGAAATTGGTTCAGTAATTTTGAGTCATATTTCGTAGATACTAAAATAAATCTTAAATTTAGCGAATGATGCTAGATCGGAAGGTTCTATGCCCCTGGTGGCTTTCAGAAACAGCAGGGCTTTTAGACTGGTAAATCCCCTCGGATCTGCAGTAACTACACCTCTAGTGGCCTTACGGAACAGCAGGTACTTCGCCCCTGGTGGCTATCGTAAACCAGGCAAAGGCACTGGTAGATCAAGCAGCTATCAAACAGCGTTGCGGAAAATAATTTTTTGTAAGTGCCACCGCTGCCAGCAAAAAGTCACTGCGTGCCATCAACAGAAATACAAAAAATATCAGTCCATTTAAAAAAAATTATTAATTGCACTTCATAACTACATAACTTAGTTTGTATTATATTTTCCCAATTACGATGTTCAATATACGACTTCCGCTACATTTTGTTTCTCTTTTTAACGTGGATATGCGTGTTCTTCAAAACTTTTTCAGTTATATTGACAAACTTTTTATTTTTTAAAGAAAAACAAATCATGGAATGATCAATTTCCCAAACAAAAACAATTAAATCAAAACCCAGCAAACATTTAGGTGAATGTTCACTTAACATTCAGCAAAAATGAAGAATATCATCCGATAAATGTTCATTTTCAGTGAATGAAATATGAAAATGTTTCAAAAGCCTATCATTTTTACGTTATGAAGGGAAGAGAGGGTTTGTGCGGAATTTCTTGCAGGATAAAAATGATTGAGATTCGATTCTCCTTCATTGTAGGTGAATAAAAGTGAACGTACACAAGTAATTCCTCAAACAAGTAATTTGGGTGGATTCACTTTTATTCGTATTTATTCATCATTTATGAATCATTTAAAAGATTCATATGTGTGTTTCGTTACCCAGGAGTTTGGACCCAAATCGATTTAGAAATGAATTCAGATTCGAAGGTTTTGTTCACTTATTTCAATCATTTATGATACAGTTCTGAATGAAAATGTTTGCTGGGAACAGATAAAATTTGAACACATGAAGATTAGTAGTGTGGGTGCGTTAAGTTCTTTATAAACGTGCTAAGAATTATTGTTTTGTTTGTATATTTTATATCAAAATGAAAGTGCCATATTAAATCAATAAGTGCAATTTAAATGAAAAAGTGCACGATCGTGTCACATCGGCAACTTTGCAACCAAAGCCCCTGGTGGCTAGGACGCAATAATCTTCAAACCAAAGACTCCTTACTACGGGTGGGGGGAGTTCAAAGAATAAAATGGCTAAAAGAAACTAACTGACGAAGCGACTACACTCGTTATAGCAACGAAAAGCAAAACTGATCTATATATACAAGGTGGCGCAAAATTATTAACGCTATTAGAAGATGTTATAACTTTTGAAAATGGCGTCGACGTCAATCAAATTTGACTTTTGTGAACTAGACAGCTGCATAATACAAACAGACAAGCAATGGAGCGCTGTACAGTGTACGCTCGATGTATGTAGGTTGTCTTCCCAGCAAACATTTTCATTCAGAAATGAATCATAAATAATTCACAAAAGTGAACAAAACGACCGAAAAAGAATTCACTTATGATTCAATTTGAAACATTTTACCTACGCTCTTAGACACCGATTTGAATCATTTTTATAGCTCATTTATGATCTGAAAATCCTTCATTTAAATGACCGTATATAGGGGTTTGTAGGGTCTTTCTCTACATTCATAATTCATTCACAAAACTGAAGGTTTAATGAATATTATTCTTCATTTTTGGAACCTTCAGATAAACGTTTGCTGGGTTGTGATATTTTCCATAAACACACAGTGTGAACTTTATTATAATGAAAGAAAATACGGAACACGTGCTATACTGTTTGGTGACGTCATGAGTTAGAAAAAGAACAATAGCATGGAACGCTTCGTTACAATACTTAATCTGGATCTATTTTCCATCTTAACTTTGATTTAAAGTACGGGAATGCTAAGTAACAAAAATTTACAACATTCGGTTTTACCTGTTAAGACGCTGATTATATGAGGACTTTTTTCGGTCGTTTAGTCTTTTGTCTTTTTGACAGCTTGAAATGTAAGGGGAATGAAGTAACGAAATCAGGAATGGAAATTTTAAAATTCTTCCTGGTTGAGCGGTAAACAGATGTCAGCAAAAATCGTAGTTGAGAGAAAAATGATCGATATTTAGGTATCGATTTTAAGATAAAATAAATCGATTACAGAAAATTACAAATATGCAAATAAAATGGTTTTTGTAAATCGAGTGCAAAGAATGAAACTTCAAAAAAACGTCCATTGTTGCCTATGTGTTCTTTCTACAAAAAAAAACATAATTTTTTTTGATATTATACGTGCGTGAAATTATATTATTTTGGATTGACGGGATGGATTCAAAGGAAATTTGACAAAGAAATCGATCGAACGGGTATCTGCCACAATAACAATTTACGTTTTTTTTAATTTTCTCGAAATTTTTTTATTGAAATAGAACTGGGTTTCAGGTTTTTGCCTAAAAATTCACATAACAGATATACTTTCGCTTACTTTTGTGTTATGGTCGTATATTTCGTTAATGGCCGGACTAAATTTGTTATAGTTTCCAATCTGTGCCTACGTTCTATAACTCTCGGATCGCCAAAATTATTCGAAAAACGATGAAAAATTAAACAAATCATTTGAATTTTGTTAAATTTTTCAATGTTTATCGACCAATTTTATCGATGCGAGAGTTAGAACATAGGCACTGATTTAGTCTTAGGGCTAGTTTGTTCCCAGCTAATCAAGCTAATGGTCAAGGATTATTGCAATTGGTAAATCTTCGGATCTCCAATCTATAATTTGAAACGTTAATCATCGAATTTGATAATCATCCGGTTCAATCAGAACCTTTATTACAGATTCAATCCACTCTGAACAAACGGCCCTAAGTCAAAAACACGTTTTGATGTGAATTCAACTTATTTGACTACCAAAATTAAAAAAAAAGAAAGAAAACATCGATTTTCAGGTTCCATAAATGCTGTCATCGATTTTTCACCGAATATTTTAATTGCTCATCTCTAAAAACAAAAGCATTTTTTGCGTGTTATAAAACAATTTTAAAACTTAAAAAGGCTACAAAATATATGAACAAAATGTGATTAAAAAACAGAACATCACATGAGAGAGGAAATTTTGCATACTGTCTTCTCTGAACTATTAATTTTTTAGTATGTACAGAAAGCATGTGTCTATAATTATGTGTTTCATAGCTTTATCTTTGGATTTTTAACGTGCTCGAAGTACAAGGTCAAAGCTTTAAGAATAAGAAAATATATTCTATTGCGGAACTTGACCAACTATACTGTCCAGATAGAGGGTTTTGCGGTAAGCCAACAGATTGAGCTACAAATTAAATTAATTTTATAAAACTTATACCATTTAAACAGAAAAGCTATTTCTTACCACGACCGATCGACGATTAGAAGATAAATTGTTTGCAAAGATTCTATAAACTCCTCCGACATCCACCTATATGCGTAAACATCCAATAAGAATTTATTCATAAATCTATACAAACAACGTTTATTACAAAGTTTACTATGTGTTTTAACTCATAGGGTCTTCTTTGCCAACCACGACCAAGTTGTTCTATATGAACGAAAGTAACTTATTGCGGATACAGTTTCAGTGATGGGAATGTAAATATAGAAAGGGAAGGGAAGAGAAGGTAGGTAAGGACGTAAGGTACTTACATTTTATTTGAGTTTTGGAAATTTTCAGAGAATTATGAACCGTCGATTTGTTGGCATGATATTCAGATTTATTTGATATGCAATCATGTTCATCATGAGCTCTTATAGTATATATGTATGTAGATTGTGTAATTAATTATCCTCTTTTGGAATCAGGTGCCATAATAATATTATGAGTTTGCATAGCAATGATGATGTCGGAGCAGCTGAATTGAGAAGGATTTGGAGAAGATTTTTGAGTGTATATGCGCTTAGAATATAATAATTAATTATGGAATTTAAATTTTGCCAAGGGTGAAATTTTATTCGTGGCTATTATAGAGACGTATATACGTCTTAAGGATTTACCTTCCTTATATAAACTATTTCAATATGGATTTTGATATTCTGGAAATATTAATATCTATAAAATGACCAAAGAAAAGATGTTGGTTTATAATCATGGATCCATTAGAATTTTAATGAATATTAAGTTCAGGTGGAATTATCTGAAACTCAAAGATATAAAGGTTAAAAAATTATAAGATTACTTGTTTAATCCGGTTGAAGTTGTTGCATTCTCCAATTTAAATAATGATATTATTAAAGTAATACAATATTATGTAGCCCGTGGCGCAATGGTTAGTGCCTATAGGACTGCTATACGCCGAAAGTCTTGGGTTCAATTCACAGCCTATACCACCTGTTTTTCAATGGGGACTGCCTCTTGCGAGGAATTGACCAATCCACAAAAAGTATCATTTGTCATGAAAATATGCTGCTCATCTTATCCGTTCGGATTTGGCAGAAAATTGTAGGTCTCCGCTATTCGTGCCAACAAAACGCACACAGGAATGGTTGAAAGTCGTAAGTCACTAGGCCCTGGTTCTACACGAGCTGTGTAGATTAATTAATTAATTTATTTATTTAAATAAATAGTCTTATAATTAGATATTGCAAATCGTAAAAAAAAATGGTTGAATTAATCTGCAGTGTATAAATAATGGGTTCTCTAAAAAAGAATTCTGAACTTTGACAGTTGATAGCGGCCATATTAGCCTAGTTTCTTTACTTTGAAACTCTGTGCATTTCTGTGAATTTCGACACCAAAGTCTGTCAAAGTTCATATAAAAAAATAAAATGACTTAGAAATTCACACAAATGCACAGAGTTTTAAAGTAAAGGAACACATCTATTGTTTAAGCTACATTCTGTTAAATTGGCTGTCATTTATTCAGTCTGTTTTAACAAATCACCAACACGTGAAAATGATAAAATTGTTGTTTAGATTGTAACTGCTCACTACGTAATAGTCACGTGGTGTCTACACTCAAAATTTTTCAGTCATGAATATCGCTGTACTCATGATGGAATGTCTGTGAAGTGAAACATTTGATTTTGAGCACCATGAACCCTGAGTTTAAATATTAAATAAATAAGTAGTTGCAAAATGTGGCAAAAAAAGCAATTTTAATAATTAAATCTGCTGTCCACCAATTCAAGAAGCATTTTTTGCGACTACCCTTCCCTTGACCCATCACACATTTTTCATTTTTATTCTCATCTACCTCACCCTTCAACGAACAAGCCAAAAATGAAAAAATGGTATTAAATGGAACATTTCGGATATGAAACATGACTGCTCACTACAATCTTTATGTTTTCTTCCTGACTGTCACCTCCTTTTCCATCTCGCCGATTTCAGCTACAAACTGCTGTCACTACGTAGTGGGCAGTCACAATCTAAACCAGGGTCTATCAAAATGGGGTAATTCGGGTAATGTTCCAGTCGCTTCGTCCATTTACGGTCGCCATGATCGTTCTACCCTGAGATTATGAATTATAAAGATTGGAATCCTCGGCTGTCATTCTGGTTTGCCTACAAGCTAAACAAAATGGCGGATGGTGTTGAATTCATATTTTTGCACTAGTGTTCATGTTTTAACGCACACTAGTGCAAAAATATGAATTCACCACTGCATAAAATGTTGTTGCAATTCACATTTGTTCATCGACACGAGACAAAATTTCAAAAACAACAATGTAAACAAATGGGTTTTGGGGGATGGAACGTACGAAAGATTCCATTCTTTATAGTTCGGTTCTACCGAGGGGACTATATTCGCAGTATGTTGGATAAATTTGAGTCCACTGGTTCAGTAAATGATCAACCAACATCCGTACGTCGACGAAACGCAGGATCTGCCGAAAACATCGCCGCTCTCTTTGAGAGTGTGCAGGGGCCTAATTCCGTAAAACAAAAACGATCGAACGATATCGTTTTAACATACCCATCTCTATCAAATCTAAAGGTATAGATAGGGACAGCTAATGCCAAAACTATATCATTCGATCGATTTTGTTTTACGAAATCAGTCTCCAGGAGAATCCCAGGCAATCGATTTCGCGTTAACATCAACAACTCGACCACAACTTGCCGAATTTTGAGTCGTGACTCTGTACAAAATTCAACTGATGAACTCAGAAGCTGAAGGTAAACGACCAGAGACGACGTGTGTTGGCTGAATGGCTTCATGGAGCAGTTTTATTTTATGTATAAATGGGTATTTTAACAAACAAAGTTGTCTAATTTGGGACGATACCAATCCACATGAGATCCAAAAGCGTCCAATGCATCCCGAAAAAGTCAGTTTGGTGGGGATTTTTAGCTGGCCGTGCGGCCGTGTGATCTGTCCATATTTCATTAAGAACCGTCAACGGCGAGCGCTATAGGCCGATGAATTAGCAACTTCTTTTGGGCTTAATTTGATGATATGGACACCAACGACAAGTTGCATTAACACATTGGAAATTGTGTACCAGCGATTCGAGAGCATGGTTATCTCACGGTGATGTGAAGTGGCCACCGAGATCGTACGATTTGATCCCGATAGACTTTTTCTTGTGCATTTTTCCGAAGTCACGTCATGCCTATGCAAATAACCCATGGGTTTTATCTCCGTGGGTCTTATTGCTCTGCACCTTATACCTATTGTGAAATTAAAAACAGCTCAGCAAACTTAATTCCACATATTTCCGTATATTTCCCTTAGTCGCACCTGTTTCATTCACCCCAACAAAACCTTTCAAAAATTTTAATAGAAGCGGGTTAGTGCAATAAGTTTTTGAAATATTAGTGAAATTTTTCATCAACTTTTACATTTTAAAACTTTTCCCAAAAAAAAAAATTAACTCGAAAATGTAGCGTCTGCCAATATAGAAATATCTTATGGTATTTTTATAGATTGAGTTGAATTAAAATCCTAACCCTATGACCCAATTGATTCGTTTGTCGCAGAAATCACTTAGACTTTTAAAAGTTAATTCTGGAATACCACAGGGTAGCCACTTAGCCTCTGTTCTTTTAATTTTATTTTTCCCTTCTGAAGTATTGAAGTAGTAATTTGAAGTATCTAATTTTTGTTTGGAATTCAAAAGGTTTCATTAGGCTCAAATTTCAAATACATAATAATATGTTCGTTATGATAGATGGTACTTTGTTCAAACTCATGTTTTTTATTTTATGTAGATGCTTTGCCGGTGCAGATGGATATTAGTGTGATTTTGCAAGTGCGAGTAAAGCTTGCTTGAAATTGATATTTATTAGATTTATACACTCATACCAAAAAACGATTATTTTCGATTGAATAGATAATTAAGGGCCAGTCTCATAGTGCACACTTAACAAAATAAGTGGCACTTAATTTTACCATTTTAGCGCAGTTCTTTTGTCTCAGTAAGTGGCACTTAAATGGCCAATATGGGAGAATTAATTGTGTCACTTATGAAGTGTAAACTGTGAAAATGGGGGTTAGTTTTCCATATTTAGCACTTAAGTGACACTTACATACTTCGATTGTGAAACTGGGCCTAAGATTTGTATTACAAAAAAAATTAACAAAATTTATTTTGCTACTAAATAGAAAGACGTGACATTAAATATAAATATTGGTTATTCATAATGTAAAATGGTCTCGGAAAGAGCTTGTGCATGTCTACGTACAATGTACATAATAACGGGTGATTTTTTAAGAGGTTTAGAACTTTTTTTAAAAAAAAAACACAAAAAATTCGAAAAAATGAATGAAATATTTATTTGAATCGATAGTTTGAACCTTGCAATTTAATGTTTAAAGATAATTTCATGCAAATGTTGACCGCGGCTGCGTCTCAGGTAGCCCATCCGCTGAGTCCAATTTTGGCATACTCTTTCACACATATCGGCCGGTATCTCACGAATGAATGCATGGATGTTGGCTTCCAGTGCGTCAATCGAAGCGGGCTTGTCCCTATAGACATTAGCCTTGACATACCCCCACAAAAAATAGTCTAATGGTGTCAAATCGCACGATCTAGGCGGCCAATTGACCGGCCCGAAACGTGAAATTAACTGTTCACCAAACTCGCCTCGCAATTGCGCCATTGTTTCGCGTGCTGTGTGGCATGTGGCACCGTCTTGTTGAAACCACATATCATGCAAGTCAAGAACTTCCATTTCGGGCAAAAAAAAGTTTGTTATCATCGCTCGGTAGCGTTCACCATTGACAGTAACGCTGCGATTCGCATCATCTTTGAAGAAATATGGCCCAATAATGCCGCCGGCCCATAAACCGCACCAAACAGTGGCTTTTTCGGCTACCAGCTACCAAGCTGTTGCAATGCTTCTGGCTGATCTTCACTCCAAATGCGGCAATTGTGCTTATTTACGTACCCATTCAACCAAAAATGAGCCTCATCGCTGAACACAATTTTTCGATAAAAAAGCCGAAAAAACCGAGCACGAATTTTGATAGTAAAATTCAATAATTTGCAAGCGTTGTTCATTTGTAAGACGATCCATGGTTAAATTGCAAACCAAACTGAAGCTGTTTGACAGTGACACAAGGTACTAAACACACGTCAGCTGTCAAAACCAGTGTTGCCAAATCTAAACCAGCTAAAAAATCACCCTTTATATATCATCTTTTTCACAATTTTTTATAAACTATAGGCGACAACTGAAAACACAATTTTTATAATTTGTCTTCTACGATATTCAACAGGTGTTCCTAAAATCAAAACTTTAGGTATTTCTCGCTCTCTTTAACAATAATACTTATTTCTCATTGTTTTCTGCTATATACTCTGATTAAAAATATCCTGTGTAGTCCCTAATAGCGATAATTTATTTTACCCCTTTCATACTCTTTTGTTTAGCATGATAAACGTATGCTCATTAAGGACATTATACTAAATGCCATCGTTCAAATGAATAATGCATTCTACTAAAACAATATACGTTCTCTGGTTTCTTTTTCATAATAAATTGCTAACAATTATTTTTAACAATTCTCTTCAACACACAATCAGTGTAATGAAATTGAATTGAATAAAATCTTTTCCCCACAATTTATGTACCTATGTGTGCATACTCGGTTGTAGTTTGGGTTAAAAAAAATAAATATTATGGTACTGTAACTAAAATACTTTTTGAGAATTTATGAATATGATTTTCGAAAAGATGGTGCATATTTCATTTGATTATTAATTTTTATTATTATTAATTTGAAGACAATTGCTTCGGGGTTAAAAATGTAGGTCAGCATTGTTTATTTATACAAACCCATGTAATGTGCCCTATGGATATACAAAAGTTTTACTTTAAATTGTATTTCAATATTTATATTATTCATGAAATGAGTCGATGAAAGTTTGTTTTTAAAATTAGATTTCCTAAACAATTCTTTTTCAAACGTTCGGCAAAAACTCGAAACGACACTAATTATAGTGTATAATAATAAAAAGTTGAAGAAACAAACAAAAAAGTCACAAACAAAAAAATACAAAATTTAAGTTACATCTGGTACATATTTTTGTATATCTTGGAAATTCAATTACAATGCAATCATAAAATTCCATTGCAATTAGGAGAAGAAAATTTATCCTTTGTGGGCAACTTTTAGAGTAGGTATACCTTTATATATATGTATGTCATGTTCTACTTTTCTATTCTCAAGTTCCACAGACAAAATAATAATAAAATTGCACATTTATATTGCCATCAAAATGCCATTGTGATCCCATCAGCTTTATCCAATAGCTATTGCATATCCATTTTCCTTAGATATAGTGAATAGGAATTTCTAACGTATAAGACACTGGTATCTATGTACGTTTGTACATACATATATACATAAAGAGAGAGAGAGAGTTAAACACAAAACCATATAAGTATAAACTCTTAACCTTTTTGTAATATTATTTTCTTTTTCAGCAGAAAACCCAATCGTCATCGGCTTTAGAATACCTACCGTGAACGACATCACTGAAGACACTTGGAATTTGGAATGTCTTAGAAAACTCATCCAGGAAATAGAGCTCCTTCTAAACGTTGAGTTCTCATGTATCCTGCTCACTTTCTATGACAGTTAAATTGATAAATGCAACTTACAATGACTCTTAAGTGAAATAAGACATATCGTATAGCCCTCCGAATTGTCACAGTCATTCAACACTCTTATTTTTGTCGTTTTATATGTATGTAGGATGAAGGTATAGGTAATAGGATCCTTGATGTTTGTCTGTTCATTTTCTTGTACCTATTTGGTTTCTGATACACGTACATTAAAACAAAGGCTTATTATGTGCCAGTCAGTGCCACGAATACACGAATAAAGGTTCAAAAAGGAATTATCTACTCATTCTTCTTATGTATACTTATTATAATCTACAGGGTGATTTAGACTTATTTTTTTTTTTAATCTTTTAGTGCAGGTTAATGTTTTTATTTTGTCTAATTTTTGAAATGCTGAACACTGTTTTTTTTAAATTTATTTATAGTAGAGCCTACGATTCAGTCCGTGTATTTGAAAAACACGGGTACACGGACTCCGTGTAATTATTACACACAAATAAAAATCCGTTCTCTTAAAACACGTGTATTTATTTGCTTAATATCCGTGTATCCGCCATCCGGATATTAAGCACACACGGATCTTTATTACACGGATTCTTAATACACGGAATGGTTTTTGATTTTTATGTTTTCAAGGGGTGGGCTTACAAGCTTAAAATTTTGAGGGATAATGGATATTATAGATTTTTATTTTTGGTGATTTTCCCAAAAAAAGTCGATTTTTAAAGAAAAAATTAAATAATTCTAAATTTAAATCCACTGACAGATTAGACTACCAAGTCGTTGTCGTATTTTTATCAAAAAAATCCCATAAATTTGGCCCTCTCCAGTGATGATTGGATTATTTAAAATACACGGATCTTCGGATACACGGACACACGGACGCACGAATGCACGGATACACGAAATACACGGATTCAAATCCGGATATTATAAGAACACGTGTATCACTGTTTTTAAATATCCGTGTAATAGGGAGCTGTAATTTATAGTACCTACTTTTACCAGAAGCTTTTAAATTTCCTACTTTACTCAGTTTTCTAAAAAAAAAATAGTTTAAATATTACCTATATTTATAGCTTTAAAGCGTTAATTTTTTTAATCACTCACACTGTTTTGGCAGTAATTGGTATGGTTAGTACAGCCAGTTAAAGTAAGATTATTTTTTTTGGTATTAACGAAAAACTGATTTTTGTGTATTTTCGTTTGGGTTCTGGGTGTACATTGTACAAATTTGATATAGTGGTTAAAAATACATTTACATAGTTTTTATTTTAAATAAAACCTCATTTATTTGGAATTTTAAATTTTTGAAATTTGATGGTTGAAATTTGAAGTTTTTCGCGCCATACGCATCAATACGTCATGCAACACCCCCTCCCCCCCCCCTCACGGAGATCTGTTGCGTTGTTTGATATTACCTGAGACAAGCTTTTCAAATATTTTTCTGATTCCACTTGAAGAATTGGTATCACTCAACATCACTCCAGGACGCGAACATTCTTTTTTTAATTTCTTGTACTATTTTTAGTTCATTAAATGCACATTTTTGGTCACAGTGACTTAAATGTACAGAATTTGTTGCCTTTGTATACATACACCATTTTATGAGACTTAAACATGTGCATTGCAAAAACTTCACTATTAATTTTTTTGGCATTCCACGAGTCACGACCGCTATCTGATGTAGGATAAACTGGTCAACAGTGAATCACTTTTTAGTTCCTGCATTGTAGATGACACATTTTTAATATAAGACATTGAATGTTTTTCCACAGATTTTTCAATGTTTAATCTTTAATGTTATCACAAAATTTTAAAGCTTTATTAATATTGAGATAATGAAAAAATTATATGAACTTAACATTTTCATGTGCTTCACTGTGTAACATGGGTGTACAGTTTACACAATGAATCAAGGATTTAAAATTATAGTTTATTGATTTATTATTTTTTCCTTAAACTAAAAAATAAAAAACAAAGTTCTTTTAGCATTAATAAAAATAAAAAAAATCATAAAAAATTACTTTTTCTTACATTTAAAGAAGTAAAAGATAAATAAAACTTGAATATTATAAATGTCATGAAAAACGATTAATTGTTGTTTATAATTGCTATAAGCTTTTAGCGAACTTCCATTTTTGAAAAATCGACATTTAATGAAAAATTTGAATTCTGGAGCCTCAATGAGTGATTCCCTGTGTACCAAGGCCGTATGCATGATGGATTACAGGGGTTTCATCCCCCCCCCCCTCCCCACCCAACCCAAGTTCTAAACAAGTGCACTTTTTTCTCATATTTCTCAGTTCAAATATAGATTTTCACAAAATATCGGCAAGAAATGTCATTAAGGGGTTAATGAGCCAGACCCAGTATAGGTAGTAAACGATAGTAACTTTCCAGCTTTGCTACAAAACGAATGAGAAGCAAATGTGGCGATTCAAATCTTAAAGAAAAATTCGGAGAATTTGAATGTTAACACTACATATTTAATCCCTGCTATTCAAAGCAAATTGATTGCTGCATGTGGTAATATCGTTCAAAATAAAATAGTTCAAGCATTAAATTCAGCAGAGTTTTTTGCAGTTTTAGCAGACGAGACTACTCACATTTCACTGAAGGAGCAGATGTCATATGTCAATTTGTGTTCGGTACGTTGATTATAAAGACGACATTTTTATTTTGCCAGAATTGATTTTTTGGAATTTTTTCCATTTAGAAACCACTATGGGAGAATATTTAAACTAACAAAATTGTTTCCGCATTACAAAATTGCAGTAACTTAATTGGACAAGGGTATGATGGTGCTTCCACTATATTAAGGGTATAGTTGTAGTGGTCTCTAAGCAGCTGTACGGGAGTTTTACCCAGAAGCTTAATTACGTTAATTGCTGTGCACATTCATTAAACCTCAGTCTAGGACATTGTAGTCAAATTCAGCCTATTTGCAATACGAATGGCATTATAGTTAAATCGGTTGGAATTTTTTTAAACTATCGGTAAATCGTCAATATTTTTTTTTGCAGAAAAACATTACAAAAAATTATCCGAAAACTAAATGAAAGAATTTAACGGCAATGTGTGAAAATCGATGGGTTGAAAATCATAACGGATTAATAAGGTTTAAAGAATTTTTTAAAGGCATATTGCATACTTTGGAGGAGTTGAGAATATAAAGACTCTGAAACCTCATCTAAAGCGATTTGTTTTTTAAATTCAGTTTTGAACAGTGATTTTTTGATAAGCTTTAGGTGCTTAAGTATTATGTTTTCGGACAAAATATGTTAAATTTTTGCAATCCTCTTCTTGTGACCTAATGTCATCACTGGACCGCACGTAAAGCTAGTGACAAATACGTTTGGAAAAATGAATGAATGAATTAAAAATAACCAACTTTTCTAATTCAAATTAAAGTGATTTCACCCAAAAAAAGTTTTTATTACTTAAATTTTGACAGGCGACCAGGAAAATTACGAACAAATCCAGAAATCACGAACGAATCCGACAATCACAGACGAATCGTGCAATCACTGGTAGATCAGGCAAATCACGGACGAATCTGGCAATCAAAGACGAATCTGGCAATCACTGGTAATGCTCCCGAAACCGCGCTCTACTTTTGAAACGACGTGAATGGTGGTTAAGAAGTAATTTTACACTATTTTAATAGTATTTTAAATACAAGTGCCAGTAATGTTTCAAACGGTGTATACCGGGAAATACTCTTGGAAGACCGAAAGAACCATTTGAGCTTGCCTATCACAAGACCAAAAAACATAGATTAGAAGATCTTTTGGTCTCAAAATCCACTGATTAACTGTAAATTGTCGTTCTGAATAAAATCGTTTCAATTCCGTAAGAAGTCTTAGCATTGTATTTAGACCTAGATTTTTCGAAAAATAAGTATAAAGTATTACGATCAGTTGTTAATGCGTTCCACAAATATTATTTTCCAATTTCCAACTCCCAGCAAATGGAAGGCAACAGAAACTGCAGTCGTTGATTTCCAAGAACAGCTCAAAACTGGAGAAAATATTGCAGACATTTCTCAAATACAGCATGACTGCTAAGTTAATTTGCAAATGGGGCTTTGACGGAAGTTCTGGGATAAGTCTTTACTGATTCACAAAACACAAACGAATTATTTTTTCTGATAGCGTTCTCCTCTTTGAAATTTTTCGAGGAACCATTTTAAGCTGCTTATGAAGCGTGTAAGATTGCTTTTAGCAATATTTGCTAAATCTCTCCCAAGTAGAATCTACGGCTCTGTGATAGAGCCGGACAAGTACAGAGAAGGTGAGGAATAATTTCCTCCTCCTCTTCATCCATGCAGCTTCTGCAGAAATCGTTTGAGTAGACGCCTAGTCGCCTGGCGTGTCTACGTATTTGACAGTGTCCGCTTATATGAAACTTATAACGCAGCTAATTTGTAATCTGCTTAAAGATATCAAATGCTCTTTATAGCATCAATTGCTTTAGAATAAGTTTACATGTAGCGATAGGTATACCAATATTTTTCTTATCTGTTAAGAGGAGTATTGTTGTTCCACTTTGGCTAGATCATCAGCTTTGCAATTTCCTGGAATGTCTCTGTGGACCGGGACCCAGCAAAGGTGAATGTTGAACTGTTTCGCCATCTCAACGAGAGATGATCGACAGTTTTGGGCCGTTGTAGAGTTTGTAGAAACAGAGCCCAGAGATTTGATTTATTCCGTTTAGCACTTTATGGTCATCTTATGGCCTTTAAATTCTCCGTCTTTATTACGTTAATTTTTCTTTTGAAGTTTCAATACTTATTTTTAACACAAAAGTCTTATTTTTTGAATAACAGATTTTTGTCCACCATGATCTCCATACATTCGACGCACTGTTCGATGGTTTGATGCAAGGTGCAGGAAAAATGTGTGCTTTTTTCTTTTTCAAATTCGTTTTAAAATAAAATTATTAATAAACCATTTTGTTGTAAAGGACGGCGTCATTTATGGTCTTGGTGCCCAGATACCTTGTCTAAATAATCTGTAAATTTATTTTGTAAGTTATTTGATTAAATTAATAAATAAATAAAAAGAGCAAGCGTGATTGCAAGTGATTCACTGTGTACCCTGATCCATTGTTTACCCTACTTTACCAAGGGCCAGTTTGTTTACAGTTGATAATCTTTACTTAAGAATTAATGCAACTGATAAATCATCGAATGTGCTTCTTGACCAAAATTTTTATTAGGGAAATCAAAATTTGAGTTTTTAATCATGGAAATCGATAATCATCCGATTTTCATTGATTAGCACCAATTAATTAGAACCTGTTGTGCAGATTGAACCCACTATGTGAACAAACTGGCCCTAAGTACCTACTAAATACTAATCAAGGATTTTGTTTATCATTACATTTTACCGCAAAAAGAATAACTTAACTGTACCGTTATAATTGTACATAATATTATGTACACTTTTTATGTAAAATTACAAATTTAAGAAAATGCGTCTAATGGCTAAAGTAATTTTATCATAAAAACATTTTGAAATTACAGAAAATTTCAGAACACCCAACATAAATGTCATAAAGCCCAAATTTAACAAACAAGAAATTCTTTGGACTTTAATTTATTTATAAATTTGGGCGTTATGACATTGAAAGTGAAATTTGGGCTTTGCGACGCTTTCTTCTCGACATTCTGGACGATGTGTCTGTTTTTGGGCCTTATGACATTTTCTGATTTGGGTTTTACGATGTTGGCTGATATGACTTAAGAACAATAAAAATCAACATATTTATAAGAACCAAATAACAAAATTCAGAAAACCCAACTTTTTAGGCTTTATGACAATTTTTGGCCTTTATGACATTTTTTCGATTTGGGCGTTATGGTTTTGGGAGAAAAGTCCTGACGCCAAGTAGAACAAAATTTTTATTTTCTAAAATGTTTTTTTCATAAAAATATAAATATTTTGTAATAACAATTAAAATGTTTGTAATTTTTTCGAAACGAAAAAATTTGCTCAAGACTTCTTAAAGGACAAATTCTTAGAAGAAATGCTAATCTTTTTTTTTGTCAATAAATGAGGTTCTGGTTAAAAATTTACTTTAAAGAAATACTTTTGGCTAAATTCAAAGGTATTTTCAGCATATTTATAAATATAAGTTTTAAAATAAGACCTTATAGAAATATTTTTTAACTACATATTATCTTATCCATAATCACCCTGTTAATTTAAGGTTTATCAGTTTATATTTTAAGGACATTAAATTCCTTTTTAATGTGGCAACATCACACAGGTTAAATTTTGTCACATATTTACCCTTAAGGCTTGAGGAAGCATTTGAAATTTAATATTCAATGTTTGAAACCACTTTAAGATATCACATTCAATTAGAAACGTAAATGCCATAAATCACAAATGATGACATTTTCAAGGTGTAGGTGGAGATTAAAGGTAAAGATATGTATAGGAATTTAAAGGAGACAATATTTAGATATGATTTTCGTGATTGAAGTTTGAATTGTAATTAGTTTAATGATAAAAAAGATAAAAACCACAATTCGTAAGTTTTAAAACTTATGTTTATTTTTAATTTTTTGTTTAAAGGTACTTAACTATTAGACTTGAATTATCTAGACGGTTATGAATAAGATTTTTTTTTATAATATCTACGGTGTAAATATTAGGAAATGAAAAAATTTTTACTGACAATATTTTAGTAGTATAAGGGTTGTTTTTTAATATATTGTCTTTGTCTTTTAATATATTAGTACCTGGGAGACCGAGCTCCGCTCGGTATCTTTAAAATTTATTTTGAGAATTTTTTTTATTATTTTTTGTAGAAAAATTTAGTTAAATTTCAATAATACACATAAAGATATTAAGATACAAGCTTGCTCGTTTAATAGTATTATATAAAAATATATGATATATTGACAACATTTTTAGTAATCCTGACATTGGGCGTGTTTTTTTTTCTTTTTTCTATAAAGATTATAAAACGGTTCAATGAATCAAAATTATAATCAGCCTTATCACGAATTCCATCGTAATCGAAAACTTGTTACGAGTTCCGAAAAAAACTATCACAGATTCCATCGTAGTGAAAAATCTTATACAAATAGTCATTACGAACGGATTCGGTGATATTTTTTTATATAAGTTGGCGTGGCAGTGGACAGATGTTCCTAAAACCGTTTTCTGAATTTTTTGTTTTCTTAAACTCCCTGCAAATTTCATCCAAATCCTCATAGCCATTTCCGAAAATTAGCTATATTAGTAAAATGGGCGTGCCAGTGGGCGGATTTAACTAAAATTACTTTCAATTTTTTTTGACTCGGTGACCTGAAGGAACTGTGTAAATATCATCCAAATCGTTGGAGCCTTTTCCGAAAACCAAAAAACAATAAAAGTGGGCGTGGAAGTGGGTGGATTTTCTCAAAATTATTTTCAAATTTTTTTTGTCATTCATCAGTATACTCCCTGCTAATTTCATCCGAATCGTTACAGCCATTTCTGAGATCTTAAAAAAAGTGGGCGTGGTAGAGGGTGGAATTATTTCAAACTAATTAAAAATTTTGTTCTCGTTGATCTTAACAATCTCTGCAAATTTCATCAAAATCGTTATAGCCGTTTCTGAAAAACGAAGAAACTATAGAAACCTCATTCATCAAAACAAACTCTGAAAATTTCATTCAAATCATTTGGGTCGTTTCCGAGAAAAAGAGATGTTTCCGACCAATTCCGAGAAACTAAGAAATAGGAAAAGAGGGCGTGGTAGTAGGCGGATTTTACAAAATCAAAATTTTAAAATTTGTTCTCATTCATTGAAATAAACTGTGAAAATTTCATCCAAATCGTTAGAGCCGTTTTCGAGAAACCAATAATATATATATATATATACAAGAATTGCTCGTTTAAAGTAATAAGAAGATTGATGTGCTGAAACTTTGAAAAGCATTATTGAAAATTTGCGCAAAACAAAAATTCAAATTTTAACTCTAAGGAATTAAATAAAAATGCTCTGTACCAAATTTAGAGCAAATCGGTCCACCCGCTTAGGCTCTATCTGAAATTAAATTGGAGTGGACGGACCAAAGCACGGAAACAGGGACGCACGGTCGCACCGTCGGTCGCGACGCACAGACAAATAAAATGTGGTACGCCTATTTTGAGCATCTATTAATGTTATTCAACTTCGAAAAAAAAATCATCAATCATTGAAATATCGAATTTGCAGAAAATAATTCTAAAATTAATAAATGCAAATCTTTTGACGATATCGTTGTTTTTTTTATAAATGATTCTTGGGAGTAAAATACATACATAAATCATCGAATACAACTACCAGTTTTTTTTCATCACTATACAAATATAAATTCTATATTTTTTTGAAAAAATAAAAATGAAAATAGCTACCTTAATCATACCAATTAAAGGAGCTTACGAGCACTTATTACGTCATGGAATGTTATTTTTTTCCAACATAATATAAATAAACGCACAAAGGGAATAGCTATCATTTTAGCAATTTTCCAATACCTATGTACATTATACAGTATATCCAGATGTATATCCGCTTTTGGTTTTGTCCATTTATTAGAATGTCCCACTATAAGCCAAACTTAAATCCTTGAAACTAACGACAAGTGGTCTGTGGTCCAAATCATACTATTTTCCCCAACAAAAAAGTATAACCTAATGTATGTATGTATGTATGGAAACCAACACAACAAAAATAAAAATTTTCACTCTATAAGTACTGGTTGTGAATTTACCTTCATTGTATTCTCAATAGAAAATATTCTACCAATCCCTATCATATACATTCGATACTCAATATACCAAATATAGCAAAGCTTATCCTAGAATATTATTGTCTTAACATACTGTTCCTCATGCTTTGCAAGGACTTTTATCTATACATTTCAACAACGATACTTCCTTTTTCTAAAAACAATAAAAAAAAAATAGAATAAACAGAAACAAAAAAAAAACACATGCACAATTCAGTATGCAAAATATTTCCTCTGCGCTAACATAACTGAAGTTATGGAAATATTCAGGACAAAGAGAAATACAAGAAAGAAATTGAAAAAGTCCTTGTATATATAGGATAAATATGGTTATATATGTACATATGCAACAGTCCTATATTGGACGAGATATATTTCATCAGAGCGGAAGTTGTTGGTTTGGTTTTGTAAATAAAATTTTGTGTTAATATCTATACCTTTTTTTTGTAATTTAAATATTTACATTTTTTTCATCCCAGAGTATTTGTCGATCAATTACCTTCAAAACACTCCGCTTAAGCAAAACTTGCTTAAGTGAAAAACCCGGATACTTGAAACATATATTTTCAGTCAAATTTTATATTTTTCATTGAAAAAACTCTCTTAAGTGCAAACAAAAAATTGAATGGAACAAAACAAAACATTTGGTGAACGGTTAAGGTTTTTTTATTTTTCACCTTCACCAAATTTTCCCCACGAAATTGACATTTGAATTTCTGATATGCACAACCGTTTTTGGAATGTTTAGATCCGCTTAAGTGAAATTTTTTTTCACTTAAGCGGGGTTCGTTTAAGTGAAAAATCAGCTTAAGTTTCTCTTAAGCGGGTTTTACTGTACCAGACTTGTAAATTGATGTAGTCTTTTGTAAATGCAGTTTTTTTAAATTATTTATAGAATTCTATTAAAAGATTGCATTAATTCACTTCACTTTGAGACTTCATTACTTCAAATTATGCAATCACTAGTCACTTGAATCAAAAAGATTGCGATCATTTTTTTCCCATTAATTTCACAACAATCAATTGAATGCAATCTCTTGGACACTTATGCATTCTTTTGAAATCTTTTACATTTGTGCAGGGAATTTATTTATTTATTTTATTTTGCCAAAAGATTGCATTCAATTTGATTGTTCTAAAATCAATGGGGGAAAAAATGATTGCATTCATTTTGATTCAAGTAAATGGTGATTGCATAATTTTAAGTCTGAAGTCTCAAAATGAAATTGATGAACGCAATTTTTAAATCATTAACGATTACTTTAAAAAAAGATTGCATTCTTTAACAAGCACCTATACCGATACCTACATATTCTGTATGTCTACTTTTCCAAAAGCGAAAAAATAGACTGGTAAGTAAGAGCCAAACTCTTCTTCAAAAAAACACTTATTAAAATTAATTAGGGCCAGTTTCACAGTGCACACTTAACAAAATAAGTGGCACTTAATTTTCCCATTTTGGCACTTAAGCCGCAGTTTTACTACCTGAGTAAGTGGAACTTAAGTGGCCAACATCGGAGACTTAAGTGTCACTTATTCCGATAAGTTTACACTGGGAAATTGGGAATTAGTTTTCCATATTCGGCACTTAAGTGACACTTACTTCACTGTGAAACTGGCCCTTAATGTTTTAATACAATCCAAAAAATATTTCCTACAAAAAATTCTATAATGAAATTCTACACGAACCGCTGACGTTTTTGAGGGGAAACATACGTATGGTAATCCCCAAAAACCAAAAATTTAATCGGATGAAATCCCCAAAAAAATGCATTCCAACGAGACAAAACCTCCATATGGGGTAAGGCGCCCTATGTAGTATGTACAAAATCCCCAATAAATATTTTCTTTTGCTCAAATCTCTAAATTTCCAAAAATTTCTAATAAATCCTCAACATATTAAGTATTTATTGCTTGATTCACTACTTGTTTTCTTTTTGGAATTTAAGATTGAGGATTTTGTCTTTACCTGGTTTAAGGATTTTTATTTTTGGATTATGGATTTTTGGCAAACGTCACTAGCCCGTTTTTGAGATAAATAGGATTTTCTTTAATGGTTGTTTAAAATTTATATAGAAGTACCATTATTTTTGGTTCACAAACAAAAGTTTTTAAAATTTTTCGAGGTAATTCTGAAAGCTGCTATGCTGCCGCATCTTGCGAATATTGAGAGAATATTGCACCTTGCGCCTATTTCAAAAAAATATAAAAAATACAAAACAAATAATAATCTTAATGAGACCAAGAATGAATTGTCCATTCTATGGACCATTTCTGAATCTTTTTAAATATTTTTGAAATTAAATAAACGAAATCGAAACCGAAAAAAAAATTTATAAAACCATCGTAAATTAACACTTTGGTGGTAAAAGTGAGCAAATATGAAAAATATTAATAGTGATACGACGGATATCATTGCGATATGATAAATTATCATTATGATATGGTAACTGTTATTATGACATGACCATTAAAATGACGACAGCAAAAAAAAAATATAATCTGCATTAATTGTAGGGTTTCATGTTTTCAATTTTATTTTATTATAGTTTAACATTTTAATATATTATATAGTTTTCACCATAATGGTGGTAAGCACAACTGATTATTTTTTATTCTGAAAATGTAAAAAATTTATCTTATTTTAACAAAACCTATATTTTACTTATACTTGTTTTTTTTTTTTGATTGAACCTGGAACCTTGCGCTAACGAGCCCAATACGCTTCGACTGGGCTTATTCGCAATACGGAAAGGTGTTAAAAATTGATAACTTTATGAATTACGGTTCAATGCCAACCAAATTTGATAAGAATCACCAAAAATATCGAACTAATATTATAAAAAATTTGATATTGTGTTTTTTTTCAGTGTCCTGTCTTTTTATCTGTCAGCTGCATTCTAAACGGATGAGTCGAATGTCTTTATCTAACGTTTTTAAGACATTCCTTGGCACGTGTTTTTTATTTTTATAGCACCAAAAATAACGGTACTATTTAAATTTTGTTAGTCATTAAATAAAGTCTTATTTTAGTCGTATGGTGGATCCACCATTTTCTTCAATTTTGACAGAAGCGCAGAACTGAACAAAAACTTTAGCCTAGTTCCAATTTACTTTGAAACCCTGTGCATTTCTGTGAATTTCTACACCAAAGTACGTCAAAGTTCATATAAAAAAAATAAAATGACGTAGAAATTCACACAAATGCCCAGAGTTTTAAAGCAAAAGAACACACCTGTTACTGATATTGCGTTTTATAATATTTTATTTAGAATGTTTCGATTGTTTTTGTGATGATGGAAGATATTGACAGCTGAATTTATAAGATGGTCATTTGTGTTGGCATGATATTTTTCTTTTACATAAGTAATGTTTTAAATTCAATATCTAGATTTTCAAACGTTTCCTGAAAAACACTTAGGGCCAGTTGTACAATAGTGGTTCAGCCTCGGTTCAAGATTTTAACTCACCGATTTCGGCGGATTAACTAAGGTTCAACGCTGGTTCAAGTATGTAATTGGTTATTATCACACACTTGAACAGTAAACCACTGTTGAAACTCAATTAATCCGCCGGAATCGTTGAATCAAAATTGCTGAACCACGGTTTAAATATTTGTACAACTGGCCCTTAGAGGATATATTAGATGGAGTGCTCGTTTCCATTAAAAATTGATGCTTTCTTAGGGGGAGCTCAACACACTTTCAGTGAACACAAGTTTTTTGATAGCCGGAAGCCGATCATTTATTAAGATATAATATTCAATGGCACATTGTTCATGGGTAGAGGGCCATAACTTACGTCACAAATATCTTTAAAAAAAAAAAAAATTATAACATATTTCAAGAGAAAATATAAGAAAATTATGACTGACATTTGAAGATTAAGGGCCAGTTTGTTCAAAGCTGATCATCTTTAATCAAGGATTATTGCAACTGGTAAATCATCGCATGTGCAAGGTAATCAAATTTTTTTAAGGAATCGATAATTTAAGTTGTTAATCATGGAAATCGCTAATCAGCCGATTTTGGTTGATTAGCGCCATTTAGTTAGAGGCTGTCAAAGTCATCGTTCAGATTTAGCCCATTGTGAACAAACTGGCCCTAAGTATTCACTGAAAGTGGTAACAGTGCAGCGCCCCCTGTCACAGCTTAACGTACTACAATACATTAGGTATAGGAACAAGCACTCCATATAATATATATGCTCAAACACAGCTAACTCGATTTTTTAAATTTTTGATGTGTGTAGGTTTTTGCTACCTTGAATCGATTCGCATCGTAATGTTTACCCTTTAGCCAAATTGGTCAAATTGTCAAAGCTACACCAAAAATCAAAGAGTTCCCGTACATTTTGCGCGTGAATATGGTTCACCGCTCGTTAACGCAAACTCTCCACTTTTTGTCATGGCTTCACGAGCACGCTCACGGGTGAACAAAAATGCAAATTTGTATGGATTCACGACATGATTCACAAGTATTTACTAGGCTTAACTGATGTGGTGAAATTTAGTAACGTTTCTATAGCCGTATGGCTCCACTGGACCTAGTAATTTTGTAATGGTAACAAAAGTGAATTTATAAATTATTTCATAAATTTTTTTTTAATAAACTTCGTCGTTGTTTATAAATGACAAAGATAATTTAAAGAAAAATCAACGAGGTAGGGAATTTAATTTTACTTCAAATTTGAAATTTCACCAATGAGTCGCTACTTTACTTAAAAACATGTCATGTAGAAAAAATTATATAAAATAAAATAAAAACATTAAAATCAAACAAAATATATTTCTTCCCTTTAAATGATTCCTTTTAGAATTATAAAAACAAACACTTAAAATGTTCTTCTTGAAAAATTCTGACATTGATAAAAAAAAGTGCCATGTATTACACACACGGGTTCAACACAACTAGTGCAAAAAGGCATCTTCATTGAATTTCTTGAATATCTTTCCAAATTTCTTTTCCAGGACAAATGAGCATTCAATTCAACCATTCCTTCAACATATCCTCTTAATTCTCAAACACAAAAATTTGATTTGCCATTAAAAATATTTGAATTAAAGCAATAAAACTAAATTTTTAACAGAAACAAATTAATCGCGCATCATATAGACGTGGGTCCAGGGGACCCATGCGTATGCTGAAACTGACCTTAGGAGCAGCGAGTCCATTTCACTGGGCACTCTTCGCCTTACTGTAGGAAGGTACCTAGAAGCGGGGGGAGCTGTAGGCACCGCAGCGTTTTTAACACACGTTCAAAAATTGAATATGGGTCCATTGGACCCACCACATCAGATAATGTTTAAAAGTGATGTTTTGATCACCCAGATAATGTGGACATCATCTATGGCTGCGGGAATAGTCAAAATACAATTTTTCTTCTTAGACCAATTTTTTTGTTGTTCCATTTTTATTTTTAGTGCATTGTTTTTGTTCTTTAATTGGTGGAATTCTTTCGTGCTTTACTGACTCATTTGTTGCCTTGAGGGCTCTAAGGTACGTCGTAGAATTAAAAATTCATCGTTTGCCTTTCTTTAAGCTGTGTATATATTGTATAATACCGAGTGTAATGACAAATATTTTGAAATTCTATATAAATATGGATATTTATTCCAAAAATGCTTTTTTTCATAACAGAGCCGTAGCAACGTAGGGGCTAGGGGAGGCTTATCCCCCCCTGGTGTTTGCATTGCCCCCTCAGGCACTTTCATTGATCCTCTAGGCGTTTCAATTTTGCCACACTAGTTTTTCACTTATATGAAACCTATACTAGAAAAAAAGGACACAAATTAAAAGAACTGCGCTCACAATTTTTAAGTTTTTTTTTAACAATAACATTTATTTATTCTTTTTTAAATAATTGCACTTTGCGATTTTTTAGTGCACTGAATCTTAAAATAACCATGTCCAGGTCTAACAAATCAATTAGCTTGTTCTCGAATGCCAGAAATGATAAATTATTTGGTCTCTCAGTCGACATGCTAATACGTTGAGGGCGCATGGTTGTATTCGAGTGTAGGAATTGACTTATTATACAGGGTGTCCCGTAACTCAAAGTCAAGCGGATAACGGTTGAAAGGGTAGGTTGTACCTGTTCTGGAAAAAATAAGAAAAAAAATCTATCTCGCTTGGTTAAGTAATAATAGCAATATTTAGAAAAATAGTGAAAATCGATACCCTAGACCACATTTTTAGGTACTGTGGTCACAAATTTCCGAATTTTGACGTGTTTTTTTACGTTATCCTAAATAACCATGCTATTGATTTCAATCACAAATTTAAAAATAAACATTGTAAGTTTCGTAAGAAAAATAAAGTTTGACTGAGTCATGTTTCAAAAAAAATTTTTAAGCGAACTTTGACACTTCATATTTAAAAAAAAATGTACTACACTACCTTGGCAAGTTTTTTAAAAAATTGGCGCGTTTCATCAAGATTTCAGAATGGTACAACACTTGCTTCATCATTCGTAAAAAATATTTTTCATTTTTTATTTGCAAAAAACACCTCAGTTCACTTCAATCACTTTTACCAGAATAATGGTTTTTTGTACTCAAAAATCCATTTTAGCAAGGTGTACGTGACATAAACAGAGGCACTAGAATCAGACACTATTTGCCGTCAATAAGAGTGAGACAGATCTACATTACACAATATAATACGCTACAATCTACGTTCGGTACGCTACGTTCCTTGTTTTACTCGCAACTTCTCACAATCGTGCGCTTTTGTTACCCTGGACCGAATGTGCTGGCGAATGACGAAAATAGACGTTAAATTTGTAAAATTTCTCTGCCCCCCGCCCCCTTACAAAACAGAGTAGCTACGGCACTGTTTCATAAGCTAGAATCATTAAAATTAACACTTTATACGTACTGTTGTATATAGTGTCTTTTTATGTTTCCTGTTATTTTTCCTTTTAGTGTTTTTTTCACAAAGTAAGCAAGTTGATTCGCCAGCTTCTTTATCAAAAGAAACACAGGTATTTAACTTAAATGTCTTTATTTTCCATATTTCAACAAAAATTATTTAAAAAATAATTCACCTTTTCAGAAATTTTGACTTTTTCAAAATTCTTGACATTTTCAAAATTCTTGAATTTTTCTACCACACTGAGTGAAGAATGATTTGTTTTAAGGATCTAGACCCTTACCATATTCTATCTGAAATGTTTTTTCCGATCTCTCACGAACAAAAGATAACGAAAAAAAATATAAAATAGATTTAGGTTGTTCGTGAGAGAACTAAAAATTTTTAAAAATCGAAAATTTTATCGTTCGCGAACTATATTTTTTAAGGTTCGTGAGAAAATCGATAAAGAATGATAAATATCTGTATTTTATGATTCGTGAGCGATATTTTACAAACACTGGTTATATCTCACTATTGGCACTGTGATCTCTGTTTGTTTTACTATTTGGACCAGATCCAAGTTCATAGCAAAAAATATAAAATTGGACTAGCGAAAGGTCCTGGTAGCTAGAGCTATATTTATTTAATTATTGTTAATATAATTTATTTGTATTTTCAATAAAGTTTTAATAATACTAATAATAAAATTGGACTGTAGAACTTTCGAAATTACATATCCAAATTCACCCATAAATTAAATTATTACATAAATAAACGATGATCTGTATCATTTTAAACTGAAAGGTCTATGAATTTTTGATTGAATTTAAGTAGTGCGGAGATTGGAATTATTTGAAAATACATAATTGTAGGATTTTTAAACTTGTGGTTAATTACATTTTTGTTTAATTTAACTTTAATTAAATGTGTATCTGTCGAAGTAGTAGTCCGATCGAAATCAAGTTATTAAAAAAAAAAATGCGTATACGTCATAGTGAACCCATTACCCAAAAATATGTGCAACTGAAAAGGCTCTGAAAAAATTAAGGATTAAATTACCGGAAGTGATCGTTTTAACTTATCTAATTCATAGTGATTTTTCTCATCTACGATTTTTTGAGAAAAACTTAACCCAACTGAACTGAACTGTCTAAACAAAAGAACGGATTTTTCAGCAGTCACGGCGGATGATGAGATAGGAAAACTTCTTTAAGAACTTTAAGTTTTGTTTTTAATTTCATTGAAATTTTTAGACTTTCTGAAGTAGAAAACAATGAAATTTTATTCACCCTCTGTGAATATTCTCAATATTAAATCTAAAATCAATCGTAAAGGTGAAATTCCGCATTTCAATATTAGTTGTTGTCATAAAAAATCACATCGTTAAAAGGGTTACAAAGGTTTGCAAGTGATATACGTCAACAACCGCAGGGTGTTTGGGAACTATCACGTACTATAAAACTTATATTTAAGCGTTTTTGCTCTTAAACTCCTTGCAAAAGGAAGGCGTGTATGCCCTGAAGTACTTACATGAACTTTTCATCAATATGTAATTTTCCAACCAAAATCACATTGATTTCCTTTACATCAGAGTATACTATCATGTTATACTATATATATTTGTTCTGACATACATACATATACACACATATATTAAACATGAATATACTTATGAGCGCGCGGAGCTAGTTTAAGGGTAATTTCCATGTGAAAAGAAAAGCTTTTAGATTATTTTCAATTATAAGACCAAAAGCCCCTTAAGGGGCTTACATAAGTTCATCGAATGGAACTACATACATATACGTATATCTTCTTTTAAACCGCAATCTCAATCCAATCATTCTTATTTCTTTTCTTCTTTTTTTTTACTTTTAATTTTCTACATCTGTGGATTCATCACCTGCAGCAGGATGTTCTTAAAGGATACCACCTGAATGTCATCGAGATGAATAAGGCATAGGTACGAAAGGAAATAGCAATTTGGATATTCTGCATTTGTAAGATATATGTATATGTATGCAATTGCTATATATAAAGGAATATAAAAAGGTTAAAGAGATCATCTGCCTGAAGCTATACATAGAAGGGGGTAAAAGTTCAATTGGCGGTGATGGCGTCTAGATAAAGAATGGAAAATGTTGAATAAAATTGTAGTTACTCAGATGAGTGGAGGAGAAATTTCTGGAATAGTCGATGTGTATCAGACATTTGCATAGTAATGCAATTCATAGATAGATTTTCGAATAAATTGTAAAATGTAAACATGACACAACAATAAAAAAAAACGTAGACACGAAAATATTCACACAAATTATAATGGTGTCCTTTTTTTGTTGATAACTTATGATTGAAGAGCATTGAGCACCTTAAATGCGACACCTGGAAGCTGTTGACATGACTGAATCTTATGAATTAAATATTGAACGAAAAATTGATTGATAATTGTATGAAATTTGTGTTATTGACAACAATAACAACATTCATGAAAAAATGAGCCACAACAACAAGTTTGCATGTTTTTTTTTCTTAATAAATTTGAATTTTAAATTCTAGATAATTTAAGCTAATGTGGCTTAAAGACTTGCGGAAGACTTGGGGATCCAGACATGTTGGCAATAACAGATACATACTATTCATAGAAAAAATTTGGCTCGGGATATTAATCAGACCTGACTTTCGATAATACTGAGTCCTGTAATTCTATCTAAAAGTTTTGAACTCAAAACTTTTCAGGAAATCACCCCCATAGAGGTAAAATTGAATTTTATTTCAGCCCAAAAAATAATACCAACAAAGAAGTATATCTTATCTCGGAAATGGCTCTAACGATTTGGATAAAAATGCTTTTGTGTACTATTGTGGGTATATGGTCTCTATATTAATACAAAAATTGGTAAACACTATTACTTACAGTGCCTGATGCCATAGATCCGTTTTTTTGATTTTCGAATTTCGGGTTAAAAGCCCTTCACCAAAATTTGCCAACTACATGAAATGGTTTGTATCTGAACTAAAATCTTGATAATTTTCTTAAGGTAGAGGTTTTTAAAAAATATTGTTTTATATTCTCTATTTCTAGATGTTGCTCAAGTTTTTGACAAGGTTTGGCATTTGGGACTTGAATACAAACTGCAAAGAGATCTCCGAAGACAGTTCTACGAAATACTGAAATCCTTTGTTACCGACCGACTCTTTAGAGTACGGTACGAGCAAGAGTATTCGGAACTTAATAAAATTAAAGCCGGTATACCACAAAGAAGTGTCCTAAGGCCAACACTGTATTTGTTATATACTAGGGATATTCCAGTGGACAATAATGCTATCATGGCCAAATTTGCAGATAATACTGCCATTTTAGTACCTGATAAATGCATTGTGAAGGCTACAGAAAAATTGCAAAAATGCAACCGTTAAAGTAAGAGATTGGACACAACAATGGCGTATAAAACTAAATGAAACAAAATCAACTCATATAAACTTTACCAACAAAAATATTATTAATGTTCCAATTGTTATAAACAGTAAAGTTGTACCTTACGCCAAATACCTTGGAATGACTTTGGATGCCAAGCTAAAGTGGAAAGAGCACATTAGAAAGAAAAGAAAGAAAAAATAATATACACTTTTAATGCCAGTAAGGATCATAACACGAACAAATTTATTTTAATACATTTATGGAAAATCGAGTTGAAAAAATGTATTTAAACTATTTTTTAAATCAATATATTGTGGAAATCTTACTGAATTGTAATTTTTCGCTGCTAAACATTGGCAGATATTTTTAGTATTTAAAATAAGACCAAATTCGTTTGAATTAATAATAATTTGACCAATTATTTGAACTATGTATATGTTTATGTTAAATCGGGCTTTTTTGGTCACTTCCTTTTACATGCAAATAAAACTTTATTTCATACTTTTTCCCTACGTTTCGTCATAATTTCTCGACTTCATCAGGGGTAGTTTATTAAATCTGAAGAAACTTAAAATTAACAATTTACACTTTTAAAATTTTTTTGAACTTAAACTTACATGAAAATAACTTTTGTTACATTTAATGATAATTATTGATAGATGTTGATAATTTTTAAACTTTGAAATTTTCTAAAATAAAAATGAATTAATTTACATTATTTGAAATAAATAAACGAAAAAATTGAATAAAAAACCTACAGCACAGCACTTTAGAAAAACTAAATGAAAATAAAACAGTTTAAATTCAATAAGAAATTACACCGCTCTTAATGCAAGAGAATAGCTAGCTATTGTGTTGTCTCTATCTTACTGTTTATTCATTGTTTTGTCTATATTTTGTTGTATACGTAGACTTTCAAGTGTGTATCTATTATTTGTTCTCTTTTCCTTGTCCATTATTATTGTATTATCAAAGTCTGCAGAGTGTCCTGTTATATGTTTTGATAACCCTAAACCCAGTGGATTCTCTTTTGTTTCGAATATCCGCTTTGTGTTCGATTAATCTCGTCTCCAGTGATCTCTTAGTTGTCCCAATGTAAATAATATTGCACATCTCCCCTTCCTTGCCACTGCACTCAATTTTATAAATTATGTCATGTTGTTGTTCTTTTTCTATTTTGGTTTTTGTGTTGGTGAATAGTTGTCTTATTGTTGAGTTTGATTTGTGAGCGAATGTCACATTTTCTTTATTTATAATTTTATTTAAGTTTCTCTTATCAGTTAGATTTGGAATATATGCAATACCATAGTATCTCATAGTGTTGCCAACTTCTGCATTTGGTTGAGAATTTTTGTTAGTTTTATTAATTGTTTATTAAATTATTTATTAAGTAATGGGGAAAATTATTCATGTGTAATATTGTTTTAATTGTTTTTATGTTTTCTTCTTTAAATTCTATATCGCTTATATTTATTATTTTGTTGATAAAATTGTTTGCAGTGTTAATTTTTTGTTGTAAGGGTGGAGTAGAGAGGAAATTAATCATTCTGCCAGATGCTGTAGTTTTAGAATACCAGTTACATTTAATTTTGTTTCTTGTTCTGTAGATTTTCGTTTTAATTAAGTCACTAGTTAAACTATGAAATCGTTAACGGATAAGCAATTTTAGCAAAAATCTGAAAATACATCAGTACATTTTTCAAACATTTCTTGCTGTGTGCCAACTATCCAAAAAAAGGTTTGGAATATTGAAAGACAATAAATGGTTCTTTGATATGCTTTCTAAATTATTGCTATATACGCACACAAACGGCTTCGTGAAATTATAGAGCGGATCAAGGTTTTTTTCGTTTTTTCTTCAAATATAAACAAAGGTCTCTTATAACAACTTTTTGTTTCAATAACTTGACAACGGGTTAATGAATTTTTTTTAAATAAAGGTAAGCTATTAAATGGGATCATGACGTAATCTGGAATGACGAAAATCTCGAAAAAAACAATTTTTTAATCTAAAATGAAAAAATATCGAATGCACAAAAAACTAGAATGGACAGAAATCTCGAATGCCTATATCAAAAAAAAATTCGAAAAAAAATATTATCTATTCGAGATTTTTAATTTACCTGTTTAAGGAGTTTAAACTTAAATAAAACTCATTAAATATTCATTTAATTAACCAGATTTATTTTTCTCGGCCACTTGTGATTATATAGATGTGTTATTTGATGATGACTTAACTGATATTATATGCAGGAGCCGCTGGCATCACAGTACAGCCTGGGGTAAAATATCAGTTGAACAGAGGATTTTTGAATTTTTTTTAAACTTAAGCGCCACGTGTGATTTAACTATCGAATTAATTGCGCCGCACTTTAAGCTCTGTGAATACTACACAACGAATCCTAATTTGGTGCTCTCCTTCTGCAAGATTTGCTTTTTTCAAATTATAATTTTTGTGAAATCGAAATTTTTGATTTAAAAAAAGTAAAAATTTATGAAAATTAGTCAGTTTATATTTCAGAGCCCTCACTAATTTTCCTTCGAACAAAATTGAGCAGACGAATCCAAATTTTTTCTCCTTGATCTTTGACAGAAAAACTGAGAAATTTTGCATTTTAAATTTTTTGAAACCCGAAACAAAATATTCAAAAATAAGAATTTCGAAAAAAAGGGGGATAGAATTTTTTCGAATTTTGCCTATAACTTTTGAAATTTTGAACATAGGGGTACAAAAAACTTGGAAAACTGTTTAAAAAAACAAGAAAAATCTGGAACAACTTAGATTTTCGAAAAAAAGGGGAACTATGTCAAAGTTTTCTACTAGAAAAATCGAACCAATTATACCTAATAACTTTCAATGGAAAGTTAAAAATAAAATAGATCAGAATATCCTTATACATTTGACCTGATGAAGAAGTTTTGAGCTCGGATTCGACGGTTTAGGTCACCAAAATTTTGTTGGCAAATATGTGTGTGTTTGTTTGTAGGCAAGACGTGTTACTTAATTTTATGAATCCTATAATTTTAGTTGAAGATTGTGCAGTGCAATAAGACCCGCAGAAATAAAGCCCATGGATCATATGTATTTCCCAAAAAAGGGAAATAACAACGGCGGGCATTATTTCCTTTTTAGATTGGCAATAAGATCCACCACAAAAAAGTATTAATACCCGCGGGAGTTTTTACATTTCTGAATTGGCATTAAGACCCATACTTAAAATGTGATTCAATATTTCCAATTTTACTTTAAAATATTTTTCAATTAATGATTTCAAATTGAAACGATTTGGAGCTTTGTTAATAGTTTTCCTGCATATTAGTAACTTGAGTGGCCCGCTTTGAGGGTTCCAAGGATTTTAACTCCGTTTTTGGGGGGCTTTGTATACCGCTCACGCATCTCCGTTGCTTCTCTTAGGGTGTGTTCAGTCGTCAGGCATGCGCCTTTGTCAATAGTTGGCCCTACGAACTAACTCCCAAATGAACTAACTCCCAATGCACTAACTCCCACTAAAATTGGGGCTTGGTTCATTATGAACGAATTCCCATTATTTTTGGAACTAACTCCCAATATAAAATGAACTAGGTTCAAAAATGCAAATAAAGGGTTATGTCCCACTAAATAAAAACTACTAAATGATAAAAAAAAACTTTGCATGCACCCAAATTCTCACCAAAAGGGTTGCAGGGGGGCAGCATGTCCCCCCATAAATACCTTACTGTTTATTAAAATCGTTGGGACTTATTTCATAATGAACGAAGTCCCAAATGAACTAACTCCCAAATTTATGAACTAAGTCCCAAAGAAATTTTGGTGGGAGTTAGTTCATTTTGGCTATTGAGTCCTTTTGGAATTAGTTCGTAGGACCCAAAAGTTTTCTTGGACAACAGTTACCTGTACTTTATTCTCTGAATTGAAACTCACAAGAAAGAAGAATTAAAACCCACAGCTTTTGTTTCCATTTCAAAAAGGAAAAAAGCCCGCGGGTGTTATTTCTCTCTATTTTGGGATATATCACCCTTGGGCTTTATTTCCGCGGGTCTTATTGCACTGCACTGTTTAAGACCTCTTTTAGAACTCCGGTTTATCTTTGGTAGCTATACCTCTACGTTTTTCTTACATCTAAGCGTTAAATAATATATTCATCACATTTTTATATTTCCCTATCATTTGAATATTAAATTTAATTTCTGTATGAATCTTTAAATTACCCAAAGTAGTAGGTGCCTACCAATCTTCCTACTTTAATCGCAAATTGAAAATATATTTGTACATTAAAAAATATTTGTGTTAACCTTGGTTAAAAATTTAAATTAATATTGAACATTGATTTAAATTCGTTGCCACTCTCGCAGCACACTTGCCATCAAATATTTAACTTCGATTTGAAAAATAAAAAAAAAAAAAATAAAAAATAATAACAAACAAAAATAATCAGAAATTGGGCTTACCAATTTTTGTGTTAAGGCAGAAAATAAAACCAGCACAGTAACGACCTAAGTAACACACAAAAAAGAAAAGAAATAAAATTACTTCTGAATTATAAATATCAACAACATGAGCCCACTATCCCGTTTTATGTATATAGGTACTAGGTAGGTACTTAATACTTATACTTGCCTCCTTGTAATATTGTTCCTTGAAATTTCAATTTACATTATCTTCAATGGCAATGTAGAAATATATTTATTAAAAATTTAAATTATATATTTAATTTAATTTTACGCATTACCAGCGAGTGATTCAATTTCGCTATGCAATATTTGTTGGTATATAGTCGTAGTAATACGAGTACAAGTAGGTATACACGCAGTGGAATGGTATTTACAGATTGAATTTTCCAACAACGAGAAGTAAAAAAAAGTTTTCTTTTAATTTAATTTTCCTAAATCCTTACTTGAAAAAAAAAACTTTTTATTACATAAAATGTGTGAAAATTAAAATGAAAAAAAAGAAAGAAAAAGTTTGTTCTTGGAACCTGTTTTCAACGATGTAAGTATTTTTAAGGGGGCGCAAGGTTTTCCAAGAAGCCAAGTAAATGCGCCATACAGCATCTCTTTGCAGGAGGATGCTATATCTTATATACCTAACTTTAGGAAACACATATACCCATGCAAATAAATAGAGGATTTCTACGAACTGTGATTATGCAAATAGAACGCAAAACTGGATTGCAAGACTTTATTTAATATGGCTCAAGAATTTTTAAGGACTAAGGAGAATTATTTTGATGGACTATACCGACACCTACCAGTTTTGTGTATCTTTGTTGTTGAGGAGTGGAAGTCCTTTCTTGGCTCAAAGAAAACGTGATATCAACTACAGATATCCGTATTTTCTCGGATAGCCAAGCAGCCATTAAATCTCTGGATTCTGTCTCTACAAATTCAAAAACTGCCCTTAATTGCCGATCATCTCTCTTGGAGATGGTACAGCAGTTCAACATTCACCTTTGCTGGGTGCCGGGTCATAGGGACATTCCAGGCAATTGCAAAGCAGACGAACTCGCCAAAAGTGGAACTTTACTACCTATATACCGTCAAATTGGACAAATATTGGTATACCCATCGCTACCTGTATTCTTTTGCTAAAGCAAGATGCAATAGAGAGAACAAACCTTAGGTGGAGTAATATTGCCACATGTCAGGCCACAAAACAGATCTGGCCTGTGCTGGATCTGAAGCGCTCTAGGAACTTGTTATATCTAAGCAGACTGCACATTAGCTCTGTCATAGGTGTCATCACTGGACACTGTGTAATAGGCAAGCACGCAACAAGACTTTGTGTATTTTCTAACGACTTCTGCAGGAGTTGTATGGACGAAGAAGAGGAAGAATCGATTCCTCACCTTCTCTGTACATGCCCTGCTCTATCTCAACGACGTAGGCTCCACTTAGGAGACTTTTACTACAATGATCCTAGTGATCTGGCAAGTCATGACATATTAATAGTCTCGATCGCTTCGTAAGAAGCTCTAAATGGTTCAACGAGTAGGAAGAAAGTTTCCTAGATTCCCGTGGTATCACAATGGGCCAACCAATAGTCTAAGTGTGTCCAGCGTTCTGCTGACAACCACATAAACCTAACCTAACCTAACCTGAGGAGTGTATAGGTGTTCATTCTACCTACTAGTTTAAGAAATTATAGACTCGTGTTAAAGACGCATTTTTAGTCTTTCATTTATGAAAGAAATAATTTAAAATACAGTTTATAAGTGGACTGTATATATGTAATAAGCAACCCGCATTGGTCGCGGAGACGAATGGATATCGAATCACGAATGTAAAATATCCCACTCAGTAAAATGATCGGTTGGAAACAACGTAAAACTCGATTAAGTTAAATAACAAACGGTGCCGTGTCATAAGGCCATGCGTCATAAGGGGGTATGGTATGTTTCGCAAGAATTATCTGGCAAACTAACGTTTCGCGGGGGTTCAATTCGCCGTTTTTCGTTCCGCATTTTGTTTGTTTAGCATTTTACGTTTTGCAAATCACGTTTCGTTTTTTAAATGATTTGACAAATTATCATTTCGCATTTTTCATTTCGCTAATTTCATTTAGTTTTTAGTTCGATTGGATTTTTGAATTTCCGCAATTTTTATTTGTCATTTTGTTATTTTGCTTTTTTTTATTTAAGCCGAGTATACAGTTCTTTTGAACAAAAAAATAAACATAAGTGGTAAGAATTTTTTTTTTTCGGAAGAAAAAAAATCTGATTTGAAATAAAAATTTTGTATTCGTTGTCCTTTTTTTTCCACAAAACAATGTCACCAACATTGTTTTTCTCAAAAAAGTTTCCGTGGTGAATATAAATTCTTTTCAACAGGTTTGGTTCACAGTTCGATATAAAACTTTTAAACGTCAAAAATTTTTTTTTGCGATAAAATCACTCCCATAAGAAGTACATGTATTTTTTTTTCGAGGAGGAACTGTATACTAGGCTTTAGCAATTTATTATTTCGCTTTTTTTTTATTTGGCATTTTGTTGTTTCGCTTTTTTTTTTTTTTTATATTTCAATTGTTTTGCAATTTTTTGGCATGAATAAACAGTGAGGTATGTATGGGGGTATGTATGCTGCCCCCCTGCAACTCCCCTGCTTGGCACACTATAGGATTTGGGTAGGTGCGAGGTTGGGTGTAGATAAAGTGTTGGACAAAAACATTTGGCTTTATTTCTAAGTAAAATTTGGCCTTATTTCGTTTTCGAAATGAAATAAAGCCAATTTCTCCTTATTTCCATTTTCAAAACAAAATAAGGATCAAAGTTATCCTTCTTCTTTCGTTGGGCCTTATTCCACGTCACCGAAAAATACTCAAAAATGAATTATTTTCCATATAAAAAATTACTTCTCAAAACAACATTAATATTAATTATCAATACAACTAAGCGGCGAAGTGATCTGTTAGCGAAATAATAAAACGGCGAAGCGATATTTTGCGAAATAATGAAACGGCGAAACATTATTTCGCGAAAAAAAAAACAATTGACCAAGTATCAAACAACGTAACAAAAAAAAAAACGAAACAACAAATTGCTAAATGATTGAAAATATTTTTGAAAAAAAAAAAACGAAAAAAAAAACGCCGAATGTTAATTACGTAATGATTGAAAAACGTATAATGAATAAAAAACCAAACGTAAATTGCCAATTGTGGATTGCGAATTAAACGAAATATTTAACGATTCAAGCGAAACAAAGAAATGCCAAATGAATTTTGCCAAACAATGGTGACCCGTCATAAGGCCATATTTTGAAATATGGCCGTATGGCACTTTCATAAAGTGACATAAGGTTATCATACCCTTGTCCAGTTAAGCTGCTGCAATTAATTTCCAAATTTGTTGTTAGTTAAATATTTTCCCGTAGCGAAGAAATCTCATCTGCTCTTTTCGTGAAATGTCAGTAGTCTCCTCTCTTCTGCAATTGAGATGTAAAAAACTCTGCTGAATTCATAGCTGAACGATATATTTATTACCACCTAAAGCAATCAATGCGTTTTGAGTAGCAGGGTTTAAATAAATACCTAAAGCCCATTTTATAACACAAAAAAAAAAATATTTTCAGAATATAAAGAGAAGTTCAAATATGAATTAAACATTTCGGGGGTAAAACCGCTGTGATCCCCCCTGGTTTCGGCCTTGGTTGTATATAATAAATTTGAGAGCGAATGTTTGGTGAAATTATTTCTGCTGCAGATTTCACCACTCTCATTCGCTCTTATACAGGATTGCTATTCTATTCATTATATACAAGTTGAAATAGAAATTCTTTTGCCCAACTTTTGTGAAACAGAGAACTAAGTGATGACGGCGATCGTGGCTTACCTCTGCAATATATTGTTCTTATTGCCAAATTGTTTCATGAGGTAAATTTTGACAGTCCTGACTCCTGATATCATAATATTTTGACAAAGAAAACAAATTCTCTGGCAGTTCTAGAGATTCTTGTTCGGCTCAGGAACTGAATTACCTCCGCCATTAACAGTGACAGATGCCACCAAGTTACTTGAAACGGTGTAGATAGATAAGATGGATAAGTTCCTTATTTTTTCTAAATCTTTGTACAAAAATTTTTTTAGAGTACGGACATGGCTGTTCTGTCGTATGCCAGAATGGAACAGTGTATCTTTTTCTGCCTGCATCAAGAACACTGCACAGAGACTTCATCAAATCATTGTAAAAACAATTGATTCTCCTAATGGCCACGCTTCACTCTCACTTTATTTAGCATCACGTTTTCGAACTACAATTTGGTCGTTCTATAAAAATACACACTTTTTTTGCCGGCAAATAGAAGATTCAGGTTGATTCAGTTAATTAACGTTTCTTCAAACAAAATTGATGACATCGTATAACGTAGGTTCCAGAGGTGCAATTTTGGTAGTTGGTTGAATGGTTGCGTTCATTAGTTAAAATTGCGTGAAAAAACTGGATTATAGCTATTAAATGTTGTTGTAAAAAGTTTTCAAATCAAAATGAAGTTATTTGACTCTATAAAGCAACACTATGATCGGGTTTGTGAACTTGCTATAAATCTAAGCTTTAAATTTGTTCGTAACAGATTAAAATTGTTGTAGTAACTTTATGTAATCTTATGTGAAATAATTAATTTTAAATATCACATTCATTGACTTCACTTCACTTTTCCACTTATTTTCATCTTCAAATCTTCAAATTAGACGAAGACGATGAGTGCAGACTGTTCATAGAATTATGTAAAACTATACAAGGCGACAACTCTCATCGTGGATTTCATCGCCACTGGCTGAGACTGACGGACCTGACGTATGACGAAAATCACTTCCTTTTTTTTAATTTCTCATTCATCGAAATGTTAAGTTAAATTAAATTCTTACTCCAATACTTGTCTTATGAGCAAGTGCAAAGAATTTTTTTTAAATTTATTCCTCTGTAAAATTCAACAACATCATTAAAAAGCTATAAATTGTTTTTGTCAATGACAATCCAGTTGTAACGGACAGAGGCATTATATCACCAACTGTCAACAAAGTCGGATTCTGAGCCTTCATCATCATAATTATCAACATTTTACGTTCTGCCACTGACAATTTATACCAGAGACAGGTATTGTATACACAATGGCAAACATCATCATTCTGAAACGAGAAGATCACAACTTTTAATCATAATATAGAATAATGCTGGACTGAAAAATTGACAGAAATTATTGTCAAAAATTGGAAAATTCATTCCTTTGCCAGTTTTTTTTTTTGACAGAAATACTGTTAATTTTTCAGACTTGTGAATTCAGAATAAAACAATAAAACTCACCGATATTTCCGTAACCGTTCCCATGCCACAATAAGTGTAAAGCATTATAAATAAGTAAATCAGGTACGCATAGCCAGCTGGCCAAACTCCCATGGAGATTATAAAAATTGTCAAACCAATGCCAAATGAAGTTGTATAGATTTGAATGAACAACACAGCAAAGTATACTTCACTAAGTGTCTTGGTAAACCTATGGGGATTTAATACCAAATGTTGTTTTTATAGACTGCGAAATTCTGCCAAATGGATCGAATGTATACAAACTTACGCTGAGTACTTCTGATGCCATCTAATGATGTCTTTCAACCGGGAAAGAGTTCTGTCACTATTGTTGTTATCTCCTTCATCATTTAAAACTCCATTGAGGTCTTCAAATTTGATTCTCAAAATATTTCTATACAACGGAACATGCAGCAAGAACGTAAAGAAAAACATATCACCAGCAAAATTTCCAAAAGATCCCATCAAAATACATGTGGAATGAGCTATGTTCAACAACAAATGTCCAATATCGGTTTTTGGGTCAATTCCAGGAATTAAAAATTGCATTACAAAAATTTTCTCGCCAAAAATTATCAAATATACAATCGGTACAGATATAATGACCACAGCACCGACAAGATAAATGCAGGCATTGAATTTTAGGAATTTTGAAATGATACTAGTGGCATTATTCAGAGCATTCTTATAGGCAATATGCTTTTGTTCATACACATTGTAGACTTCTTCGACTTCGTTAAATATTTGACGATAGATTATTCGGCTTTGGGTGAATGAATGCAATTTGCTCGAACCTTGTACTGCACTTCCTACCATACACAAAGCTTGGCATATGGCAGTCCAATCATTGTCAATATAAATTGCCACATAGATAGTGTAGCCTGACAAAACGAAAAATGTATTTATAGATATTATGACAAAATAAGTAATCCAAGTGAAACGAAAATTGGGATTGAAAACATCTGCACCAACAAGTACAGCACATTTTCGAGCCAACATAAAAATACCGATGAATTTTTCTCGGCAAGTTGACATTATTTTTTTTATATTTATGTAAATTTTAAAATATTAATTATTATTCAGGAAATTGTGTTTAAACTGTGAAACAGGTTAACTTGAAATGATTATTCAAGTTAACCTGTTTTTGTTTGGAGTTTATTTGTTCAATCTTTGACTGACATATTGACAGGATAATTATTACTATTGTTAAATAAAAAAAAACTTATTGTGAATTTTATATGATTTCTGCCGCATATTGACTATATAAATAAATTATATTGACTGAGAGGTCGAAACCTTGAGGGAATTTGTTTAAATTTTAAGTTTTAGCGTGTTTTAACATAATGCACATAAAAATCAAAGTTTTTCAGAAAATATGGCACTCATAATAATTCAAAACAATAAATCAGAATTTATTAATTTTTGGGAAACTTGAGGTAAAATAAAGTTGAAGATCGCTGCATCGGAAGTTTTTTTTCTTTTCGACTTGCAGATCTCGATAAGTAACAATAGTATTGGAAAATTTTAAACACCAAAATGTTGAGTGCAAGTTTTTCTATAGGGGCGATGTCCTGTTGCGAGGCAAGAATATGTGAGGAAGGATGGTAGGTATGAGGCTTAGGTAGGAATAAGGAAATAGGAAGTAAATGGATCGGAAAAGAAACGGACCGGAATGCCTTGTTTAGGAACGCGGCCTGCTTGTGAATCACGACTTAGCTCGCTGTATATTTTTCCTAACTGAGTTTTTAAACTTTTAAAGTTATATTTTTTTTTTGAAGTGTAGATAAACCACAATAAATGTTTAATAAAAAAAAAATTGCTCGATGTAGAGCATACGTTTCTCTAGGGTTGATGTTCAAATGATTTTTTTTTTCTCCACTTTCATTAAAGAAAATGTTTCGAGGAGAAAATACATTTATGAGATCGAAGGGATATTTTAACGTAAAATAATTCGCATAGTTATAGTATTTAAAAATATGTAATTTAATTTATTTAAAAATCAATATTAAGTAGAACCGATTTTCGATTATGTTGTAGTTTCTCCAATATTTGCCATTTGGCCAGTCAGGCAGTTTTTTTTTATTGCAATAATATTCCAATAAAATTTTATGACTGAATCAAAAATGACGTTGCTTTAAATATTGATCTTCACTTTTGTCATTTTAAATAACCCGTTATACAGGATGATTCGCATAAGTTGCGAAAATTAGCTAAAGCATATATAGGTTGGGTGAGACAAGAAAATACAAAAATTTGGGAAGGGGGTCATTTAGGTACTCCCCTTTAGGCAGGATTGGAATGTTTTTTTTAATTTACTTAAATTATAAAACAAAAAATATTAAACAACAACGGTAACACTTAAAATGTCATTGCTATTGCCCTAAAAGCAAGAAATCCATTTTTGAACTGAATTCTGTAAGTTAATAGTTTTTGGAAAATTATTTTTAAAACTTAAAATTTTAGTTACTAAAAATATCGCACAAGAAAATAAATCAGCATTTTTCAATGCATCAGTGGGATTTTTATTTATTGGATTATATCTGCAGCAGCTTTGGTTTCAGAGATCGAAACACATGTAGGGGAGAGGGGGGCACCTTTGAACACTTTCTGCGTTTTGAGCCTCCAAAAACCCAGTGTGATCCGAATTATTTGCCTGTAAGTTATCGGCGCTTCGAGAAATGTATTTAAAGTTTAATTTAAACCCATTTTTGAATATGAAATAGGTCCTTGTGTTCAAAGGTACCCCACATGTGGGGGATATTTGAACATACCTGGGGCACTTTTGAACGGAAATATTTATAATTATTTTAAATATTAAGTAATGAAAGTATAAACGCATTTCTATCGAAGGAAACAATAAACTGTATGAATAAGTTAATTATGAAGAGCTCAATATACAAAAACTACAATATAGGATCTTAAAATTTTTTAAAGGTTTAACTAAGTATTTGAAAAATTAGCCTTTTGGAAATAAATAGATTAAAATAAAATTTTTGCAGCTAAAAATCTCGTTTTTAGTGTCCATCTGTCTTACGGAGAAAAAATTAGTAAATTTTCTTCAATAACTTGTTTTAAACATGATCAAAGGTGCCCCGACCTTTTCGTTCAAAGCTGCCCCAACATGTTAAACAACATAAAATTTCAAGAAATTAAACTTTATGTTAATCAAAATGAAGGTTTGAATTTAATATTAATTTTTCAAAAATGAAAAATCTTAGAAAAATTTTTTTAAACTGCCTATTTACCTACCTGTCGGATGGTTTTAAGAGATGCACCGCAAAGTCGTTGACGGAAGTGTAAAGATATCGGTATTGCCATGCTTTAAATTAATTTCAGGAATTTTAGAAATATGTTTTTGTTAAGATTTTATTAGCCATGCTCAAAGGTGCCCCCTCTCCCCTAATATATTATTGACAGTTTGTGAAGTCAAACGAATAACAATGCGTATACTTAACTTGAGAAGCAACGATTGACAAGGTACTAAATGGAATGACCCAATGACAAGATCAACTAAGAAGTATAATGGCCAAACCACAACCACTCTTCCACACGTAGGTACATAGGAATAATAATTTTTAATGCATCAATTGTTGCATTTAACATCTTATTTAAGTCACTCACACAAAAATATGCCAATGGTTTTATTTAAATAACATATTTTTGAATTTTTATTTTAATAAAAACTTTCACATCCGAAAGAAATGGAATAGCAAAAAAATATGATTGTTGTGAGCTGAGCTGTCAAACCGCAACCAAAATAGAAATACATAGATCTATTCTGGGGTCGCACTCAGGCTTACGATATTTACGATCTTAAGCGAACACGTTACACGAAGCCAGAGGTAACCTTTCAGATTGCTTTATAAGAGCCCATTATTTCTATTCAATATGTCAAAGCCAGAGCGCCCTGACGGGTAATTAATGTGGTTTGGCTATAATGATCGAACATTTGGAGTTAATGAATTATAAAATAAAACTTCAGATTGCTTCCATCGAAAAAGAAATGGGTTATCTTCCCTCGACATTTACCAAAAGTTTAGCGGATGGTGAAGTTGATAAAGTTGCTGCTCAAAATGTCTCTATTGATTTAGACACAGACAATCAGGAAGATAGCCTTGTTACTGTTTTGGCTGTTGACCAATATTAAAAAACAATCCTATTCTTTTTAAATTGAAAATTAAACTTTATTTCTTTGTTTAGTGTTACAAAATGACTCGAATAAATTTTATTTTATATCTTACTTTGTGTTATTTAAATATTATTAATGATTTGTATGTATTACTGATTTTGAAAAAAAAAAAAAAAAACTGCTGTCTTATTTGCCAAGCTTGGGATGGTGATGGAAACAAAATATTGCCTTCAAAGTGTGATTCTTCTTGTTGAGGGTTTTCATCGTTTGGGGTGTAGATGTAGTACATGAAGCTGCGGGACATATAACTTAGAGTAACACAGCATTTAAAAATATTTGTGGCAAATGTGGGCTCAACACGCATGTGATTGAAACTTTTCTTTTAAAATCCCGAATGCACACTCTACTTGACCACAGTACACATATTAAAGGTAATATCATTAGCGTTTTCATTTTTGTTCAGTTCTGCGCATCTGTCAAAATCGAGGTATTATGGTGGTAAAATGGTGGATTCAGTGCCCCTTTCCTTGTCTAATTTCAATATTTTGTTGTTGTTTCTAATGATGCGCGTTTAGTTCCTGTGGGCACTCGAACAGCCATTTTTAATTTTTTGACATTTCCAACTTTGACAACCTGCGCAATATATTATATGTGTACTGTGTACCTGACGACGTGTTATTTTACGAGCTCTATTGTATCGGGAAACAGATATTGGAGCAAAATTTTAAACGATTTAGTAAAGTGTTAAAGCCATTTTAGTAATTTTGCTAAGTTAAAAAGAAGATTTTGGTAATTTTAAACGATTTTAGCAATTTACTAACTCTTAACATTTTACTAAAGTTAAAATCAGAATATGGCTGCTTTAAATTTTAGTAATTTGCTAAATCCATATGAAATCTGTCATTGTCCTCGAAAATAATTTCTTGGCAATTTTATTTGAAAGATTTAAATTGTGTGCTAATTCTTTTCAAAGTAAATTTCCATCTGAATATTCACTTATTTAACCAACTTTTCCACACTGTTTTGAACTAAAGATCTCCATGTTGGCAGCTTTAAATGGTTAGCTGCTTGGCTATAGTTAACCTATTAAATTTTTAAGTTATATTTAATGATTTCTTTGGTTTGACTATGACAACTTTACAATATCTTACTTTATCATTATCACTTGCAGAATCGATTACTGTGCCCAAAACTCAATAGTCGTTTTAATAAATCCTCAGACATTCGTTCTTCCCGTGAGTTTAAACTAAAAAAAAAACTATTAAATCTTCCCAACGATGGGAAAAAAACATATAAACAAAATAAAATAAGAAAATAGTTTTCATAAATAAAAAAATAACAAAATAAATTGTAGGTTGTCACTTTGACTGCTGACATTCCAAATATTAGGTCCGTTCCATAAGTTTAGGTTTGTTTGATTTGTTTTTCTTTATGAACTGTCATTGTTTGGACGTGTTTAGATGCACCTATTTTAATAAAAGGGAATTAGTAATTTACTAGTTAGTAAAACGAAAAAAAAAAGGATTAAAATTTTGGAAGAGCTAGTAAATTACTAAAAAATTTAGCAATTTGCTAACTAGTAATATGTTAAGCCCTTAACAATAGGTTGTTTAAAATTTTGCGCCATTGTGTTTAAGTTTGATGTCAAAGGTGACATCAACCATGTTCTAACTCTACCAAATGGTTCATGATTTATGTATTTTAAATAATAAAAAAAATATATAAAGAAATTTTTTAGGGTATTTTTGGAAATTCTGGTTTTCAGGTTTGTTTTTTGGGAAGCTATAAGCTAAGTCGAAATACTGTTTCAAAAATGTTAATATTTCTTTTGCAAACTAATAACAGATTAAGCCGTTTGATAAAATTTCCATCAAATTATGAAGAACAACTGGATGCAAAAGATGAATGGCTTAGCAAACACAGCTTTACATCATTTACTGCAGATAGGAGCTTGAAGTGCACTCGTGTTGAAAAATTGAAACCGTTATTCCATTCGGAAAAATACATTAATTGGAAAGGATATCCGCCCATCAATACCCCTAGCTACTTCTGATCTAATTGAATATTGTACAAGTGTTAAGCTTTTAAAAATTGTGTTTATAAGCAAGAAATAGTACAAAAAACAGTATTTACTTCAATTTCCGATGAATTTTTAGTATTTACTTGGATGAATTTAGTGGCGCCGCGCCGGGTCATAAGTCCACAGTCCAAAAGGCGACAATAGACTTTTGACCCACTTGGTTCACAATTGATTTGTGGACTTGTAACCCACCCAAGTGGGTCAGAAGTCCATTGTGGACTTTTTACCTGTGGACTTATGACCCTGCGCCGAATTAAGTATCTACTGATAGTATACATATTTGCCAGCAAGTATATATATGAACTGAATTTTATGCATTATATGAAATGAAGTAAATACTTTAATTCTAATCTTAGACTAAAAGTTATAGTTTTTACTTTAAGCTTATACTAATTCTAGTAGCTACTTCCGTTTTATGCATATCTGCACCCATTATGTCTTTACTTCACAAGTAAATAATTGCAATCATTCTTTTATCGTCTTACGCATTTTATTGAAAATGCATTTTAAAGTATTTTGTGTTTTCATGGTCATTGTAATTATCTAATTTTTCCAACCAACCATAAAGCAAAACATTTCCATAATATTTGTATACATACGCGGTGCCGAACCTGGAAATTTTGCCGCCCTAGGCAAATTGTTATTTTGCCGCCTCAAATAAAAAACGAAGAAAACGACAAGATAAAATATATTTACAAAATTTTGAAACCAAAATGCTGATCTGCGTTCTTTCATTTTTGTAAATCTTTTATCGATTCTTTTCTTCTTCGCTTTTGGGTCATTGTTGAGTGGAGATAGGTTATCAACTTAAGCTTCAAGAAGCTATAGCTTCCCCTGATGCAACACTTACGGGAAACGTATCTTAAATGCCGTTTAATTTGAATACAATTCAAGAAGAAATGTGAAGCTAAAAACAAAAGAAATGAAAAAGGTTTGAAATTAACACCGGAGAAAGTTTGGTTAAATAGCTTAATTTCATTCAAGAAGTTCGTTGTCAATTGTTGCTATTTTTTATTGCTTCAAGCTGTTCGCAGTCTTTTAATTCTACCTTCTTTGAAAAGAAATCCGACATTTTGGCTGAGAAATTGATGCTGCACAAAGCGCTCATGAATAGAAGATTGGGTAACATCGATAACGTAAAATCAGGACCCATGTTCTGTAACTCGGCGATAACTTTTCGTGGCGAGAAACGGGGAAAAATGGAACAAAAATGGAACAAAACTCATAGGAATCCTATGGGTTTTGTTCCATTTTTCGCCGTTTATCGCCTCGAAAAGTTATCGCCGAGTTACAGTACATGGGTGCAGGTTTAAATTTCAATTTTGGATCGAGAGATTGTTCAGATTGATAACACAGCAATGTTTAAAGCGTCCTTGTATAGTGTTTTAAACAAAGATTCCTAAGAATAGTTTATCTGAAAGTATTGTCACAATTTATTTAAACGCTCCAAACAGGTTAAAAAGTCCATTGATTTTGATTGAAGTATTCTCAAAAGGATATAATTATTTGCATTACAACTCATTCCAAATTACTGTTGGCAATAAAAACTGAATTTGTTTACCTACGCGTTTACTATGTTGAGTTGCTTTTTAAAACTCGATTTCCGAACTTTCTGCAATTTCATTGAAAGAACCATAAAGTTTTGATAAATTTACTATAAAACACGAAGTCGCTTTTGCTCTGCTTGACCACAAAGTAAATTTTTTAAAGTATTTATAGCTTAAAATATTCAGCATGTTTTTGTAGAATGGCCCAGCACTTCGAACAACAACGACGAACGAAAAAATACAAGGAAGTAGTTATGTAAGTTACAGACGGATTTGTAACCCTATTTTCGCTTTCAAATTACTGTACTGATTTTGCCGCCCTAATCAAGTGCCGCCCTAGGCAATTGCCTGTTTTGCCTATCAGGCAGGTTCGGCACCGTACATACGTGTACTTTCTATCTGTCAATCAAATTAAATAAATATACAATCAATAAAAGAGGGATACGTGTCCTTTTATAGAATTTCGCATAAGTCATCTGACTTTATATTTACAGTTTGATATTTAATGTTCCCCAGTCTGACAATCAGATAACAACGAATTTTTTCTTAGAATAAATTAACAAGTATGAAAAGCTGCAGAGAACAATTTGACGATCTCCTTATGATCGCCCGAAAATGTGGCGGAGTTTGTGGTGCAGATGTTTTCAATCCAGATTTTCGCTACGACTGGAAAACTTGGCTTACAATCTATTCCACTGGTGTGTTCCTCAGCGTCTCAGGATACACGATCTATGTTGGGGTTTACATTGATAAAGATTGGACAGCCATAGTGCAAGCTCTATGTATGGTAGGAAGTGCCTTTCAAGGTCTCACAAAACTCTATTCGCTCACAAAAAATCAGGATGCCCTTAGGAATATTCACAAAGGCCTTAACGAAGTTTACCTTATCTACGAACAAAAGCACATTGATTATCAAAATGCTTTGAATAATTCAACGCGTCTAATTTCGCGGGTCCTCAAATGTGCGGCATTAATTTATGCAGTTGGATCCGTAATAATGTTATCGGTGCCAGTTTGGTATTATATTTTGTTTGGTAAAAAAATATTAGTTATGCAATTTTTATTACCGGGAGTTGATCCATTTTCGAAAATTGGTTATTTATTAACAAGTGCAGCTCATACTTTTTGCATAGTAATTGGAGCTTTTGGTAATTTTGCTGGTGATATGTTTTTTTTTATTCTTATATTACATGTGCCGTTGTTTAAAAATATTTTGAAAATCAAGTTTGAAGATTTGAATAAAGTGTCGTTGGCAACGGAAGACAGCGCTGGTACAATGCCGTTGTTGGTTGATGTATTAATTTGGCATCAGGAGTATTCAGCGTAAGTTATTTAGTTGTATGTATGGGTGAACACAAATTTATTATTTTAATTTAATATTATAAATAAATAAAATATAATTATAATAATTGTAATTATCAAGACAAAAATTATCCTTTAAAGAGTGATTCAGAAAACTTGCAAATTTAAGTAATGAGCTAATCAGTATTTATAAATAAACATATCTAGAAGTCAATTCAGACAAAAACGGGAATATTAACTTTTAAAACACGAATATGAAAAAATTGATATTTGAAAGTAATTTTTTGTTTGTTAATCAGAAAGACGTTTATCCCAAATGTGAAATGAATCTTTAAAAAATCAGTTAACTTCTTAATTCAACTTTAATTTGGTGTTTCCTTGGTCCTTAACTTCTGGTAGGGGACCATTGGCAAAACCATATATTTAACCTTAAAATTAAAAAAAAAAAAAAAAGAATTCGTGTATCTAACTCACCAAATTAATCAATTTATTATTTTATTATTTTTCCCGTGGGTAGGTGTACCGTCAAAAGGCTCTATGAGAACCGAAAAAGGCGTGCTTATATAGGAGTGTGAGATTCTTACTTCACTAAAACCACTTCCACCTCCCGATTGCAACTAAGTTGAAACCTATCTAGCGATTTATTTTTAACGAAGTTATACAACGTGTTGCTGGTAACTATCCGGTGGTATATCCTGCGTATTCCGCGATTTTTAAAGCGGTTTTCCGTTTACCGCCCAAGTCAGAAGGTTTAGTCCTTCGCAAGTGGCGTACTAAATTTGTCTCCTCAAGAATTTCGATAATAGTTCTATTAGCATGTTTTAAAAGTCGTTTTCTATGCTTTCGCGCAAAATTTTGTATTTCTTATAAATATTTACATCCTGATTTAAGTTTTAAACTGGATTAATCGAGTGAATAATATGGCATCAAAACTATTGTTTAAAATAAGGTTCGAAGGACTATAAAATATGATTCGTTTTCTCGTGAAAAATTCATGAGCGAATTTTATTTGTAATTCGATCGCGAATCCTATTTTTTGGTTCCTTTAAAATAAAATTCGTTTTCGCGATCGAATCAAATATTTTGGGATCTGTAAAATATGGTTCGTTCGTTTATTTATCACATGGAAACTATTGAAGAAGCTATTCACGTAAAGTTCAAATAAGAAAAATAAACTTAGATTTTAATTCTTCTAAAAATTTTTCATTTTTTCACATTTTTTAAATTTTGTTTACTTTTTTCAAAATTTTTGAATTTTCTCAAAATTCTTTTTAAATTTAAATTTTTAAATTTTCTCAACATTTTTTACTTTCTAAATTTTTGAATTTTCTCACATTTTTTATATTTTTCAAATTTTTTGACATTTTCGAAATATTCAATTCATGTTTTTTCATTTGTTTTCAATTTTTTTTTACTTTCAAAGTCGGAAATTTCTCTATGATCTTCCAGTGAGTTCAGGTAAATTTTTTAACGCGGTCTAAATAGGGAGGTAAGATCAATGGATTGTTCCAAGATATATCACGAAGGGCAAAGCTAAGAAAACGACGTTGTACGCTCTCGATTTTGGTTCTTGTTAACGAGACCATACTTGACAGGCATATTGAAGGTGGAGGCGATCTAACGTTATGCATAGGGACCGGGTCACATAGGGGTTTGAGAAGTTTTTGGACCATAGTTTCACGAAGCCAAGTGCTGAATTAGATTTAAGAATTATTTTGTCTATATGAGTGAATGACTTGAATTCCTGAAGAAATAATATGCCAAGGTCAAGGTGAGAGTGAAGAGTTAATTCTGTTGCAAAAATAAGGTCTAGTTGCCTACACCCATGTAATTTGAGATCCCGCTTACTTGGCAAAGGTTTGAATCAGCTATTCGATCTGATGAGACCGTTGACAAAGGTCTGCAACATTCTCAAATGTCGAAACTTCTGTCAGTTTGGTCATTCAATATCGTTTATTCAAAATTTATCAACATATCAATTGATAATTGTAAAAGCCATAGGGAGGATTAATAGTATATGTATTTAATGTTGTGATAGACAAAATATTTATGTAAGCTATTTCAAGGTGGCCCGAAACATTATTTTTTCTGAATCGCCCTATATTCCCTCTTTAATCCCTGCCTATATAGGTATTAATATTCTCAGTTCGAAAACAATATAATCTTGTTTGTCTGTTATCCTCTAAGCTCTAAAATGTATATTAATTATAAATAATTTTAATTGATTCTATATATTCATTCAAAAAGGTACACAAAAACTCTAAGTGATGTTTATTTCGGAGTACTTTTTGTTCAAATCTTCACAACAGCCATCAGCATTGGCATGACAACTTTTATAGCTTTTATCAGAGATTGGCCAGGTGGATATGCCTATCTGGTTTATTCTTTCGTTATATTATACGCCTATTGTGGACTTGGAACTGCTACAGAAATATCAGTGAGTTTTAAAATGTTTATATATAAATAATAATAAAAAAAATAAAAAATAAAAAAATTTATTTTTAGAATGACGATGTTTGCGATTACGTGTATAATGTTTGCCTTTGGTATCGATTGCCTATTGGAGAACGTAAAATGTTAATGACAATGTTGATGAAGGCACAAAATCCAACTGTATTAACCGTGGGTGATGTAATGCCACTTTCAGTTACGACAGGTCTTTCATTGACAAAGACAATTTATAGTTGTTTAATGATGTTGTTTAATTTTACTGAATAGTTAAAAATTATTTATTAAAATGGCCGTAGGCAGTTAAAAAGTTAGTTAATATAATTATTTTAACGATAAAGGAAAAATATGTATTGTTTTCAAAACTCATTGATTAACTTATTACTAAAAATAAATAATAAATAAAATATTTATGTATTTCGAAGGAATTTTTCTAGCATTCTTTAAGATTCTCAGAGCTGGCAAAAGATTTTTGGCGTGAAAGGAAGCCAAAAAATAATGTAATATGTTATAGGTACTGTGGGGTTAGGTGACAGCAAATAGTTATGTCTGACTGCGCATGTATTTTTTGTAATGTGAAAAAAAACATGGTAATATATATTTTATAAAGTTATATTTTTATTTAGTATGACAAAAACAAGTCACAAATTAGCTACTTATGTAATTTCTTCTTTTAGTAATATAAGTATGTATAAGAAATTTCAGTGTGCTTTGATTATAATTCATTTATATACGATTTAGTTCGCTGTGGTTCCAAATTTCAATCATTCGATGAATTTCCAGAGCAGCCAAACCATTCAACGATCCTAAATTAACAACAAAACAACCCAAACTAGAGTTTTATAATCCGCACTGTTATTCCGATGATCAGAAAGGAAAAAACTCATTTCATTTCTCCTTTTCCTGTGAATCGTAATTATCCGTTTCAAACTAGAAAATATCAATTCGCCAGAATATCTTTTTATTGGCAGAATATATTTTTAAAAAGGGCACCAAAAATCCTTCTAATATATCAACATTACCTAGTAAGTAAAAAAGTTCCCAAAAATGTTTTTTTATATACAAAAACATCAGAAGAATAAGTAAGTTCAGCGTAACAATGTTGTTCTGAACATTTTACAGAAAAAGGCAGAATACAAAACATCTTACATACTATAGATCGCCATACAAAATTTGGCAGGTTTTTGTGATTTCTGAAAAACATGCGGAAGAACGACTAAGAACATTCTGCATTTAAACCGTCGATATTTTCATGATTTGTGAATCTCCCTCTCTGGAAGTCCAGAAATAGATTAAACACCGTCATATACGAAACTAATTTTTTGTACTTTTAACTTCAGGATTTGAACTATTCTTTTGTGTCTTAAAATCAACAGTAATTTCAGAAATTTTATTGAAGCTTCATAAATTTCAGAAAACGCATCTTATTGGCTCGAATCCTTTTGTGTGCATCGCGTAAACGAGATCCTTTTAACTTAGCTTGTATACCAAATCTAAATTTACCTGTTGAAATTCTGTGCTCAAATGCACCGAAAGTTGTTGGTATACCAAATTTATTTATTTTAAAATGATTCATACTTTGACACCCATCAAGTCTGGTTTAATCTTTTTAAAGTCTTTGTTTTTTGGAATTTCATCAGTAAATGAAGGAATGCATTTATGGTATTTGTTCCTCATCGAAAAAATCCCAAAAACAAAAAAAAAAAACTTTTTTTGATCACAAATTCGTGAACTCTTGCACTACTTCTTAAATCGTAAGAAAACATCGTACTTGTCGGACAGATATAGTGAAAAGGCAATGATTTGAGAATCAAAATAAGTCAACATAGTTGATGAGACTGTGCATAGGTACTCTATGCTATATAATGATGTGGAATTTCTTTCCATTCCTTTTATGATTAAGTAATTTATGGTTAAGCTGAAGACTCGTGGGGGGATATTTATCCCCTTGATCACCCCCCTATTCGTAACGCAACTGGACTCTACACACACTGCTGGGTGACCATTTTGTTGTTTATATTTATTTTGGTTTGCCTTGCAAATCTATCTATTATTTTAGTTTTCATTTTTGTTGTGAGACAATTACAACAGTTTTGATGAATTTTTGATTCCCAGAACTTAAGTTTAACAGTGATTTGAATCGGAAGATCGAAAATTCCGAAAGCCCATACAAATCACGAAAACCCAGTAAATTCAGAATCCAAAATTTCGAAGCACACAAAATTTTAAGAATCCAAAATCGTGATAACCGAAAATCCCAAAAGCCACAAAATCTCAAAAACACGAAATTCCCAGAAAATTTAACATCCATAAAATCAAAATAATTGAAATGTTATATAAAAATTTTGCGCATTTTAGTTTTGGAAAAAGTAATTTTGGTAGGATATTAATTGTCACATAAATTATTCTCATTGTCATATAAGTAGGTATCTTACAATAGAACTGCTGAAAAACTGTAAAGGAAAATATTATTTTTACCGTAAACAACTCCTAAAATTTTGAATAATTCTCGATATTTCAAGAATGGCATCTAAAATATTTTTTGATTATCTGAGTTTTTTAACAAATCTTAATTTATGAGAAAAAAAATTTTAAAATGGAAAAGTTTTTTTTTAGGTTTTTTTTTTTTTAATTTATAAAGTTTTGTAAACATTATTTTTTTTAAATAAATTTCGGTAAAAATCATAGATCCAAAAATGTGTTAAATATTACGTAGTCAAGGGTAAAAATTACATAGTTCACTATGTTAATTCTTAGCAAGTCGACTCGATTAAAATAATTTATTTTAAATAAAAAACTAAAAGGGTATTTTAATGGAGAAACTTTGTTAGGATTCGTAATTTTGAAGATCGTTTCTGTTAAACGAGTAGTTTGCTTGAATACTTATATTTAGTTAAGTTCACCACATCTCTGTGAAGATTGGTTACTATGAGCAATTTAATATGTTTCATTAACTAACTTAATGAACCGAACAAACTAACCCAGATGTAGTTTGGTAAAATTAAGTACACTTTAATCGATTCATTGTGTAGATTTAAATAATTTATTTAATCGAGTTGACTTATGTATAATTTAACCGGGTGAGTTTGCAGGTTGTATTTTAACAATGTTTGTTATTTAACTTAACCGAGTTTCACGTTGTTTTTAAGCGATCATTTTTCTGTGTGTTCTGTTGTTTTTCAAATCCAAAGATTTTTTTTTGAAAATTTGTATATACAATAGTATTATTTTCTTGGGAACGAGTACAATAACTTTGCCGCCAAACATTGATAACGGTTTTTTTTGTAGAGGGATCAAAAACAAGCATTAAAACAAAAATCTCATAAAAAAGTAGTTTCGTAATTTTCAATTTTCTCAAAAACTGGAAGACAAAAAACCATTCAGTTCTTTGTGTTCGATTCAGAATTGATATAAGCATTGGCCACAAAAAGCAAATTCAGCACTTTATTTCACAATTTTGAAAAAAAATTGGTTTAACCTTTTTTTTTTCATTTTTTTTTTATGAAAAATTTTGAGTTTGCATAAGATTTTTCAAAAACTGTTGACATAAACAATTTAATTTAAATTCAGAGTTAAATAATAGATTTCTGGCTTTCAAATCTTATAGTAGGTACTAGTAAGTGTTGCCGTTGTTTTTTAATAATTTTTTTCATTTTAAGTATTTTTTTCTAAAATTGTCCCAACCTCCTAAACGAGGCGAGAAAGATCCCCCCTCCAATAGAATGCTTGTTTTTGACCCCTCTACAAAAAATTGTTATCAATTTTTGGCGCCAAAGTTATCGTACTCTCCACGTTTCTTGTATAAAATTCTTCTATAATGTATTTATTTTTATTTATTTTTATTTAACGATTTGAAAGCAGTTGTATGGAAAATAACGTAAATCTCGGCTAAAAAACTAATGTTGTATAAAATCTGTTAGATAATGTTAAAATACTGCTTGAAAAATAAAATACACGACGTGGTCGATCGAACTTGCTTATACAACGGGTCATTCATTTCGTGGCCATTTGATACCTGTCAAAACTCAGCTGTCATTTGAAGTGTCATAATATAAGCTGAATATTTTTGCCATTTACGATAATGGATCGCTTCACAATTGAACAACGCGTTAAAATTATTAAAACTTTCTACACAAGCGGTGATTCAAAAGTAGCCACTTTTCGCGCATTACGCGATGATTATATGGTCATAATCAACCGACTACGCAAGAAATCGATAAAATTATGAAGATATTTGAAGAGAGTGGAAGCGTTACTGATGTCGTAAGGCCTGTGCATCATCGTAATGCACGCTCAGTCGAAAATATTGCTGCTGCAAGTGCAAGTTTTGCCGATGATCAAAATTTATCGATTTACCGGCCGCGGCGTTCGCAGCAATTCTCGATTGATGATCATGACTTGGACGATATGTGGTTCCAACAAGACGGATCAGCAAGCAACAAAACATGACTAATTATGGCTATATTGTGTGAGAAATTTCCTGGTCGCGTATTATTTCACGTTTTGGCGATGTCAATTGGCCATCAAGATCATGCGATTTGACACCGTTAGATTTTTTTTCTGTGGGGCTACGCAAAAGACCGTGTTTACGCAAATAATCCCCGAACTCTAGACACATTAAAAACCAAAATTACTCAAGTTATGGCCGAGATACTGCCCGAAATTTGCGAAAAAGTGGTTATAAATTACCTCAAAAGAATCGCTTGCTGCGAATCTTCCCGAGTCGGCCATTTGAATGATATTTTATTTCACACTTAGACTTTGTGGATTTAGCGTAGCCCCAAAGGAAAAAAAATCTATAGGTATCATTACAGTAGAACCCGCTTAACAGAAACCAGCTCAAGAGAAAAACTTAATGTAGGTACATACATATTATGTTCATTTCTATAAAAAGATTGGTTTTGAAATAAGTTAAATGTAAATTTATGTGACAAAACTTGACTTCATAGGTCATAAAAGGTCAGCTATTTTCAGAAATTTGTCAGGCTTAGAAAATTAGTAGGTAATCCAAGCTTGAACTTTTTCAATTTCATTAGCGATTTTTGACACCTCATTTATGGGATACATATTTGGAAACTGCCTGACCTTTTATAAGGATTAAATAACCTTTCAGATGTTATATATTTTTTTCGAATATCCCACAAATGAGGTGCTAAAAATCGCTATGACCTTGAAAAAAATAAAAATAATTATTAAAAAAAAAATATGCCTGACCAATTACTGAAACTACCTGACCTTTTACTGAACTTTTAAATTGCATACTTGTTTTTTATAAAATCCACTAATGAGGTGCTAAAAGTCTTATACTGTGACCTTGAAATTTTTTTTAAAAATTCATAAAAAAACCTAAGCCTGACCAATTACTGAAACTAGCTGACCTTTTATCACGATCCGGTGGCCTTTCAAATGGTATACTTTTTTTTGCAAATATCCCATAAATGCGGTGCCAAAAATCGCTTATGACCTTAAAAAAGTTCAAACTTGGATTACAAGTTTTCTAAGCCTGACCAATTTCTGAAAATAGCTGACCTTTTATGACCAATTAGTGACCTTTTAGATGGCATACTTTTTTTGCGAATATCACATATATGAGGTGCTAAGATCCCGGAGCCGAAATTCATCCCTATAAAGTTTTCAAATTTGCGAATTTAAAAAAACTATTTATGTCACAAGTTGAGCACAGCACAAATTTCTTTTTTTTCAAAATCGAAAATGATGGTGCTAATTTCACGCTAAGTTCCTTCATAACATTTGCGTTCGGTTCTAAAGGTTGCAAATATGCCATTTTGTATCCCTTCTGTTTTATTATTTTTTTGAGCACAAAACAGCACAAGTTTTTGGAAATAATTCCATTCTCAAAATTTGAAAATTTGCGAAATTTTCAAAAATATTTACGGCAGCACAATACAACAAATTTTTTTTTTCAAAATCGAATATACGCCCTAACTTCACGCTAAGCTAAAAATATGGTTAGTCTCTAAAAACCATATGATTAATACGATTTTTTTTCGGCATATGGTAGCCTAAGTTGGCACATCGCAGCCCAACCGGTTTTTTACGAAAAGGAAAAAATGACTGTGCTAACTTCTTTTTGTCTTTATATTATTGAATAGTATTTAAATATGCTGCTTTGGAGAGGTATGATAAATTGACTAAGGGCTTGTTTCTGCACATTGTGTGAGTAAAGTTCAGATTAATTATTTAAGACATAAATATTGGAACAGGGTCATAAGTCCACAAACCGAATAATAATATTTTTACATGTATAACCTATTTTCAAGTCCTATATAACCTTTATTATGTGTCGAGTAACTAATCAGAACTTTACTCAAACGTTGTGAAACAGACCCTAAGTCTTAAAAATTTAACATACCTTAAGCTCTTGAACTAAGTTTCCCACAAAAAAACTGTTACGCAATCTAATGTAAGAAGGTATACTCCTTTTTCCACTAAGAATGCATTTGAAATCTTGGAGGTAGAGGTATATACCTATTCATTACACTTGAAGAAATAGTTACTCGAAATTCTTTCTGGAATTAAGTAGGTCAAATTTAGACCAAATTTAGGTCGAAGAAAAATAAATATTTAATAAATTAATTTAAAATATTTGGTTTAAATACTCATGGGGGGGACCCGAACCCGAACCCCCCCCCCCCCCCCCACCGGACTACTTCAATTTCCGATGAATTCTTAGTATTTACTTGGATGGATTTAGTATCTACTGATAGTATTTGCCAGCAAGTATGAACTTAATTTGATGCATAATACCAAATTCTTACCTCGGACTAAAAGTTATAGTTTTTACTTTAACCTTATATTTATTTAACATAACTAAATTGCTAGTTTACAAAAAAAAATTACAAAATTCTTCTAGTAATTACTTCCGTTTTATGCATATCTGCACCCATTATGTCTCTACTATACAAGTAAATAATTGCAATCATACCTTTATTGTTTCAGTAGGTATCGTCTTATGCATTTTATTGAAAATGCATTTTAAAGTATTTTGTGTTTTCATGGTCATTGTAATTATCCAATTTTTCCAACCAACCATAAAGCAAAACATTTCCATAGTATTTGTATACATACGTGTACTTTCTTTCTGTCAATCAAATTAAATAAATACACAATCAATAAAAGAGGGATACGTGTCCTTTTTTAGAATTTTGCATAAGTCATCTGGCTATATATTTACAGTTTGATATTTAATGTTCCCCAGTCTGACAATCAGATAACAACGAATTTTTTCTTAGAATAAATTAACAAGTATGAAAAGCTGCAGAGAAAAATTTGACGATCTCCTTATGATCGCTCGAAAATGTAGCGGAGTTTGTGGTGCAGATGTTTTCAATCCAGATTTTCGCTACGACTGGAAAACTTGGCTTACAATCTATTCCACTGGTGTGTTCCTCAGCGTCTCAGGATACACGATCTATGTTGGAGTTTACATTGATAAAGATTGGACAGCCATAATGCAAGCTCTATGTATGGTAGGAAGTGCCTTTCAAGGTCTCACAAAACTCTATTCGGCCACAAAAAATCAGGATGCCATTAGGAATATTCACAAAGGCCTTAACGAAGTTTACCTTATCTACGAAAAAAAGCACATTGATTATCAAAATGCTTTGAATAATTCAACTCATCTAATTTCGCGGGTCCTCAAATGTGCGGCAATTGTTTATGCACTTGTATCCGTAATAATGTTATCGGTGCCAGTTTGGTATTATATTTTGTTTGGTAAAAAAATATTAGTTATGCAATTTTTATTACCGGGAGTTGATCCATTTTCGAAAATTGGTTATTTATTAACAAGTGCAGCTCATACTTTTTGCATAGTAATTGGAGCTTTTGGTAATTTTGCTGGTGATATGTTTTTTTTTATTCTTATATTACATGTGCCGTTGTTTAAAAATATTTTGAAAATCAAGTTTGAAGATTTGAATAAAGTGTCGTTGGCAACGGAAGACAGCGCTGGTACAATGCCGTTGTTGGTTGATGTATTAATTTGGCATCAGGAGTATTCAGCGTAAGTTATTTAGTTGTATGTATTGGTGAACACAAATCTATTATTTTAATTTAATATTATATATACATAAATAAATTATAATTATAATAATTGTAAGTATGAAGACAAAAATTATCCTTTAAAGAGTGATTCAGAAAACTTGCAAATTTAAGTAATGAGCTAATCAGTATTTATAAATAAATATATCTAATAGTTAATGTAGACAAAAACGGGAATATTAACTTTTAAAACACGAATATGAAAAAATTTATATTTGAAAGTGTTTCCGCTTAATTAGACCTTGTTAAATTTTGTCTTCTTATGTGTAATAAAAAAATGCAGAAGATGTTGTACGTTCGAGGTTTGAATCAAGATTGGTTTATTTTACAATTATTTTAACATTATTGGAACTTTTAATAGGAACAAATGAAAAACAAAACATGACTTGCAAACGTTTATAAAGTTGACATTGACATTTGACTTGCAAACGTTTATAAAGTTGACATTGACATTTGACTTGACAGTATATATTCATATCAGCTGACAGGTATAGGCTTCCAGGTGCGTGATAAGATTTGGGATTTACACGCGTCATCAAACTTCCCGTTTCGCTAGAGCTGCTACAGAAAGTTATTTTTTTTTCAGAAAGACGTTGGATCCCAAATGTGAAATAAATCTTATAGCGAGTTTCATTCACGAAAAGATTTGCACTTATTGTTAAAAGATATTGTGCCCTTTTCTTATTTTAAGAGTTTCATTGCAAGAAAAAGAGCAATTCTAGGTCAATTCTTAACACGAAAGAAGAGCTCTCTCAAGGGGTGAAAAATATTTTGTTGTTTGTTGTGAACTTGTGTCGGCTAGTGCTAAATTAAAAAAAAAATAACTATGGAGGAAGTTCTAATTTGGATTTCATAAATTTGTTGGAGTTTTTGTTTGAATCGTGAATGACAGGTATGTCAAACTACTGAAAAAAGTTTAATTGAAAGTTTCATTCATTGGTTTTGAGTGCAATTCTTTAAAATTTAAATGAAACTCGCTATTAAAAAAATCAGTTATGTAACTTCTTTATTCAATTTTAATTTGGTGTTTGGTGTTTGGTCCTTAACTTCTGGTAGGGGACCATTGACCAAACCATAAATTTAAACTTAAAAAAAAAAGAATTCGTGTATTTAACTGCCATGTTATTCACTAAATTAATCAATTTTTAAACTGAAATCCGGTTATTTTTTTCCCGTGGGTAGGTGTACCATCAAAAGCCTCTATGAGAACCGAAAAACCTGTGCTCATAGGAGTGTGAGATTCTTACTTCACTAAAACCAATTCCACCTCCCGATTGTAACTAAGTTGAAACTTATTTTTCACGTTTTTATATTTTTTAATTTTTTTTTTTACTTTTTTTTTCAAAATTTTTGAATTTTCTCAAAATTCTTTTTGACTTTTTTTAAATTTTTAGATTTTCTCAACATTTTTTATTTTTACAAAAATTTTTCATTTTCTCTCAACAAAAAAAATTTCACTTTTTTCTAAATTTTTTACTTTTTTTCAAAATTTTAGAATTTTCTCAAATTTTTCATATTTTTCAAATTTTTTGACATTTTTCAAAATATTCAATTTTCTTACTTTTTCATGTTTTTTCAATTTTTTTTACTTTTTTACAAAATTTTTCACTTTTTTCAATGTCGGAAATTTCTCTACGATCTTCCAGTGAATTCACGTTAATTATTTTAAGGAGGTCTAAATAGGGAGGTAAGATCAATAGATTATTCCAAGATAGATCATGTAGGGGAAAGCTAAGAAAGCGACGGTGTACGCTCTCGATTTTGGAAATATGAATAGGTTTTTGTTAACGAGACCATACTTTACAGGCATATTCAAGGAGGAGGCGATATAACGAACGTTATGCATAGGGACCGGGTCATATAGGGGTTTTCTTTGGACCATCGTTTCACGAAGCCAAGGTTTAAGAATTATTTCGTCTATATGAGTGAATAACTTGAATTCCTGATTGGCATTTGGAAATGTTAAACTCCAAGCTGCTTTTGATGCACCAGATTAAAAAACTGTCAAGGCCGTTTTGAACAGAGAGAAGAACGTTCATGTGACGTAGAAATTGTTTTGAAAAACTTGGTATCGTCGACGTACAGTGAAATAGAGGAATGTTTAATGACCATTTCAATATCATTAATATAATAAAAATTAAAAGAAGTGGACTTAAGTGGCTACCTTGAGGGAGACCAGAGATAGCTAAGAAAGAGCTGGAAAGAACAGATCTGAAACGAAAACTGAAAACTATAATACCGGTTTGCAAGGTAAGAGGAAATACATTTTAACAAGGAGCATTCAAGGACTAGAGTTGACGATTTGAAGGGCATTAGTCTATGCAAAACAACATCGACTTAGCAGGATTTCTCTAAGGTAGGACTAAATTCATCATTAAGCTTATTTTATTTGTTTTCGATGATACAAGTGTCGATAGTTTGAAGGAGAAATGGTTTAATAGAGAAATTTGATAAATAAACGAAATAAGTAGAGTCAGGTACAAAAGAATCATTGGCAAAAGATTGTTTGAAGAATGTGGCAAAAAAAGCGCAGGGAAAAAGGGCCCAGGAACATAAAACCCAAATTTTGGGACTTAAGGCCCGAATTCAATTTGAGCTTTATGTAAGCCCAAAAAATAAAATTTGGGCTTTATGTTCCTGGGCCTTATCTTCCTGCGCCCCGAAAAAATAGGCGATAGACTGAGGATCGTTGGATGTTTTATTTTCGAAAGAAAGGGAGTTTGGGAATCTGATTTTCTTTTGAAGTTGACAAACCGAAAAAAATTACTTGGGATCTGTGATATTGTTGGTCTGCATTTCCACTTTGGTAAAGAGAGTTCTAAAGCTCGGTAAAATGAAGATAAGTAACGATATAATTAGAATAATCAGTGAGAGATCGAGTACGAAGGAAAATTTATTTCTTTTGTTTTTTAGAGAACTACCCAAGTAACATTTGTCCTCTCATAAGATGCTCCAAGAGCTTAACTAGACTAATTTAAGGGACCTTAAAGTGATCTTGAAGAAGACTATTAGATTGTTATAACACTGTTAAAAGCGTTAAATTACTTAGTTATGGGAGGCTCTCATCTCTACAAAGAGAAAAATGGAAAAGCTATGAGACCTATTTAAGTTTCATAACAAGATGATAATTTTTAAGTAGGTATATCAATTGAATTTAAAAGAGTCTTATGGGAGTTTTGTTTTAAGATTCCTAGAGCTTAGCTCTGGAGAGTTTTCTAGTTGGGGAAGCCTGTTGTTATACCAAGGAGGTGAAGTGGAGGAAGTTTTGTGCCAAGAAATGGGAACATAAAGCCAAATGGAGTTAAATGTTTCAAAATGGTTATTGCGTCATTAACGGTAAGATTATAAAAATTGAAAGAAAGTTCGTTAATATATTAATTAATTCGACGGAAATTTTGTTTATGGAAATAGTAAGAATACATAGGGGAATGGGAAGAAGACGGTAAAGTAGAATTGTGAAAAAATGAGAGAAGAAGAAGAAAATGGTAGTTATCGATGGTTGTAAGGGAAAAGGGACAAGGTGAGACTGAAGAGTTTATTCTGTTGTAAAAATAAGGTCTAGTTGCCTATACCCATGTAATTTGTGATCCCGCCTACTTGCCAGAGGTTTGATCTGTAAGGCCGCTGACAAAGGTCTGCACCATTCTCAATTATCAAAACATCTGTCAATTTGGTCATTAATCCTTTTTTCAATATTTATCAACATATTAATTGATAATTGTAATAGCCATAGGGATTAATAGTATATTTAATGTTTTTATAGACAAAATATTTAGGTAAGCTATCCCAAGGTGACCCGAAACATTTTTTTTCTGAATCGCCCTATATTTCCTCTTTATTCTCTGCCTGTATAGGTTTTAAGATTTTCTGTTCAAAAAAAATATAATCTTGTTTGTCTGTTATCCTCATAAGCTCTAAAATGTACATATATTTATAAATAATTTTAATTGATTCAATATTTATTCAAAAAGGTACACAAAAACTCTAAGTGATGTTTATTTTGGAGTACTTTTTGTTCAAATCTTCACAACAGCCATCAGCATTGGCATGACAACTTTTATAGCTTTTATCAGAGATTGGCCAGGTGGATATGCCTATCTGATTTATTCCTTCGTTATATTATACGCCTATTGTGGACTTGGAACTGCTACAGAGATATCAGTGAGTTTTAAAATGTTTATATATAAATAATAATAAAAAAAAATAAAAATTTAAAAATTTATTTTTAGAATGACGATGTTTGCGATTACGTGTATAATGTTTGCCTTTGGTATCGATTGCCTATTGGAGAACGTAAAATGTTAATGACAATGTTGATGAAGGCACAAAATCCAACTGTATTAACCGTGGGTGATGTAATGCCACTTTCAGTTACGACAGGTCTTTCATTGACAAAGACAATTTATAGTTGTTTAATGATGTTGTTTAATTTTACTGAATAGTTAAAAATTATTTATTTAAAATGGCCGTAGGCAGTTAAAAAGTTAGTTAATATAATTATTTTAAAGATAAAGGAAAAATATGTATTGTTTTCAAAACTCATTGATTAACTTATTACTAAAAATAAATAATAAATAAAATATTTATGTATTTCGAAGGAAATTTTCTAGCATTCTTTAAGATTCTCAGAGCTGGCAAAAGATTTTTGGCGTGAAAAATAATGTAATATGTTATAGGTACTGTGGGGTTAGGTGACAGCAAATAGTTATGTCTGACTGCGCATGTATTTTTTGTAATGTGAAAAAAAACATGGTAATATATATTTTATAAAGTTATATTTTTATTTAGTATGACAAAAACAAGTCACAAATTAGCTACTTATGTAATTTCTTCTTTTAGTAATATAAGTATGTATAAGAAATTTCAGTGTGCTTTGATTATAATTCATTTATATACGATTTAGTTCGCTGTGGTTCCAAATTTCAATCATTCGATGAATTTCCAGAGCAGCCAAACCATTCAACGATCCTAAATTAACAACAAAACAACCCAAACTAGAGTTTTATAATCCGCACTGTTATTCCGATGATCAGAAAGGAAAAAACTCATTTCATTTCTCCTTTTCCTTTGAATCGTAATTATCCGTTTCAAACTAGAAAATATCAATTCGCCAGAATATGTTTTTATTGGCAGTGTAGTTAAAACCCTTAGCAACATGTTCATGTTCTGGAAATTTTCTTCTGGATGATTGGTCATCCAGCGCTTCACTTGAATTTTATAGTTTGATATCGCCTCTACGGATGAAATATCTCTTTCCCATTTCAACTCGACGAGACCAGCAGATGGCCAGCAGTGAGAAATGTTTCACAAAACTCGACATTTTTAAAAAGGGCACCAAAAATCCTTCTAATATATCAACATTACCTAGTAAGTAAAAAAGTTCCCAACAAATTTGTTTATAATACACACATAATATACACAGAAGAATTAAGGGCACCTTTTAGTAAGTTCAGCGTAACAATATTGTTCTGAACATTTTACAGAAAAAGGCAGAATACAAAACCTCTTACATTCTATAGATTGCTAAACAATTTTTTTTAATTTCTGAAAAACATGCGGAAGAACGACTTAGGAAATTCTGCAGAATCTACCTCGCAGTTCCATTAAAACATGGGAGTCCAGAAATAGAATAAACACTGTGAAACTAATTTTCTGTACTTTTAACTTCAGAATTTGAACTTTGATTAAAATTTTTTTTGAAGCTTCATAAATTTCAGAAAATGATTAGGCATGTTCAGGAAAATGAGATCTCGGAGATCTCAGCAATCTTAGTTACCTGAACAGGATTCCTCAGCAAAATTTCTCAGCTTTGCTGTCAAAACTCTGAGGAAAAAAAATCTTGGATTCGCTTGCTCACTTTTTGAGTGAGAAAAATCTCTGAGATCTCATTTTTCTGAACACGCCAATTCTCCCATACCGTTTTCGAGAATCGACCTTTTTTTTGTAGATTATAATGATTTTTATTTCCAGAAATGTACCAAAGTTTTGTTTATCTTTCATTATATGACATGGCCTATGCCGTCTGTCAGTTGGCAAATATTACTTAAACAAATGTAATTTTAAACAATGTGTTTTTTTTTTTGTATTATAAATTGTTTTAAAAAAGTTCAGTGAAGATTCGTGTTCTGTAACTCAAAGCTATTTTGACGTATCTGTACAAATTCTCCCAGTCAGTTCCTCCATTAAGGATATCGACAATTTCAGCTTCATTCAGATAGTTCTTTCCAAAAATACTTCACCTAGTTTCTACAAGCATAGGACATCTACCCACAAAATGAAAAACGTTCTCTGTTTCCCTAAGGTTGCACAAGTCGCAGGTTTCTTGTAAATCGCTCCATGTGAGGTATATGATTCAAGGGGAGTAGCTCTCCCCTTGTTTTTACAACAAGTGACATGAGGTAGGTTGAGAATTCCGCTCTGAAATAGTTTTTAGCTGCTAAGTTGTAGTCAAGCTGCGCATAAATATTTCTGTGAAACGAGCTTCTGGCTTTCCAAATAAAATCTTCGTGTTTTTTCTCATCTACTTGGATGATAAGGTTGTAGAGTTCACTTTTCCACGTGTCGATCGATTCATCTTAAAGAGAGAGCGAAAGTCCACAGTACTGGGCTAAATTACTCCAAGACTCAAACCATGAAATTTTCTTTCTAATCACCAGCATTGTTATTTGCTTAGGTAATCGTCTATCATCCATTTTAATTGTTGAAATAAGCAACGAAGATAGACCTGTTTCCAGCAAAAGGATATGGTTAGCCGTACTGGTGGGTAGTTTCAAAGTGCGCTTCGAAAAGTATCTGAGAATCTGCTCCACTTCTTCAAATTCCTTGTGTCCCCAAACTTGTGCAGCGTAGAACATTAAAATTTGAAATTTTGCTTCATATTGAACATCCCTGCTGTGCATCACACTTCTCCAAGTCGCATTTAACGCATTTTTCGACTTAGCTAATTTATCTGTCATGTGGTTCTTCAAGTTAAGATTTCTGGAAATCCGTATACCAAGATAATTATATTCACTCACGATTTCTATGTTATGCTCTCCAAACTTCCAATTTTTCGTTTCGTTTCGCCCTCCACCGTTGCGAAAAATCATAAAAATTCCTTCTATGATTAAGTAACTTATGGTTAAGCTGAAGATTGATCCCCCCCTTTATACGCCACTGGGCTCTACACACAGTTCTGGGTGACCATTTTGTTGTAAATATTTATTTTGGTTTGCCTTGCAAATCGAGCCTAAGTCTATCTTTTATTTTAATTCCTTTTTTATTGTGAGAAACTTGATGAATTTTTGATTCCCAGCACATAAGTTAAATATAGATTTGAATCGGAAGATCTAAAATCCCGATAGCCCTTAAAAATCCCGAAAATCCAGTAAACTCATAATCCAAAATTTCGAAGCACACAAATCCCGAAGCCACAAAATCTCAAAAACCGAAAAAGTGCGAAAAAGTGTTTAAAAATTACCTGAAAGAATCGCATGCTGCGAATCTTCCCGAGGCGGCCATTTGAATGATATTGTTTTTCACACTTAACGGCAAAGTCCAAACTTGATAATGAAATATGATTTTCATCCAAAATGTATCAGTGTGTGTGTTTTATTAAGCTTTATTTTGGAAATCGAAAAATGAATGACCCTTTATTTATATTTTACGAGTAAAACGAAGATACACGATTTATAGCATCATTGTCTCAAAACGCATTTCGCCTTCAAAGCCAAAATAAAACTTGCACTGTTTAATACATTATTGATTTATCACATTATTTCAAAAAAAAACTATCTACATATTATAGAAAAACTATTGATCTAATTTAATGGATTAAACGTGATGCTTCAATTTACTCTAGGAATCTTTCTATAGGAGGAGAGAGAGACTCTATAAATTCCATATAGAATAACTTAAGTCTGGTTCTCATTTATTTGTCTTCATTTATATATATACCAATATACCAATCTGGTTGAAATAATCTCTGTTGAACGATCAAGAATGAAATTGAAATGTCAATCACATCTACTAAGAGAAAACAAGAAAAAAAAATATACAAAATCCAATATAAAAAACAACAACAAGCACAAAGTGACCATTGAGAATGAAAATAATATATGGATATGATTGCAGACAGACTTTTATCCTGTTTCAATCGAAAACATTAATAAATCCTATAACAGATATAACATGAGCATGCGAATGTATCTCATAGCAATGGATGAGGTGGAGCATGAGCTATACAAATAAGATTATAAGCTCATACAGCTGTTCAATATATTCTTCCATATATATCGACTCTTAAGGGATTTTTTTAGTTTGAAGAGGTAATCGCTATAATAAACTTGTACTACCTGGATGGTTTGCATAACAAAACTTATGGAATTTTTTTTTTTTAAGTATAGCTGTATAAGTATATTTATATATTATGTAGTTCGTGGTGAAAGAAGTGAACTAGAAAAGAAATAGAATCAAATACATGAATATCATAAATCAACTATAGTTATTCTCGTTGGAATTAAATCAAATTTTACCCTTGTGTGTACAGAATCCTTTGTATAACCTTAAAATAGAAGGAAAGGTAGTATTCTGTATAGTTGATTTTGTTAGGTTTTATTAAAACATAGGTAGGATGAGAGAAAATGTTCAGAAAATGGAAGGAACAGTTTTAAAAAACATTTTTACCAATGAATTATACACCAAACAAACGTGAATAGATGAAGTGAATTGAACCCTCAACATTTTGTTTAGCAGAACCCTGTTCTAGATAAATATAAAATATGAAATGGGTGATTCATTTAGACTTTGTGGATTTAGCGTATAGCCCCAAAGGAAAAATCTATAGGTATTATTACAGTAAAACGCGCTTAAAAGAAACCCGTAAGAGAAACCCGCTCAAGAGAAAAACCCACTTATCTGAAACATTTTTTTCATCCCCGAGTATTTGGCGACCAATTATACCTTTAAGACACTCCGTTTAAGTAAAACTTGCTTAAGTGAAAAACCCGGATACCTGACAAATATTTTCAATTAAATTTTATATTTCTCATTGCAAAAACTCTTTTAAGTGAAAAAAAAAATTAAATTAAAATTTGCTGAACGCTTTCACTTCTTTTTATATTTCACCTCTACCGAATTTTCACCACGAAAATGATATTTGAATTTTCCGATATGTCACAACCGTTTTTGGAATTTTTAAATCCGCCTAAATGAAATTTTGTTTCACTTATCCGGACTCCGCTTAAGTGAAATTTTTTTCGAGGTGTTCGTTTAAGCCAAAAACGAATTTTTAAACATTATTCAAAAACTCAACTCAAACGGATCTTTGAAAATTGTTTCTTGTTATTTTTCAATTAGGAATAGATGTTTTTAATTTCAATAAACTTAGGATTTATACCTTTATTTTGAGTAATTTATTAGTTTTGGGGCTTGTTTCACAAAGCCTGAGTTCTGCGCCAGTATTTATGTGTCAAGTAACTAATCAGAACTTTACTCAAGCATTGTGAAACAGACCCTTAGAAAATAAAATTTGAATTCATTGGGTTAAGTATAAGTCGAAAAAAATAATTGTTCACTGTTCAGTGTACGCGTACCACAAAAAAATATTGTTTTTGGGAGAATCAAATTATTTTTCGAAATATGGTGTTATGTCACTTAACGAAAGTGTCATCAGGCCATATTTAGATATGGCCTATAGGCCCGGTGCACACATGCGTTTTTTTGACGCCGCGGTGACGCAGCGGTGCCGCAATCGTTCAGTGCACACATGCGGGTTTTTCTCGCTGGACTCAATCTGAAAATCGCGGTTGGCTTGCAGCAATAGAGGTTTATAAAAAGAAACGAGGAATTTTTGCTTAACTAGTGGATAAAAACTATGATCTTAAAAAGAAAGGACGTTATTTGGTTAAACATCCATTTGTATATCATTGGCTAATAAAAGAAGTATTTTATATATCTTTTCTTTTGCCAGTCATGGTATGGCTCCGAAGCAATATTCCATATTTCTGGACACATTTTTATTTCACCTATAAATAATTCGTTATCAAATTCCTCCATTTTTGAAATCTTTCTACCAAATTTAATTTGCGGCAAAATGACGCATGTGTGCACTGCTCGATAACAAACAATGTACTGAAAGACGCAAAAGCGTCTGCGGTGACGCAGCGGTCTCGCGGAAACCTGCGAGTTTTTTTTCCCGCAAGAATGACGCGTGATGACGCAGCGTCACCGCACGTGTGTGTGCACTACTCAATTTGTTTGTGAGTACTGTAAGACGCAAAGGCGGTGACGCTGCGTCACCGCGGCGTCAAAAAAACGCATGTGTGCACCGGGTCTTAAGTAGCAAAAATATATGGTATTGTGACACTTCATCAAAACGACAAAAGGCCATTTGTTCGAATATGTCCTTATGTCACTTTGTAAAAGCGTCATTATAGACCATAATTTGTAATATAGATGTCCCCGTGCAAAACTATACTATTAGTGCACATAGTATAGTTTTGAGTTACTCAATTATAATATTCAAAGCCCTTTATTATAAAACTTTTCCTGCGAATCTAACAAGAATGCCTTGAAAACAGAACTCAAATAGGGCTTAATATAATGCCTTATTTCGACATTTATCCCAAACAAAAACAAAGTTTAAACGTCTCTCCTGACAAATAAAAAAATACACTTAGTATTGTTTTGCACGGGGCCATTGATATGGCCTTATGTCACGACACCGTCTCTGGTTTCCAAGGGCACTAATTTCAAGTTACCAGTGTGGGTCGCACCCAGCTTCTTTTTATTTATTTTTGGCTTTGAAATTTGTATGTATCATAATTTAAAAAAATATAATAAAGCAAAAAATGATATCATTTTAATATTATAATTTTACAAATAAACCATCAACATTAATTCTGTTACGCGCAAATCATGTAAAAATGCACAATTGAAACCAAATACGAAATCTCACAACACAGCAATAAAAATCCTCACTCAACTCAAAATGTTAAAGATGCAATATATTAATTAATTCAGTTTTATTGCGAAATAAATCCCCATCAGGTGTTCGTGCTTTCGTAGATTACACTCTTGTGCTTGGTATGAGGTCACATGTGATCATATATATTCACCAAAATGACAAGGAAGAATTTAATTACATGATTCTCATTAAAATTTAAGCTTCTTTTAAAATAAATCACTTCGATTGCAAAAATAGCAAACTTAATTAAAAATGATGCAATTATAAAATAATGCACTACATATATTCCCTTTTAAATTATCAAAAACTAATTAATTTGAAAATATAAAACAAATTATCCTTGCTTAGTTTCCCGTTGAGTTGAAAAAAAAAAAACAAATAAATTCTAAATAGGATTTTAAAATAAACTATTTTAATAAATATTTTGAATTACCTAAATGTTTTCATAATATATTCTCATTATTGCATTTTGTAACAATATTGTATAAATATTTTATCATGTCGCCCTAACTCCTAATGCGATTAGGTACATATATACTTATATACATTTTGGCAAAACAAAATCATTCCATCTAGAAAATTAGACACATCCTAATGGGTCAGACCGAGGAATTGGTAAGGCGGCATCAACAATTGAATTAACATTAAATGGCCAAATGATGTTCGAATGTCCAAAGGACTCGCCCTCTTGTCAAATAGTTTAGCTTTGGCTTTAGCTTTGGCTCTGGGTGTAATGCGGTCCTATTTAGAACGTTTTTCTATTTTCAAATAAATCACGCTTACATCCGTAACGTCGGTCGTTCGTCGGATAAATATGGAAGATTGTGTGTAGGTATACATTTTACAGTATATTGCTTAATGTGGCCAACAAACAATCACAGCATCACAACACAAGGATAACGAGGATAATGGAAATGTCTGTCTATGTGGCCACAAAATAGGTCACAGTCATGGATGAGATGAAAGCAAAAATGAATTCTTTTTTTTTTTGTTTCGTTTTGTTTTGAAAAAAAAAAGAAGATTTATATTGTGTTAGGACAATTTATCTCTGAGTAAAGAACCATTCACTAAATTATTATTTTATAACCTATACACCTTGTAATTCCAGGGCCTGGAAATGCTTTTCAAAAAGTAACAACAAAAAAATAGGAATTCAGTCGTAATTGAGGATTATTTTGCCAAAATGTCTATAATGGAAGTGAAACTATATAAACTAACTTTAGAATTTTAGATGAAAGCACATGAAATTACTTTCCCATTTTTGTTTCATTTTAAAACGTATTATGGTATTTCATACAAAAAAATATCAAAAAGCATCACAGATTTCAGACTCGTGAATAATCACTTCCATGTGGAATGATATATAATAATATGCAAATGTCCCTAAAGCAGCAAATTATTTAAAAATGTTCCCTCGAATGTAAAATATATATATCACAACCTTGGGGTGCTAATTTTAGTATACTTTCATCAATCACTTCACAAACCGGCAGGCCATCAACCTTGCATACAATTTTCACATCACAAAACAAGGAAAATTATTGTCATAATGTCATAGCCATAGCCATCCAGGGAATAATACCCTACATATCCCTGGAAGTATAAGTCCCTGATGTGAACGCAGGGTGTCCCTAATGACAATTGACAATATATATACTGAGTAGGTGATGATGGTGATGCTGAAGTGGCAAAATGTTGTGTGTTGTGGAAAAATAATATCAGCATGATGTTAGGACATGTTGAATGAATTTCTCATAAATATTCATTACAATTGACGCAATAGTGAACGTCAGACAGTTTATGTTATGTTGGTTTGTTGGTATAGAGCTACTGATAATACACAGAAGGTATATATGTACATTTATCCGTTAATCTATTTGCTTCTGTATAGATTATTCCTGTACAGTATTGTGCTGAAATTATGGAAAACCTACCATAGAATGATTGAATGTGCATTGTTTGCATTCTAAAAAGAAAGAGTTCAAGGTAGCTAATATTATACTGTCTGTCCATGCGCCTAGATATAAACCGATTGAATAATGAGTTCATAGAATCTCTGAATACAAACTATGGGGATAAAGAAGAATGAAGCTTATGGGTAAAATGTTGTGGGAAGTGCCTAAATCCTACGAGCAAGTAGTTAAAACAACGCGATTTAAATCATAATAGGTCTTCCAATATGTGACTTCCGAACTTTGACAGATGATAGCGGCCATATTGTTCAAGCTACATCCGTCAAATTGGCTGTCGTTTATTCAGTCTGTGATGAAATGATAAAATTGTTTTATCAAAATGGGTGTTCTGTTCGGGCTAATGTTCCGCCCGCTTCGCCCATTTTACGGTCTTCATAATCATCCTACCGATTGGACTATTCGCAGTGTGGTGGACAAATATGGGTCCAATGGTTCAGTAAACGATCAACCAACACCCGTACTTAGACGAATCGCAAGATCTGCCGAAAGAGTATGTAGGAGAATCCGAGGCTGTCGTTTTAACGTCATTCACAAAAACTCGGCCATTCACAGACCACAACTTGGAAAATTTTGCGGCGCAACCCACTTGGGTGGGACTCAAGTCCCACTCAAGTTGGACGAAAGCCCCAAAAATAAAATTTGGGCTTTATATCCCTGTGCCGAATTTTGCATCTTGACTTACATAAGCCTGCACCCGTACAAAATTCAATTGACTCAGGAGCTGAAGGTAAACGAATATAGACAACGATGTGTGTTCGCTGAATGAGATATGGATGAATGGGTACGCCAACATACAAAATTGTCAAATTTGGGACGACACTAATTCACACGTAGAAATCCAAGATCTTTCAATACATATCCCGAAAAAGTGTGGATTTCGAGCTGGCGGCGCGGCGCGGCGTCATCGATCCATATTTCATTGAGAACGACATTGGACAGGTCGTCACCGTTATAGATCGATGATTATAGCAATTCATTTTGCCCTGAATTTGATAATATGGACACCAACGACAAGTGTTTTCAACAGGACGGCACTACATGCCACACACACGGAAAGAATTGAAAAATCACTAATTGCGAAATTTTAGGTTATAATTTACGAAACTCTTTTTTTTAGTAAATCAAGACGCTTTTATTTAAAAATAATTGAAAAATTGTAATTTAGCATTCAAATCTTTGTAAAATACAAAATTTTATAATTTGGTATTTATTACCAAAAGTCATAATTCGAGCTTGTTGACTTCAAAGCATATTACAACTTTTGGGTCGCAATCTACTACTTCTGGGGAATAATTTAATTTTAAAATTATTAATCTTGTTTTGCGAAATCTATATGGTGATTTTCATTTTCTCAATGCTGAAACCAATAAAATGTAATGACGATATATTAATATTGAGCCCACACGATCGTAATTTATGAAATACCTATTTGCTGATTTAAGATCAAAACTAAACAGTAAATTACAACTTTTTAGTCGCAATCTACTTTCTTCAAGGGAATAATTGGAACATTTATATGGTGATTTGCATGCTCTCGATGCTAAAACCAGACCACGGGCTACTATTTCTTTTCTAAGTGTCTGAGTTTAATCAAATTCTCTTATAGAAATATAGAATTCACAGTGCGTTCAAGCTGAGAGTTTTATAAGAATCGGTAAGCATCGACCATAATTCGCGTCTTAGTAGGGAACGACAGCATCTGACTGATGAGCCCAACTGTCGTACCTGGCTAAAACACAATCTTTGGAGCTAAGGTCACTCGAACTTATAAATTGAGGTATGTATTTTGCAATTTCACTACCTCATCAGACTTTGTAGCTAAGTCGGAAATTATTTTCACTTAATTTGCAGTTTTTCATTTGCAGCAAATCCATAGGTTTAAGTTGGAAATGAAAAATTGTTCTTGAATCTCGACAGGATTGCTTGAAAATGGAAAGTAGATTAATCTTCAAAAGCTGCAAATTGCCGAAAATCAGTTTCAAATTACGGCTCAAAAGTTGCAATTTAAAGATAAATAAGTATCAAAACTGTGATTGTCATTTGCAAATTGCCGAATAACCTGTTTCAAATTATGACTCAAAAGTTTAAATTGCAACTTTTGAGACAAATAAGTATCAAAACCGGCAATATTTTTTTTTCCTCGATCGAATAACTGATACTCAAAAGTGGTGAAATATGATTTTTGAGGGTCAGTATCTTCAATTCGCTCATTTTATGAAATTGCAAACAAAAAGTCGTAATTTACTAATTTCGAAGCCAAGGTACAAAACTGGATTCATTTTTCGTGATTTGTAGCTTATTTTTCTTGATCTGATCTAAGAATTTTTTCCGTGCAGCTTACGCCACATTGGAAATTCCGCACGAACCATTCGAGGACATGGTCATTTCACGTGAAGGTGATGTGAACTGGACACTGAGATCGTGCGATTTGACCCCGTTAGACTTTTTATTGTGAGGTTTTCTGAAGTCGCAGGTCATATGCGAATAAGCCACAAACCACAGCGGCCCTCAAAGCTTACATAATCCATGTCATCGGTGATTTATGCGCCAGAGTCATGAAAAATTAGACATTTAGGATGCGTGCCACCCAGAGAAGCCACAGCGGACATTTAAACGTTGTTATATTCCATTCCTTATATATAAATGCATCGATAGGCTTTTCATACGAAATACAAAATTTCGATGATATCTCACACACACTTTGTTTTATTCGAAATCGAAATATAGAAAACGTTTAATGAAAGACCAGAATTTTTTAATATCGATATTTTATTATGCGAGATTTCCTAGGCCCTAGCAAACCCCTAAAATCAAAATGAACACTAAAAAGATATAGGAGTCTAAAAAAGCGGGTTCTGTAATAACGTCTATGGGTCTGTATACGTATGTGCGTCTGTGTATCTCTGCATCGTACGTGTGTCCATTCACCATTGAAGCTACTAATTGGCTGAACACAATGGATACAGAGCTGCAACTGAATAGCTGTCAAAATATTGAATACACAAAAATTCAATGTTACGAACACAACGCAACGCAACTGCAGTCGGTGCTGCAAAGGTTCACCAACTTTTAACTTTTTCACGTGCAGCACTTCTGACGTTTCAATTTATATGAAAAAAAAAAGAGCCGGAAAAAAATATTGAAGTTTTTAGTGCTCATTTGTGTCGCGAAAAAAATATTAATTAAAAGAAAAATATTGGAAATAAAAAAAGTGAAAAATAAACTCGTGGTTGTTTTTTTCCTTTATAATATATAAAAAGCTGTACAGCTCATTGTGTGCAGATACAAAAAAAAACGACGTACAACATTTTTTTAAAGCAGTTGCGGCTGCAGATCCGATTCCAGTTGCAGCAGGGCATTGTGTTCAGCCAGTAACCGGTGAAATCTCACATTTGTATGTGATTCCATAGAGGGGAAATTAAAAATTTTAAGAAAAATGCATTTGAGGCTTAATCAAAAGCCCATTACCAAAATAGGGTTTTGTCGGTGGCGCACAGCCGGGCTCTGACATAACAAAACATGTATGAAAACGAAAACAGTAACATATTGAAAGGGTAAAAGAAATAATAATTTAAAAAAAATTTCAACAACAAAACAAACATTTTAAGGAATTGCTTTTACCTATACAAGTCCTTATAGTAGTCTATGCCATAACTTTGGTCCTCTAAAGGAATACTTAAGTTATTGCTGTTTTTATGCAGAAATTCAATTTAAGTTAAACACAAAATATATAGAGTTCTATCATTTTGTTTTTGTTTGGTTCACAATATGAAACATGTTGTGGTTAAAGAAAGACCGATTCCAGTTGTGGTTTTCAATGCGCCATCTCATTGAAAGACTAGAATATAGAAGTTATTTTTGATATATGTAGGTAAAAAATAAAACTATAAAATATGTTTTTGTTTGTTTGTCATTTATTTAAAATAAAATGAAAAACCTGCTGCTATGCAGTGTTTCTGAAAATATTGGAAATGTTTAGCTTATTTATGAAGGTATATGTCTGTTAAATGGGCTATTTTTTTTTTTTGTATAAGAACAAAAGGGACTTAAAATTATAGCATGCCATATTGTACATTTCGTTACATTAAATTTTTTGTGAATTATTCACATTTGTGTTTGGAAATTCACCATTTAAAGTTAAACAAAGAGTGGAAATCATCAAACTTTGATTTAAAATCAGTGTTCCGTTTGAAAAACAAAATTATCCGCCCATTACGTGGTTTCAAACCGTCCTCGCCTCGTGTCCTATATTTTTTTTTGAATGAAAAATTAAAATTATAAAATTTGGAACGATACCAATCCACATACACCAATAACAATTTTTACTGATGGTTCAAAGTTGTAGTGTGGTGTTGGTGCAGGAATATTTTCCGAATCCTTAAATATCTGTAGATCTTTTCGGCTACCCAATTTTTCTAGTGTTATTCAAGCTGAATTACTGGCAATTAGGGAGGCATGTAAGATTCTCAAACAAGAACCTATAACCAATACCGAAATACCTCTATCCTGAAACACAGTCAGACAGCTGTTAAAACCATTAGCTGAGCTGAATCTTCTTCCAAATTAGTCCAGCAATGCCGTGATGAGCTCGCCAGCCTAAACGTGAATCTCCAGGTGACACAATTATCTGGGTTCCGGGTAGGGTTACCAGTTCTAAAATCAGCAAAGCCTGACAGTAAAGAAAGAAAAGCCTGATTTTTGAAAAAAAAAAGCCTGACAAATAAAAAAACATTTTTTTCCTTTTTGAAACTTCATTTTTATAAAAAAAAATTAAGAAAACATTCATAGATAACTTACGATAAGACGACGAGACGATAGATTGCAACTGCAATCTGCAGCAGACACAAATAAAAGTACACACAAAAATACGCCATAAAAGGAAGTGTCAAATCTTGCACAATATGGTGATTCAAAATAACACCTTTCTCGACATTCAACCGGGACCAGGCGAAATTATGAAGCTTAGATTGAAAACAAAAAATTAAGACCAAAAAATTCAAAATCGAACAGCATATAGTGGTCGCTACCAGTGTTATTTTAAAAATTTAGTTTGAAAATCTTTGAAAATCGAAATTTTTCTCAAATGTTAAAAGCTGAATAACTTTTCGAGTTTTGGTGCTAAAGGCATGAAATTATCAGGGATTTCATAATTTCGCCCGGTCCCGATCGAATTTCGTGAAAGGTGTTTTTTTGAATCACCCTATGGCACAACTCTTTGTCTCTTTCTAAAAAGCGACAACTAAATGAAAAAAATGAATGTGTTGAGTGTTCACTGTGATTTACAAGCATTCAGTAAACGTTTTTCTTCTAACGATTATATTTTCTGTGATAATTACAAAAAGCCTGACAAAGGAAGAAACCTGGCCAAAGCCTGATTGGACATTAAAAGCCTGACGCGTCAGGCGAAATCCTGACGGATGGTAAGCCTAGTTCCAGGTCACTGTAGCATAGAGGGAAACGAACGGGCTGACGAACTGGCCAGGCAAGGTTCAGCCCTTCATGAGTCACTTGCGGAAAGAGTCAACATTCCACTATGGAGTCGTGAAGGGAAATATATTCCCTATTTTTCTTACTTAATCCAATCGCAGGTGGGGCAAAATTTTCAGAATCTTTTTCTATTATAACGATTGAAAGGTTTAGAAACTGATTTCAGTATAAATCCCATTTATACATATTTGAATTTTCTACTTACTTTATTTATAGAGAGTTATTTATAACAGTTGTAATATTTTTTGAAATTCACCTACTACCACGCCCACTTTTCTTATATCTCAGTTTATCTTTATTGAATAAAATCTCTATATTAAGTTGAAATTTTATAGAGAACATCTCTTGACCCTTAACATAACATGGATTATGTTTTTAAGAGAGCCCGTCTACTGCCTTACCTTTATTTTGAATATTTGAATGCTTTGCATTTTTAATTGTAAAAAATTAATTTTTTAGTTTAGAAAAAAAATCTCTTTTATCGTATTTTTTTCTTTAATAAAAACTATTAAAACAATTTCGATTGGCAGCGAGATGGTATAGAAATTGATTTAAGTAAAATTCACCAGCTGCCACGCCCACTTTTATCATATTTCAGTTTTTTTCCTTATTGGGGGTCCTTAGAATGTTAACATTTTGTAATTAAGCTCTCTTCAACCTAGGTTAGGTTAGGTTAGTGGGCTGACGGTTGGTCTTGTTACCGTCACACTTAGATCAATGCAGATCCGTTGTGATACCCTTTAGAAAAAACCTATGATAAAAATCCTATAACAGAGCCCGTTAAGGGCGTGGGTGTAGTTTCAGCGAGCTGTATAACCCGAAGTTTCTAAAGAAGTGTCAATCCACATAATCACCTGGGTGAGAAGAGGTTAACGCGCCAATGTCTATTCTTGGGCGTGTCCCCCTTCTTTACCCCCACAGGGTAGGATCATCCCTCCTCCAGACCCGTAGGAGCAGTGGCTCCATGCAACGTCTGGTGGATGGACTTGATAGGCCGGTGGTTGGTATATGCACCAGTTAAGTTTAGTCGAGTTGGCTTATTAATTGGTGGTGTACAACGCAGAGGCACCAACAGCTGGTGTATGGGCAAGGTGCCCTTTCTCCGCTGGTTGTCGCCACCACAGTGCGCACCTGCATTTTCAGTCATTCTTGTTCGTACTATCATTGTCGTCCTATATCATTTAGCGTGCTTTGACGTTTGGGTAAGGGAGCGATTTGCTGCCTGTTGGTCGGCTGGATTGATAGGGATTAAGCATTCTGAAGCCATTTTGTAGCTTTGGTGAAGTATAACAAGTTTTTGCTTGGAATAGCAGAGAGTTCATCCAGGTCATTGAAGAAATATCTTCCGAGGAACCCGATCTCAAATGATAGGTAATGAGTAGTATCCTCATGTATGTCCTCGGCACCACAACCTCTGCATAAGTCGTCCATACTGAGTTTCAACTTCTTCTTGTGGTAACCGAATTGGTTGTGTCTAGTGGTGACGCTCACAAGAATGGAGGGATTTTTTGCTCAGTTGGATAATGTTTTCGGTTTTATGTATATTGTATTTTGGCCACAATTTTCAGGTTGTAACACAGGTATCAAGTGAGTTCCATCTCTTGTCTGCTAAATCAATAATTTTACTCCCTTTTACCGGTTTTAGGTTACAGGCTGGGATCTGAACGGTTGGGTCTATCTGATTTAGGTCAAGAGTTGATCCTATTCTTGCCAATTCATATCAGCACTTTCATTTCCTGGGACACCATTATGACCAGGAACCCAACAGAGCCTTAAGTTGTGCTGTGTACCAAGAACCCTTAGCTTTTCGCGGCAGCAAGTCACAAGCTTCGACTTGATTTCCATGGTGGAAATTGCTTTTACTGCCGCTTGGCTGTGAATGAAAAAGGTATTACATTTGTTATTTGTCCCGCCCACTACCACCTCCACTTTTTATATTAGAATTATATCCTTATATTACGAACACTGAAAAAAAATTATAATGAATCTCTCTAGAGACAGAATTTTGAAATATGTATGTAGTTTTTTTTTGGAAATCCACCTACTACCACGCCCACTACCACACCCATTTTACTTATAATTGAGTTTTTAAATCCTTATAAATATTATGTATAAAGTTTTCTTCGAAAGTTGAAAATTTCTAGTTAAATAAGAGGTGCTGCGGAGTGTGGCAAATTTCAGCTATGACACCCAAGATACTCGGTTTTTGGTCTTTAAACGTATTTATATTAGAACATGTATAAATTGTTTGTAGTATAAGGACTATACAACGCCATTAACCATTTAGCCACGGCCCACGGGTTAATACTTCAGAATCACCATTAGAGATTGTAATTACGGCTAAATTGTAAAATGTACATTTTCTCCTTATAAAAGTCGATCGTATTTTATTAAAATTGTGAAACTAGAAAACAAGCTAACGAAATCTAATAAATCCTTCTTCATGCTCGTTTTTAATTTTAATTCCCATTGAACGAACAGTGAAGTCATTTCGCTATAACTTTATTAAATCAAAACGTGCTTCTAAGAATTTCAATTTCATTTAATCTATATACATGGAAACCGTTTTCGACTTAATTAAACGTTGCTTTGTTAAATAACAAAAAAAAAAGAAGAACACAAACTGAAAAAACAAAATTAAATCATTCTTCAAAGGTCTCATCTCACATGGATGCAAATATTGTGTATAACAAAGCCCTGAATCACTTTTTCAACAAAAAAAAATTTTTTTTATGTAAATAAAAAAAAAAAAAAGGATGTGCAAAAGTTTATTTTATTCCCTCCATTTGATTTTTCTGATGCTCGAGATAAATAAATTCGTATTTGTGATTTGTTGAGACTCCGAATGGTGGCGGTAGCGGCGCGGCGATGAACTCAGAGAGTCACTTGTATAGGATTTTTTCACGTTGTCGTTATATTATTGTTGCAAGGACTAACTCTGTCCTGGCAACATTTTTAACGATCCATAAGGATAATTTATTATTTTCTTGTTTCTGCCAAAGATGATGTTGCAATAACGATGCAATATTTATGCCCAAAAGGACAATAAAACTCACACGCATGTAAAATTTTATCTCAAAAAATAAACTTATGTGTGTGCTGTTATTGTTATTGAGTCACTGTATATGTAGTTGTTTTGATGGTCTCAACAAAAAGTTATGGCTCTATGTATAGGTATACCTACTTCTTGTGGTTGTTTGAATTTTATAAGCGCATCTATGGGCATCAGGACACGTATTTAAATGTTCACTTTTTGTCCTTTCTGCCTTCAGGATATGATACAAATATTTCAATTCTCTGATTTTTGTTATAATCCTTAATCGTTTTTCTTTTTTTTTGTAGTTTCGGTTTTTGCTTCTGCTGCGGCTGTGGAAATGTTTTTTTTTTTTTGCCGGAAATGTAGGGAAAGGGCGTTAAAATAATTTATGTTGCGTTAAAGCATCCGACTTTTGTGGCCAAAATTTATGTGGCGGATTTTTTATTCACTTTGACACTGTGGCGGATGTAAAATCTGGCAAAAAAAAAAAGTAAAACATTACGAGTATAATATTACATAAATGAAATATGTCCGTTGTGTGTGATATGTATATATGCGTTGTCCTTATGGAACATGAAGGATATGTAAGAGAAGGTATAAGTGTGTGAAGGTATAATGACAGTTATAAGGCATTACACTATAGAGGTACCAACTGTTTGTTGTTTTTTCTTTTTTTTTGGAAAAAACAAAAAAAATTGTTTTTAATTTTCGGCGATAGGCAGGTGTAGGCAGAACACTTTTGCAGAATTGTTTTTTTAAGAAAGTAATCTAAATTCAGAGATTCCTATACAGTGAGAAGAAGAGATTCCGCTCATACGTAAAGTAGAAGAAATGAGAAAATCGTGCATTAAATTCAAATCAACAAATCGTCTTCAAGTGTTTATGGTTATTATTCTATTTAAATTTCATAAGCTTGAGAATTAGTTTTTTAATGATGCAGGAAGGTACAAATTATGTGTAGATTTCTTTAAGTGAATATAAGAGTCAGTAAAAGTGAATGAGATTAAAATAGAGAATTCTGAAATTAAAATTAAGATGAGCAGACTTTTCGAGTTGGGAAGCTTTAAAGGTGTAAAGCTCTTCAACTTATTTTTTAATTTGACACATATCGTCGCTACAATGCAGAACTAGTCTAAGTCACATTTTCCAAATTTTTCAAGAAGAACCTTAGTGCGTAAAATGCTGACTTTCGACATTATGATTATATTCTATTATTCAAATTCTGAAGGAATTACTGCATGTAGGAATATTCAGAATATGTAGAAAATTCTTGGAACACAAGTTTTCTTATGACATAAAAAAAATTCCATTTTAAATTTTGGACTTAGGCTAGTTCTGCATTTTAGCGACGATATAATGTCACTTATTTTTACAGTATTAAAAAATTTTGTTATTTGAATTTGTTTATAATAAAATGCTTATTTATTGCACTAACCAAAAATTTGTAGTTCAAACACTTTTGTTGGTTGTGACTCCCAGATCACGAATATTCTATTTTGAGGTTTATATAGAGCCGCAAATCAAGTTTACAGTTTTCGTGGTTGCCACAAATATTTGACTATTTTACTAACCTAAATTGGATTTTTCGAAAGATGTTTGTTTTAACAAGGTTGGCATTCTCCAGATTACCACTTTGTCATTTTAATTGCGCGTGGATACTTGGTTCAGTTGAAAATCGAGTTTGAAACCTGAAAAAGGCTTAATTTCAAGGTGTTTTTAAGAATTGTTCGATACATAACCATCGAATTTTATTTACTGATGCAAACTTAGTTAAAATTTCTTCTGAGGTATTTCAATTTGAGTTATGCTTTTAACATTTTATGATCGAAAATTATTTTTTTCTTTTGAATCTTGAAATGAACAGCTCCTCAAGAATTCATTCAGCTGATTTCTTGATATTAAAATAAATACTGATTATTAGCCGGTAGCATAAACGAAAGCAATGAAAAATTTAGACGGACTCTTATTTTAAAAGATTTAATCTACGATATCTTCCAACATCGCAAAAATTTGTTCAAAGTTTTTTATTATAACTTATAATGAACTTACTACCAGCAACAGATTCGGTAACGGCAACGATCGCGGTGATGTTTTCTCGAAAACAGCTCCTACGATTTTGATTAAAAATTTCTTTATCTATGTATATTGTTATTACCACGATTATTTTATAGAAACAAATTTTACATTAACCGATTAAAGCACCATCTGATTTTAATTCAATTTTGTATGCAAAAGTTTCCAGTACATTTAAATAATATTGAATCTCAAAGTTTTCAAATAACAAATTTTTGTTTAAAAAAAAATTTTAAATAATTTTTTGAAATTTCGCCAAAAATGGATTTTTTTAATTTGATTTTTTTAACTCCGAATTGATAAATATAAAAAAATGTCGTTAAAAATTTCTTATAAATTAAGATTTGTTAAAAAAAAACTCTGTGGCGTACAGTACACCGCATGGGTGTCAAAATAAGTTCAAAAGTTGTTTATAATCAATTTATTTCTAGTTAGATTATAGGAATATTGATTTTCAAACAATTTTTCAGAATGAATAAATTATATAATCTTCCTATTCTAATTATTCTGCTGCAAAATTTTAGTACGATGTGAAAGCATTTTTATCTTACTTAAAATTCATTAACATCATACTAAATCGTTTAAAACTTTGAGTCATCGATTTTTAACAATTTGAATAAATTATAAAAATGTGCGGAGTGTGGAATGCGGAATGCGGAGTGTGGAGTGCGGAGTGCAGAGTGCAGAGTGCAGAGTGCAGAGTGCAGAGTGCAGAGTGCAGAGTGCAGAGTGCAGAGTGCAGAGTGCAGAGTGCAGAGTGCAGAGTGCAGAGTGCGGAGTGTGGAGTGTGGAGTGCAGAGTGCGGAGTACGGAGTGTGCACTCCGTACTCCGAATTTTGTACCCCGCACAGTGCGCACTATCGATGAAATAATTTTTTTAATGTGACGACAGAGTGCAACAGGTTGCTTTGTTTGCGTTGCCTGTGCTTAAGAAAATTAAATTATTGAATGAGTTTATCACACTATATCAGTGAGCTTAACTTCGGGTTTAACGTTTTTTTACTAACTTCTGATTAATAATTTTTATTTATCCTAAAACCTGATCAAATCCTGAAGTATAGACGATCATCCTTTTCAAACCTTCCCGAATTCATACAAAAAGTATCATCCCGCATTTACCATTGTCTATATATAGGTCAATATACATATTATGTATTAGGGTAAATAATAACAATACATTCTTGTGGATGTAATTAATTAAGTTAGTTCAATTTATTTAAACGATGGATAGAACTCTGTTTGAAGTCAACTCATTGATAAGATAAAATCAACCAAAAAACTCATTTAATTTTCTCATACTTTGCATGAACAATATCCATACAAGTCAGTTGGTTACCACCCTAAAATTATAGTAGGGTTAAATTTCCAAAGCACTGCGTATATTTCAAAGCAGAGCAGTATAAATAATGAAGTTGTATAGTGCAGAATACTTTTTATAGTACTTTGAATGACATTTTAACATTGTAGCCGCATATATAGATCTTGCCTGTTCAACAATATCCTGAAAAGTTTTTTTTATTTTTTAACTCTGTTTTTATGTCCAAAACTGCGAATCTCTACACTTATCATTTCTTTTATAAGAACTTTGACATACTTTTATAAAATTCATAGACAGTACGGGAACAGATATATGTTTTTTTTTTTTAATTCAATTATGCAACCTACAGTTACATCAATAGAAACTTCAAAAATATTACCAGCATAACGTCTGGGTAAATGATTAGGGTATATAAAGGTGTTGTAAATTTTTGTTACTCATTTTATCATCAAATAATGTAAATTTAAAGTTTATGTTATTTTAATATTAACCCAGAGATTAACTGGATAAAATTTTGGTATAATGTAAATTATGTATGTATAATATTTTATTTATTTTCAAAAATCGAACTAAATTCCGCGAAAAGAAAATAATCAATAAGAATAAAATATAAAATCCTTAAATAAAAATTTCTAGATAATTTTATTTTTAAATCGGTTCTTGCCATGCAGTAGCCTGAGACGGCAATTCTCTCTCTGAATTCTCAATATTTTCTGATAGAAATACAACATTTGAGCTACGTGTCTTTTTGGAAAATAAATTTAATATACTAGCACTTTAATTTTCATATAAAATACATTATATCTATTTTTATTTCATTCCTGTGATATTTGTTCAAAAAAAAAAAATCGAGAGCCATGAATATTCATGCAATTACAATTATTACATTTCTTTTTATAAAAAAAAAAAAAAATACACAAAGAGAGAATAACACCTGCGAATTTATATAAAAACTCCCAAAGTGTTACCGTTACCACGAATTATGCAAATGACCAAGTAGCCAATTGGATTAAGTGGACTCTCACAAAAAATAATAAAAACGCTTGATAAAATAAAATAAATAAAAAAAAAACCAAAAACTAAATGTTAACAAAAATCGGTATCATATAAATTGTTACATAACAGAGAGTTATTATTGCAAATCGAAATTATTCAATTTATTTTTTTATTGTATTCCATTTGATGGTAACTTTAGGTACACGCGTTGAAACTAATAGGATTTTCGGATTTATTCAAATAAATTTAAATATTTATATATTTTATTTTAAACCATTTCAACTATATAGTAAAGGAACAAGTTTCATCTAGGTAAACATCCATGTGAAAGTAATTGAAGTAAATTTACACACAAAAAAAAAAAACTGGTGTAAAAATGAATGTAATTCAATTAACTTCGATTTTGTATGAAATGGAAAAGAATTTAATTTTACAAAATTTTAACGGTGTGTGGTATTGTTTTGTTTTTTCTTTACTGGATCATTTATTTTACTTGTGTTTTTGTTCAATTTATTTCATTTTATTTTCTTTTATTTATAATAAAAACTCCGGATTTAATGTGAGATCTTTTCAATTTAAGGTAATTTATTCATTTGGGATGTTATGGATACTGTGTGTATTTGATATAAATATGTCTTATTGGTTTAATATAACAAATAGGTATATTTTTTTACAAGATTTAAAGAGCTGACTCACTTAAAAAATAACATTGCATACTTAATTTCTACAATTTTACCATAATTCACCACAAATAAAAAAAGTGAGTATACGCCCAAGTGAACCCACATATTATATATTTATCAAAAACATCAACGGTTTGGAGAAATTAATTTTAAATTTAATTAAAGATTTAAGATAATTAGTAGTTCGCCCGAAGATGGAGTAACACTCCGAAACGCGTCGCTAATAGCAGTTAAATTAAAGTTGTGAAATTAAGTTTTTTTAAAATAATAAAATCATAATAAGAACTAAAAAACAAAACAAAATTTTTTTTTTTAATTTGTTTATTAAGATAAACCATATTTTTTTAAAGATTTAAAATATGCAATAAACAAGCTCAGCGTTTTGTAAGCAGTTGGTCTCTTAATTGAATGTTGTAGGAAAAAGTAAAGCAATTTTTTACTTAAAATTCTTCGTTAAATTGAACTGAGATGAAGGCCATTTAGTTGATGTAAAAGTGATGTTTTAGACAATAAATACCTCTGGGTTAGACTTCAGCTTTTTGAGAATTTATGGGCGTAGCCTGTCCTCCCAGTTTGTATTGAATGGTCAAATTTTGTTGCTTGCCGAAAACGAGATATAAAACCGCACGATAGCATTATACCTTGCACATCATACATAAACCTCAAATTTAGTAGGTAAGTAAAACGTGTTTGGAGACTAACTTTGAGGAAATTTTAGGTAGATTTTTGTTGTTGTTGATATTTCAAATGAATTTTGAATTTATATTCTGTTTAAACTTCAATGAGTCTTAATCGCTTTAGCAACTTTCCTTTTAAAATAAAATGATACATATTTACATATGCTATGCGTACTTTGTTCATTTGCATAAACTTCAAAGGATTTTCTTTCAACATCTTCATACATTAAAAAATATACATAATATAAACAGAGGACAGAAAATATAATAAATTAGAAAATCTATGACGACGACTTTCATCTCGAACAGCTTATACATGTAGATACATTATATATAATAATTTTAAAATTTCACTGAATTGGCAATAATTTAAATTTAGAAGCAAATAAACTTTTTCAAAGCAGCACAAACAGCACAAAGATTTCAAAATATATATAATAAAGCTCAAAGTGTAATTTGTTCTATTACGAAGAAATCACGTCTTAAATCCTTTACCACACATTCTATTCATTTGTTGCTACGAATATCATCTTCAAAGACACATAGGTACATACATAAAAATATATGTCACCGAAAATTTTGTTCTTGGCAAATAAAATAGGCTATGTGTATAATAAATGTGTATATGAACATATGTATATGTCTGGATATTTCCAGAGACATATTCTATTGAGACAATTTTTAAGTATAAGGTGCCTAGAAAAAATATTGATTAAATATTAAATATTGATTAAATATTAAATATTTTCGTGATTAAGTGAATCGAACAATACGGCTTTTGTCTTACGCCGCATAGGCTCTTAATTTATCTAAAAAGCTTTAAACAATTTTGTTAGAAACTTCAATTCTCTACAATTTTGGTAAACATAATAATATTACTAATAACTAAAAATAGAAGAACGTTTTCAAGGAAACTATATTTTACTTTTAGTTCACACTAGGTATTCGTCACGAAATCTATGTAAGATGAACTGAACTTAGCAAAAATTGCGTATTAACAAAGGCCCTCAATGTAGTGAACTGATGTGTCCAAGTGAGATCACCGGGACGAAACGCCAATTTTTGTAGGACTTAAAGATCGTTAAAAGCTATTTTTAGTCAATTTTACTTAAATCACCTCCTTACTATCTTACTTACTATCACCTCCTACACATATAAAAAAAAAATCTTGCCCTGCAGGGTTCTGACAAAAAAATTTAACATTTCAAATGACTAAATATATTTTTATCCATCATATAGCGCTGATCGCATTCACTTGAAAACCGTTTTTTTTTTTCCTTCGTTTGATATAAATCAAAATTTCTATCTCCACTCCAATTAATTAGAAAAAAGAAGCTTTTGTACTCTTAAAGGTATTGTCAAATTTAATAATTTTAACACAGATTTTTTTGAAACTAAATTAAGATGAAGTTTCGGTGGAAAAAATATAACACTGTCTTCTTAAATACTTGATGTTTTGTATCTGGAAATAATTAACACGAAACACTCATTAACATCCGCGTCACGTTTTTAAACTTTTAGCGCCAGTTTCACAGTGAATTATACTTACCAGATTAAGTAGTACTTAAGACGCCCACATAAGCAATTTAAAGAAAGTGTTATAATCTGAGTAAGTTGCACTCAATTGTGTCACTTATATTTAGGTAAATTTACACTGCAAAATTGCCCCTTATTCCTCCACATTGGCCACTTAAATGAAATTACTTTTACTGAGTTTCAACTTCCTATCTTTTTTTAAATAAATAAAAATGTTTTTTTTTATAATAAATCTTTGAACACAAAGAAGATCAAAAATCTTTGAACGCAGATGAAGCTGTTTTTTGGAAAACACATGCTTAATGATATTGCTGAAGTCAGGATTCCTCTGCAAAAAAATTCTACGACATATTAGTCCAGTCAATAAAGCATTTGACTCGGAAAAAATCGCCGGAAAGCTGGATTTTGGTATATAGCTTTCTCATGGTGTTCTTAAGAATTCTGTCAAAAGTCCCCATTGATATGTGCGTCGCTAACAATTTTACGGGGGGTTGAAGGCCTCCCAAAATGGTTTTTCAGGAATAACTCCCAAACGGTAAGTTGTACAAAAAAAACGTTAAACACTAATTTGTAGCTTGAAATATTTCCTACAAAAAAGATTAACATACTTTTTTTCATACAAATAACGGTTTTTGTAAAAAAAAAAAAAAAAAAACAAATAAGAAGAGGTAGGGCTTTTACTTTTCTATGTAGTTAGGCGACTTAACTCCAAAATTGTGCATTTTGTGATAAAAGTATCAATTGTTGGTACATTATATAGACATGATTTTAAGATATCGGTCCACTCTATTTGTCCACCGCTTTAGGTGGGAGGGGCAAATTAAAAAAAAAGTTCTAAAATAAAAAACGAATATAAAAACACAACGGAAACACTTACAATATCATGTTATAGCTTATATTAAAGCCAGAAACTCATTATTTATGTATGTTTTTGAAGAAAGTTATTTTAGTGTTTAGTTTTTGAATAAATGATTTTTAAACTCAAAATTAAAAAAAAAATTGAAAAAGAAAAATAATAATATTTTTTTTTCAAAATGTTTCGTTATTAAGTACTAAATTGGGTTATAATTTTCGGTACTCTTATTATTTTTCAGTCGAATGCTAAAAACCAGATGGCTGTAAGTCTTTTAGTTTTTTAGAAAAAAATTTTGAGTTTAAAAATTAATTATTCAAAAACTAAGCACTAATTAATTCCATTCAAAAACATTCATAATAGAATGAGTTTTTGGATTTAAGATAAGCTATAACATAATATTGTAAGTATTATTTCAAAAATCGTTATTTGTATGAAAAAAAGGATGTTAATCTTTTTTGTAGGAAATATTTCAAGCTAAAAATTTGTCTTTAACACTTTTTTTGTACAACTTACCATTTGGGAGTTATTCTTGAAAAAACATTTTGGGGGGCCTTCAACCCCCCGTAAAATTGTTAGCGGTGCTCATATCGATAAGGACTTTGGACAGTTTCTTAAGAACACCATGAGGAAGCTATATACCAAAATCCAGCTTCCCGGCGATAATTTCCGAATTGGGCTGTTTTTTTGGGCTTCATTGACTGGACTATATTATGTAATATTAGGGTGGTCGTTAATGTAGTTGGTAAAAAAAGTTCATCTTTGATGGGTCTGAATCAGCTCCAAATGAAGAAAAAATAATTCCCTTTTTTTGAGATTTTTATTTTCATGTCATGGACGCTGGTAAACCGTTAAAAAATTAAGCTATTTTAAAATAAATATCGGGTGATTCCCGCAAAATCTCAAAAAAAAAGCTAGGGAATGGTAGGTTGAAACCAGACAAGAAAAAAATGATATAAGAGGGGGCTAGTTTATCACCCCGTTCAGCCGGGACGGGCAGTTTTCTAAAACAATTACTTAAAATGGATATAAATTTATTAAAAATCCACGATAAAATTTACAACATTAAATTGTACCTTTTTTAAAAGCCAAACATTCATTATTTATATTTGTAGCGTTAAGAATCAAACAGAGGTTAAAAAAATTGAACCCGAAACCGAGCAAAACGCGAAAACATATAATTTCTAGAATATTCAAAATAATTGAATTTTGTTTGATTTAAAGAAGTTTTTTTTATCAGTTTGACTAACAGAAATTATATATGGTCTTTTTATATTTGTCCTTTCGAGGAATGTTTTTTTTAAGGCATTTTTGTTTGCTAAAAATATGTTGTGGGCATTTTGAAAATTATTTTGTTTATTCGTTTTAACCCCAAACTCAAAATTCAAATATTAATAACTTCTTTATTAGTTGGTTTTGAAAAAAAAAAATTTATCACCATCCGATAGCTCTCTTTTATACGCAAATTTCGGCATATTAAATTCCATATTTTTAAAAACGTGCCTTAGCACCATTTTGATTGTAAACCACGCATTTGTTTTTTATAAGTTAAATTATTTTGATGAATAGTTTTTCCAAAAATTATTTTCAAACTCAAAAAAATAAAAAATAGGTATTCTGTTCGGGCAACTTTCCGCACGCTTCGCCCATTTTACCGTCGCGTCGCCATAATCCTTCTACCGAGAGGACTATTCACAGTCTGGTGGATAAATTTGAGTCCACTGGTTCAGTAAACGATCAATCAACATCCGTTCGTCGACGAAACGCAAGATCTGCCAAAAACATCGTCCCTATCCATGGGAGTATGCAGAAGAATCCGAGGCAGTCGATTTTATTATATGGGTGAAATATTATGGGGAAGTCGAGATAAATGAGCTTGAAGTTGCCTATTGCAATTTACAATTTTTTTTTTCCAAATAATTTGTCATGTTTTGTGAAATAAACGACGCGACGCACGTAGAAAAATGATAATGATATTACTTTTGGTACGATTAACAATAAAATCTAAAGATACAAATCTGATCAAGAAAGCAAAATGCATCTAAAAAATTTTAAAAGTGTTTGCTATATCCAATAAATGTTATTTTATGTGTTTTCTAAATGATTTTCTTGAGATAGTATTGCCTACAATCTACAAAAATACAAATAGGTACATAGTTCAAAATATCCGAATAACAATTTTAAGGAATACTTTGGTAAAAAGAGTCAATTTTTTGATTAAAAAAAAAACTAAGAAACAAATTACAAGAAGTATAAACATTAAAATAAGTGTTAATTTTTATGATGAAAATAAAAACACAAACGACTGGTTAAAATTTCGATTTGTCAAAATTTCTTTACCAAGAAAAACAAAAAAAACTATGTCTTGTAGCGTGATCTTTATTTATTTCACCCAAAAACACAGTTGACATTGTCTGACACACCCTAAATGGAGCAACAGAGATGATCGTGCCATTTAAATATTGGGTGCGTGGAAATAAAAATTTAAAAAATGATCAAAATTTTTCCCGTTGAAAATTCGATTCTTAAAAATATGTCGATAGCTGCCAACATTTTTAAAATCGACATTTTAGTTGCAGTTTCTTTTTCGAATTTTCTTAGAACCAGTCGAATTTTTTTTGACATTATAAAAATCATTAACATTATTGTATCCAAGTCCTCAGAATTAAATTCGTAAAGTTAAAATTTGGTGTATTCCTATTTCTTGCTTTTGACATTTCTCCCACTACAAACACTTTCATATGAGTTTTAAGATGAAGTTTTTTTGCTGTAAATACAGAAGAAACGTAACTAAATAAAATTCAGCTAACTTTTTATTATACAGCTGACCAATGAGAAGTTCGAAAAATTCCGAAATCTGAAAAGTTGTAATTATGCTGGGATTACAGAAGATGGAATGGCTTCAATGTATTAAATTCACAACTTCAAAACAAACTTGAGTAAACACACGAGTACCAACTACGTGTAGCTGTCCAAAAAATCCATATTTATATACACAAAGATGCGAATATATCTACTGTCAACTCCTCGATCAATGTTATACGTCATCTAATTTAGACCCGAATACGCTCAAAAATTTGGATTGAGTCGAACCAAATCATTTGAAATCAACCCGTGTTGAGTACAAAAGATCCAAGCGAATTTGAAGCTTATACATACACATACATATTTTCAAAAGTGCCCATTATAGCCATAGTTTTAAATTGTTGGTGTCTTATTAGCTGGCTGGGTGCCCCCTGGGAAAAATCTATAACTACGGCAATGCTGGCGGCGTCCTTGGTCCATATTTCTTTGAGAACGACGCATAGACGTTGGCCAGGCCATCACTGTCTACAGCGAGTGCTATAGGGCGATGATTACCAAATTCTTTTGACCTGATTTAGATGATATGTGGACGCCAACGACATGTGATTTCAACAGGACGGCGGGCGTGAGCGCTGCATGCCACACAGCTGATCGCCACATTTGAAATTCTGCACGACCAATTCGAAAGCATGGTCATCTCACATGGAGGTGATGTGAACTGGTCACCGAGATCGTGCGATTTGACCCCGTTAGAATTATTCTTGTGGGGTTTTCTGAAGTCCCAGGTCTATGCAAATAAGGCACAAACCACGGCGGCCCTCAAAGCCAACATAACCCATGCCATATCGGTCAAATTCAGACTGATCTATGCGCCAGAGTCATGGAAAATTAGACATTTCGGATGAGCGCCACCCAGAGAAGCCAGGGCGGACATTTGAACATCATAGAATCGATATACATAGGTCTTTCAAACGAATGAAAAATTTCGATGATATCTCAAACAGACTTTGTTTTATTTAAATTTAATGATAAGAACCGTTTGATGAAAGTATACCTCTAGTTATATTTTTAATTTTTTAGCTATTCAACTTTAAAATTAACGATCCAACTTTAGAATCACCCTATTTAAAAAGATTTATCAATAATATGACTTCTTCATAAATTTATTAAAAAAAAAAAACGCACGAAAATGTAACATCCAGATTTTTTGAGTTCCGTAAAAATTTTCTCAAATGCGCATTTAAAGTGTTGTTGAAACTTTTTAGAACCATACAGCATTTTTTTTTTTTTTTTTTTCCAAATGATGAATATGGGAACACTTAACTCATTTTGTCTAGATCCACCATAAATTTTATAATCTTTTTTGAAAAAAAAAAATCAAAATAAAGCAGTGATTCTGGGACAAAATGTCTTTTATGTCATTGAAGACATATCACAGCTGGGACAGATAAGAAATTGAGTGCCTTAATTGTTGAAATGACTTAACGACAGCTTGGAGTTGAGATTATACGTCAACAACTGAAAACGATGGAAATATTATTATTATTCGTCATTAAAAAAAAATTAAAAAAAAAAACTTTAAGCAAGCCTCCTATTTCCCTATACTATATATACTTGATTGCTTCCTTAAAATGGGGGTTTATCTTATGGCAACATTGATGCATAACATTTAGGTAATAAAATTTTTGGGTTATGCATCGTAACATGTTAACATGACTATATAATATTATGAAGTAGGTACATCTCGGGATGGTTTTTTTATAGGATTTTTATTGCAACACCCTTGGGCTCATTCCGGTTCGTTATAATATGTGAATACCCTGAAGTCATTTCGCTGAGAGCATAGAAAAAGGCATTTTCAAAGACAAGTAAACATGCATAGGTATAGGCTACTTTATTTTGGAAAATCATTCAAGGTTTTTGTGCGATGCTTGAAATAAATGAAAAGTAATAAAAATCTAAATTATTGCAATGGGTGTTACATTTGAAATGAAATTTTTCAAAAAAAGTTTATACAAAAAAAGTCATTTCTTATAGAAGAAGAAAAATAAATTTACACATGAAAAGATAAGGATTTTGTTTTCGGTTAAGCCTCTATCTGTCAAATGTGCGCATTTTAGGTAATTTCTTAAAAGAAAATTTTGAGTTCCTATTTAAATTAGTTCCTATCGCTCCTAGAACAAAGGTTTGTGTAAATTTTTAATGTAGAAAACTATAATTTAATATTACTAAATCGAAACCCCAGACCATTGCACCTTTGTCCAAGGCTTTTGGTGACGCTCTCCAAGATCGTGGTTCCTTTTCTAGACCGAGAAAATTAACGTTATGTCCATCATCATATTTTAATTAGATTTGTTTTCATCAGAAACATCGAAACTGGTTCTCACCTCCTTCTTTATTGTATCCTTTCTGCAGAAGTGTAAGCAATTTCGTTATCTAATGAACGAGAAATGGATTAAAATTTATTAATTAAATAAAGCTTAGGTACTTTTTGTATAAGTTAATTCAGTTTATATTAAGAAACAGGAGCTTATTTTTGTAGAATAGAAAATGTATCTGCGATTTGTGTGCGATTTAATTTTTTTTTTTTTGGTTTTATTTAAAGCTAACGAATTAAATCAAGAAGAAAAGTCAATACAACTGCACTTACTCAGTTATGTCGGAAGAAAAAAAAAAGATAAAGCTCTAAACAACGAATTCTTTTATTTTGCTCTCCATCAGAATTGACTGTAATTACTTATTTTTGTTTTTTTTTTTCCACTTACAAATTGACAAGAGAACAACAAAACATCTATATAGCTACGCCAAATCAACCACAACACAATTGCAAAAGGTTATTTTTGACTGCCATCGCCATGGCATGGACTCTTAGGTATAATCTGGAAATAATGTAGATTGTAGAGGTGCCCAGAGAAATTACGGGAAAATACTTGTAATTGCGGAATCACAACCATCAGTGGTTATTGTCCTTATCTCTTTTGCTTATGGCTTTTGTGAAACACACAACGAAAACAAAAGGTAAATGTTTCGATTTGCTTTGTCTATGTTTGTTGTTAGATATTTAGACATTTTGCGGTTTTATTGTTGTATTGTATACCTAATGAAAAAGACAAAGTATTTATTTTTAAAGCATTTTCGAAATTTAATTTAAAAAAAATATCGATTTTTCCTTTAATTTTTATCCATTCAAACTTATTTCAATAATTTTGTAAATTTCACTGAAATTTAATCAAAGTACACACACAAACACTTTAATTGTGAGTTGTAAGATTTTATTGTTGTTAAAAATATAATATATGAAGGAATTAATATTAAAAACATAGAAAGGAAAATGTATAATAAAATTGCTTCTTATTTTTTTGTGTACCACTTTTAATCGTCACTATAAAACTGTGTATCTCTAGTCATGATTAAATAAAAAAATGGTAGGTCCCTTACTTTCCATCTGCGTAAGTTTCCATTAAAAACAATAATTGAATATTTTAATTGTAAATTTTGAGACGTTTAAGCCTAGTAGGTACTCAGCTGAGCTGCGAAACGAAAATTTTTGTTTATAATTACGTTGTGTCAATTTAAGTATGGACATTTTCGGTGCCTTGAAATAAGGTCTATAGCTAGATTGAAATAATGCCAAATCGACTCGGTATTGATTTTTAGTTCTTCTCGATGAATTGAACATTTTACAAAGTATCTAATGATGTAATTTAATTTTTTCTATAGCAGCTTCTTGTATTCCAAAGGAATCGACTATTAAATAATCCTTGTTTCAAGCTACTAAAAATTTAATCATGTCGATTATGGAATCCGCAATACTGGATCCGCAGTACAGTGCCCTCCTTCTCTTTACTCATTTGTCGTGAAAAGAAAAGAGAACACTGTAGTGAGAATCACTGCGGATCGAGTATTGCGGATTCCATAATCGGCCTTAATAAATTACTGAAATCGGCTCGTACTTAGTAAACTAACAATTTTGCGCGAATTCACTCAGTTCGCTTGGATCGTAAAATTCTGTTTCAACGAAACCATATTGTTTGAATTTAAAAAAAAAGTTCAACATAAAATAGGAAGGGCCAACAAACGAAATCATGTAAACTTGTCGGCATACCTTATATTATATGAACAATAGATACAATCCAGAAGGTTTTTTTAAATTTGTTCATATAAATAAAGGTTCCTAATCAGCAGTGGGAATTAGTATAACAATAATTTTTTTAAAAGCAAAATGAAAAATTTTCCGGAGAATGCCCCCTAAGCAAAGAAGACTGTCCGATCCCTCCCCAGATAGGAATCACACCATATCCTGGTCACGCTTGGCTAAAAGTTAAAATAAAATAACAGGGCTATTCTGGCGTTGTGAGGGCTCACAACTCACAATTCACAAGCCTTTGTTAGGTTGATTTCTTGCGAGGTTGTTGTGAGGTTCTTAAAAGGAGATCACAACTTCGATAGTTTTTGTGAGGCTCAAAGTTGTGAGGGTACGAAAACCTCACAAAATCGATTTCACCTTTCCTTGTGAGGTTGTTGTGACTTGTGAGGTATCAGTGAGGTTTGCCAGAATAGGGCTGTAAATAAACAAATTTGGGTTACGTGACAGCTGGTGTATGTAGAACCAGAGCCTAGCAACATATACAACTCTCAGCCATTTCTGTGTGCGTCTTACTATAGCAGCAATGGAGGGGACCTACAATTTTCTGCCGAATCCAAACTGCTAAGGAAAGAGGCACTTTTGCATGACAAGAGTTAGATACTCTTGTAGAATTTATCAATTCCTCGCAAGAGGCAGTAATCTGTGAAAAACACATTTCAGTTTTTTTAAGGTGCTATATACGCTACTATATACTTGGTCGAAAAAAATTGGTCAAAAGTTAAGACTGAAAAATCCATACCAATAACTTTACAGCAGCGTATGAAAATAAAATAATTTACAGAGCGTAATTTAGCGAGTACATTGTTAGACTAAAGAGACATCTTTCAGTAATATAGACGAAGAAGTGGGAGTACCAAATACTAACTTATCCACATTTTCACAGAACTTATATCTTTTAACAAAAATTATGAACTTTGATGGTATTTAGAAAAAAAAAATCTGACTAAACTTAATACAATAAAAGTATCACAAAATAACTTACCTCTCAGACTATACTTCTTCAATCTCATGTATAACTTGTCGAACATTAAATTTAAATTTTACAACAAAAACAAAAAATAATAATTAAACTAAGAAGCACACCATTGAATGCACATAAAGTGTTTACTAAATTCTCACGGCCGGCATTTAAGAAATTTTGTTGTTGTCAAAATTAATTGTTTTTTTCTAATCTCCTCTAGGAGAAAAAGTTAGAAAAATGTCATACACCAATATTCTGCTGAGTTGTAATAGTAAATCAATCAGAAGAGTACCTCGACAGAATTAATAAAACATTAATATACAAAATTACACAAACCAACATTAATTGGTGATATAAACAAAAAAAAAATCGATCACTTTGAAATAAAAAAAAACAATGGCCGCCGACAATATCAAAGATTATATTTATTTTATAAATATTTATGTCTAAACATAAATTATATGTATATATAGTAAAGTAATTAAAACCAGCCCTGTTCACTATTTAGAGATTGTTCAATATTTTTTTTTTAATTCTTTGGTGCCAGTTAGAAAGAGTTTAAGTTAGTATTTTTCGTTAAATAAAATTGAAATATGATTTTTAAATCCTGATATTCCTTTATGGAAAAATTAATGATGCAAAGCAATCATCAAAACATTATAACATCAGACTGCATGCTGACGAAAAAATGTAAGTATGCTTACGTTTTTTCTGATGACTTTCATCCTTAAAACCATTTTTTGAATTAACACCTTTCTACCTGGCACCAGAGAATTTATCTTCTATCTTCTACATAAATAAAAATGTTTTTAACAATAAAGCTGAAGAACAGTGTCCTGAGATACATAGCTGAGATATCGATATACCGAGTGTTGCTTTTATGCTCAACTGAGGACTTATCCCCATGGGATAAAGATAAATACAAAAAGAAATATTTTGATAAAAAAGAGAAAAAATTTCTTTCATTAAAAATCTGCAGATTTATTTATTTATAAATATCAACAATAAATTAAAATCTATTATTAATAATGATTTTAAGAGCACTGGCATCATATTACTTTCACCTCAAATATAAAAAGGCAGATTTTGGCTATTTTTGTGGGCAAAAAAAGCTGGTTCAAAAGATGTCAGTTTCTTTTTCTTTTAATTTAAACTTGCTGGTGAAAATATTTTATCCTTCTTATTCTACTATCGTTATATTATTATAGTATTTGTTTATACATGGATTTATTTTTTTCAGTCAAATTCGAACGCCAGAATGTATTTAAACATCATTTTTATAATGCAAGGGGTTGCGAGCTGTTGGGTTCATCGAAGCGGGTGGGTAACATACAAAATATAAAAAAAAATCTAATCTTTTCGAGTATCAATATTTGGTTGAGGAACAAGATACAGTTATAAATAAAAACATTAAATATTATTTACATAACAAGTTCAGGAGAACCTAAAGGCAAAGAAAAAGTAAAAAAATATTAACTGTATATATTTACATATTAATATTTTGTTTTGTTAATTTTTTACGAAACCAAGATTTGTCAACCCGTGCGAAGCCGGGGTGGGCCAGCTAGTTAGAAATAAATTAATTAAACAAAATCTGAAATTGTAATGACATCAATACTATGTATGGCATCTGATTTCTTTAATAAATCCTATTTTATGAGAAAAAAAATTCAAAAATTGTTGGAGCTGTTATTTATAATTTTGTATATACATATCAAACTTTTAAGAAAAAAAACATGGTAAGGAATGTTTTATCATTAATTGATGCGAGGTTAAAAATTAATTTTGAAAATAATCATCTACCCATTTTCGAAATATCGAATTTTCAAAAAAATAATTTATCTTTGTTTATTCAAAATTATTAGAAGCTCTTATGTATAAAAATGTCATTAAAATCGTTTCAACAAATAATGAGATAGTTGAAATCCAAAAAATGGTTCTATGAGAGATATTATTTTCAATCTATAGATCAAATTTTTTTTCCAAAAATATCACAGGTGACCAACTGATATAAGCTGACATAAACAAAATCTTAGGAATTGTTTTTGATGAAAAAGGGATTTTCCTTACTGGTTTTTAAACAGTAATGGTCTTATCAATAAACGTTGTCTAACTTTAGACAACTGTCCAACTATATAGAAAATGTGTTCAAAAACCTTGTTTATTGTTGTCTTATAGCTGCCTAACTTAGACACAAGAGTAGATTGTCTTAACCGTGAATAATGTGATCTATATTTTTATTATATAAAGCTTATTTCCACCAATTCGAAAATAGTTAGACAGTGTCTAAGTATAGACAAAAATCTAATGAATACGACTACAACAGTCTAATTTATAAACCCATTTCAAAGTATGTCTAACTTTGGACAGCTGTCCAATAGGGTGGAGCGTCGATGTATATGGACAAAAATAAAAGTTGTTGTATTAATTTCGAATACCTCCTTTTTTTTGCGTTTCGATGAGTAGAATAATTTGACATTAAAAAAAAAAAATTTGGATTAAGTCTTTAGCCCTCTACCTTAGCTCAAAGTTTCGATTTTTTGGGAAAATTTTTTTTTTTTTTCGGAAACGTTAAAATTATTTCAAAGTTTGAAATAAATTATATGATATCATTCATTAAAAAAGAAAACACAAATTATAATATATTTATAAAAAAATATAATACTTTATTTGGACAAATAAATAAACACAAACTTGAAAATAAAAACTTAAAAATTCATAATACGCCATTCAGAAACTAACCCAATTAAACTTTTTATTTTTCAAGTTGTAATTTTTTTTTTGTGGAAAAATGGCAATATATTTCGAGAATATATTTTATTTTTTATTAGCCCGTCTCTGGCATTCAACAGCTACTGTTATTGAAGCTTCGGCCACCATCTTCACTAAGCGCTCAACAGCTTGAGTGTGACAAAGGAAGTCCGAAAATGGCATGCCAATAAGAGATTTTTTTTAGAAATTCTTCCAAATCCTGATCGCAAGTTCTATCCAACAAAGGGGTTGAAGTAACAATTGTGACTCGCTCCAGCTAAAAAAGATTTCCATAGCGCAAATATTTGCTGAAAATTTCTAATAGATACCTCTGTTCTAATATACTATTTATCTTTTCTTTCTCTTTCTCTTTCTTTTGTATCAATTATTTGCTTTAAATTATCATTTTGAATATTTGTAATTAAAATAAAATGTATATTTTAACTCTGAAAATCATAATTTAAGCATGTACAATTTTAAAGATGAACATTTATATCTTATATGTACTATGAATGATTGTTAAAAAATAAATAAATAAATATGAAAAATTTGAATTTATGTAGCGCCTCTTATCATACATATATCTCGAGAACGGCTAATCATACAATATAAGTTGTTGTACATTTTTTATAGGAAATTTAATTATCTTTCTTTTTACTACAAATATTATTTTGTAGGATTTATACTTTCGAAAATACAGAATAAATCAAAAAAATTTACGACTTTTTTTCCAATTTTGCAAAACTTTGACCTGTGGTTTATTTTTTACGGGTAGCTTACGTAACTACGCAACTTTTAAGTGCTGTTCGAATAGCTAAATCGGAAAAAAAATTTGACGCTCCACACTACTGTCCAACTTCAAAACCTTATTTATAATCATGTTCCATCGAGTGTCTAACTTAGACACTGCAATTGGTTGTACAAACCTATATTCTAAAGTGTGTATATTCAATGAACAAAAAATTCAAAATTCAAAGAAATGTTCAATTGAACGTATCCAAATGTTCACGAAATGGACAGATTATACAGGGATGTCAGTAAGTTTATGAGAACATATTTAGACAACTGTTGAAATGCGTTCATAAATAAGGACATGTCCAACTATTTAGACAGAGGCTAGCTGGACAACAGCTGTCCCAGAGTGTTCTAATTATAAATCTAATAAATGACTGCAGTAATTGTATGGGAGGTACCGTTATTTTTGATACTAAGAATTATTTTTATTTAAAATCTGTTGGGTGCCAAGTTTGATAAAATTCCATCAAGTCGTCTTCGAATTATTAAGTTCTCAAAATTAAATTTTTAAAATTTTTTTAAAAATAAAAAAATAAATTGAAAATTTTGGTGTATACAAAACTTTTAAAACTTCTTAAAACATTTTTCATAAAAAATTGATCAAAATCAGTTAATGTTTTTGGGAAAACCGGAAATTAAAAAAAAAATGGCTCTTTAAGAGGTAGGTACTATTTATAACCAATTTTCGTAATTTTTTTTACCGTTGCCATAAAAAAAATTATCAAATCAAAAGAAAAAAATTGTGGGCATATTTTTGAGTAGAATTAGATTTTCATTCTTTGCCTAACAAATTTGTAAGGCAACTGTTGTTATTTTTGGTCCGAAAAAATGAAAAAAAAACATGTCGGGGGAATGTGTAAAAAAAGGCTAGGTACCAATTTTAACGAAAATCGACCCATGCGTTAAGGCTGCAGCGGGCAGCGAAAAGGGCAGGACAGACAAAATTGTGGGACACACTTTTTTCGACTTTGCTATCACCGTAATGTCAACTTTGATCAAATCTCGAGTTCTATTGTTTTTACGAATGTATAGGACAGAACAGACAGTCATATATAACGGGTGATTTTTTAAGAGGTTTAAAACTTTTTTTAAAAAAAAAACACAAAAAATTCGAAAAAAGGAATGAAATATTTATTTGAATCGATAGTTTGAACCTTGCAATTTAATGTTTAAAGATAATTTCATGCAAATGTTGACCGCGGCTGCGTCTCAGGTAGCCCATCCGCTGAGTCCAATTTTGGCATACTCTTTCAATAATTTGCAAGCGTTGTTCATTTGTAAGACGATCTGTGGTTAAATTGCAAACCAAACTGAAGCTGTTTGACAGTGACACAAGGTACTAAACACACGTCAGCTGTCAAAACCAGTGTTGCCAAAACCAAACCAGCTAAAAAATCACCCTTTAGTACTTATATATCGCAAGAAAAAAAAAACCTCAAGGACTCATATTATCATTTATATAGTCGAAAAACGACTTATTTATGTGAGTATATATACTTTTCGGTTATATTTCGTACTAAATGCGTTTATTTCTAAAAAATTCCGATATCTTTGATTTTATAAAATGCTCCTCAAAATGGAGATTTTACGGCTTCAGAACAACATTTGGAACGAAATGTAGGAAATATATACAAAATATATATTTTGTACCCTATCTGTCAAGCTATACCTACCTACAAACTATATACTGTGAAATTAAGTCCATATAGAGCAATATTAAGGCTTAAGGCTTTGTTGTTAAATTATAGCAATATAATTATTTATACAGATAATATATTTATTGAAAAAGAATGAAAAAAATACTAAAATACCAAACCTCAGGAAATTTCTAAGAAAAACATCGAAAATCCCCTTTGAATTCTCTTAATTTACTTTGAAAAACATATGAGATAGTAAAACTTCTAAAAACAATTTCATTAATTTTAATTTTTCTTAAACTCCATCTTACTCATAAATAAGTTTAAAAATGTTCATTTTAAAAAACAAAACCAATAAAACTTAAAAACTAATATCAAAACAACTGACTAGATAAGTCCCTAAACAGGGGTGGACTGGGAGTCAAAGGGCCTCCCGGGACTTTAACAAAAGGGCCAAGAAATAGTAAAATGAGCAGAAGGAGTGAAAAAGAATAAGCTCCAAAAACAACGATAAAAAAAATTGTAACGTCGTGTGTTGAAGCCAAAAAAATCTGCTCCGAAATTTGTGTTATGTGTTCAAGTTAACAAAAAATGTTACTAGATTTTTGAAAACATTAGGTAGGTCTGTTTACTGTTATAATGCAAATTTTGTAACTGATGTTTTCTAATTCTACCGAGAGTTCGCCTTCATAGGTTACCAATGAGGCCAGAGTAACTCAAGAATAATAAGTGTGTGGGGCCCCATCAGCTTTACTATAGTTTTCGTTAAAATAATCTTGGGATCCAACAGCTTTGTGCTTATTGTGGGGGCCCCTTACATGAGATGTGTGGGCTTCCTGAGATTCTTTTGGGGCCAAAAAAACAGTATATTTACTGTAAGGCCCTTAGAAATTCAATTTTGTAAGATCTTTTAAACGAACAGAAAGTATTGCAGAGACTTTCATACACTTTTATTCTTTCAAGGGCCCACCGGGAAAATTCCCGGTTGCCCGGTGCAGTGGCCCAGTCGGGCCCTGTTCCTAAATGCAGTCATGAAGAATTTTCAAATTTTACTCAAATTTTATGTTTGAATTGAATAATGATTGCATTTTAACTCCTTCAAAAAAAAAAAAAGAGGCAAACTTTTCCTTTTACCTGGTGGTTGTAATCCAATTTTTTTCCCACGAGGTTTTCTTTTCAATTTTATTTCTTTTCTTCTTTTCAAAAATACCATCATCCAAAAGTTCTATCATTAATCTTTCAATTTTGAAGGTAAAAATAATTTTATTTTCAAAAGTTAAAATATTATACGAAGTCGGTTAAACTATATTATAATTTATAAACCCATTTTCTACTTCGTCAGTCAGGAACATAAATAAAAATGGTTGAAAAAAAAAAAAAAATAATATTTTTGCAACTCCTTATAATATTCTGCCTTTATGTGATGACTATTTCAAGACTTCATTTTATTCGTCTCCCTATGCGGTGAAATGCTCTAAGTAGAAATCGATAAGACAGTAAATTTTTTTTTTTTTTTTTTTGGAAATTCGTACCCATACATACATATTAATGTACCTTATTGTGAAGAGCTCTCAGACCATGAATATTCAAATGAGAAATATGCATAACTCATTCTAAAATATTTGTTGAATGATGGAAATCGATATAGTATGGTATTTTCTTGAATAATTTAATAAAATTATGAAACAATGAGTATTCAGCATGTGGGGTAGAAAAACTACTATAGAGTAGGAGTATTGTTAGATATTGAATATTATGTATATCTACACAACGTTATTGCATGTTGTGCATGGAATGGGGCAGAGGTCCTTTAATGATAAATTAATGATGGTTGAAAATTTAGCATATATATAAGAGAATCTCAGCTATGTTCTTTTTCTTAACCACTGGGATGGGATCTTTATTTAAAATATTTTTTTTACACAATTTTCAAAAATTCCAAACCGGTAGTTAGGTTTATTGATTTTATTATTTTGTATCCACATAAATATTTTATTTCCATAATGAATTTGCAACGTCTAACGACTAAACTTTCCAGCCTTTTTTAATGACATACTTAAGAAGAAAGTTTTAAAAGTCAGAATCTTATAAAAATTGAAACAATATATACAGAAATATATATAGGTATAGCATCGATAGGAGAAACAAAACGTATTATTTAAATGATGGGAAATCCGCTCCGGGTGGCAGACTAATAGGGGGAGCCATCAGTAACAGTAAAATAAGTATTTTGCACATTACACAAAATAAAAACACAAATAAAACAATAAATTTGTTTCTGATCTAGCTATTCCTTTAAGATAGGTTATATGGAAATAAGAAAATCACTATCACCAAAGAGCAACAACCAAGCATTCAAACAAGCCGCGTAGTCCTGTGTTCAGTTCTTTTTTCTTTACTGATATGAGTATTTTTCTTCGTTTTCAAATAACGGTATGTTGTTAAGCCATTGACGCAAAAATTTCGTAAACTCAACTCTTGAACTCCTTTGTGATCCTCAAAAGGAAAATTTGGATACAAGAGGTGCTGCAACCATACTCTTATCTGCTGTATGCGACTTTACGTTTTTGTGTTATATTTTCTGGTTCGATATTTTGGAAGAAGTTGATGCAGCACAGAAATACTTGCAAAGGCTCAAGATGTTGGTTTGACGTTGGCAGAGGAAACACGAATATTCATGTTAGAATGTCAAGATACATCGAAAAAAAAATTGATAAAACCACCGTAAAATTAACATTTTTCAGTTATAAAAGTCGTCCAATATGAAAAATATCATTATTGATAAGGTCATAATATTACTATCACATTTTTGAAATATCATCTTGAAATGAAAAATGTTTTATTGGCATTAAAATATAATCCGTATATATTGTGCTTTTACTTGTGCTTTTAACATTTAAATTATTCATTTGATATTAATAATGATAAATATATATTTCAGGACCAATGAAATAAAAAAAAATATATTTTGCATTTGTAGGGTTTGACGATAGTTTCAATTTAATTTTTGTATAGTTTTACATTTTAATTTATTATTTTGTTTTGTCCCATAATGGTGTTAAACGCAGCTGATTAAATTTAATTCTGAAAATGTAACAATTTTATTTTATTTTAAAATACTTATAATTTACTCACTTGGTTTTTCTGGGATTGAACCTGGAACCTTCCGCTTACAAGCCCAAAACACTTCTGCTGGGCCAATTCGCAATACGGAATGAATGTGTTGAAAATTGATAACTTTATGAATAATGGTTCAATGCCAACCAAATTTTTACATGATAAATTGATATTACAATATCAAAAATAATTGTTAATTTGATTTGATACCAATCTGATCTAAAAAAAAATTGGTGTAATATTTGTTTTATCATAAATACAACATTTTAAATCATTGTAGATATTTGATATTAAACAAATATTGAATCATTGTAGATATTTGATATTAAACAAATATTGAAGTGATATTCCTTTTTTTCAATTAACATTTCTGTAAATATCAATTTTATATTAAACTGCAAAGAAAACATGATGTTTCTTATCAATTCAACATTGAAGACATCAAATTTAGCCTAAAAATATGAAATTAATATTTTTGTATGATATGCTATTAGTAAAAATTATCAGCCTAGTTTTGATAATGGAAATTGATATTACCATGTTAAAAACAATCTTATCAAAGTAACATTTTCAATTTCAATAAAACAAAAAAACTATCAGAATAACATTTTTAACGTAAATTTATCATGTTTTGTGTTTAATTTGATATGAATCCCCAAAAATATGGAATTAATATTATAAAAATATTATTTTGATATTGCGTTTTTTTTTTCAGTGTACATTTTACACTGAACTTATACATCGGTATACGGCCATGAAGACATTGCGTCAGTTTTCTCAGCTCTTCAACCAAAATTATTGCTGTATAAAACGGAAAAAAAACTGCGTGCTTTGGTTCCAATGCTTACCTCGAAATTTACAAAACAAACAGTCAACAGTATCATATTGGAAATCGGGGGAATACGGCGTCACATAGTAGCTGCAAAAATAAATTTAAAAGATGCAGAAATTTGGACAGCCTTTGAATTTTTCAACTTCATTGTTAAATGGGACTCTTCAGATTCTTTACCGAGTCTATCATTGGCGAAGAGAATTTATTTATTTTATTTAATTTATTTATTTAAATTTATTTATTTAATTTGCGTCTCAGTGACATCGTGTGAACGAAGCTTTTCAAAATTAAAATTAATGAAGACTTATCTAAGATAAACAATGAGCAAAAATAGGTTACTAATTGTTTGGCTATACGTACTTTCAATCGAAAAGGAGCACACAAGAAATATATGTAGATTTTAATGATTTAATCGAAACATTCAGTACAATAAAAGCTCGAAAGCATTTTTAAATAAAATCTTTGTTAGTGTTTTTTTTTTCTTAAATTATTTAATGGGTGTAAGCTTGCTTTACCGCCTCTTAGTCCGCCTCTGGGTCCAATTATACCTTTAAGAAATATTTTACTTTTATACAATTTACCGATAAATGAAAAGTATTTTGTGGAACTGTGTTTACGGGACCATGAAGCCTAGCGGCAGGTGACACAAATTTAAAAAAAGTATGATCAGAACAAAAACATAACCCGGGTAGAAAATTATCTAGGAAAAACTATTTTTAAGCGTGGCCCTAGCTAGATTGGCCATTATATAGTAAATCCTATGCTGGGCCTAGACAGGCGCAGGTCTGGATGATCTTGACTAATTTATCTTATTCTGGCTTTATCTTGGCCCTGGCTAGAATTGCCTATTTATTGGCTTTGTCAGATGTAACTTAGACTGGGCCTAGATAGTTTTAACTTGACTAGATATGAAAACTTATGTTGGTGTCATTTTGACCCTAGCTAGTGTCGCCACCTTATTGGCGCTGTCTCATAAAAACAGGAAGGGACCCAAATAGTTTGCGCTTGGTGTAGCCTGGATAAGGAATTGTATCTTGGCGTTTTCTTGGCGTTAGACAGTGTCACCTCTTTATTGGCGTTATCAGGTGTAACTAAGACTGGGCCTAGATAGTTTAGACTTGATGTAGCCTAGACATGGAACTTTTTCTTGGCGTTATATTGGTCGTAGATAGTGTCGCCTCTTTATTGGCATTCCCAACGACCAATTTAACTGGTGTAAGGTCCCTATAGCAAATACGTGAAGTATAAACTCATAAACATTTTTACATCCTTATTCTGTATCGCAAATCAGCCTGGTGGGTAGCGTGCTGGATCTTTGATTGGAGGAACGCGAGTTCAAATCTCGGAGAAACCAAGTAAGTAAAAGTGAAGTTTTTTTTAAAATTAATTTAAATTCTATGCATTTCAGTTAAAGACTAAAGAGAAAAGCGTTCTCAAACACCCCTAATATGAGAGGGGTGGGGGCTATATGGGTTTCAGTAAAAATCTACCTAGGCCCTAGCCTAGTGACTAAAAATCTCTAAATTTTTAGTTATCCAAAGCCTGACTTGGAAGATCTATCTAGGGCCCATATGGGAACCGCTAGCAAGGCCCACAGAATACAGAGCATTAACAAATTAGCGAGGGCCAAGCTAGTTACTGCTCGAGAGGCCCATTCCTGACGTGGAGGATCTATTAAGGGCCCATATAAGAACCACTAGCAAGGCCCACGGAATACAGAGCATTAACAAATTAGCAAGGGCCAAGCTAGTTACTGCTCGATAGGCTCATGACATAAACAAGGCGAAACTAGCTGGGGCCAAGGCAATACCGAGTCGCAAATTCTACCCGGGAAATGTTAAAAAGGAAGCCAACTTTTTCGTTATAAAAACAGATATGTAACAAATCAGCCGTGAAAAGTAGTGCGATCTAAAAGTACTTTTATTTTTTTTTAAAGGGTATCACAATGGATCCACATTGATCTAAGTGTGACGGTAACAAGACCAACCGTCAGCTCACTAACCTAACCTAAAAGTACGCCAAGTTCTTATTTTATGAATGTTTAATATCAAATATTTAAAGTACACTAATATTAAAACAACACCAAATGATGGCGGTTCACTGGACAAGTTTTCAAAACGTTTTAAATTTTGAGTAATAAAAAGATGTGAACTATTGATTTTAAAGTGCACATTTTTCCTCAGATAAGAAATCTGAAAATGGTACGATAAGTGCAAAAGAATACCTATACTAATTTTGTTTTTCTTATATAATAATCAGTACCAAACTTTTATGATTACTTTGAAATTATGATACAACGTTAAGATAGAACGAGCTTTAATTGAAAATTCTTCTCAATTACCTTGCTAATAATGCTTAATGTTTTCTTAAATGTTGACCGTGAAAACCTTCACATTAATTATTTTTAATTGATTCACCACTATATATAATGCCTTAAAAGAAGCTTAACTTATATATATACATTCTCAGAACTCACTCATTTAATTCCTTTTCAAGATAAGATTTATTTAACTTCTTGTGAAAGACATAAATAATAATCAATAAATCTGATCAAGATTCTTGTATCGTTCGTTAAAATGATGACAGGCTACCGGAAACCCTCATCAAAATACATATAAAATACTAATATTGAATTGGTTATTTCGTGGAAAAAAAAAATTCATCATATCGAATCCTGATGGCAGATATTTGAAATTAATATTGATGGTCTTTTATAATACTCCTATACATACGCATATATACACCAGAGGAAAAGAAAAAAACACATATACAGTATTATATATATAAAGTATACATAGATATAAACAATGCTTTTGAATTGATTTGCATGATTAAACAATGATTGGTGATTTAACAAATAGCCATCACCAGAGATATTATATAGCTTTTGATTTATTGTTATTTAACTACTGATTGAATATTCTATTCGGAAACCAAGTATTTGTATAAGAAAGCCGTTGGTGCTAATTTCCTTAAAGGAATTAATCACAAAAATGTTTGCAATAGATTGGAAATTTAATTAAGTAAGGCAATCTTTATTAAAGAAAGTAAAATATATAAAACAGTTATAATAAGGTTATATATTATACCACACAAGTCCACAAATCAAAAGTTCATAACAGAGCTAGAAGGGGTCTGGCGTTCATTAATTTTACTTATATATGTGTAGGTACTATATATGGCAAGTTATGCATTCGTAAAAAACGAACTCGAGATTTTGATCAAATTTGATTATTAACGAAGTCGAAAAAAGTGGGTTTCGCAATTCTGTCCCTCTGTCTGTCTGTCTATCCTTTCAGCGGCAGCCTAAACGGGTGGGTCGATTTTCTTTAAACTTGGTACTTAGATATCATTTTTTGGGTGTTCCTCCTACATTTTTTCTTATTTCTTTAGGACTAAAAATAACAGTAGCTGCCGTACAAATTTTGTTGGCAAAAATGAAATTTTTTTTTTTCAAAAACGTGCCCACAACTTAAAAAAAAAATCAGTAACTTTTTTAAAATGCCTACCATTTAAAAAAAAAATATCTCTTTATAAAAATGGTTATAAATGGTACCTCCGCTAGAACCATGCATTGTTTTGATTTTCGATTTGCTCAAAAACTGTTTAACAGATTTTGATCAATTTTTATGACGAATTTTTCTAAAAGTTTAAAAAGTTTTGAGTACCAAAATTTTTGTTTTTTTTTTTTTTATTTAAAGAACTTAATTTTGAGAGCTGTATTAGTTTGCGAAAATGGCTTTGTAATACAATATTTTTTTCTGTAAAAACTAAATTTTGTACCCTCCCTTTGAACTTCTTCAAAAAAACTTAATTTTCTTTCCAAATGAGGGTACCTATAACTACTTTTTGGAAATTTTTTAGGAAATTTTTTATAAAACAAGAAGACAAAGAAGCTCTGGCTATTATCTTTTGAGAAAATCGATAAAAGCTGAGCAACAGACATTTCGATCCAGATGGAATTTATAAAAGTGTAGTTACTCTATATTACAAAATTCAGTTTGACAAAAATTCTGTAAATGAATTGAAAATTCTGTATGAACATAATATTATTCTGTATTCCATTATTATGTAAACCTATTATTCTGTACTCCAAAATTTTGTAAATTAAAAATTCTGTAAATCACAAATTCTGGAAAATGATATCAACAGTTTTTACCATAATTGGCATATGAATCGGTGATTGTTAAAACAACATAAGTAACACATTTTTCGAAATCACTTTTACTATGGTTTTGCACTGCTTTATAGGGGTAGAGCTATAGTTGAGAGCAAAACCAACGTAAATTTATTTCGAAACACACAGAAATTCGAGCGCGAAATCGGCATTTAGTATCCACCGCGTCTTCAAAAAATTAAGGTTTTTTGTCTCTCCTGTAAAAAAAAAAAGTCACTTATGTTGTTTTAACAATCACCGATTCATATGTACTTGAAACTTGAAAACACCTTTCATGGATAACGCCACATTAAATAACTGAAAATTACTTTTCATTTTTAATAACGATTGATTTCACGTTGAACTAGACAAAACAACAAAACGTCTACATTCGAACACATCTAAATTGAGTTTCGAAGCGAAATAGAACAAAAAAAAAAAAAACAAATCCATATACATCAATATTGGAAACCAAATTCTGGTAAATACAGAATTATGACCCCAACCGATTTAGAAATCCTATTTTTCTTAGATCGCAAATAACAGCTTTTTTCTTACAAAAATTTTAAACGTTAGGGAAAAATTTATTTTGCCCAAAAACGGTTCCGACATATACAAAATACATACATATAGTTAACCTACTCGAATTACACAGGCCTACAGTGTTTTAGTACTCAATGCTCTAATCAAACGCTTGAAACTAGATGCTGAAATGCCGTTTAGTTTTTGAGAAAATTGAAAATAACAAAATGTACTTTAGTACTTTTTTATTGGAAATAGGAATTTTAGAGCAATTTAAACCAAGGATTGAAGCCAAATAAATAGAAACTTATTTCTGATATTTCTCAATAATTAAAAGGAATTTTATCATCTGGTTTCTACTGTTTGATTAAAAATTGATTAGGGCATTGAATATTAGAAACAAAAATATTACTTAATAACGTTAAATTTTGAAAAAAATTAATTTAAAATTAAAAAAAAAATGTTTTTTGTTTCAAAAATTTGAGTTTGAACAATTTTCCAAAAAGCATTTTAATAATTTTATTTTAAAACAGAATTATAGAATAGATTTCTTGCCTTAAAAAAGATAGTATAACATTACATTGTAAGTGTTGTCATGTTTTTTTTTTTATTTTTTTTTCTATAGTTAAGTAATTTTTTTTAGAAAATCCAAGATTGTGGCTTAATATCTACCTCCATTTTCCCGAAAAACCATAAATATGTATGTGCTGTAGGTTTCCATTAATTTGGCTTCAATACTTGGCTTAAATTGCTCTAACAATCATATTTCCATACTAAAAAAGTAGTAAAGTACATTTTGCAAGCGCCAAATATTTTTTGTTAACAATGGGACATAAGTCCCAAATTTTCTAGAGGCATAGAAGATAATAATAATTTGTAGATGTTTAATTTGAAATAAAATTAGTGCAGTACCAGCATCCAGAATTACGGCAGATAAATAGTGAGGTATCTATGGAGGGGCATGCTGCCCCCCTGCAACCCCCCTTCTTGGCACACTATAGGGTTTGGGGTAGGTGCGGGGTTGGGTGTATGCAAAGTTTCTTTTTATCATTTGGTATAGTTTTTTTTTAGTGGGACATAACCCCCAACATTTTTATTTGGGGCTTACGTCCCATTTGAGTGGGACTTAAGGCCCAAATTAAATTTGGGTTTTATGTCCCAATCAAAAATACTACTTAATAATGAAAATTTTTTTTTTTAATTTTTTTTCTGTCTTAAGTTACTTCTTTAGAAAATCCAAGATTGCAGCTTAAGCTCTAGCTCGATTTCCCCGAAAAAAAAAACTTCACATAATATGCTCCTAATAATCATCTCTAACAAATTGTGAAAGAAAAGTTTATCATTAAATTTTAACCAGGTCAGGCCTTTTTTTGTACATAGTTACTGGGCTATTTTATGGTCTAATACATTTAGCTCTCTATCTTTATTAATTCCATATAACGGTTTATTTTAAATTTTTAAAATTTGTTTTACTAATTGCTTATTTTGATTTATATCAATTTTTATACATTAATTTCAGAAGGAATTTTCATTCTCGTTTACCTTTGCGTACATTTTTCTAACATAATTACAAAATACTGTAGGTAGTCGTGCATTTTATTTAAACAAAGTGTTTTGTACGATGACGCTATATACATAGGCACAAATACCATATCATTTTTTAAAGAAATGGATGTATATGTAGTCTTTGGAAAAACATTTCAAAAATCATATAGGTAGGTTATTTTTTTATGAATTTTCAATTTTAAAATTGAAATTATTAAAATTAAAATTAAAAATTTTTAATTAAAAAAAAAAATTCAAATTAAATCCAAAATAATTTGTATTTTTTGGATAGGTACATGTTAACACAATGTAATTGTTTTTAAGAGTGGTAAAATGTGTTTCTTTTACTCATGTAGGCTTGTTTCCAATTCTCAACGGAATTTGTATAGGTATATGTATGAAAAAGAAAAGTGCAATAAACTTGCATTAATCCAATCCTTATTCTCGTGCCTTCACTCTCTCTCATATTATTATGTTGTCATCAAATGAAACGATTTAATCATGTACATGTAAATCTAATACTCAACCAATGAACTATGAATTCCAAAATAATGGGAAATTTAAGGATTCATTGCAACAGAAATTCCTTTTGTTTACTTCCTGGTTTTTCATTAAATATTTTGTTTCCTGTGTAATTAAAGAGAAAAGACTAGGACAAGAATTCACTGAAACAGTGTTCATTTCTATTCAATTCGAATGAAAATGTTTAGAAAATCTAAAAATGACATTTCTTTTTTAGTCTCAATTTTCTCTCACTGAATGAATTTTATTTCTCAAAATGAAATGAGATGAATTCTCTCATTTTCAATTGAAATGAAATGAATAAAAGCTTTATTGGGCAAAAAAGCTCTGAAACTACTTGGCGTGAAAAAAATTGAATGGAAAATGATTTAGTTAAGAAAGTCCTTTCACCGTGGGGGCTTCATATTTTTGTTTTTTTTTTTGTGTTCTATCTACAAGGACTAAAGGTTTAAAATTGAAACAAAAAATTGTATAGTATTTATATACATATAATTGTGATAAAAGATTTTTTTCAATTAAATTTAAATTAATTCAGGTGTAAAGTGACATAGAGAATTATCAAAAAATTAAATAATAAAGTTTAAGTAAAAAATTCGTATTGTTTTGATCATTTTTAAGGAAATTTTTGTAGAATTTTTACCAAAATCTAAATTGCATATTTATGCAAGCACTTACATGAAAGCAAAAATACTTTAACTACATCAATGTAGGTGCCTGCAAAGTGAAAGGCAATTTATTACCTTTTTTTATTGGCACTTCTTTAAAGTAGGTGTTAAAATTAAAAGATATTACTCTACGTCTGAATCTGAGAAATTTGTTCCTTCACAAGTTTTACTTTAAAGAATTAATTTAATTTAGTTTTCTTTAAACTATATTTCAAGAGTGTGATACAATGAAATTATTTAAATTGAAAATATAAGATTTGAAAATACAGTAGACTCTGGGTAGTTAGTGCTATATTTAAAGTTGATATTGTAATTTATTACATAAATGAAAAAAAGTTACAATAATATGTAATAAAAAAAAATTCAAAGTTTAACTATTAATTGTTAAGCTTGGAATTCTGAAGATTTCTTGCTTTTTTGGGTCAAACTATATGTATGTGTTTTAGTGTTCAAAAACGACAAAGGTAGAAAATTTTCCAAAATATAAATGTGAAATGAGGGGAATCACTGAGGCTATATTTTCAATTTTCGTCATGTGCATAGAAAAAATAATGCTCGTAAAAACTTTTTGTGATTTAAAATTCTCGTTTGTTTATTGAAAAGATGTGTTATGTGGTTAAAAGGATGTTGCTAGTAGACCCCCTATTACACGTGTACACGTATAAGTATAAACCTTGTAATTAAATAGTTCGTGTGTGAACACGTGTATTTATATTTACGCGAGTTTATTTATTGTTACAGGTGTATTTAGTAGATACACGTGTAATTACTTTAAAATCACATTTAAGATGTTATGTTGCCCAACATACGTTGAAAAATAGATAAAAGGCTGTAACTAGTTTTTTGGTAAATATTTTTTTCTTGGTGTAAAATAATATCAATGTACACTGTACACGTGACACGAATACCGTGTAATTAGATACACGCTTAAAATCGAGAGCTCTAGTTGCTAGGTAGCAGTGGCGTGGATAGCTTGTTTATGACGGGAGGTGGGGGGTATTGATGACTTAAGTATTAAATTCCATACTTTTTAAAAAGTTAAATTTTTATGACAAAAACAAGTATTATGTATTTGAAATAAAAACCGTACAACGCTCTCCACAATTTATTAAATTGATTTATGTATTTACTTTCCATTGTTGAAATTCTCATATTTGTAGGTGCAGGTAAAGAAGTAAGTCAACAGAGTTTATGTCACTATATAGTAATAGGTAAGCTATGCTACAATACAAGTACATATAATGATGTGGAATTTGTTTTCTTTCCTTTTGCGGTTAACTGATGATTAAGTTGATGACTCAGGGGGGGAGGTTGATCCTTTCGACCCCCCTCCCCCCTATTTAAGATATATTGCTGGGTAGAAACTTAAAAATAGATTAACAAAATTAATTTCATATTGGAATTAACTTATTAACTGTTTTCAAATCAAAGGGCACGGTAGTGCACATCCTAGTTCTGGCACTACACTCTTTTTACAGGAACGAACTTGGGTGATTTTCGACCCCCTCTAACTTCAGTACCAATAAAGTCAGGAACTTCAAATTCGAAATATTTGTTTTTTTGGAAGCCAAACACAGGCGCCTCACCAAATTTCAATCCCGTAACATAAGTGTTTCCCGAGATGTATAGGACTTCAAAAATCGCGAAAACCGTAACTTACTGACCGACTCACTGACAGATCATCAAAAGAATGGAGCACTTCCCGACACGCAGTATCTTATAATTTCGCACAGCGATAGGTCTTCTGATGCATACAAAGGAAAAAATCGAATATCTGAGGATTTAAATTCACAGGGCTAGGTATCCGCCTGTACTTCTTCATAAATGCGATAAATTAAATGGAACACTTTTGAATACTTTAGAATGATGAAATTAGGTAGCAGTAGGGCTTAAAGTGTACACAAAGCAAACATAAGATATTTTAGGTTTTTTTTTCCACCTACATTATCAGAATTGTGATCAAGTAAATGGAGCACTTCTGATTGCTGTAGAATGATGAAACTTGGTAGAGCAGTAGGAGCTTGAAGTGCATAAAAAATAAAAAATAAAATATTTTAGGTTTTCCATTCAGGGAAATGGTATATGCCCACTTTCACAGAATTTTTCTCAATTTTATAAAGCACTTCTGATTGTTGTAGAATGCGATATTATAGTAGGTATCTTAAACGAGGTTTACGGTACCTGCCGAACAAAATATGTTTTAAGCAAAAAATGAAAATCTTATTTTACTCAAAAACGATATTTAAAAAAATTTCCAAATTTTTTTTTCAGAACCTAATACATATGTATAATAATTCAAAAACAGCTTGTTCGATTTTAATCAAACTTGGCACCCAGCAGTTTTCAACATTTTCCAGCAGATTTTAAATAAAAATTATTCTTATAACCAAACATTAGCAGTATCTATCATGCAAGTGTTTAAAAACCGGTAAGAAAAATCAGATTTTTCTCAAAAACGACTCCTACGATTTTGATTAAATTTTTTATGTCTGCTTACATATTACATCGGTTCCACCTATCATATTTTTGGAAAACAAAAAATGTTATCTATCGATTAAAAATGGTATCTCTCAAGAACCATTTTTTTGGTTTTCGACTATCGCATTATTTGTTGAACCGATTTTAATGAAATTTTTTACTCAAGAACTTCTAAGAAGTTTGAATAATATTGCAGCTAAAACTAACTCCGCATTACTAAATGCTAAAGAATTGCTTACCAATTTTTTTCTTAAAAATGTTTAAAAAATTTTATAAATACAAAATTATTATATTTTTTTAATAATTTTTTTAATAAAAGTGATTTTTGAAGCTACATAGCTGTCAGTCCTCTTACGAAAGAGAGGCTCACCGACCTCTCACGCCCGATGACAAAAGTTAACGAAAACTAAACGAAAAGTTTCACATCGCAATTATGTGCACGTCATATGAATTTCTTGTTTTCGCTCGGTTTCGTAATACCACGTACGTTGGCTTCCGCTTATTCTTATTCTACCTTAAAGAAAATGCACAAAAGAGAACACCTTTTAAATTGACAAAATAGGAAATAAAATGGATAGTCAGTTAGCCTTTGCAGATGTCGAAATACACGAGGTCCATCTGTGTCATTTTCGTATACGATTTTGGTGGAATCCATGATTCTCTCAAGGTTTTCAAAATTTTATCAACCGGTATAGGTATTCAAATGGTTTCAGAAGTTTACAATCACATATTCATGGTATATTGTTGACTCATCATAGTAATTTCAGTTTCACTGTTCGTTAACGAAGATGCCTTCGGCTTGTTTGACTTTTCATTGTTTATCGACGAAGATGCCTTCGACTGTCTTGGCTTTTGATCTTCTGCGAGTCAAGATTGTTTTAAGAAATTTCATATGTCCATTTTAATGTTAAACCCCCTAGTTTAATTAATGAAAGATCTCAATAAACTAGATGGAGCTCAATGCTCAAATGTTTTCGCTTTGGCTTTCATTTAAGTTTCTTCTCCGAAGATAAAGCTGGAGATCTCTCAAAATCATTAAGCCTAGCAACTAATATAGACACCAAGGGATTAAGATTAAGCTTTATGTCCAGTTATCGTTGTGAGTCTGTTTAAGCTTTGTTTGGTGTTCTTTTGTTGCCTAAACTAATTTTCCTGCGCAGTCTATTTCTGTCCGTCACAATTAAACATTCTTAATTAATTGCTATAAAATAAATCAATGTGAACCATTTAAAATAAGAATAATAAATAATATGCCGATTAAAATAAAATAAAATAAAATAAAATAAAATAAAATAAAATAAAATAAAGGTGTTTTATTGTATTTAAGCCGAACACATACTTAAATATATAATTCTCACTTCACTTTTGTAAAATTCATCTTAGAGCAAAGACCTTCTCAATAAATTCTGTAGATATGTACAGTGCCGAGCAAAATAATAGCAGTGAATTTGTTAAAAATTATAATTTATTATATCTTTAAAAACAGTCACTTTTTTTAACGTCTATACTGTATTGTGGTATTAAATACTCATGGCAATTAAGTTCACCGTTTGAAGTGATAACTTAACGGTTTATTCTTACTGGTTTATTTAAATGTCACTTTATGTGTTGTCTTCGAGTATTTTGGGCGAGCCAAATATTAGCAATGATTTTCAGGTTCGCTTGAAAAATTTTTTTTTTCCTTATACTTTGATCTAGATTTTAGATATAATAAAAAGTAAGCCCTATTCTTTTATTTTATCCTACTAATCTATTTCCACCGAATTCGTTTTAAAATCAATGAATTTGTTCTCATGAAGTGGGTCGCGGTAATCACTGCACTCCAGAAAGACTCCAACTTATTAAAAAGTTTATTATGGACAACAATTTACATAAATATAAGGAAGTTCGAGAACTTGTTGAGTGATGGTAAAAATGTTAAGAAACGCTTTCGCATTCAAGAAATAGTGGAAAAACGGGGGCGTAAACAAGTTTTAACGCCATTTTACATAAAACGCGTGTTGTATACGGTTTTCAAAAAAACATGTATTATTGCAACAGCTACATAGATTGTGGATGAACTTGGTTTACCATGTGGTGTTCATATAGTGAGGAATAACAAATTCAATGCTCGCAGTTCACTAAAAGTCACATTCTGAAAAAAAAAAATAATTAATATAACAAAAAGAAAAAAGTTTCTTGAGAGCATTTTGGATGGGCTTCCGAAAAGTGTAAGAATATTATTTGGACTGACGAGAGTAAAGTTGTACTTCATGGTGGTAAAGGATCTCGGCAGTATGTAAGACGACCACCAAATACCGAATATAATCCTAGATATACAAAACAGAAACGATAAAACACGTAGGATCTAGTATCATGGTATGGGGATGCTTCTCATGGAGTTGGTCTAATATATTGAATGAAAATTATAATGACCCTGCATCTCTTACATGAAAAATTTGCAAAACATCATGCTACCATACACCAACTTCGAAATGCCGCTTAAATGGATCTTCAGCAGTATAACGACCCAAAACACACCAGCAGGACTGCTAACGAATGTTTTTCAGGACAACAAGATTGAGGCCATGCAGTGGACTGCTCAGTCTCCCGCAAGTAACTAGCAGTCCATATATAATACGTCAATGCTTACACTCGAATACAACCATGCGGCCTCAACGTATTAACATGTCGACTGAGAGACTCAAAAATGTATCTTTTTTGGCATTCGAGAACAAGATTTGTTAGACCTGGACGTGGTTTTTTTAAAATTCAGTGCACCAAAAATTCGCAAAGTGCAAAATAATAAAAAAACAAAATAAATGTTATTGTTAAAAAAAAAAACATAAAAATTGTGAGCGCAGTTCACATTATCTTAATTTTTTATTGTCTTTTAATTTGTGTCCTTTTTTTCTAATATAGGGTATGGTGACCATCCGTTCATTATAATAATGAAGAGTTCTGTATTTGAAGACGATGTTCATTATGAATTATTTGTTATACAAAAACACATAAATGTTCTGTATTTCAGAGGTTGTTCATTATTTATTCTGTATTTCGTACAAATTCTTAAAAGTAATAACATAAATATTAAAGCAAAATTCAATGATAAAAAAAATAATAATGCTAAAGTGCCCTAACCGATTAAAAGAACGAACAAGAGATCTAGTACAATTTTATTTTGTCAAATGCTCCTACAGAAAGAGTTTTTTTCTATTCTAAATAATATTTGGACAAATTAAAAAAAACCCAAATGAAGGTCGAAACTGTAAAATATTTTTTGATAACTAAATACAATAACGAATTCAGTTGTTTAGTTCAAAGAATAATTTAGAAAAATCCACAACTTATAGTGAAGGAAATTTACCCTTCAGAAAAATATCAAAATCCGTGAAAATGATCGATGTTAAATTAGATTTTAAGTTGTTTTTTTTTTTGTAAGACTGTTTTATCTAAGAGTTATTTTGTTTTTAAGTTTAAGATGCAAACAAAGACTGAATTTTTGTACCTTCTCTTTTTAAGTTAAGTATTTTTCTGTATATATTTTTTTTTAATTAAATGGAATAATTTAAAATTGAATTTTGTTTCTTTCTTCACTTGTTCATTATTTCCAATTCTAAAATATGGTCACCGTAAGTATAAGTTTTATATATGCGAAAAACTAGTGTGGCAAAATGCAAACGTCTAGGGGGACAATGCAAACACCTGTTGGGAGCAATGCAAACGCCCCTACGTTGCTACGGCGCGCGCTGGGGTCTTGTAGGCTCAAACATTCTTGCGAAGCTGTGATAAAAAATTATGGTCATGCTGCCAATTATAAAGATTTTTTGAAATAAAATGCCAATGAATAGAACTTTTTGTACCGTTCTTTTAATTATAAACTATACACAAATGAACAAACATTGATATAATTTTGCTCGCTTTATTTTCAAATCTGTATTGTTTTTGTATTATTGCTTAACTCATGATGAAATAATTACACTGCAATTCATATAAAAAACATTTCAAAAAAACGTTAAAAGTTTTGCCTATAATAATTTCTTAGATCAAACTTTTTTTTATTTTTTATTTTAGACTTAAAATATATTTTCAATTGCACTTCTATTTTTTTTTCTCGCAGCTCGAACTCTTATAAGTTTGTATTGAACTTGATTTTTTCTTCCAGCGAACCACACCCAAACTATCAGCCAAATCGGTCAAAAACCCATTTCGGACAATTGTGGCCTATAAACTTGGAACCAAATAAAAAGCATCTGGCCTTTAAGTATATGCTATCCTGACTTATGAGTACATCAGTTGTTGGGTTCTTTTGTATTTTCTGAATGTTTCGCTAAGAAAATTTGCTTTGGATATAAATTTGGCTTTCGTGAATATCTTGTAGGTATATGAATATTTTACTTTAGCTCTTGTTGTGTTATATGTATAGTTTCGTTCCTAAACTTTAATACTCAACTCAATATTAAATTCCCATTTTGATGATAACTCTAAAAGTTTGTTTTATTTATTTCATGCTTGCAGAAATAGCCATTAATATTCATCTCAACACAATTAAATTAAGAACAAAGCTCAATATTATTTCTTTAAGAGCCATCAGTTGAGCCATTAGTTGGACCTGGTTCATTAGATAAGGCATATATCTAATGAACCAAGTTCAACTAAAATCGACCAAAACTTAAGCTGCTGTGTTATATGTACATTGTACATATATACGACAACTAAAAAGAACATTACTTTTAAAAGCAAAATTAACTTAATCTTTTCTTTTGTAATAAAACTGAATCTGAAATTCCGTAATAGCCTCTTCAAATTTGCTTATAACATCTAATTTTCGTCTATTTGATTTGTACATCTCTTCTCTGAGCCGCAACGCAACTAAAAAAAAAAATGAATTCTTTTCCAAATTGTATGATAAAGACATTTTTTTTACAATGGGCTCTGAAAATTGAATTTTTAACGTCAATCGATGTTTTATATGCAAAGTATTATTATCTCCTTTAGCTTTGTTAATATCAGGATTGTCGAAATCAAATCTGCCCAATGCTTTTAACATGCGACAGTGCCATCTCTTTTCTCCTCCTTTCTCCATCCAACCGAAACGACGACGGATGTCATATAACTTTTCCCTTTAAGAGTTCATTGCCTTCATTAACTCGCTGACGATGCCTTTCTTTCAAGCCCCTCTTCATTACAATTCCCTTGCGTTTTCCAACAGAAGTGAAATAAGTTTTTTTTTTTTTGTTTACTTGCCTCGGATTACAACAAATTTGCGTTGCTATTTTCTCCGGGGTCGTTGAAAGTTACAACAACGACAAAAAAAAGGGAAGAAGTGAACAGGACGAGAGGATGGGAAACTTTGACTGCGGGTCATATCTTGTATCTGGTTTTCCTTCGAGCGACGAGCAAAAGTAAAGTGTGCCATGATATGGTAATAGCGCGTTTAAATGAATTACAATTTGCATACAAGTTATACATATTACTCAGAATAGGTATACCAATGAGTTTGAGTATGCATAAGTTGTGTATATTATATAATGTATGTGCGTTTGCAAGGACAGTTTTTTCCTCCATTTCCTTTCTCAATGCGAAAAGTTTAAAAATGTTCAACTTTTTCCTCATTTTCCTTTTTCCTTGTTGCTTTATTGTGGTATTTTCTTGGATTGCGTACTTAGTGTTTAAATTATTTCGTATAAAAAATGTTTTTCAGCGTCCGCAAGATTATACAACCGGGAACGGGAATGGGAATAGCAATGGGATGGAGATTGGGGATTGGGGACCGGGAACGGGATTGAGAGAGAGAAAATGTTATATGGAAGACTTTCTCGAGTGGATTCTTTGTTCCGTTTTGCATGCTGCTTGTTTTTGGTAATGGCAAGAATATTTCTTTTTGCTTCTTATTTTGCACACGAAAGACAAGAAGTTAAGTGGAAGGAATTCATTTCGCAGTAGAATATTAGTTAAAATAAATTCAAGTACAATTTGAACTAATTTTTCACAAACATAAGGCAATATAATATGGTGAAGACATTCTGTTTTTTTTTTTGTAAGTAGGTAAATATTTTAAAATGTTTGAGGAACAAAACTTTAGGGCATAAATAAATTTATTTTGAAAAGTGTTTGTTTTTTTTTTTTTGAAAAAAGAGAAAAGTTGGCAATATATTATATTTTGGGAAGATTTGTTACTGATATTTATGAGTTTAAGGGCCAGTTTGTTCACAGCTGATCATCTTTAATCAAGGATTATTGCAACTGGTAAATCTTGGAATGTGCATGGAAATCAAATTTTTTCAAGGAATCCATAATTTAAGTTGTTGGGCCGTGTCCGAATTGCGTTAAAATGTTGGTTAAAACTTGACGTTTGGTTAAATTTTGACACTAGTATGGTGAATAAAATGGGTTAAAAATTACCCAGCTCCAGAGCAGGTTAAAATTTGACACTAGTGGTTAAATTTTGACGTTTCTCAAGAAAGATACAAAATTGAATTTGAAATTATTTTTAAAAGTGCACCAATGGACCGGCAAACAAGGAAACCATGAGCATGTACACATACCTCGCGTAGTCGTTGCGGTGTTATTGCAGTCCTCGTAAGAATACGCTGATATTTTAAAAAATATAAAAGAATTTATATAAAATACATCCTCAAATTGTTATTCATCTTGCAAAATTAATGCCAATTGGTTGTTTTGTTTTATTTTGTTTTTTTTTTTAGTTTGTTGACAGCTGTGAATTAGTGTTCGCAGACTGCATAATCAAGCAATACGCACAATGGGATTTTTTCCGCAATGTTTGGGGATATATTCGATGCAAAACCTTTAAAAGTAAATTAAAAAAATTGTATTTTATTCGCGTCGAATTTTTATTGTGATACATTTCAAGCTGGATTTTGTATAAAATATTTATTTTCTGGAATAATAAAACACATTTGTGGTTAGGGAAATTTCTTTAATCTTGCGGGAATTTTAACTAAAAATCCCATTTAACCCATTCTATTTTAATCCAGTTCGGACAGCAAAAATAAAAAAAATTATCCCATTTTAAGCAAACGTCAAAATTTAACCAGTGGTAGAAAATTTTAACGCAATTCGGACACGGCCTTAATCATGAAAATCGTTATTCAGCCGATTTTGGTTGATTAGCGCCATTTCGTCGCCCGAGAATTGTTTTGTCGTAAACGCTAAAGTGCACTTTTTTGAAGTGGGTATGCAGTTCTATGTTTTCAAAGGTCCTTTTTCCATTTCTGAAATTAGATTTGACCTATAATTTACCTTTACTGAGAAAATCAGTATGAATTTCGTCGTATACCCACAAAATAACTCATCCATTGGTTTTGTTTCGTCGTAAACGCCAGATTTTGGCATAAACGACAAATTATCCATGTATTTTCCCGTTTTTTTTTTTTTTTTTTTTAATATTGTTTTGTCAAACGTAAATAGACTTAAAAGATATACGATACAAAATTTGAATAAACCGAAGAATTGTTTTGGCGTACCTACGTGTATGTGAAACGTGAATATAACGATGGCTTTGTTTTGCACACGCATACATATTTTTCAGAAATTTTCGCAGGCTGTGGCGCGCGGCGTCGGATCATAAAGGAGACAAATCTGAAATCTCAGAGATCTCAGCAATCTCAGTTACAGACTACAGTTGGATTTGCTTGCTCACTTTTTGATTGAGCTGAATCTATGAGATCTCATTTTTCTGAACGCACCAATTTGTTCTATTAAATTTATTGTACATAAAACTCAATTATGTATTTTCAAAATCTTAGCCAGTGGCTTTAGACACATCATACACAAAAATATACCGCTCATTAGAAAAATATAGGTCGGGTTAATTAGCAGCAGGATAGGCCGAACTGGTCACTGTTTAGGATAAACTACATTAGTTCTTTTTGCGACGTATAGTTTGTGTAGTTAATGCAACAAATTTTAGCAAATGTAGTTTCAAATGATCAGTCAACTGTCACTTTGAAGTTTGAATTTTGAGTTGAAATATTCTGTTTTTTTTTTATTAAAATTCTATTATTTTTCTGAAAGAAATAGTAAATATCTACTGAAAAATAATAGAATTTCAAAACAGAATTTTTCAACTCAAAATTCAAATCTCAAAGTGACAGTTGACAGATCATTTGACATTTGAAACTATATTTGCTACAATTTGTTTCTTTAACGACATTTAACTACGTGTAATTTATTCAACTATAACTACGCGTAGTTAATGATGAAGAAAATGTAGTGTATAATGTATATAGGTATAGTTATTTCTGCCAACCCTGGATGCAGGTATTGTAAAGGTGAAAATCTATCAAAATCTTTCAGATAGTAATAACAAAAAAAAAAAAAAGCTTTGTAAAGCCCGCATCACACGACGCTTGTTTTCCTGCTAGAAATGCTTGCTGCCTTTCGTGCTGGTTTTGTTGCTTGGTGTGGTGTTGGATGTTTTGCAGGTTTGAATTCTTTGGATTCACTCGATGATTGTTTTGGAGCTGGATTCGTTGAAGCAAAAGTATTTGATGGTATGTGATCAAAAGACTACAGAACAAAAGCTGAGTATTTATTATTTCAATAGACTACAATTCGTGAGTATTTATTGTTAATGAATTTGCACACAAAACTCTAAAAATCTTAACAAATAAAAAACTGAATTTAAAGAAGTTTATATTGTATTAAATGAAGAAAATGTTTTTTTAACAAAAATGGCAGAGCTAAAATAGTAAATGGAAATACACACACGTAGTCTTTGACGTTTGCTAAATCAAGAGAACACAGTACCTACACAATATTTTTCTACACAAATGTTCACAAAAAATGCATAAATCTGTTAGAACTAAATATACAAATTAATGAAATCATATTTAATTTTATTTAAAGTTGAAAAAACTATTAGAAAATAAATAAAAACGAAATAGAAAAAATGACATTTGAAAATATACATGTACCTTTTGACGTCTGCTAAAATCCAGCAGCAAAACAAGCAAAAAACATAGCACTGGTTCTAACTTTGAAATCTAGCAGCGCTTCTATCAAGAGAGCCAGCGGTTATGCCATTTTCCAGCTCAATAGCCAGCACGAAAGCCAGCAAGCATTTCTAGCAGGAAAACAAGCGTCGTGTGATGCGGACTTAATTTTGCAAAAATTTTGGTTTGTATTTCTAAGTAAATTTATTTGTCAGAATCGAACTTTTGAAACAATTATAACCAATCAACAATCAAACAAGCATTTAACTGGGAAAATAAAAGAGAGTTTCTGTCAATAAGTTTTTATTTTACCAAAAAAAATTCATACTTTGGTATATTAATCTAAAACTCTGACTTCTCAAAGTCATTAAATATATTATATTATAACATTCGAAGAAACATACCATCTCTATGTATGTAATATGTATGATACTTCCTTTCATGTTCAGAAGAGATCTTATGTTTGCATATTTTTTTTAATTCTGAATAATGTGAAAGTATTTTTTTCAAGTATCTCACATAAGAATTTTATGTGAAATCAGTATGCAAAACAAACATAAAAATAGTAAAAAATAATTCTATCAACCTTCTTATATTGCAAGGGCATTAACAAATAATTCAAAGTCAACAATGTTTTACAACTGAATTTTCAACGAACACCTTTAAACTATGTGCAAAAAAGTCACATTGAAATAAATATCTTTCAGGTCGTTAAATAAAATAAAATGTAGGATCTGAGTTGCAGGAATTTGCTCTTATGGTAATGATTATCAAAGCTATATGAAGTGTGTCTTGGTTTTGCATGTGTTAGATAAATTTATTTGATTAAAATATAGAAACAACGAAAATGCTTTAAGAAATAATTGAAATGAGAAAATTAATTCCATTTCAGGCATACATATGTATTTACAGTATTTTTTGTTACCAAGAACCTTTCTTAGCAATTATTTGTGATCTATTTGAAGCAAATCCGTCCAACCGCACAGTTGTAGCCAATAGTCAAAGACAGACACAACGGAAGAAAAAATATCCCAAAAACCACTTATAACAGCTTCTTGAGAATCGCTCTCTTAGCTTTGATTAAAACTTAAATTTTTTTTAAATTACAAAACCAATACTTTCCCTGTTTAAAGAGCAAGTCAAAAAATATCACTCATACGCCCGAGTCATCTACAAACATCTAAAAAACGGTTTGAATTTATTTTAATTTTAGTTTTATTTTGAGAATTTATGTGCATGAAACCAACCATCCTCGCATCCATTACACAAGGACATAACAAAAGACAAAAAAAAAAAAAATTATATAAAAATGTTTTATTCAGGATGCGTTCCTGTGATGCATTATGCACTCTTTTAAATACTTCCTCTAAGCACAAACCGTATAGTCGTTTGTAATTTTGTGATTTTGTTTGTTTGTTTGTCTGTAACAGACTTAACAGGTGTCGAGCTCTAAGCAACTGCTACATAACCCGCAGATATTACTTTTGGTGTGGTATAAGTTCAAGGATATAAGTCTGGTGCACTGCTGGCTGATGTTTTTGTGTAGACATAGAAGAGTTGTATGTGTGTGTGTTTTTCCACAAATACCTTGCGAACATGCACAAAGCACAAAGAATCTGTTTTGAAATATATATAAATATATGTATGTAGATTGTATAGGTAAGTATAAGTTGAGGTGATGGCAGAATGAGTGTAAATGCTGTTTACATTATTGCTATAGCGCACAAAACAAGGACGAAAATCCTTTCAGGAATCATCTTGTGACCCACTTGATTGTTTTGTAACACAAACATATTGCCTGTGGATGCTTCAAAAAGGAAATTTACGATTTGTATTGTGTGGAGTGGTTTGAAATAGTGAACAGGAATTCTGGTTTTGCAATAAGAGGAAGTTTTTTTTTTTGTGAAATGTAAAATTGGTTGTCTGTCAAAAAAGGATTTCTGGTAAATAACAATGGTTTTAAAATGAGATTAAAATTTGGATCTTATTGATATTTGAAGTAGAGTTAGTTCACAAAGTAAGTTAAGGTACAAAAAAATAAAAAATAAAAAGAAGGAAAATAAGAAATTCATTTCCTAAAAGAGAAACCTGATTTAATTTAAAAAATGGTTGAACATTTAATAAATCAATATTCTATAAAAGAAAAAAAAATAAAAGATATATTCATTGTTTTCTGTTTATCATACATACAACAGGTTATTTTATCTAATAGGCTAGCAAGCAGGTGTGGACGCGGAGTTAAAGGGCCTCCTTAAAAAAGTGCCAGAAAATAGTAAAGTGATTATAGAAGGAATGAAAAAGAATCAGCTCCCATAACAACGATAAAAAAAACTTCGAAAATACTCACAGCAATTGGAATATCGTTGTTGTTCTTTTTTATTCTGTTTCTGTTGCCCTAAAATTTTGTGTGACAGCGTTCCTTTAAATGAACTGAAAGTATGTACTTTAAAAATCTAAAGTACACTAAGAGTAATTAGGGGGCCTCGTTAGGCTACCAATGTGACCAGAGCCTTCGTTCTGTAACTCTCGCATCGATAAATTTGGTCGAGAAACGTTAAAAAATGGAACAAAACTCATATGATTTGTTTCAGTTTTCATCGTTTATTGACTAATTTTATCGATGCGAGAGGTACAGAACGTAGGTAAAAATAAAAAATAAATAGGGTGGCGCGACAGCTCAAGTAGAACCAGGGCCTATATGTGCGTGTAATTGGCAGAAATGGAGGGGACCTACAATTCCAAACGGCTAAGGTAAGAAGCACTTTTTCATGACAAGAGATACTCTTGGGGGATTTGTCAATTTTTAGCTGGCATAGGCTGGGAATCGAACCAACGACCTTCGGCGTAACAGTCCTACGCACTAACCACTACGGAACGAGCTAACGAGCCCTAACTATAGTTTCGTTTAAAGTGTTTGAGAGTATACTGTGGGGGCCCCCTTAGACCCACGACAGCTCAATAATAATTAGTGTCGGGCCCAATCAGCTAAACTATATAGTTTTCGATAAAATAATCTAACTCAACAGCTATATCGTCATAGTAGGGGCCCTTAACAGAGCTGTGTAGGCTGCCTTTTGGTCCACAAAAGCTGTATATTTACTGTAAAACTCTTGAAAATACAATTTTATTTGAAATTTTTCTTTTGGAAGAACAGAAATAAGGTACAGCAGGGACTTTCATGCGTTTTTTGTTCTCCCATGGGGCCCATCGGGCAAAATCCCAGTGGCCCAGTTCGCCCCTGGTACCAGATGACCTACAGTGGTTTTGGTAACCTATTTGATAATGTTGCGATACCTACTAAAACCAATTTCAATTTTTTTTTGAAGGCTCAATATTTCGAAAACGACTTTTTCGATTTTAGTAAACAATTAGGTAGGGAATACAGTCCAGAAGATTTTACAAAAATTAGTCTTATAACTGGTCTTATAAGTAACGACACTTACCATACAATTATTGTTAAGAACCCAAGAAAAAAAATTTAATTTTTCTTGAAAACAGCTTCAAATATTTTGATAAAATAAAATTCCTGTGTACTGAAATTAGAATTTATGATATCTTTAAGAAAAATTTATTTTACACCAAGGCATTTCTATGCGAGGACCTCCCATAATGCTCCCGGAAACAACGTAACATAATTTTTGTAAAAAACATCACACATTATTTTTTGACTCAAAATTGGGAAGAAAAACTAGAAATATTGGAAATTGTTCCAGAAAGTTGAAGAAAAAAGCCAGAAAGCAAAATGGTAATTATCTTCCATATAGAATATTATGTTCTGAACTAATTTCTAAAATACATAAATTTTGTTTCTGGCTCTTTTTCCAAACAATTATTTATTCAGAAACCTTTTCCCATATTTCATAAAAATTAAAGAGGAAGTCTTTTCAAAAAAATATCAAAAATTCTAGAAAGATTGCAAAAAACAAAAGAAACGGATTTTTGTACGTAAATATTTCTGAAATTTTTTTCAAAAAACGCCGCGACGTTGTCTATGGTCATGTACCTTAGCTGTATTAACTTGGCCCCAAAAAGTGTCCGATTTTTTGATTTTTTGCAAAAATATGACCAATTAAATGACCATCTTTGACCATCTATTAACTTTTTTTGACAACCCCTGGAAATATTTTTTTTTTGGATTTTTGAAAAAGGGAAATCGATATTTTTTTATCATTTTTTTTCCTCAAAAAAATATTTTTTTCCAAATTTTAAAAGATGACCATTTTGAAAAACACAATTATTATTATTATTAAATATGACCATCCGTTACAAATTATGGAGTTAGAACAGTTCTAAAGGATGGTCATTTGAGATAATTGTGTTTTCAAAATGGTCATCTTTCAAAATTCGAAAAAAAATATTTTTTTGAGCAGAAAAAATGATAAAAAAATATCGATTTCTTTTTTTTGAAACATAAAAAAAATATTTCCAGGGGTGGTCAAAAAAAGTTAATGGGTTGTCAAAAATGGTCATTTAATTGCTCATCTTTTACAAATCGATTTCAATTGTCAAAGTCCATATTGGAAGACCCTTTACAACAACTAAGTAAATTGTACTTCACTTGGCTTCAATTTGTTTATATGAGAATTCATTCCTCTTATGATTTACCCAGAACCCACACTGATCATGAATGGAATTGGTGGGATTGTAAAATGATAACAATATACATAATTTGAAAATTTAAATATGTTCCGCAAAAATAAAGAATATTGAGATAAGATACGATATCACCAATTTTGATAAAATGAAATAAAATTAAATTGTAGTTAATTATAACTTGTATCATTTTTCTCGTTTTAATATTGATGCTATATAGGCAAAGTGATTTTCATTAAAATTAGGGCTGTATACGATACGAGACAATACAAGAGGGGACTTTTGTAAGTCTCGTTAAGTTTTAAAGATTTTCTTCTTTGGCCTGATTTCGTTTGGCTGATGGTATTTCACGGCACCTACTTATATAATGAGAATTATAATAAGTGTATTTTGATAAGATTTTTCTATTTGAATATTTTTCTTTTCTTTACTTTTCTTGTTTACTTTTTTCTTAGCAGAATTAAAATATATAGTACCTGTATATGTATCTATAATTATGATGTTTTTCTCCCTAAATATTTTTTTAAATTAATTTTCTATACCTGAGAGATCTATACGGTCTTTTAAAATTGACCATGGAAATGGCTAGCACGTTACTTAATTATAGAAGAAAAATGAACAAAAGGATGGGGGAGAAATTTTTTTGTTGGTAGCGGTTGGTTGAGTAAAAGATTTTTTTTTATCACATAAAATCCGAAAGAAGGCGGCCGATGGCATTTTATATTGAAGCTGTGTTATAACAGTATCAAGAATACTTATTTAAACGACTCTTAAACCTACAACTCTAATGATTTATCTGCCTAGAAAAACACCAATTCGAATACCATCCCCTCTATATATGTATTTACCCAACTTTTTTGAACAATCAAAATGAGAACAATAATGAGATTAATCAAATCAATTAATTAAATGTTGCTCTTCTAAATGACTTAATTTTGTCAAACAGTCATTCAATCTTGAAAACAGTAGATACACTTAGTTAACCAAATTAATTTATAATATAAATACAAGAAATCCATTATAGACCTCAATTTAAAAATTTGTTTTCATTTCTTTTTGAACGGAGTATCTTTATATAGGCAACAACAATGAATGGAAAATGAATGTCGTTTGAATGAAATCAGAAATGATTAAATAAACGATCCAAAACGCTTTCAAACGCGACAAAAGCGAGGGTGGCAATCAATTGAATTTCACAGTCAAAGATCAATGGGAATTATAAATTGAAAACAAAAAAAACAGGCATAAAGAACACAAGTTCGTTAAAATGAAAACTCTTAATCAAGAAACCATTGAATGATTAAGTATCTACTTAGTCGCTTATAAGATGATTAAGGCTTGCCGCCAGCCTCTTTCAAAAGTTTATTTCAATACCTATAGTCCCCTAACACATTTAACGTGATTTTTTTTTTTTTGGGAGGAATAAATAAACAAAAAATCGATATTTTGCTAATTGAATTTATATTCAGAAAATAATATGCCCTAGTTGGGTCGTACGAAGTTGAATATTTGATGCTTATGTTTCATTAAAATCGGTGACTTGGCCTGATATTTTGAATAAATATACTTAGGAATACTTATTAGAGAATTAGAGAAAATATATAAGAAAGGTATTTTAGATTATGTTCGTTTCTATAAAATGCCTTTAAAATAACTTAAATCACACCAAAATATTAAAGGGAATCAATTATTTTGTTTAATTAGAACAAATTAAAAAAAATAATAACTACAATAATAATACAAATTATTAAATAAAAATAATTTAATTTAGATTTTAGATTTTTAAAAATACATTTTTAATTAAAATCGGTTAAAATATTAACGCGAAATTCGAAATTTAAAAAATAGTTCCTATAGATGGTACCGTTAATAAAAGTTTTTGGTAATTTTTTCTATCAAAATACAGTCCACAATAGTAAAATAGTACACACGAAGTTTTATATTACGATCGTTAAAGCCGTTTCCTATAGATAAATAAACTCTACTTGAAACTTTTTAAATTAAAAAAATGGACTTTTGACCCACTTGAATGGGTTATAAGACCAAAAATCAATTGTGGACTTATAACCCATCCAAATGGCCCAAAATTCCACAATGAAGTGGATCAATATTCTCTTATTTTAGGGAGGAAGTGGGTCATAAGTTCACAATTCACAATTATTTTTAAGACTTGATTAAAAAAAAAAAAACAAAAAAAAAGCATATTATTTTTAAGAATTAAATATACTATTATTCATAAAAAAAAAAAAGAAGTTTAAACAAGATCTTTTAATACTTTATTTGTCTGTTTGGTTTAAAGAAGGACCATTTTATAACAAAATTCACACGATTTTTTAAAAATTACTTTATACCTACAATTTTTAAAATTATTTTATACTTTTACAATTTTCAAAAAATTATTAACTTATACGAATTTAAAATTCTTTATCCCTACAATTTTCAAAAAGTAATTAAATAAATTTAAATTTCCTTTTTGAATTTCGTCCAATGTATAATTTAAAATTTTTTTAACTTTTTATTTTTTTTTAACTTACTTTACCGATATAATCTGTAATATTTAGACAACAGTACCAAAGTAATCACTATCAGACCTATTAATAAAAATACACCATCCGCTCGTAAATACACGTTTTACCTTACCTGGATAGTGGACTTATCCATTTGATAAAATAAAATATTAATAAACTTATTCGGTCTTCATTTTATCTGTTCACTGAATAATACCGAAAAGTAGGCAGCACTTCCCTCAATTGTACTAAATATTCAAGTACTTCTTTCATTTTTGAAAGCTAACTGTCATATCAGTCAGTTTTGAATTGAATTGTGAACGTTTAAGTTATCCGCTCGTTGAACACCAAAATTGGTAAGATAAGTTATCCGATCATTGTCAAATGTCATTTAAGGCTAATACACTTTTATTGTTAAGAATTATAAGTTAAAACAAGTGTTAGTGTTGTTTCATATCTATTTGGTGATAATTTATAGGGCTGTATATGTTTGCCGATATAATGTAAATATCCTCCTGAAGGCCAGAATTTCATTTTTATTGGAATAATAAATTTGTATGAAATAATTGGAATTTAAGTCAGCAGACGTGCTAATATTAAGATATAGACTGGAAACTATGGAGAGCTCTTTTAAATTTATTTTGAACATTCTGAGCCCGTATGCGCTTAAAAGTTATAAAATTTTCAAAATACGGGGCACATTTATATTATTTTTAAGAGTAGGATGAGATGCAAAAGAGAGTAACTGAAACTTTTTTAATTTTATTACCTATGTCAAGTTAGCACTACACTTTTTTAAGTTTAAAAAACTAAGCACACAATTAATTGTAGCCTTTTTGTTGTAAATTAGTTGTGAAAAGAAAAAATTTGTAGCTCTACTATTTTTAACAAAAATGGTATGTAGTGCTAACTTGATATAAAGTTAGCATTACATTTTTGGAAATTAAAAAAACTAAGTAAGCAATTAATTGTAACTTTTTTGATGTAAATTAGTTGTGGTGAGAAAAAAATTCTAAAATTTTTTTTGACAACATTTAAAAAAAACAGTCATGGTAGCATTCCAGATACTTTTCAAATTCCTCGTCGGTTTCGGGCGCTAAAAATATTGCGTACTTTTTGAATATCCCTTTTTAATGCCTGAACTCACAATGTCAAGTTAGCACTACATACTCAGTGTTTGTTTAAAAACTTTCACAAAAAATTTTTTTGAATTTTTTTCTCTCCACAACTAATTTACAACAAAAAAGATACAATTAATTGCTTACTTAGTTTTTTTAATTTCCAAAAGTGTAATGCTAACTTGATATCAAGTTAGCGCTACATACCATTTTTTTTTTTATTTAGAAAAAAAACAATGGAATTTTTTTTTTCATATTTTTTCTTTTCACAACTAATTTACAACAAAAAAGCTACAATTAATTGTGTACTTAGTTTTTTAAATTTCAAAAAATGTAGTGCTAACTTGACATAGGTAATTTTATTATTATAGATTTCCGACCTACCAAAGTGGGTCATAAGACCACAATGGATGGGTCACACATCCACAAGAATTTCATGTCGACTTTTGATCCACCTTGGGTGGTTATAAGTCCACAATTGAATTGTGACCTTATGGCCCACCAATAAGTGGGTCAAAAGCCCATTGGGGACTTTTGGTCTGTGGACTTATGACCCTGCGCCGATAGTTACATGCAGACAGACAAACGGAATTTGGGGACACACTCTTATACGTGTTCTCTATCATCGTAATAATATCATGTTTGATTGAAATCTCGAGTTTTATTTTTACTTGCTATACATGGTAAGATATACATGGTAATATAATACAGGGTAACTTAAGGATTCATAAAAAAAACGAAGTGCTACTCGAAGAATGCAAGAGTTCAAAAGAATCCACGATTTCCCAAAAGATTGTATTCAATTGCTGTAAAATGAATGGGAAAAACCTAATGATTGTAATCTTTTTGATTCAAGATAATGCTGGTTGCATAATTTGAAGTCTCAAATTGAAGTCAATGAATGCAATCTTTCAATTGAATTTAATAAATGATTTTTAAAGACTGCATTCACAAAAGAATGCAGTCTTTAAAAATCATTTAATAATTCGAATACGACTTGGTCGATTTTTATTAAATTTGGCACCCAGCTGTTTCTTAAGATTATCTAGCAGGTTTGAAATGAAAATTACATTTATAACAGAAAATAACGATACCTTCCCTAAAAGTGTTTAAAACCCGGTAAGAAAAAATTATTTTTTTTTTAAACGGCTCCAACGATTTTGATTAAAATTTTTAAGTTAACTAAAATAAGTAGTTCACTATTGGAAAAAAACTTTATCTATCTATTAAAAATGGTACCTTTCATAGAACCATTTCTTTGGTTTTCGACTATTTCATTATCTTCTAAATTGATTTTAATGAAATTTAAAATTTAATTCTAATAAGTTTAAATAATATTGCATATCAAAATTAAAAAAAAAATAAATAAATTTTGGATTTTTAAAAAATATTTCAATATTATTTTTTGAAAATGTATAGATACATTTTTTTTTATTATTTTTTTAACTCCATATTAGTAAATGCTTAAGAATTGCGTTCCAATTTTTTTTTTTTCTTAAAAATGTTTAAAAAAAACGTATGTAAAAGTGAAATTATTTTTTAAAAATCCGCTCCAACGAATAAAAAAAATATCTGATTTATTTCTTTTAGGGTTGTATTCATCGAGCATACTAATAGCGGTATTAAAGTTAAGAGTCTATTAGTTTTAAATTTTTGGGTCCTATTCACCAAGCTCTAATAGGTTCTGGGTTTCGCTAAGTTGATAATTCGAAATATTAGTGTTTGGACCTGATGAACGCACCCTTTTCGAATATGCCAAAGACGATTGTGAATCGTGAGCGTATTGCGTTCTACATTGTGATTTCGAAAAGTTTCGAAGTTACTTCTGATATCATCCGATAGGTTTTGCTCTCAACTTAATAGTGGTCAGGACCACTATTAACTTTTGAGAGCGCACGCAAATCAGCACTAATATACGTTGATGAATAGGTTTACGAAGCTATTAACCTAATTAGTGTTCGATGAATACCACCCTTAAAATCAGATGAATAGATCTAAATTATTCAGACTTTAAAACCACAGTGTGGTCGCACATATGAGCAAGTTTGTGCGACGCAGTTGGGCATTTTATTTTTTTTAAGGAAGAAGTTTTGTTTTGGATATATAAAGTCCTTAAAACAAAAATTCAATATCAACAGGTAAATACCTACAGCCTACTGCCAACTTTGTAAATTGAAAAAAAAAAAATCGATGTCACTTCGCTTTAATAAAGTTATTCGACGTTATTTCACAATCGTTGAGTATATGTATAATAAAACCAAATTTCAACAGGCGTTGTTATTTCGCTCGGCATTATTTCACGGCCCTATAAACGACTTATTTGAACATTTAACTTTTCTTCTTTTTTTTTGTATAAATTGTAGATTTGAAGGGTTTTCATTTTTGCTCGCTTTGAAACTTTTGACTTTTCTATTCAAGGATATTTTTTTCCAGAAATAGTTTCATTAAAAAAACAAAACAAACTTTTTATATTTATAATAATATTTTTGTATATGCATTCAAGCACACTCCACTTTAATATTTAAGAGGGCCAAGGTAAAATAGTTACAAAGTATTTAACTTTTAAAATAACATTTTTAATCCATGCAAATGTAGAAGGTATATGTAGGTACCATGTATCTGTGAATGTAAAGTTGATTTTGAGATGTCTCTTGATTCTGAAGCAAGGCTAATGTCATTCAGAATTAATTTAGCTTATAAATTCAGACTGAGAAAAATAATAATGACAATGTTGATTTTTGAAGTTTTTTGTTGATATTTTAAAAAATCGATGATTATAGAAAAGTCCATAAACGTAAATTCTATAATAATAGTCCAGTCAATACAAAATTTGACTCGGAAAAAATCGCCTGAAAGCTGGATTTTGGTATATAGCCTTCACATGGTATTCTTAAGAAACTACAAAAACTCCTCTTCGATATGATCACGGCTCACAAATCTACGGGGGGTTGAAGGCCCCCCAAAATTGTTTTTCAAGAATAACTCCCAAATAGTAAATTGTACAGAAAAAATGTCAAGCACTTATTTGTAGCTTAGAAAATTTCCTACAAAAAAGATTAACATACATTCTAATACACAATAATACTTATTTTTAATATTTCAGTGTTGCCTTTGTGTTTTTATTTTCATTTTCTACTGTCAATATTTTAATTTTTAATTTGCCCCTCCGACCTAAAGGGGTGGAAAAATAAAGTGGGCCAATATCTTAAAATCATGTTCATATAATGTACCAACAACCCAAAAAATCTTATGCTTTTATCACAATTTTGGAACTAAGCCGCCCCATTGTGATTGGTTTATTTCGAAAACGGTTATTTTTATGAAAAAAAGTATTTTTATCTTTTTTGTAGAAAAATTTGTAAGCAATAAACTAGTCCTGGTTATATTTTCTGTACAACTTATCAATTGGGAGTTGTTCCTGAAAAACCATTTTGGGGGCCTTTAACCCCCCGTAAAGTTTTTAGCGGCGATCATATCGATGGGGGCTTTTGACAGTTTTTTTTAAGAACACTGAGGAGGCTTTATACCAAAATTCAACTTTCCGGCGATTATTTCCTACAGTTGCTCTGTTTTTATGGCTTTATTGACTGGACTATAATATCAGGTGTGTTTTATTCATTGCTGCATAGCCAGCGCAGCAAAATTTCCCTTGGCAAACAAAAACAATTTGATTGCTGGCGAAAAAGAAGTCAGTAAAAAAAAAATGACTGTACTGGCGATAGAGCTTTCAATTATTGAAATGAACGTATAGAGTGAGTGATCGTTTTATTCAGACTTTTGCTGCGCGTGCTATGCAGCAATTAATAAAACACACCTATCATTGCCAAAAGCATGGGTAGAGCTTTGAGTTGAATATTCAATTTTGTGTATAAACAAAAAATCCAAAAGGTCCAAGTTTAATATCTGGCGTATTTTGTTGAGCACGTGTAAACCTTTATGATATTTTAAGAGTTTCACAGAAATTCAAAGTCTTATTTTATCACTAATGTATTTATAAAATGAGGTTTGTTGAGGGAAATATATTCAATTAAATGAAAAATCTCACTCCGTTTGAAAAAAAAAAAATGTTCACCTTTTATCGGTTTTGGGATTTGACTTGTGTTAAGCATTAAGTCGCCCAATAGGTTCATTCATTTAAAAATCCTTTTCTTTGAAGTTTTCATCTTATTAGAAAAAAAAAAAAAGAATGATTGTAAAAGTCTTTGGCTCGCTTTTTCATCACACTCACAATGAAGAACCTTCCTTCATTTTCTTTCACTTTTCCTCATATTGTTGGATGAAAAGATTAGCAAGGTAAGAGAAAACTTCGTGACATCATTGGTCAGCACGTAGATCATAGTTTTTTTTTTTTCTTTTACTTTTTACTTTTTTGTTGTTGTTGGTTGGGGATTTCTTGCGAAAAGTTATCGCGTCCTAAGACACAGTGATACCTTCGAACAGCCTTTAATGGTAAAGTTATCTCGTTATGTAGGTAGGAAAACGATGCTGAAGGTTTTATTGAAATAATGTGCTTATGAAAGTAATCGTCTTATTTGCGGTATTGAACACTTTGAAATTCATTTAAACGGATATAATGAGGGCGAGTATTGCTTCGAATTATACGTTTGAAGGAAAAATAAAAGCGAACAAAAAATATGTAGCTACATATATTTTTTTTGTTTTCATTTCGCCATAAATTGATGATGGGTATATTTTAAAAGATAAAATACAAAAATTGGCGAGAGTGAGCTGATGTAGGTACTTTATTTTTGAGTACTTTTTAAATATAATTATAATTGTGGTGGAAGCAAAAATGGTAAAAGAAAATGGTTATATATTATGTATATGAATCTTTCAAGGAGACACGTTTTTGATAAAAAAAAATGTAAGCTTTATAAGAAATGAAGAAGAAAACGAATTATTTATATATAAGCTTGATTAAAAATCACTTATCATTTTTCGTTTTTTTTTTTTCAAATTTGGGTGAATTATTTTGTTTCCCTGATAAGGTAGATATCTATTACAAGCAATTTTTTGCATGATGGAAAATTTCAATGAAAATAACAAAACTCTCTGATAAATTGTTTTTTTTAAATATTGAGGAAGGCAAATGTTATCCATAACTTCGAATTGATTTATCGTTAGATTTTGTTAAAGATTAATTTTAAATTTAAACTTGGGCTGCAAAATTTAACTGAACACACGGAAGCATGACTATTTTTTTATGTCGAATATTAGTATTTGTATTTTATTATAAGGCAAATTGATTTGATATTGGAGATTTTTAACGTGTTTTTTCATGAAATAAATAAAAGATATTATTTTAAATAACTTAAAAACACTTATTTTATTTATTTATTTACTTAAATGCATTTTGGAAGCTATGCTTCCATCGTCAGTAAATAAATAATAAATAAAATAAGTGTTTTTAAGTTATTTAAAATAATATCTTTTATTTATAAGGCAAAGTACAATAAAAAATAAATTCTTTAAGTAGTACATGTTCTGATAATATTAAAGGTAAAATTGAAAAGAAATATAAATTATAAAAGATAATTTCAAAATACATATTTCAATCAAAAAATTTGATATGCATTCAAATTTGTTTTAATAAATTGGAATTAAATTTTAAATACAAAATATTTGTTTTGTAAATTTTTGTAATCCAGACATCTTCTCTTATAAATATCTCCCAGCAGCCGGTAGAGAAAGTACAGAACTTTCAATACCTTGGAAGTATCATGTCTACCGGCGGCGGCACCGACCAAGACATCAGCAACCGTATCGGGAAAGCAAAGGCTGCTTTCGGTATGTGAAAAAATATATGGAGGATTAACTCTCTCAGTTTGAGGACCAAGTTACGACTGTTCCGCTCCAATGTAGAATCCGTACTGCTTTATATGGATGCAGCACCTGGAAGATTACAGCAGCTGTCACTAAGAAGCTGCAAACGTTCGTTAAAAGATGTCTACGAAACATACTTAGGATTTTCTGGCCCAATTGTATTTCCAACGAATAGCTCCTCAGGAGAACCGGCCAGGAACCTATCGACTCTATTATACCACATCGAAAGTGGGAATGGATTGGACATACGCTTCGAAAAGGAAACAACTGTATTGCAACGCAAGCAATGCAGTGGAATCCGCTCACACAAGAAAGGCGAAGAGCTGGGAGAAGAGAGAATCACATGGCGTAGAACAGTTGAGGAGGAATCAGCGCAACTAGGCAAGAGTTGGAGGGAGCTGAAACACATTTATGGAAACTCCACGCGATGGCGCGTAGGCGTTGTTAAGGCCCTATGCCCCTATAGGGATCCCCCACGGACTTAACAGGTCTGGACCCATGTTCTGTAACTCGGCGATAACTTTTCGTGGCGAGAAACGGCGAAAAATGGAACAAAAATGGAACAAAACTCATAGGAATCCTATGGGTTTTGTTCCATTTTTCGCCGTTTATCGCCTCGAAAAGTTATCGCCGAGTTACAGAACATGGGACCTGAGGACCTAACAACAAATTTTTGTAATACAATTCTAAATTAGTTTAAAGGAAGATGAAAAAAGATTTCGCGTCGCTCACAAGAACTCGGCCTTTCGCAGACCATAACTTGGTGAAATTTGCGTCTTGACTAGGGGCCTGCACCCGAAAAAAAATTCAACTGACCCAGGAGCTAAATGTAAACGACCATAGATAACGATCGCGATCTGTTTCACTGAATGGAAAAATGATCTTCAGCGATAAGGCCCATTTCTGGATGAAACAACAAACAAAATTGTCGAATTTAGGACGATACCAATCCACATGAGATCCAAGAGCGTCCAATGCATCACGAAAAAGTCGCTGTTTGGTATGGATTTTAGGCTGGGGAGTAATCGGTCCACATTTCTTTGAAAACGACGTTAGCCGGGCCATCACCATCAACGGCGAGCACTATAGGTCGACATGTGGTTTTAACAGAACGGCACTACGTGCCACACAGCTCACGCCATATTGAAAATTCTGCACAGTTGAGATCCGATTATAACCAATTTAAAAAAGGTTTAAGTAAAATAACTAATCTGGTTAATATAAAACCTGCCAACTCACCAGGTTAAATTAACTATACACACCCAAATAACATTTTTAGTTCTTTAAAGGCTTAAAGCAGAGCTTCTAGAGCAAATCTTAAAGCTCCATTTTTTAAATAATGAGCTCTAGAAACATATTTACAGCTTAAGTTGGGCTCATTTGCAGCTAATTCTTTGAGTTTGAGAGAACTTTTTTGCTCTTAAGAAGCACGTTATTAGTGGCAAGTGAATCTGAAGGTCTATGTCATACACCTTTAAAGAGCATCTTTTGAAAGATGTTTGTTGGTATTGGTTTGAGTAATAAATATAATACCAAACATAAACGCAGGCACGCTTTAATACTTATATAAAATAAGTGAATCGTTTGATAGTGTAAATAATATATAATTTTGTATGATATGCCAATTTATAATTTCCTACCAAAATAAATAATAAAGGAATTTAATATTTTTCGGTGAAATGTTAGCTTAATTTAAATGCGAATTAAATTTTTTCACAAACGTTATGCGGGTACTTTGTTAAATTACAACGCGCCTTCGAAATTTTGTATTTTAAGCTGTCAAATAAAAATAAATAATAAATAAAAAAATTTAAAATTCTAACAAAAAAAAATTTTCAAAGTCGAAATAAATTTATTTTGGTTAAAAATACAATTTAGTTTGATTTTGAGTGAGAGCGCGGGGATAGATATTTCTTTTTTTTAGTGAATAAAAGAAAATATTACATTACTTTTTTTTCTCGCCGCCATGTTTTCATAAGGGAAGAAGGTTTCTTCAATACAGCTGTTAAATCACTTTGAGCTATATTTTTGATTGTTATAGAGCTGCAATATTAATTATACTGTTGATATCGAGTTCTTATATCACTTAAAGATTAGCTTTCTGTACTTTTGGAGCTAGTTTTAACAAGATGGCATTTTTCTGATTTTTATATTTTTTTAATGAAATAAAAAGGGTGTTTCAGAAATTGAAAGTTTCGGCAAGTGGATAATAAATAAAAAAGAATTATTTCTATGAACGAAGATTTTTATTTGAAGAATATTTTATTCCAAAAATGTATTTTAGGTCCTCGGTATATTTTTGTATAGACGTAATAAAATTTTCAAAGCTTATTTTTAGAAACGAAATTGTCATCAAATAAAGTTTTTATAACTCACCCGCCATTTGGAAAAAAAACATTCCTTTTAACAACCAATATGACGAGAACGACACTTCATGCAGAATGAAATTAATTAATTTATTTTAAACTGGTTTAATTTTTTCATTTGAAATAAGTACATATTTTCTTCGTGTTCTAGTATGGAGCACCCTATAACATGAGTGCTATATAATATTTTTGGAGAGGTTTCACATACAGCTGTTATAGAATTTTTTTAAACTTGAAAATGCGCATGCGTTTCACGAAGTATTTGTGTGCAAATATTAGTAATTCGGCTCTACAGCCGCTTTTTGTACAGCTCTGTAAATGCTAAATTTTTACATTTCAGAAGATAATGCGTTAGTATTTTGGGGATGTGTTGCTAGCAGCTGTATAACATCTCTAAATTGTCTGATATTGACAGGTTGCTCGATAGTAGACGTGTAAAGTTTGTTATGGAGCATATTTTTAAATATTTGCTTTATAAAGTTAATAGAGCTAAAAGTGCTCTCAAACTTCAATTATAGAACATAATTTTTAAATAAAATGAAAGGAGCTGTGAAATAATCTTTTACAGAACAATAGCTTTCAATGTTGCTAGCTAAGAGCTGTAAAAGAACAGTTTTGCATCTAATAGCTCCAACGATGTTACTTGGGCACTGATTTGGTTAAAGTGTACTTAATTTTATTAAACTAATTCTGTATTAGTTTACTAGGTTTCAATAACCAATTAAGTTAGTAAACGAAATCTATTATTAAATCGAGTAACCAATGTACACAGAGATGTATAAAATTAACTATATATATTATGATTATTTGATCAAAGCAAGCTGCTTGATAAACATAAAAGATCTTCAAAATTGCCAATCCTATAACCAAGTTTTTCCATTATAGTACCTATAACATTTTTAGGTTCTTATTTTAAACAATTTATTTTAATCGAGTCGACTACGTAAGAAATAACATAGCATGCTATGTAATTTTTACCCTTGACTACGTTATATTTAATATAACGAAAAAACGCTCTCGGTTAAACATTATTTTTCTGCGTGTACCTAAGTATTTATATTCAAAAAATAAAACATAAATAAAAAGTAGTATTGTCTTAAGTTTTTTTTTTAATTGTGTTCCTGTTACTGATGTTCTATGAATACAAAACCTGACAACACTGATTTTTAAAATTTGTATTAAATTTTGTATCTTTGTGCTAACCAAACTGTCTAATAAAATAATCATATGTGCATAAAAAAAAGATTTCATGTTAGCGTTTTTACTAAAAAAAAGCAAGTACTTATTTTTTTTTCTCTTGTATGATAAAAAATTTAAAGTAGGTATATACCTACTTTTTTTTTACTTTGAAATATTTATACAAAGTCTAACCTGTGTGACACTTTTAAAAAAGATAATCCGCTCACCTGTCAGTCACACAAGCAAACTGGGATGCGATATATTCAAGTTGCAGGTTTCTATTTTTTTTTTTTTTTTTTTTTTTTTTTGCATAAGGATAACGAACATTATGCATCCTGAGCTACATAGATAAGGATTACGCCCAGACATGGTAATAGTTTAAGAATGTCAGTAGAATATTTTCAATTTTAGGTGCCAGTGAACAGTAAGTATACATGATATGCTGCATGATGGCTATGATCTCGGTATAAAAAAAAAAAACTAAGTTAATATAAAGTAGAGTGAAGTTGAATTTTATGCATAAAAACGATCTAAAAAGCGCCCTTGGATGGGAGATTTAAAGAGGATTCAGTTTTATGTTGAAAACGCAACATAGAGCTTATTAGGAACTCATGCTGAGTCTTGAATATTAATTTCAAAAACTCGTCGGATATATCTTTTAATGTAAAATATGTATAAGTATAAGTTAAGGATATGCGGGTTTTACTTGTATAGAGGTGCAACAAATCCTCCCAGAGAGAATCTGTTTGGACTTATTTTTGTAGGAATGCTTAAGAACACGTCCTAGAAATGTCTGTTTAAATGATTAAGAATTTGTTTTTGATCATTTATTTAACGTAAACAAATGTGAATAAACATAACTGTTCCAAGTGTTATAAGAGTATAAACATATCCCCACCTGACTGCAAGCCCTTGCTTATTGAACTTTAAAAGAGTTGTAATTTAAAGTTAAAACGCCTTAGCAAACAAAAGTTTCATCCACAAAGATTTTGAGAGCAATTTCTACTGGATGTGACCTAATTATATTTATTTTTAGATTTTTGCAAAGTGACAGACATATACATAGATATAAATAAATAAATTGGGTGGCGCGACAGCTCGTTTAGAACCAGGGCCTAGTGTTTTACCTACCATACCACTCTCAACCATTCCTGTGTGCGTGTTATTATTGGCAGGAATACAGGAAACTTACAATTTTTTGTCGAATCTGAACAGCTAAGGTGAGAAACACTTTTTCGTGACAATTAAGAGATACTCTTGGAAGATTTGTCAATTCTTCGCAAGAGGCAATAACCCATGAAAAACATTTCGGTGTGACAGTGGCGATCGATTCCTGGTCTTTAGTTTTGGGTTGGCTGCGAGTACCGTAAAAATTAAGAATAAATACACATTTGGTAATTTTGTTATCTAAGCCATATATTGTTAGTATTTATCATCATAATTATTATTTTCGTCAATTTTTGCGTAGTTATTTCATTTCATAGAGTTTATTCCTATGAATTCTTAGTTTTGCGCCGCAACTAAGAGCAATCGCCCATGGGAATCGAACCCAAGACCAAGATGGTCAACCTAAATGCTCCACGCGATGATTTACTGACGTCAAATTCAGTCCCAAAACTGTCAAGTTATGTGATTGTCAACGCAGAAAACTGGCAAAGTGTTGAAGGCTGCATTGACACTTGAGATTGACACTTGCGAATTGAGGATTTAACGCATTAATGCATTTGTGACAATTTTCTTCTAGAATTGTACCTGGGAGTAAAACAAAATGTCATCTTACATTACTTAAAGCTGCGATTATTAATTTAAGTATCTTAGTGATAAAGCTAACATCTGTTTACTGATATGAAACTTAAATAATTATATGTTCAACTTAGGCCCATTTGCTGAAACGAAACTTAAATATTTAAGTTCTACATACTGGCTTAAGTTCCTCTTATTGGTTTGCACCAACAAAAATCCTAAACTTAAAAGTTGCTATGTAGAACATAACTTAGGGGGAAGAAAAAGTAGAACCTAAATTTCCTAAGTAGTACATAAGCAACAAATAATTTTGTTGTCAATTTTTATTTAAATTTGTCAGAAAAAGAAACAAATTTATAAATTGAAAATGAATTTCGAAACGCTGCTGGACGTAATTGTGGATGATGTTGAAGTCCTTGAGTTAATAGAAGTTGGCGTGCCCGGCAATTATACGAAAGAAAAGAATATTTTTATTCTTTTGATGAACTGGCATTTTATAAAAGATTTCGCTTAACAAAAGAAATTACCCTGATTGTACCAGAAAAAATCGAAAGTTCAATAGAATGCCCATTGAATCGGTAAGATTATTAACATAAATGCATTATCAACTTCATTAAAAAATGTATATACATACTTGTTTTCCAAGAAATAATTCTATTGCTCCGATCAACCAACTTTTGGTTGTCACTTTAGACTTCATAAAACTTCCAGAAACCCTGGCTGATATTTCAAAAGCTAAGCGAGATCGTTCCCAAATGTAATTAGTGCCATTGACGGTACTCATGTTTGAGAGATGAAACGTTAGTAAGATGATTTTTGTTAGCAACGTAAAATAAGTAAAGTTAATCTTAAGAACTAAGTTCCACATAGAGCTAAGTTGAGAATATTTAAAATCCAGATTTATGAATCGTTTCAACAAATGGCCCTTAGACGCTTATGTTTTAATTTCCCCCTTGCTTTGAAGTGTCACATAAGTGCTTAATTTCACTAAAGGGCCTAGGACGTCTGTGAGATTCCCCTTGCGAGGCATAGGGCCTTAATTACTCCTATACGTTCCGTCGTGTATGATTTCCAGCGATGTATCAAAAGTTCATCGCCAAGTAGTTCTAGGTCGGCCCAATATAGTCTGCCGGCTTGTCTGGGCCAGTTCCATTGCTTGACTCCCAATGCACCTTTCACCTTTTCGGATTGTATTTAGCCAATCCACTACCATTTGCGTCTTCGTATAATAGTGACTATTGGTTCCTGACCTATTCTCGCACGAAGCTCATTATTGGAGATACAGTTTGGTCAGAAAATCCTCAAAATGTTTCGTAAACATCTATTAAAGAACGTTTGCAGCTTTATTGTGACTTTCCAAGTACTGCACTTGTAAAGTTGCACCCCGATTTAAAATTAGAGCGAAATAGTCGTATAGCTTACTCTTCAAGCTAATAGAGTTGTTTCTCCTTCTTCTTTTTTTGGACAGCATATTTCAAGCGCAGTCTTTTCTTTCCCAATTTGGCATTTTATATCCAGATTGTACGTTCTGTAACTCTCACATCGACAAAACTAGTTGAGAAACGATGAAAATTGAAATAAATCAAATAAGTTTTGTTACATTATTCAACGTTTCTCAAGATTCGAGAGTTAAAAAATGTAGGCACAGTCCAGTTCCGCCACCCGTTAAGACAAAACTCCCAGGACATTGGGTTGTCCCCCCAAAATATCCATTGGAATAGATGAGCAAGTTCCAAGGCTGATCCTTTTAGTTTTACCGTATTGATGTTTAACACTACGATTTCAACTTCTTTCTCCACTCTTATTGATATTTGATGGAGATCCATGATCCTATAGGAGAGAATAAACTTCGTCTTTGTACTGTAGTCCAGATATTGATGGGTGATTGCAGTATCCACTGAATTCCTCAATTTGCAGTCGACAAAGGTAAGTGAAGCACATCTCTTACCACATGGGAACAGTATTGGTGACAGTACACAGCCTTGCATAACCCCAATTGGGATTTTAATCTCCTCCGACAATCTTTCTTTATGCAAAACTTGACATTTGCATCCATCATTATGTAGCTTTGATAATAGCAATTAATTTATTTGAGATGCTCCTCTTGCGAAAAGCTGGATAAATTCTCTATTGACAATATTGATTGCCTTTTTGTAGTCGATGAACAGCAGGTGAAATGTTGATCGCGATATTTATTGCACTTGTCAATAATGATCTGCAAAGTGCAAGGTGTTGATGTGGTTCATACAAGAAGATGCAGTGCGGAATGCTGAACCTACCGCGCTTTTCTTTGGGGGGTTTCTTCAGTTGGGGTAATTGGATTCGGGTAAACACGATACTCGTTTCTAAATGAGCATGTCTTCTGGCAAACGCATCAAGCTATGTTTAATTGCCATTATTACCATTATCCGCGTAATCGTGGTGGCATATAGTAATGAATTACATAAGGATATGCGCTCCTCAATTTTGCGAGGGAAGCTATCTCATTACGTAAATTTATGTGCCGTTCCGTGAATTCTTGACACTCCAGGTCTCCATGGAGTGTCCTAGATGCAAGATGTAAACTTTCGTTGCTTGCTCCGCAAGGGGTCTGGACATGACGAAAACTGTTCGTAAAATTGCACCATCCTTAGGTAGAACCCCATCCCAGAGCGATAGCCAACGCTTAAATTGACTCCGTCCTGTGGAAGGTGTCCACGTTATACCCGATTTTTTTTCCTCTCCTTTTTTGGGAGCTTGGCAATCATTCCACCGACAGTTCTCTGTTTCCCAAGCTCTCTTAAGGAATGGATGAACTATACCTCACTCGATGTTGTTGGTACTCCTCGTAAGAGCTGTGACAGGAATACCGTTAAGTCCTATCGCTTTTTTGTTCTTCACTCTTCAGTGCTTTTATTCTGGTAATAATGATTTCTTCTCTACTAGGGAATGCTGTGCGTATTCGGGAATTTGTTACTTCGGACAAATCATTTGGGTTTAACTTTGGGTTCATTTCACTGGCGTAAAAGCGATTTTAAACAGCAGAAAAGTTCTCCTTCCATCTTAATTCTTAGGAGCTGGTCCTCATCCGAAACTAGCAGGAATCCGTCTATGTCTTTTACCAGGAATTGTTTAAAGATGTGCACAGCTGTCAGTCCTTATTAGTTCTATATAGACAGTCTTACTGTCACGCACCTCTTCTGCTTCTATATAGAAAATGCGTTGATATATAGTTACGCTTATCACGTCGGTCGCACACTACGGTGAATTTTTCTATATCTTCATATACCTATAACATAAGTGCTTACCAATGTTTTATTTAAATATTTATGTTTCTTTTCAGAAAATAAGCCTGATAGATTTAAATTCTGAAATAATTTGTTTGCTTCAGATAAACAATGATTAGCTTTGTATAAATCCAACAAAATTCGATACTTTTTTATGTGGAATATATCTATAGTCCCTCTTAATCTCTTATATCAATGCTATATCAATCTTTTACATACATAAAATAAATAAATTATGCAGGCATAAAAACCCATGCTATTTACGCTTAAGTGGCCCCTTAGTCGCATAGGCGGAGTTCTTACATATATATAGGTATATGTATACTTATCCCCAAAAATAGGCACAAATAATTGTCAAATAAAACATGTACCAACATTCATTTTTTTCCCATCATCCTGGCAGTATAACACCCTTGTTCCCATCTCTATATCCTTATATAGTCACGGGGATTCCCATAAAGAGAAAATGTCATCCCAAAATAATGTGTTTGGCAAGCAATTAGATTTGGTAAGTATGTAATTTATCATCCGACCCACTAAACACGAGAATTTATAAAACCATTAAGCATACAAAATTCCATCAAACGAATTTTATATATGAACTTTATATAATATAAGGATTATAAAGAGTATATTATAAGTATATAACACATTTAAACGTAAAAGATACTAATACATATATTTGTCAGTATGCATGTATTTTTGTAATACAAAAATAAAGAACTCTATATGCTTTATTATGTAGCTGCATGTTTTCAGTCTTGCTATATTATGAGTTATTAGAATAACAAGGATAATGGATATTGCGTGAGGAGACAATTGAAAAAATAAATTGATTTTGAATGTCACTTGAGTTGAATATTAAGTGACAGAAATATTGGAAAGGACAACACAGGAAGTTTATTACGTTTTGTAATTAGCAGTGTTGAAGAAAAATAGCGTTCTAGTTTCAATGCAGACTCGAGGATAGAAATAATTTACTTTTCTTCTAAGTTAGCACTACATTTTCTGAAATTAAATAAAAAAACAAGTTCATAATTAATTGTAGCTTTTTTTGTTGTAAATTAGTTGTGGAAAGAATAAATTTTCTAAAAAAATTGTTGAATTAGTTTAAATAAAAAAAAAAATATATAGAAAATAAAAGATATTATTTTAAATAACTTAAAAACACTAGAGCAAAATTTTAAACGTTTTAACGCGGCTCTAAATCTACTTTAAAATGGGAGTCGGCTCTTAATAATAACTTTAGAATGAGAGGTGGCTCTTTGTAAATTTTAAACGGCATAAAGTATACTTTAGCGTTAAAGAGGTCTTCTTACTTTTCTACGCTTCTCTATCTTTTTAAAGTATGCTTTATCTGAGGGATATTATCACTTTGAGTGTGAGTTACACAAACACAAATGCATCCACACAGGGAAGGCGTGCAGTTAGACAGCTAAATGCTGGGGCACCCAAAGGAATTTTAATCTGTTTTGTTTTAGGATTGTTTTGAAATTTTAAATCGTTAAAATAATAGCTTACTAAATTAAAGAAACAAGTGATATAAAAATAAATAAAATGATTACATGCAATACTTCATTGAAAAATAGGAAACTGTAAAAACACCTATAACAAGCAGTGTAATTTTTGTTTCTTTCACACGTAAGCTGTGTCTCATAATCCACATAAAGTAAGCACAATTACTCTGCACTACGGGCGCCAAATGGATTTGAGCGCCTTGCCATCACCAACAAAAACTAATGTTACCCTGGACGAGAATTTCAATTTCCACAGATCGGGTTCAGCTAATTCCCGTGATTGAAGTATATTTTTATTTTCAAACAATTTGCTTTTTTATAGCAAAATGATACGAAATATCAATGTATTAACCTAAAAAACATCACTTCGCATTACTTTATGTGGAATATGAGACACAATCAGCCCGTAAAAAGAAAAATTTGAAATCTCCATATTATAGGTGTTTTTACACGATTTAACACATCACCTCATGTTGTTTTGTGTTTTTTTTTTTTTTATAAAATATTGCAAATATTCACTATATTAACTTTTATTTCACTTTTTTATTTAGTATTTTCACTATTTTAACGTTTTAAAATCGCGAAACACTTTCCTTTAGCTCGGCAAAATTACAAATTGGGTTCTTTTTTTTTTTTTTTTTTTTTAATTTTTCGTTTTGTTTGATTTATTCAGCTGTCAAAATTAGGGGTGTTTCACAAAAGTTTGCTGACGTTTTGTTAAAGAGGTTCTTTAGTTAGAAGTGTTTAAAATTAAGAAAAAATTAAACAAGAATTTTTAAATAAAGGACTGTTTTAACTAGAGTCGGGTTTATTGCCTAAACAAGAACTGTTTAAAATTTTGCGCCAGTGTTTTTAAGTTCTTTAAAATAATATCTTTTATTTATTTCGTGATAAAACACGTTTAAAATCTCCAATATCAAATCAAAAAATCTAGCCCAAAAAAATCTTTAGAATTTTTTTTTTCTTTTCACAACTAATTTACATAAGTGAGCTAAGAGTTTGAACTGATCTTTTTGCATATTATAAAAAGCTACAATGCTTAAAAAGAGTATTTTATTTTTTTTTTATTTACGGAAAGTGTAGTGCTTACCAGTGGCAGTCTTTAGCTCTATATTGACTGCATATTCTTTAGAAATTAAAAATAAACATACAAACCGTTAATTTTTAAATTTTAATTTTCATAAAATACGGCTAAAAAAAATTGTATGGCAGGTATTTTTGGTCCTACAAAAAAATTAGAAAAAAAAAAATGTGTGGAAGGGAATGTTCAAAAACCGATACGTATCTACCAATTGTGCACAAAATCGAACCATTCGTTTCGGCTGTAGCCAAACGGAAGTCAGACATGACGGACATTTTTTGACTTCGCTATCATCGTCACGTCAAGTTTGATCAAGTTGGTTTTTTTTACCAAAATTCATAATTTGTCATAATACAATATAGTATCTTTAAATATATTCTGAAGTAAAAATATTGAATATAAAGAAGGAAGGTTATGTTATTATTGCAGGGGCATACTTTTTTTATAAGAAAAAAAACCTTAAACTCTTGATTATTGTATATATTCCCATGTGGTGTTGGTACTCTTGACTTTTTGCGTTATTTACAATTTAATTAAGTAAACAAGCAATCCAGCAGCACTAATAGAGATTTTCTAACAAGACCGCCTTCTCATTTCCTATTCAAAACAAAATCCTACCTACTTTTACTCAATCTATATATAAACGTGCTAACTTCTTTTAAGGATTCATCCTTGCATTGCATATACAACGAGAGAGAAAGAGAAATAGAGAGAGCAGTTTAATTAAGTTATGAAACCGAAGCATGGGTAATGGTAGTTCTTGTTCCTTGCTTGTTTATGCAAATGAATATTATGTTCGAAAATATTTTCTTCCTTGTATTTCTGTTTTGTATGAGTAGAGTGTTCATCGTGCAGAGGAGGCGGTTGAAAACTGGAATTATTTTGAATCGATATTTTGAAAAATACTGTGTCAAGGAAGAAGTGAGTAAGTAACATAATATATTATGTATTTTAGCTGAAGGATAACTGATAGAGGATTATTACTATATTTAAAAAAAAATCAGTTATTATACTTGCTCTATATAGGATTTCGTGTAGTAAAAAATTCGAGGCTGCAGTAATCAAAATTAGCACTATGATAATGAAGAAGTCCGAAAAGGTGGGTTTTTGTCATATTATATCATCAGTCGGTCTGTGCATTTGTTGAAGTGAACGTTCGTGAGTCCACTCAAACAAAATATGCACAGAGTGACTTTAATTTGAGTTAAAGCCTAAACGGGTGGACCGATTTTCCCCAAAAATTTTACAAAAGCAAGAGGTGACATTCGAATTTGTATTTTAGCTGATCTTAAACGCATTACTGCCATGCCATATAGTAATTTCGGTTTTTTGCAAATTAGCTCAAAAATAACTTCAAAGGTTTTTATTAAACTTTGTACGAGAAATGACCACAGTGATTTTAAGAAAACCGCGTTCTGTAGCACAAAAACTAGCATTAAATAGTTTTTTGACATTTTTTTTTTATACCTATAAGGGAAAAGCAACCAACAGGGTTTGAAACCGAAAACAATAGTGCGAATCAACACCTCAAAGTTAGCAATCGAGCACTACATGCACTGTCCCATTGCCACCCTCAATTTATTAACACTAAACAAATATTTGTACTTGACTTATGCCCTTTAATTAAATTTAAAAATGAAATATACAGAAATTTAAATTATTAAGGACATGGATTTCCTATAAGGTAATAAAGGATGCGAAAGAGTGGCATGATTTTTACTGTATTTCTGTATTTCTTTATTTCATTCATAAAATTGAGTGAACCCATTCACTGAAGGATCTCTGTATAAGTAATTATTATAATTAAATGAAAAAGCATTGTGCTTTGTGGAATAAATAATGAAAAAAAAATGTAAAAATATGTACAATACGCACACATATATTTCTTTTTTGAATTAATTTTTATTTGTATTTCTTTGGGAAATCAGTGGAGGAAAAAAAAAAAGGCTCAAGCTCAGTGAACTTTTCTTTCTGATTTAGGTCTTGCCAATTCATTATTATTATATTAATTAAGCAAATTAAAGTCAATCTCAAGTATATACAACAAGAATGATGATGTTAATGAGGATTTGGTTTTAAATTATTTAATCTTTGTGTGCTTAGACAAGATAAAAAAAAAAACTGACTCACCTACGCAAGCAGGTTTGAGGTTTTATCTTTGATATTATAATAATCATTTTTATTGCCTGTTAAATGTTAATAGACTTTTAATAACTCAAACCGACTGTTAGGTCATTATTGTAAATTGACGACTTTTGAAGGAGAATATACTTTAGCAAACTTTTAATTGCGGGTAATTAACATTAATTCTCTTTCATATCGAAGGTCCTTCCGGGTGGATTTAATGAGAAACTTGATGCATTTTTATTAAAATGACTGAGTAGAAAATTGCGCTTAAAAAAGAAGAAACACAGGAAGGTCGATTTTTTTTCAAAGAACTGTGTTATTTTTCATGGGTGGTCGAAATTCTATAATTTTGATTTATAAATTTAGGTACATTTTAATTTTGTTCCACAAAAAAAAGTATAAGACCTATTTACAGTCTTATTTAGTATATAAGAAGACATTATAGGAGACAAACAAGTTTTGTTTAAATTCATTTTCGCTTTCGACAAGTATTGTAGGGCTAAAAATATGTTTTCGGATTAATAGGACCTCGAAACTTGCAGATATGTATGTCGGAATTTTTGATTTGACGAATCAAATCGGACCAATTACAATAGCTTCCAATGGGAATTTAATATAGTTCGTATAGAACCAAGGATCCAAGGCGTAGTGACTAGCAACTCTCAGTTACCTATTCCTGAGTGCTACAATCTTCCGTCAATCGCGCGGCGCGGCGTAGAAGTAATGAAAACAGATTATCTACGAAAACGACCGCGACGATACAAATTTTGTATCTATACAGAAGTAGTATAGTACAAGTACCAATTATTAAAAACAATTGAGTCTTTAAACAAAACATACATCATAATCCACACAATTCTTTACTGTCAATTGGAGCCGAGTGTATGTATACTCCTAGCTTGGAAAAATATGGTAACGACATAAATGAAGTAATATAGAAAATACATGTGTGTATGTATAACAAGCAGATCCGTGCTCGCCTTGCTTTCGCCTTTATTTTAATAATGTGAAAATGGTTTAATACATTTTTTTGTTTATTATATTCAATAACAGTAATATGTACTTACACTTATTAAAAAAAATTATGAATATTTGAAATTTACAAAAATTAAAATTTCGGAAAATTGGAGAGTTTTTTCGACTTTGGACAATATTGCATTCGGTGCTCGAGGTTGTAAACTTAAATGAGCATCAGAAACCATTTAGTAAAAAATCGGAACTACTGGTTCTGGCCGGTTCATATTTTTCGACATAATAAATAATTTAATTATAAATTGGGTGGCGCGACAGCTCGTGTAGATTGTAGAACCATGGGCCTAGTGACTTACATTACAACTCTCAACCATTCCTGTATGTGTGTTATTGGCAGGGATGGAGGGTACCTTCAATTTTCTACCGAATCCGAACAGCTAAGACGACAAGCACTTTTTTATACTCTTGGAGGATTTGTCAATTCCTCGCAAGATGTAGTAGCCCGGGAAAAAAATCTGTTTTTTTAAAGTGGAATAGGCTGGGAATCGAACAAATGGGCAATACTACCTACTATTTTTCTACCTAAATTAAATAAAAATCATTCAAAATTTGGCTTACATTTTGGGAATTGGGCTATACATATATACTTTTTCGACTTCCGCATCTGTGTTAGGAAAAAAGGATTTTAGCATAAAAAGTCATATGAAATGTAACTTGATTTTGGAAAACATTGCTGCAACATCCAATTCATTTTTACTCTTTACTCGTCTTTTGGAAGCTCCTCATATTCAATTTTGTGAGAAAGCTTTCCTTTAAATCAACTTAAAGTATTTCAAACACATAGAATATAGTTAACTTATAGAGCAATTTGGGGGCCTCCTTAGGTTACCAATGGGGCCACAATAGCTCAATATTTAGTACCAACCAACCCAACTATAGTTTCGTTTAAAGTGTCTAAGAGTACGGTGGGGGCTCGATATTTATTTCATGGGTCATCAATACAGTTGTGAGGAACCAATAGCTTTATACTCATTGTGGAGGCCCTTAACAGGGCTGTGTGGGCCTCCTCAGATTCCTTTGGGGCCGCAAAAGCTGTATCTTTACTGTGACGCCCCAAAGAAATCCAATTTTAACAAAAAAATTTCTTTATAAAGTACAGAAAGTTTTTGTGTATATTTTGCTCACCCAGGAGCCCATCGGGTTAAATCCCGTTTGCCCGGTGGCCCAGTCCACCCCTGCCTATCCGTGAACAAAATTTTTGTTTTTTAGGTGGCATAGGCTAAGAATCGAAACCAAGACCTTCGCATTAACCATTTAGCCACGGGCTACTACTTTTGTTGAAAATGTTTTTTTTTATTAATTACTCAAAACGATGTTTCATGTAGAACTTTTCATTAACCGATGTTATTGAATTTAGCAAGAATATCAGAAATAAGAAAACTAGTTCCATGATTCAATGCTTACCATGATGATAACAAATTATCTAATTGAATTCTATACCTTAAGCCCACAAAAGTATGGGATTCAACTAAGATTGAATTTTAAAAGGTTACGAAGAAGAATTTATTCTTACACAATTATTTAAAAAAAAATCCATCTAGATAATGCAAAAAAAAAACAACGCTACATAGAGAGAAAAAGGACAACATAGAATCAATAAGATTGCCTTATTGAGGTACTTTATTCAGAAATCTTATTAAAAGCATTGAATAATGTGATATTTTCATAAAGAAATCTTATTGACAAATATTCATAAGTGTTAGAAAAACAAGTAAATAATATTTTGTGAAAATGGTAGATGTTTCTAAGACAATATGAGTTCCATCCTTAAATGGAACAATGAGGATGTTGAGAAGACTCAGCAAATGTTTCCCTCGTGGGGCCTCGTTGGTGAAAATTTACGGAGTTTTATCAAAATCTATCCAGTTGTAGGTCTGCATGTAGTATATAAATAAGACAAGAAAAGTTGAAGGACTCACTGTTTAGGAATTCTCCATGATCGAAGTGTTATAAAAATAAATCTAATTCATCGAAATAAAAAAGAAAGAACAAGTAAAAAAGAAACTTACGAGCAAAAACTGGAAAAAATATGGGTCTGTTTGATTGCGTACTTTTCTGTTAAATTGTATCAAAAAAGGCTTTAACCTTCACTTTTTTTCATTCGAGCATGCCTAACGACTATTTTTGCTAAAAAAATTATTTTGATCATTTTAATCAAAATTTCAGAATATATTATTCTTCAAATTTTGTAATTTGGTTAAAGTTTACTTATGTATTTCTGCTTTATTTTTTTTTTTAATTCTTTAGGTGCTAGTTATAGCTTTCATTGAAAACGATCATTGGAAATTTTAATAGTTAATTTTTAGGAGTTTAGAACAAAAAACAAATTAATATTTTGATGCCAATATAAAACTTATGGTTAAATTAGTATATCTATCCAAAAAAAATTCCATTTCGACCCAACTTTTCACATACAATAACTTTAAAGTTTTCAATGATCAATGGTAAGGTAGTTAAATCATTGAAAACATAAAAATTATTTTATTCGCAATCTTGGGCCAAAATGAAAATTTTCTTGAGCTAAGTATAATAATTGAGTCATAACTTTCATTTTGGCATATAAATAAACTCTGATTTTCCTTTCCTAAAGCCTCAAAATTGACAGTTAAAATTTTCAATAATCGTTTTCAATGAAAGCTATTACTGGCACCTTAATCTATCCAATTTGATAGAAAATTATATTTCTTACAAAAAGTTTTTAGTTCAAATGTCAATTTCCACGCAGTTTTCGAACTACGAATAAAATCAAGAATATTGAAAAATGAAAAGAGTTACCATTCGTTCGAAAATACAAGCGTGAACTTATTTGAATCTAGACAAAAAAAAATTGGAAACAAGACGTTATAAATATATCTGAGTTTATCTCGGTTATGGTAATTCAGTTTTATCAAAAACTGAAACTGGTAGCTCCACTAGTGTCGATTCTCTATATATATTATATATAAATAATTTATAAGCGACGGTTAGCATCCGAGAAAGACTCGGGTAAATAAAATACTAAAAGCCAACAACATTAATTTTGCAACAAGGCATCCAAATAACTATTTTCGAAATCTGCGAAAAAGAAGAATATAGATATACAATTTTCTGTAATAAATCAAATTACTGCAATTAAACTATATAATATTTTTATATTTTTTTTTAATGAAAAATAAAAATGAAATAATACTATAACAATGAAATAATGACATCACATCTGAAAGTGAACAAAAGCTTGTAATGATGATGAAATGATTTTAATTTAATTGTTGCACTCGAAAAACACCTACCCTAGCTATACTATAATAATATACTCTATACGCATTACGATACTATACGTATAATGATGGTCCTTTGAATTTTATCCAACGAATTTTACTTTATTTTTCCCTCTTGTTGATTGTAATTGTAACAAAATCCATTCAATTTATAAAACCATATGAGAAAAGTGTTCGAAAAAATATTTCCAGTAATTAATTCACTTCATTTCTTTTATTTGAGTGAAAAAAAAATGAAATGAAAATGAAAATGAAATTAAAAAACAAAGTAACAATTATTTTGAGTTCAATGGGCGACGACGACGAGGACGACGAGGCATCTGCCATTTAACATTTTTAACAATGCTTGTATCGCATTTAAATTCGTATTTAATTTAAAGATACTTGAATCTTTAATTTTTGAACATATTTAAAATTTTATTTTTGGAATTAAATTGTGGTAAAATAATAAATAGATTTGGTGGTGGTGCGACAGCTCGTGAAGAAGCAGGGATTATAAAGTACAACTCTCAATCATTCCTATGTGTGCGATTCTGCAGGATATAATGTTGGTAACTGCTTTAAAATTAATTGGATCAATGTTGAACTGAGATCAGAAGCCTCAACCTCAGACAAATAAGGAATATTAAAATAACATTTAAGGCGTATGTAATAAGATAAGCCAGAAATATTTTTATATATTTCTTCAAATATTTACTTTAAATATTTAAATAAATCTTTTGAAATATGTATAATTCTTGTGGGATGGTCAAAAGAAGTGTCAAAAATCTATAATTTAATAAGCGAACTAACCTATAAATATTGCATCAAAATTTAGAGACTGAGTAGGCACTCGTGGGTTTTCTATCTTATTTTCGGCTATATCAGGAAATGTGATAAATCATATATGATGTACATACATACTGAGAAGCCTATTACGTCTGAACCTTCCCAAATCAACATAAGTTGCGAAGAGTCATCATGTTGACCAAGGTATTTCGATGTAGAATGGGTTGCATGGCGGCGGCCGCTGTTCCATCCAAAGTTCCACCATCCCAGCTACAAACATCCCAGCACAGACGACCTTGCGAAGAATGCATTATTTTTCATATAAAATCCAATCCAACAAAATCTAATTGCCTTGTGTCTCCTCTAGTCGATTTATTATTGCCCCGTACACTGCATGAAAAACAAAACAAAATAAGAATTTTTTTTTGAAAGGTTAATAATGTCAGACAAGGGTAATTTTCACCAAAAAAAACTTCGTCAATAAAATATGACAAAAAAAATGTGTAGGTATGTAATATATGGACTTACGACGAAAGTATGCGGCCACAATTTGAATACAAATGAGTTATTTTGTTACTTTAAGTTACCTTATGGTAGAAATAAATCCAGTAATACCTTAAGTTTGATTTGGGTTAAAATGGTTCATTTACCACAACCTTTTCCTTAAGGTAAAATATTTGGTATTTTTTGAACCTTTTTATAACCAATTTATGAAATTTAATTCCAAGTTATAAATAAATTTTTAAATCATTTTCTTTTCAACACAGAGTGTTACTTACTAAAGTAAAATAAAATAAAATAAAATAAAATAAAATAAAATAAAATAAAATAATAACATAAAATAAAATAAAATAAAATAAAATAAAATAAAATAAAATAAAATTAAATAAAATAAAATAAAAAAAATGAAATAAAATAAAATGAAATAAAATAAAATAACATAAAATAAAATAAAATTAAATTAAATTAAATTAAATTAAATTAAAAAAAAATGAAATAAAATAAAATGAAATGAAATAAAATAACATAAAATAAAATAAAATAAAATAAAATAAAATAAAATAAAATAAAATAAAATAAAATAAAATAAAATAAAATAAAATAAAACAAAATGAAAATAAAATAAAATAAAATAAAATAAAATAAAATAAAATAAAATAAAATAAAATAAAGTAAAATAAAATAAAATAAAATAAAATAAAATAATAACATAAAATAAAATAAAATAAAATAAAATAAAATAAAATAAAATAAAATAAAATAAAATAAAATAAAGTAAAATAAAATAAAATAAAATAAAATAAAATAAAATAAAATAATAACATAAAATAAAATAAAATTAAATAAAATTAAATTAAATAAAAAAAAATGAAATAAAATAAAATGAAATAAAATAAAATAACATAAAATAAAAAAAAATTAAATTAAATTAAATTAAAAAAAAAATGAAATAAAATAAAATGAAATAAAATAACATAAAATAAAATAAAACAAAATGAAAATAAAATAAAATAAAATAAAATAAAATAAAATAAAATAAGATAAAATAAATAAAATAAAATAAAATAAAATAAAATAAAATAAAATAAAATAAAATAAAATAAAATAAAATAAAATAAAATGAAAATGAAAATGAAAATGAAAATGAAAATGAAAATGAAAATGAAAACAAAATAAATATATTTTGTCAATTGACAGCTTGTGAAGAATCAAAGGCCTATAAAGACTTTCAACTCTGAACCATTTCTATATGTTTGTTAGTTATTAGTTGTAAATTAACCAAAATCTGATTCGAAGTTTTGAAATAAGTTTTTTGTTTTAAATAACACTCATTTTTACCAATCTATAATCGCAATACAATTTTAACTCAATTCTAACAACAATGTAACTCAACAATTTTGCAGACACATACTCCCATGCCCATAAACAACAAAAATGTCCAACCAATCAATTCTTTTTATGTTATTGCTTTTTATATTTTGTGACTGGTAGATGTGTACAAGATTCACGTAAATATAAAATTATTTAAAGTTATGAAAACACAAATTCTGTCTTACTTCTGGACAATAAAGTTAAATATAAAGTATTCTAGCTATATTTGCTATATTTTTAGTTATTATTTGGATTTATGGTCTAAATTATGAATAATCGGATCGAATAATCGATAACTTTATAAGTTATATTTTGGTTATTTTTTGACTTATTCATAACCAATTTATAATTTTATGGTCAATTCGGTTTTTATTTATTTCCAACTGCTAGCTGAAAATAGGTTATAAAATAACCCTGATTTGAAGATATTTCTTCATTTCTTGTATTTTATTCTGTACTTTTTAAATATTTTGAAGTAAGTATAAGAAAATATAAAAATTAGACCCTTAAGCTATGTATATACCTACGAACAAAATAATATGTTTCGACATAGTCGTATACCCTCTGTTGATTTCATTTCTTTTTTTGGCGAAGTCAAAGTTGTCAGTTTATTTTAACAGTCACAATATTTATTCACGATGTGTATTATGGTCTGGGTATTTTTATTTATTGGAAAACACCCTTTGAAGTATAGCAAGTAGAAACCCAATGATATAGCAAAAAGGTGCGATACAGTTTCAGTATCCAATACTCTTGATCTATATGACTTTGCCTATATAAATGTACATATGTATCTCTCCACACTGACATAGGCCACTTCAGAAAGAAAAAAGCAATTAAATGTGTTTCGCATTTTTATTGTCGTCTTTTTTTCAACCTTATACTCCTACACATAAACTAAAAATAGATAACTCTACCTACCTATACCTATATGTATACATATCTATTATAAAGCTTTTGAGAAGTTGTCTCTTGTTGCTGTTAGGCCTTTTTTTTTTCATTGTTTTACCCTCATAACTGCCCCTAGGTCCAAAGTGAACTTTTATTTGTTTTGCAGTTTTATTAGCCCCAGCTATGCTCGAAACCACTTCTTTCCGGTTAACGGTTATAGGTTAAAGTCCTTGAAAAGGCTACTTTATACAACAACACACCATATACATAGTATATATAGGTACTTTGGTGTGTTATTCCTTTAGGCCTCGTTAAAAGGGTTTTTTTTTTTATATTCGTTTATGTCACGTCCTTACCTTTAGTAGTTTTCTTGTTAAATAAATAAACCTAATAGAAGTTGTGAATCTCTCTGGACGGATATTAAAAAAAAAAAAAAAACAAATTGACTGATGGAACTAAGTTCAATTTTTGGCTGATGGTAGACTATTCAAAAATATAAAAGTTATAAAAGTTTAACAATAACCTTGATGGACAATCACATAACACAGTCTGTTGTTTATAACTTGAAGATTTGTTTTTTTTCTCAAAAGTCCAAGGAACGAAACATTTCGAAATGTTGGATAAGAAATGTATATTCAATGAGCATTAAGTAGAGATGCGGCGAATAGTGACTCGGCCGAATACCGAATATTCGGCCACACTCGTCGGCCGAATACCGAATATTCAGCAGCCACACATTCGGCCAATGATGTGTATCTATCTCCTACGTGACTTTTGACATGTTATAACATGTCTTATTGGATTGCATTTCATTCGGCAAACGATGTGTTTGTGTATCTGTCTTCCTACTTCGTGACTTTTGACGTGTTATGACCTGTCTTATTGTATTGCATTGCATGTGGGCCGAAAGTTTGGAAGTATTTGTTTCCATTTGCGAGTAGATACCGTCGCGACAAGTATCGTTTTCAGAAGCTGGAATTGTTTACGAAAATAGACGTAATCGTTTACTACCAACGAATGCCGAAAAAGTAGTTTTTATTCATCTCAACTTACTATTAGTAGATTTTAAATACTAAAATAAAAATTTTTGAATAAAAGAAAACAGTTATTGTAAGATAATAAGCCTTTATTATTTTTCATTTGTTATTCGGTATTCGGCCGAACGTTATGAACTATTCGGCCAAATACCGAATATCAAAAATATATGCCGAATAGGCCGAATGCCGAATAGTGGCCGAATATTCGCGGCATCTCTAGCATTGAGCATTAACTTTTTGAGGATAAGGTATTTTGCTATAAATTTTCTTAATTGTATAAGATAGAAGTGAATTAGATTTCGTCCTTGACACTGTGGCATATTTTTTTTTCTGGGCTATCAACTCGTTGGCATTTATATAGTTGACAAAATTTAAACACAAGCTGATAAAAAATATGTTGCAATTTTTATAAGATACAACTCAAAGACAGGTAAATCTCCTATCAACATAGTTTCTTTTCGAGTGAAAGTTTGAAAACATAGTCAATAAGACTTGGTCGAATACGGCGAAAAACATACTCAAAAACATACCAATTATGTATTTATTTTGTATAAAGATTTAATACACACAACCATTTTCTTTTTTTGTATACAGGAACTAACAGATGATTTCATTGTACTTTCTTAAGTTTTCCATAAAAAAAAACTATGAATTAAAATATCACACAGAAAAATTATCGGATCGGTTAAAAACAACATAAAATTCGGTTAAGTTAAATAACAAACATTGTTAATAAGTCTGTTCCATACTCAGTTTCAAACAGTTTCAGACTGACAAATTTATTCATTTTTAGTCCGAAGTCGTACCAGACTTCAAAAGTTGTGCTAATTCTTGCAAAAGGGAGCGCGCTCGAGAGTGTTAAACATTTCCCCTTCTTGCCAGTTTTATAGCCAAACCACAACCACGCGTCAGGTCGCTCTGACTTTGACATATTGAATAGAAACAATGGGCTCTTATGAAGCAATCTGAAATTTTACTTCACGCATCGCGTTCGCTTTAGATCGTAAATATCGTAAGCCGGAGCGCGGCGACGCCCGAATAGATCTATTTTCTATTCTGGTGGCGCTTTGACAGCTCAGCTGGCTCACAACAATCATCTTTTTTTTTAAATTTCTTCTGGCTATTTCTGGGCTGGATGTCAAATGCCTGGTTGCCGTATGTCAGATGAAGTAATTTGTCAGTTGAGTAACAATATTAATGTCGGACAAGGGTTGCCCAAGTGTTAATTTTATTTTGATTTTAGTTTTGAAAGATAACCATATATTTTATTATTTTATTAATCTTTTAACTTATCAACTAATCACAAAAAAATTTACGTCAATAGGCAAAACTATTTCTTAAAAAGAAAATTTAAAATTGACAATTGAGTATTTCTTATATAATATAGATAGTGCTATTTGAAGAAAAACACGCTTAAGCTTCATAATTAAATGTATAATTAAAGATTTCTTTGTTTCTATATCAATATACATACTTGATGTAAGCTTGTACGTTTATTTTCTGTTAACATTTTATTTTCTTGGATGTGATCCTTTATAACTATGTTATGGATTTTGATTAAGATTTATCACTGATCTACGGCAACTCTAGCCGAATATATTTTTTGATATTTAAAAAGTAGTCCAATTTAGTGCGAAAAACGTTCCAGAAATTTTCTCCTCAAATTTGACATTTGACCAATTTTTAGTGCCAGGTTAAATTATACAAGTCAACTGGATTAAACAAACTTATTTAGATCTACCCTCTTATTCGGTTAAAATGTACTGAATTGTATTAAACTACTTCTGGGTTATAGTTTGTGTGGTTTCAATAACCAAAGTTAGTTAATGAAACATATTCAATCACCAATCCAACCAATCTAACCAATCTGGTGCAGAAATAACACAAACATTTAAAAGTTTTTGTAAATATCTAACCATTTTGTTTCAAGATTAGTAAATTTTTAATATTTTATAATATGTAAGTACAAATTAAAAGAATTTAATTCTTCATGTAATCCCCATGTTTATATTTTTGAATAAAGAATAAAAAAAAAAAAAAGCTGTTGTTAGTGCAAGCTTTTCAATAGTCCTTAGAGTAATCAGCAATGCAAATCATCTAAAACGAATGATTAAATGTGTCAATCACTTGAGAATGCTTATAAACAATGAAGATAATGACCTTGAGTCTATTCAGTTGACGCAAAAAACTCTTCATTTTTGAATATGGAACGCTTTGCAAGAGAGCCAAAGAAAAAATAACGGTACTTTTTGAATTATTCTTAATGATTTCTTTTCTCAATATCATAAGCAAACAGTAGGCATCACCAAATGATACATTAACGCATAAGGTTTGCAAAAAATGCGGACAACACCTTATAAAATTTTTGTGCTTATTCAGTTGAAGCGGAGTGTATATAGCAAGTACCATTTTTTTATAATGTTCAAAAAACGAAAGGGACCTAGGTATACCAAGTTTAAGGAAAATCGAGTTGTGGACCTATTTTTTCAACATCCCTGTCATTTTGTTTTGTTTGGTCAAAATATCGATTTCAATTATTTTTATAAATCCGTAACATACCTATTAATTAATTAATTTAAGTTTGTAAGTCAAAAATTGAGAATTATTATTATTATTATATTATTATTGATTATAGTAGTTGAGTGTATTTTTTGTATTTAAATAAAAAAGCTTAAGGATTAAAAAAGAAATATCAAATTCCCACCTTATATAAATAAGTTACATTATTGATTAATTGTATTATTTATCATTAAATAACACATAATCAAATAATATAAATAAAGTTATTGCTTAAATTATGATGTCATCACTTTAATCTGAAAAACTCTGTTCCCTTTTTAAATCCATTTAAAAGAGGTTCAATAGCCAGTGGGTATTGTGACGTATAAAAGTATATATTATATAGGCTTCGAGTGTGAGGTTTTTAATGTGATTTCTTTTTCAACAAAATGTTGATTTATTTATTTTTTTTTTACTCTGAAATACAATATACATATTCTCATGTACCTTTCACAAATACACATGGCCGGACCAACCATATGTGCAAGATGTGCAAATGAACAGGGCGCAAAATTCTGGGGGCGCATTACCAGTACAAAGAAAATGTAATTGGCGTTAGGCAATAACGCCCCAAATTTATTTGGAAATATCGCCCAAAAAATTCTGAACAATTGTTGTAGTTGTTTTTTTTTGTTCGACTTGGGCGTTATTTCCAATTTTTAATTTTTTTTTTTAAAGGAAAGAACGCCCAAAATAAAAATTTTAAAAGTCAAACGGGAAATAACGCCCAAAAAAAAAATCCAGAAAGACCGCGATTTTTTTTAAGATTATCTTTACATTGAAATTTCACTTTGGAAATATCGCCCAAATTTTAGGAAAGAACGTCCAAATTAAAAAAATGTTTGATCGCCCAAAATTGAAGAAATTACGTGCAAATTTTACAAAAACAATTAACATTGAAAATATTTGGTGATACATATTTCCAACTTAAGATTTGGAAAAATAAAAATTTCGGCGATATTTCCATTGCTTTTGGGCGATATTTCCAAATCGATTTGGGAGTTATTTCCTTGGGCGTTTTTGCCTAACACCAATGTAATCTGATCTTGCCCAAACAAATATGTACTACCATTTGCCATGTGTATGTAAATGTGCAAATATAAAAAGTGGCACTTACTACAAATCTTGCACAGGGCGCAAGTTTGGCTGAGGCCGGCCCTGCATATACACATTTTGAATTATATGTATTCGAATTTAAGTAAAAGCCATGGCAGCAAGGATATTCGTTTAATTATATTTATTTCCAACTCATGTCAGTTTAAATCAAGTAAATATTTTGTTTTGATTAAGGTTATGTAAAAAAAAAATACATAATGGTATATAATAAAATCTTCCTATGAACATGATCGTGTGTGGATGAATTATTTTTTTAAGAGCTTTAAAATTGATTACAATCTATTACCTGATTATTTTTTTTTGTTTAAGGAAGCAAATAGTTTAATTTCATAATATAAAGTATGGTACCTACATGTAGAGTTTTTCATTCGTTAAAATTGAAATTTGAGATTTTTATGAAACTTGACATGATACATATAAGGTAGGCAAAATAAAAGGTTTCGTAATTCTATGTGTTTGTCTCAATTGGCTACAGCCTTAATAGATAGTTTTTTGTTTAGGTATTCATTCCAATAGTTTTTTTTTAAGTTTTTTTTTATAAACAAAAATAAGGATAACTGCCTTTTCATTACTCACAAAAATAGTTCCACAGATTTTGTAAAAATAAATTAAATCAATTTTATTATATAAAAAGAAGCTTTACTTTCTGGGTGAAAAAAAGAAAACATTTTTGATGCATTAATTACGATATACCTAGCTCATTGAGGTTTAACTCACTTTAAAACAAGAAAAAAGCAAATTCAGTTTGGTTTTCAGTTTTCTTTATTGAGACTTAAATTCACAAATTTAGTTTTGATTACAGTGTAGTTTTATATGCTGCCGACTTTTTAATTACGCCTGGCTTAAAATAAAATTTTAATTAAAGAACAATAATTATAGATTTCTTTTCTTACAATATAATTACATATTTCAAAAATGTATCTTTAATGTAAATTTCATATGTTTGCTCCCGACATATGTTCGTGAAGAAAACAAATTGAATCGTATAATCCAGCACATTAGATGAATGAAAAATAGCCTACAACAGTAAAGTATAAATATGAATATACACATGTTATTAGAGTTTTCATTTTTGTGTAGTTCTGCGCATCTGTAATAAATCGAAGTATATGGTGGTAAAATGGTGGCTGCAGTGCCCCTTTACTTGTCTAATTTCTGGAATCATACATAATAAAAGATTAACTAAAATTTTGAAAACAGAAGGAAATAAAAGTTCAGGCTAAACATAACTTACTAATATTTCCGTGTACATATTTGTATCCTCCCCAAACTCGAGCTTCAAAAACACTTAGTAACATGACCGTACAATTTGCAGATACTTTATGGAGGAAGTTTTGTTTTAATATCAATTTACCTATACTACAAATTTATTGTACTAGAGTGGGTACTTGTGTGTTTATCTTCAAATAAACATTTCTTAGTGTTAGCTTATTTTTTATTTATTTTTTTGACAATAAATCATTTTTGTTCAAAACTTTTTTTTTTTTTATGAACAATAATAATTATTTTACTTTCTTGAACTTAATTTGAGACTTACTTCACAAGCTATGATAACGTTATAAAACTTTTGTTATAAAATATATGTACATATATAAACCCCTCCCCTTTTTGATTCTATGGAAACAAAAAAAAAGAAACAATAAAAAAAATACGATAAAAACTTTTTCACACCCGTTTCGCTATAGATACCTACTATACCTCTATATAGGCTATAGAGAAAATGACATAAATAATGTAGTAGGTTTACCCCAACTAAGACATAAAAATCTTTATGACTTTCGAGGATTTTATTGTGTTTGCCAGTCCAATTTGTTAAAAAGTCCTTTTCTTCCGTTTTTACTTTACCAATCATATTATTATTATTTTAAGAACTTCGAGATGGCCGAAAAATATGGTAAGTAGTACATAAAATCAAGATTGATATTGGAGTAAATTTTTTTTTTTATTTATACATATATTATGTACATATCTAAACTTAGGGCAATATTATTTATAAAGTTTATATAAGAAAAATATACCTACCTATATATACATATAATAAATACATATTTTATGTTGTTGGTTTTATTTTCTGTATATTCATTCGTGTTAAATATCTTTTACCCTTAAGCTCTATTATATATACATTGTGATAAGATAGAATAGATACTTACCTACTTTAAAACGCATAGCATCATAGCTATACAAAATTAAGTTTCTATGAATATTCATGGTGTGCATCTTATATGATGGATAAAATTAAATTCACTTACCTGCAAAGGAAAGATACTTTAGGGTTCTTCAGCATATAGGATAGGGAATCTAGTTTTTTTTTTTTTTTTTTTTGAGTTTTTAATGGATATGGACTAAGTGAACGTTTTATAAAGTGAGCACTCTAGATTATATAAATTTTAGGTATCAGTTGGTTTACCTTTTCTTTAAGTTTGTATATATTATTTTATTTTAAATTAAGCAATTTTTTTTGATTTTACATATTTCACAATATTTAAAAAAAATTTAAAGAATGGAACATGCCTTAGGTTCGAATCTATACATTTATTGGCTAAAATAACATATATTATAATATAGCATATGGCTTAGTTTCCAAACATTACTTTGTGATGATTTTTTCTCTAATTTTTTTTTCATTAATTTTTTTTATATAAAATTAAATAAATAAAATATATTATTATTTTTTATTATTCTTACATAAATGTAAAGACGAATATGGTATTTACAGCTTTAGCGTCTTAGGCTTTCTGCTGAAAATAAAATATATTATTTTAAATAATTTAAAAATACTGGCGCAAAATTTTAAACATTTTAACGCGGCTCTAAATCAACTTTAAAATGGGAGTCGGCTCTAAATAATAACTTTAGAATGAGAGTCGGCTCTTTGTAAATTTTAAACGACATAAAGTATAATTTAGCATTAAAGAGCTTTTCTAACTTTAAAACCAGCGAAACGTTTCTCTATCTTTTTAAAGTATGCTTTATCTGTGGGAAATTATCACTGTGAGTGTGAGTTACATTAACCCAAATGCATCCACACAGGGAAGGCGTGCAGTTAGACAGCTAAATGCTGGGGCACCCAAAGGAATTTTTATGTGTTTTGTTTTAGGATTGTTTTGAAATTTTAAATCGTTGAAATAATAGCTTATTAAATTAAAGAAAGAAGTGATATAAAAATAAATAAAGTGATTACATGCAATACTTCATTGAAAAAAAAATAGGAAACTATACGCGGTGCTGCGTTAAATGCAGTGTAATTTTTGTTAATTTCACAGGTAAGCTGTGTCTCATATTCCACATAAAGTAAGTAAAATTCCTCTGCACTACGGGCGCTCAATAGATTTGAGCGCCTTGTCATCACCAACAAAAACTAATGCTACCCTACCCTGGACGAGAATTTCAATTTTCACAAATCGGGTTCAGCTAATTCCCGTGATTGAGGTGTATTTTTATTCTCAAACAATTTGCTTTTTTATAGCAAAATGATACGAAATATCAATTGAAAAGTATTTTCAGATAATGTATTAACCTAAAAAACATCACTTCGCATTACTTTATGTGGAATATGAGACACAATCAGCCCGTGAAAAGAAAAATTTGAAAACTCCATAGTATTGGTGTTTTTACACGATTTAACGTGCACCGCATGTTGTTTTATATTTTTTTATTAAACTATTGCAAGTACTTATTCACTATGTTAACTTTTATTTCACTTTTTTATTTAGTATTTTCACTATTTTAACGTTTTAAAATCTCGAAACACTTTCCTATAGCTCGGAAAAATTACAGATTGGGTTCTTTTTGTTTTTTTTTTTTTAATTTTTCGTTCTGTTTGATTTATTCAGCTGTCAAAATAAGGCGTGTTTCACAAAAGTCTACTGACGTTTTGTTAAACAGGTTCTTTAGTTAGAAGAGTTGTTTAAAGTGTTTAAAATTAGGAAAAATTTAAACAAGAATTTTTAAATAAAGGACTGTTTTCACTAGAGTCGGGTTTATTGCTTAAACGAGAACTGTATAAAATTTTGCGCCACTTATTTTATCTATTTATTTACTTAAATGCATTTCGGAGACTATGCTTCCATCGTCAGTAAATTTTATATCTTTTAATTATTTCAAGAAAAAACACGTTGAAAATCTCCAATATCAAATCAATATAAAATTACGTTTTGACAATCTTTTAATTTCAATAAAAAACTTATTCTTAAATACAATGCTATTTTAGTATGAGTTTAAAGAGTTTTAAACTCAGTCAGTTAAAAGAAGTGAAGCGCTGAAAAAAACGTTAGTAATCTCATTTCAGCCAAAGGCTAATATTCCAATCAATAAAGCATTTTACTTGAAAAAAAATCGCCAGAAAGCTGGATTTTGGCGCTAATATCGATAGGTACTTTTGACAGTTTCTTAAGAACGCCATGAGGAGGCTATATATAACAAAATCAATCCAGCTTAAGACGGTTATTTCCTAATTAGGCTGTTTTTATGGCTTTATTGAATGGACTAGATTATGAGCACGTTGCTTACTTAAAAATTAAAAGGGGAGTACCAGTAGAACCTACGTCCTGTACTTACTAATTAATCTCTATAATTTGATGATCCGAATACCCCCTTGCATAAATAAGTGATTCGGGTTAGAGAGTTTATTTAACTTGATACCCAGCAATTTTTTATCATTATCTAGTAGATTTTTAACAAAAAATATTCTTTTAAACAGAAAATAATGGTAGCTATCATACAATCAGTGATAAGAAACCGTTATCGAAAATCATATATACTGTAAGCTCCAAAATGAATCCTACGATTTTTTTTGATTTTTTTTAACTAGCTATATCAGCACCATCTACCATATTATTTTAAATTAATTCACTATATTAATGATATTTCTCTTATTTTTTTTTAGTTTTCGGCTATCTTATTATATTTTACCGATTTTAATGGCTTTTATTATAAAAAGACTTCGAATTGTGTTTAAATAATATAATAATATTAAACTACTTTTTTGGTAAGGCGACATAAAATATAAATCCACCCACAACTATTTTATTTCTTTAAAAATCAGATGAATAAGTTTAAAATATTCAGAATTAAAAAGCCACAGTTGTGATCTAACATAAGAGCAAGTGTGCATTTTGTTTAGCTTTAATTTAAATTTTTTGAGTGAATTTGACGTCCTTATACAAAAGTGCTTTTGCCTTTTAGGTAAAACTAAAGTACCTATATACATACAGTTATTAGAAATACCATAACTGTCGTTAGTTGCCCGTTCTTATTCAGTTAAAACTGGAGACATTTTGCCTTTAAGTCTTCCTTCTACGACAAATCCAAAGATGCAGTCTTTCTTTGGATACTCGGTACCATGGTAGCTGTTGCCGTGCATCGGTCGTTGTATATAATTCATGGTTTTTTAACTTTCTTAAATGGCGGTATAATTTGTTGTAGTTGAGGAACTCGCAGTTAATTGTTCAGCTGCAAGTGGCCTATTAAAGAATCTATAATACACAACATTCCACTTACAAACCCGAAGTTTGTTGTCCTTATATTTTGTTTGTATGTGGTTCGAAATCAGTTATAATTCATTCATATCATTTAGGATTGTTGTTACATCGTAACTATGTAACTACTTGTCCCTATATACGTAGTTGGAAATTTAACTTCAACGTGACAGAACCCCCAACCGGAAGACTAAATCCTTGTACTAAAGAACAAGGAATAGAATAAACCACTCCTTATATAGGACTGAGGTTCCGTCTTTACTTCTATATTAGGGTGTTCGTATTAAGTTGTTCACTATAAGTAGTTCAGCTTTGCACATGCAAGTAAAGGGTGTTTTTTTAAGAGGTTTAGAACTTTTTTTAAAAAAAAAACACAAAAAATTCAAAAAAATGAATGAAATATTTATTTGAATCGATAGTTTGAACCTTGCAATTTAATGTTTAAAGATAATTTCATGCAAATGTTGACCGCGGCTGCGTCTCAGGTAGCCCATCCGCTGAGTCCAATTTTGGCATACTCTTTCACACATATCGGCCGGTATCTCACGAATGAATGCATGGATGTTGGCTTCCAGTGCGTCAATCGAAGCGGGCTTGTCCCTATAGACATTAGCCTTGACATACCCCCACAAAAAATAGTCTAATGGTGTCAAATCGCACGATCTAGGCGGCCAATTGACCGGCCCGAAACGTGAAATTAACTGTTCACCAAACTCGCCTCGCAATTGCGCCATTGTTTCGCGTGCTGTGTGGCATGTGGCACCGTCTTGTTGAAACCACATATCATGCAAGTCAAGAACTTCCATTTCGGGCAAAAAAAAGTTTGTTATCATCGCTCGGTAGCGTTCACCATTGACAGTAACGCTGCGATTCGCATCATCTTTGAAGAAATATGGCCCAATAATGCCGCCGGCCCATAAACCGCACCAAACAGTGGCTTTTTCGGGATGCATTGGTAGCTGTTGCAATGCTTCTGGCTGATCTTCACTCCAAATGCGGCAATTGTGCTTATTTACGTACCCATTCAACCAAAAATGAGCCTCATCGCTGAACACAATTTTTCGATAAAAAAGCAGCGATGAACATTTCGAACCGAGCACGAATTTTGATAGTAAAATTCAATAATTTGCAAGCGTTGTTCATTTGTAAGACGATCCATGGTTAAATTGCAAACCAAACTGAAGCTGTTTGACAGTGACACAAGGTACTAAACACACGTCAGCTGTCAAAACCAGTGTTGCCAAAACCAAACCAGCTAAAAAATCACCCGTTATAATCTTCCGCTGCATGCAGTCTGAATCTAAGGCAAAGTGCTTGGGTGAAAAACCTTCCTCTCGTGTGATGTACCCAACTATGTACCTTCCAAAAGGGTTTGGAACCAAATATCCAGTTTAGTTACCATACCAACCTGGTGATCACCGCGTGTATATTTATATTTATGAGCTGCATAGGAGCAGGAAGTTGACATGGTAGACATGAATTTGGACAAACATTTATATTTTTTTTGTTTCGACTAACTTTCAATATGAAAGGGATAAATTCTCTGTTATATAACCAATTATTATTACCTATGACTCTCTATTTTTAAAAATAAATAAAATTGCTTACCATTCTGAAGCTCTAGATATATAAATTCAAATAAAATGTTCATCATTAGAACTTTTCAAATCAATCACTTCACTGTACTTTATATACCTACCAGCACAATAATTACCATTATGGAAAATTTAAATCAGTATACAAATATATACCTACTTCCATACCTAAGCACAGCTTCCTATATAATATCCTTTTGGAAAACACACACCCGCGGAACGACCAAAACGCACGACGACGCGACGCACGCTACACACACACACACACCGGATATTGAATATACCAATGAAATTGAAAATCATTGAACCAGTTAATTCGGGAATAAGGCGTGTATACAATTTGCATTAAAGCAATCAGATCCCTAATTCACATATTTATCCACCACATACATTATAGCATGGAGGAAAATAAATAAAAATTTTATATATAAATATATTCACAAACAAATTTCAAGAGAAACATGAGTGTGTGGGTGGGTGGAAAAACATCATGATGAAAAAATACCAGGATGAACAAAATTTCAGGAAATGTAAGAAAAGTTTAGGCTTCCCCCCCCCCCTTAAAAAAAAAATTATCATGTTTTGCATAAAAATATCAAGAAATCAGCACAAATAAATTTTATTCTTTTTTGTTGTTAAGTCCTTGAATTTATCTCTATGTTTCTTAAAAATATATTATTTTGTTGGTACAGAAAAATATATTTGTAAAATAAACAATGAGAAATTTGTGTTTGAAGATTAATCTTTGAGATATTACAAATAAAATCAAAAACGTTATGACATTGAAAAGCAATATATTAAGTATGCACCTTCAAAAGCAAGGGGGAACAAGTTAACCGACGCACAGTGCGATATTTTGACCTGAAACGTGGCCATAAATCAATTTTCTCAATTTTACCTCCCTGGATTAAGCTTGTGTCCCATAACAGGTAGATAACCAGGCTACTCTTTAGTGAATTCTATCTATAAATTGGTCACCCCCGTTCGCGACACTATTAGTTGCACTAGTTGAGTATAAGCACGATTTTTTTTGCGATTTAAAAAAAAAGGTGTATTTTCTGCTTGTTTTTTTAGTCTTAAAAGTGATTTTAGTGAAAAAAATTGATATGGATATCGTTAATCAAGATATGTTTAGTATTTTAAACAAAAATTTATTTGTATATTCAACTTAATTTTTTCATATCGATGAGTTAAAGTATTCACTTAAAAAATTTGCACTTTTTTTCTCTGTTTTTTTTTCAAAACATTAGTGTTTATAAAAAAGCGCATCACCCCGCAACATAGTCTATCATATATTTTATTTAACTGCTGAATACGTAGAACAATCTTAGCTTTCAAAACCATTTACAAGTTTTCACCTAAGAAAAAAAAGAGCCTTTGAAAACACTAACGACCAACCCTTATAATAATAGATTTTTATATTATTCCAGATGACTCTAATTCCAGCTTGTCTATGACCAGAAAACAGCTCCATGAGTTGGTAAGAGGAAGCTCACAAAGGTTCCTTGCCGATAAACTTGAAGATTTGGATAAAAAACTTATGGATATAACAAAGTGCCCCCAGAGAAAAAAGATGAATTTCTAAAAATTATCAAGGCATTTAAACCAAATTATAAACGAAGATGGCAACTCTGCAATAGCACAGAAAGGTGTTTTTTGAATAAGAATGAAGAGTGGCTTAGCGAAAAAATAAAACTACCTGTTTGTCATACTTCCCGGAAGGTCTCAAGGTCGCCCAAGCAAAGAATTCGCGAAAATCAAGTCAACAAAACGTCGAAAAAAAGTGGAACTTCGAAAAAGTGTGTCTGTTGATGAACTGACATACGAGATGAAAGCCATTGAATATTGCAAAAAAAAATGTCCTTAATATTGCAAAATTTTTTGAATAATCAATTAAAAAACGAAAAAAAACATATTTTTCTAAATTTCATCTTTAAAACTTAATTTCTCAAAAACTATTTAATGAAACAACTTAAATCAAAAAACTAAATAAAGAATGAAATATTTACTTAAAAAAAAAAATGTACCCAAAATGAAAATTTATCCTTCCAAATAACTTTTTAGTCATTTGGTACCAATTTGATGTGAAAAATGTGCCCAAATATTTTTGGCCAGGTTTTAGACCAAAAATACCCCACTGTGCGATGCCACTGAACCTCCGCGCCGCCGGTAGTTATCCGGTCGATGGTGTTATAAATGATTTGAACGATTTCACACTTTGTCACTCAGTAAAACATAAATATAAAAATTTATCTAAATTTCGGTAGAAAAGCGTAAAAAAAATTCATTTCCACCGTGCATCCTTTGTCTGACACAAACACAATTTTTTGCTTTTCCTTTAAATTTTTTTATAAGATAAAACTGAATTCTAAAGAGAATAATAAATTATATCCATATTTTAAGATCTGCCTTTAATTCCACTTAAATTTATTTTAAACCTATTGTCACACTTTTCAGTGATTTATCCTACAATAATTTTTTTTATTATTATTTATTGTATTATTCATACTTGAATGTCAGTTTATTAGACTTGACCATTCTTTATTCCGTCAATTTCATTGAATTTCTGAACAACAACAACAACTTAAAGGTGCTACCCACCAATGGTATACGAATTAATTTATAATTCGTTTTAATTAATTATTTGGCTGGAGATATAGCTATTTCAAGGGGTGCCAAGCCCTATCATCAGTCTCCTTATTAGTGGTGCTGAGCTTTAATCCAATTTTATTATGAAAAACTTTCTGCACACCATGAGATTCGAACCCACGCATATCAGATTTGCTCACTCTTAGAAGTCGTATGCACTACGCATTCCACTACTTTAGACCACTGACGTCACAGGTCGAGATGTGTATCGTTTGTTTATCAAATGCATTTGGAGCATCAGCATTTTTCTAAGCGCCTTCAAGTATGCTGTCTTGTTCCGCCTCCATTTTTCTCCATACCTTATTTCAATAGACTACAATTCGTAGTACGTATCAAAGGGGGAGAGGTTGGAAGATCGGCAACAGACCAGACTATTAAGTTATTATTATTATTTATTGTATTATTCATACTTGAATGGTCAGTTTATTAGACTTGACCAGTCTTTATTCCGTCAATTTCATTGAATTTCTGAACAACAACAACAACTTAAAGGTGCTACCACCAATGGTATACGAATTAATTTATAATTCGTTTTTAATTAATTATTTGGCTGGAGATATAGCTATTTCAAGGGGTGCCCAAGCCCTATCATCAGTCTCCTTATTAGTGGTGCTGAGCTTTAATCCATTTTATTATGAAAACTTTCTGCACACCATGAGATTCGAACCCACGCATATCAGATTTGCTCACTCTTAGAAGTCGTATGCACTACGCATTCCACTACTTTAGACACTGACGTCACAGGTCGAGATGTGTATCGTTTGTTTATCAAATGCATTTGGAGCATCAGCATTTTTCTAAGCGCCTTCAAGTATGCTGTCTTGTTCCGCCTCCATTTTTCTCCATACCTTATTTCAATAGACTACAATTCGTAGTACGTATCAAAGGGGGAGAGGTTGGAAGATCGGCAACAGACCAGACTATTAAGTTATTATTATTATTTATTGTATTATTCATACTTGAATGTCAGTTTATTAGACTTGACCATTCTTTATTCCGTCAATTTCATTGAATTTCTGAACAACAACAACAACTTAAAGGTGCTACCACCAATGGTATACGAATTAATTTATAATTCGTTTTAATTAATTATTTGGCTGGAGATATAGCTATTTCAAGGGGTGCCAAGCCCTATCATCAGTCTCCTTATTAGTGGTGCTGAGCTTTAATCCAATTTTATTATGAAAAACTTTCTGCACACCATGAGATTCGAACCCACGCATATCAGATTTGCTCACTCTTAGAAGTCGTATGCACTACGCATTCCACTACTTTAGACCACTGACGTCACAGGTCGAGATGTGTATCGTTTGTTTATCAAATGCATTTGGAGCATCAGCATTTTTCTAAGCGCCTTCAAGTATGCTGTCTTGTTCCGCCTCCATTTTTCTCCATACCTTATTTCAATAGACTACAATTCGTAGTACGTATCAAAGGGGGAGAGGTTGGAAGATCGGCAACAGACCAGACTATTAAGTTATTATTATTATTTATTGTATTATTCATACTTGAATGTCAGTTTATTAGACTTGACCATTCTTTATTCCGTCAATTTCATTGAATTTCTGAACAACAACAACAACTTAAAGGTGCTACACCAATGGTATACGAATTAATTTATAATTCGTTTTAATTAATTATTTGGCTGGAGATATAGCTATTTCAAGGGGTGCCAAGCCCTATCATCAGTCTCCTTATTAGTGGTGCTGAGCTTTAATCCAATTTTATTATGAAAAACTTTCTGCACACCATGAGATTCGAACCCACGCATATCAGATTTGCTCACTCTTAGAAGTCGTATGCACTACGCATTCCACTACTTTAGACCACTGACGTCACAGGTCGAGATGTGTATCGTTTGTTTATCAAATGCATTTGGAGCATC